>CM035158.1:84048717-84679878 GCA_020205615.1 Panax quinquefolius
AAATCATTATTTTGCCACCTCGATACTACATTCACATTGTCTCAACATCATTTCAACCCACATTTCATATGGAAGTGTCCCACAAGAACAATAGCTCAAAATCCCGAGTGACAACTACACAAGACAACACACCGGATAGAATTTGAAGACTTTAAGATCTGGTTATGGACCCATCTTTTCGACTTTGTACAACCTCTTATCCCATGTCATTGTGTAGCTCTCGATAATAGCATTCCGAAAAGGTACATCACGCCTCTATCGGTTGCTGGATTGAAAGTTATGAAGGTTCGAAAGCGGACATGTAGCGTTGTATGAGTGCACGACTTTGAGATGACGAGACCCGCATGGCTCAAAGGCAACCCGGCAATCGTTGAGTAGACCCACGACCATCTAGTATATAAATAAAGCCCTTTGGTGGCTCATTTTAAAAAAAAAATAGAAAAAAGAGAGAAAACTCTGTTCATTTCAGTCTGTAAACACATCTAGAGGGCTCTGAACTGAGTGATTCTTCTTTCTAAACACTTGTAAGCTCGTGTTTCGCTACATACTAAAATTTAACCGGTGGAAACCGAGTTTTCAGGCGTCTAAAGCTATCTGAAGTCTTCTTGACAGCCCACTGTAAGATATTTCAGATTTTTAAGCTTTTTATCACTTATATATATATATAAGTATTTATATTCGGGCTCAATCAAACAGAGTTTGATGATAAGACATATATATATATATATATATATATATATATATATATATATTCTTGTCTGGCCTGGAGTTCACTTCGTGGTCTTTTACTGCTTTTATATATTGAGCACAAGGGTTTGAAAAACTCGTTTTTACAAAACATCACTACTATATCTTCTTAAAATTGAACTTTTATACAAAAGTCAAACCTTTTGTATATAGGTGCAAACGAGGTATAACACTACTTCCAAACAAACTGCACATAGACCTAAACACACACACACACACACACATAAACAGGTAAAAGTTAATGAAAAGTGGTGGTAACCGTGTTATCACGGAAGTTGGGGGGTGCCTAACACCTTCCTTCTACTTAATCAAGCCCCCGGACCCTAACGAATTTCTATTTTGTAGACCAGTTAAATAGTGTCACATCACTAGGTCTTTGTGAAAATCTTTTCTCGGTTGAGTTGGTGAAACCATTTAAAAATAACCAACTAGCGACTCTTACAGTCAAATAGTCGACATATACATGTAGGAACTTTTCAAACTTGTTTTTTCAAAAAATCTCACCTAACATGAGAACACCAAAAGACAAGAACAGAAAGGGACAAATAATAATCTCGACGTCAATATGTGGCAAATATGCTGGGGACTCCAGTAAGAGGGCTAAAGCCGCTATTCAAAGCTTTTCAAAACTTTTACCTACTTGTGTGTGGATGATGCATTTACATTTTAATGAATGTGTACTAAATCTTTATTTAATGCACTTAGTGCTTCACACCATATCTGCATGTGATATTAGTGCTTCGCACATGTCATCATTTCCATATGATGAGATTCGATGTATGTGAATGTATGTTGTGTGGTCCCTCCACCAAGAGGCTATCCCGTCGGTGTTTGATTACTGGACTCGTCGGGAGACTAATTCCACGAGGCTCAGGAAAGGCACCACCCAGATTCGCTGCAGTTGAAAGATTGGATTAACTTCCCATCGAGTAAATTGCAATGATCAGGGAACCTTCATGCCAAAAAGCCGCAGGAGGGAAGTCTCTTCATACCTTCCCATTTTAATTACTTGTAATTTTATTTCCATGTTAATCTCAATGTAATGGAAAATATAAAGGAATACATGAACATGCATTCCCTTTTCATATCAAAATCTGTCATGCTATCCTGTCATTAAAACAACTGACATCCGTTTTGCAGGATAATACTCCTAAAAAATGGACACATTACATAGCATATAACATTTCCACGTTTCCCTAAGACTAAACTACATAAGTCTTTTTGTAGGGAAATGATTGGTCCCATTACCCGTTCAAAGTCCAAGAAGGCACTAAGCCTACAACCAAACATGGCTACATCTAGACATCCTAATCCTACTCCTATCTCTCGCGAGGAGTTCAAAGGATTTAGCAAATAAATAATAGAGTTGGTTGTTCTCCTCAAAGAATTACATAAGTCAACTCAAGGTCCATAAATACCCATCCACACAGAACCCTCTGCACATGGAGGAATTCAGGGTCCAGACAGAGAAGTTTCAGCACCTAAGTCTCAGACTGATAAGACCAACAAAACTTCTGAAATCACCCATCTTAAAGAAGATCAAAACACCGGTGATATTTGAAAGAAGGTTCAACAAATGGAAGATACCATTCGGTCCATCAAAGGGATTGGAACATGCAGAAGTGTTTCATATTCAGACCTTTGCATCTTCCTCGGGGTTCATTATCCTGAGAAATTCAAGACTCCTGATTTTGAGAAATATGATGGATTGAGAGATCCTTACACCCACTTAAAAGTGTTCATTGGAGAGCTCAGATCCTATGCCGAGAATGAAAAACTCAGAATGCAGTTATTTCAGAAAATTCTGACTGGAGAAGCTAGAGCATGGTACACCGATTGGATAACTCCAAAATTCACTGTTGGGAGGAGTTAGCCCATGCTTTCCTCAATCAATATAGCTTTCAAACTCAGATGGCTCCAGACCGGTATCAAATTACCAAGGTCAAGAAATAAGTCAATGAGTCATTCAGAGAGTATGCCCAAAGATGGAGGCGTCTGGCTACTCAACTTATCCCATTTATGACAAAGTCTGAAATGGTGATGACCTTCATAGATATTCAAGAAGCTCCATTTTATGATAGGGTCCTAGCTAGAATTGGTAAACCATTCTCAGAAATGATTAAGCACAGAGAAATGGCAGAAATAGGATTGAAATCGAGAAAGATTCAAGACCTTACCGCTTTAAAAGTCGTAGCTGAGGATATCCAATCTGGAAGTTATGGGAACAACCACCAGAGGGTCCATAATGAGAAAGAAGAGGATGTTTCCTTGATACTGCAAGGACAAAAGGGCAATCAAAACTTGCCTATTTAGAGGAGAAACTATTCCCCTTTTCAAGCTCAATCTTCAAATTCTCCCTTGCCAAAGAGTGGAGAAGTCAAGTGCTCAAGAGTGTTCACACCCTTAGGGGATTCACTCAAAAACATTTTCAAACTTATGATGACTTAGAAGAAAATCACTCATCTCCTTCCACTAGCAAACCCGAGTGGAAGAGGTTTCAATACAAGAAAGAAGTGTGCTTACCATGCTAGAGCTCCAGGACATGAAACTCAGGATTGTTGGGCCCTTAAGCATAAGATGCATGACATAATTGACAAAGATGAGATCGTGGTGACCAAGCCCTACCAACCACATGTTCAAGACAATCCTCTCCCTCAACACAAGGAAAAGGAGGTTAACATGATCAATAAAGGCAGTGGAGAGATCTCCAAGTACCTCAAGTATGTGGGTGTTTCATCCGAAATCAACAATGATAATTTCAACAAATGAGATTATTCACAATTCCAGTTCATAATGGGACGGGAGTTAAAGTCTCTTGGCAAAAAAGTTTATCAACTTGCAGAACTGGTGATTCATCAACACCAAGTCACACGACAGCTGTTTAGTCAGGAGCATGCCATCCTCCTTTCTTTTATTACAAGTACTCCACCACTTAATCAAGAAAGTGAAACACTGGAGGAAAAGTTTACCAGAAAAGCAAAAGCTAAAGCCCTTCGGGACTTCACCAACCAAAGGGAATTCACCTATTTAGGCCAACTGATGGAAGAAATATTGAAGATGATGATCAATGAGGGAAAAATCACAGCACTATTACCTCCAGTCAACCCACACTCAAAACAGTTTTACGCTACTAGAGTATGTCAATATCACTCCCACTCTCGCGGTCACAACACTGAGGAATGTTGGGCACTCCGCCATTTTATTCAAATCATAATCGACAACGGTGACTACATATGGCATATGATACAATAATGATTGTGTCATCTAACAAGTGGGGAGACATTTTCTCCAAGATGGAAGGAAGTCATAGCGATAATATCCCTCGAAAGAGATTTGGATACCACACCACATACAATTCAACTAATTCAGAACAATGGCGTTAAAAACCCTTTGAAAGTGGTTGCACCAAAGCCAATCATATTTCCATTCAGGCCACAACATCCTATCATCAACCTTAAGAAAGTCCCATGGAACTATGGAGAGGCTGAAAGATCAACATCAAACACAACTGCTACAGTGTCTAAATAAAATCCAATGTATCTTCCTCAATGAGTGATGAAGCCTATCATCATATCAAAGGGGAAAATGCCCAAGGAGAAGATTGAAAAATTCCTACGTCATATGGGACATAATGAAGCCAAGGTGGTTCAAAGCTTGAAAGAAGCTCCATAATAAATCTCTATTCTGGACTTGGTTTTCTCTTCAGAAGATCATCAGAAGGTCTTACTTAAAATATTAGAAGAATCCCACTTGCCAAAGACAGTGGATGTTGAAAAATTTTGTCATCGGTAGATCACATCTTCAATAGCAATGTGATATCCTTCATCGATGATGACATACCTCCGGATGGGATGGGTCATTACAAACCATTATACATAGCGGTGATGTTTTAGGATATTTGGTGGAGGAGGAGTGCTAATAGATGGAGGATCATCCCTTAACATGTGCCCCTATACCACATTGGAAAAAATGAACATCAATCTCAGCAGGATTCCAAGCAGCCATATAATCATCAAAGCCTTTGATGGATCTCGGCAAAATGCTGGTGGAGAGATTGAATTACCAATAGAAATTTGTCCACATACATTCTACATATCCTTCTAAGTGCTCAAAATCACTACATGATATAACTTATTATTGGGAAGACCTTGGATTCATATATGGGGAGCCATCCCATCCATTCTTTATCAATAACTCAAGTATATCATCATTAGTAATCCGTCAGTTATCAATCGATCTTTGAGCGAATATCCTATACAAAATAATATACCTCTCATCGGTTTAATGAAGAAAGTTGAGCCTGTCGACTTTCGTGCCCTTGAGGTGAGAAACATTCATTATCAACCCATTAGGGCTCCACCTCCAAAACCGAGTTTCTACCGAGGTTATTTTCGACAAGTTAAGAAATGATATCCTTGGGTTTCCAAACCTGGACAAGGGTTAGGAAAGGATCAACAAGGAATCAAATGCCCAATTCAAATTCCCAACCAGACGAGGAAACTGAACTAGGTTACTCCTCTCAGGTCGATCACAGGAACCCACACAAGCATACATCGGTTCCTTCATCTACAAGGTTTGCCTAAACCTACTGAGCGCTAATCCTATATAACCTCTACTAAAAGTTCCCGCCATTATGTTAGGTATGTTGTTTCCTAAGCCAATACCGGTTAAAGGAAAAGAAGTCCTGATTCCAAACCCAGACATAGAGGAAAGGAATCAAAGGCATAAATAAGACATTAAGAGGCGGTTATCAAAGATGTACTTCCTGGCACATACCGAGGGTATGAACAAGGATATCTCAGATGATGACTATCCAGACATCATGGTCATCATTCAAGAGAAGGAGAATGATAACAACCCCATTATCACAGCTATCCACCAGGACTTGACCCTTGGCAATTGGAGCAGCACTCCTTGCATTTGTCGACAAGGGTAAAAAGGTCAGATAGCAATAAATGCTTACTTTTGTTGCATAGTATTAACAGTTGTTTTTGTTATTTCATGCTAGCACTTTGTATGATTGAACAGTTTCAAATAATAAGTGAAAGCATTTTGTTTCAAGACTCTAAAGTTAGATATGCGTAAACTTGTTGATAAGGTGCCTATTCTTCACAAGGACTACAACTTTGATGTGAAGTTGGACTATGACTTGATGGAGATTGAACAAGAGGACTATGAAATACCTCAGGAGATCAAAGAATGGGTCGAAGATAAACCCAAGCCAAATCTTGATCAAACCACCTCTTTTAACCTTGGAACCTCAAAAAACCCCAAATAAATCCAGATTGGTACAAACCTTACTCCAAACCAAAGGAATGACATGGTTACTCTATTGACCCAATTCTAGGATGTGTTTGCATTGTCACATGAAAACATTGTCGGTTTGTCAACTGACATCATCATTCATCGCCTTCCCATCAAATATGAATTCAAGCCAGTCAGACAGAAACTCAGGCGATTAAAACCTGAGTGGAGTTTGAAAGTCAAAGAAGAAATTGTGAAACAATTTAAAGCCGGCATCATCATGGTATAAACATACCCTGAGAGGTTATCTAACATAGTCCCCGTACCTAAACCCGGAGGGAAGGTGCGAGTTTGCGTGGATTATAGGGATCTAAACAAAGCTTGTCTCAAAGATAGCTTTCCGTACCATTCATCCACATATTCATTGACAGTACAACTCAGTATGACATGTACTACTTTGCTGACTGCTTTACTGGGTACCATCAAATCATGGTTGCTGAAGAGGATCATGAGAAAATTGCATTCATCATTCCTTGGGGAAGCTTTTGTTATAGACGGTTGTCATTCGGCCTCATCAATGCCGGAGCTACCTATCAGCGAGCCATAATGGATCTTTTCCATGATCTAATGCACAAAGAGATAGTAATCTATGTGGATGACATCATTGTCAAATTCCGAAGGGAGGAAGACCACTTAGACCATCTTAAAAAGATCTTCAACCGATTGTGTAAGTACAACTTGAAGTTGAACCCGGCCAAGTGCGCCTTTGGCGTCAAATCAGGCAAGTTGCTAGGATTCTTAGTAATCCACAAAGGCATTGAGCTGGATCCCACAAAAATCTAAGCCATTACTGAAATGCCCATACCCTAGATAGAGCGGGAAATACAGGGACTTTTGGGAAGAATCAATTTCATCAGTCGATTCATCTCCCAACTCACAGCAACCTGCGAACCCATCTTCAAGTTATTAAGGAAGAACTCCTCCAAGAAATGGAATGATGAGTGTCAAAAGCCTTCCTTCTCATCAAAAAAAGTAACTAATCAAAGCTCCTGTTTTGGTACTTCCTAAGGATGGTGTTCCCCCGTTTATGTACTTGTCAATCAATGATAATGCTATGGGCTGCATGCTGGGACAGAAAGATGATAGAGGCCAAAAAGAGCTATATATTACCTTAGCAAAAGATTCAGCATCAGTGAGCATAAGTATACTCTTATTGAGAAAACTTGTTATGCTTTAACATGGGCTTCCATGAGATTACAACATTATCTACATGGTCACACAACCTATCTCATATCCCGCATGGATCCTCTCAAGTACATACTCAACAAACCCATGTTGAATTGTCGATTGTCCAAATGGCAGTTGATCCTACATCAATTTGACATCATCTACATGACTCAAAAGTCTATCATAGGTCAAGGAATTGCGGATTAACTGGCCTCCACACCTTTAGAGGATTTCAAACCTCTGGAAACTTATGTTTCCGATGAAGGGGTAATGACAATTCAGCAACACCATCAAAATAATACACACCAACTATGGAGGATGTATTTTGATGGAGCTGTAAACATGGAAGGTTCTGTTGCTGGAGCAGTTCTAGTATCCATTTTGAAAGAGCAGTATCCCGTTACCATCAAATTGTAAGTTGTCAACACCAACAACACCGCTGAGTATAAAGGTTGTATCATGGGTTTGAAACTAGCCCAATCCATGGGCGTCAAATGGTTAACTATCTTTGGAGATTCCAAACAGGTAATCAAACAAACCACTTGGGTCTATCACACCAAAGAATTACATTTACTACCTTACCATTGAAAAGTTATCCAGATGGCTTCGGAGTTTGAAGAAATATCCTTCCTCCACATTCCTCGGAATAGGAATGATTTTGCAGATGCACTAGCAACTTTGGCCTCCTTGATCAACATACTTGATAAGGAAGACATGCCAAATATCACATTTGTCCGTCAAAAGGCACCAGCCTACGGGAATTACATTGGAGAAGTATAAGATGAACTGCCTCCCATCCAACACCCTTGGTATCAACATGTCAAGGAGTATCTGTGAGATGGATTTACCCCCACTGAGGCGAGTCCAGCAAAAAGAAAGCGGATCCATCGCATGGCTATGAAATTTTACCTGAGTGGAGATGCACTCTACAAAAGAGATGCAGGATAAGGCCTTCTCGGATGCTTAGACAAAGACCAACCTCAGAGGCTCGTGGATGAAATCCATGGTGGAGTATGTGGCCCACACATGAGCGGCCCTCTACTTGTCAAGAAAATCTTAAAAACAGGGCATTTCTGGCTCTCTCTCAAACCTGACTGTGATGATCACGTCAAGAGGTGTTACCAATGCCAAATTCATGGGAATGCTATCCACGCCCCTCCAAGGGAAATCCACAATATGAGTTTGCCCTGGCCCTTCTCAATGTGGGGAATGGACGTGATTGGGCCCATCGAGCCCAAAGCTAGTAATGGTCATCGGTTTATCTTCACCATGATCGACTACTTTACCAAGTGGATAGAAGCAGCCTCCTCCTCCAGGGTCACTAAAGAGGTGATCATTGGTTTCATAAGAAATAATGTCATTTGTAGATATAGACAACCAGAGGTGATTGTATCAGACAATGCCAAAAATCTCAACAACCAAATGATGGAGGAGTTATGCAATAAATTCCACATCAAACATCTCAACTCTATCATGAATGGTGTTGTTGAAGCGGCTAATAAGAATATCAAAAAGATCATGCAAAAGATGTCCACCAATCACAAAGGATGGCCTGACTTGTTGCCTCTAACTCTATTAGCCTACAAAACGTTAATGCGCACTTCCACTAGGGGAACCCCCTACTCATTAACCTATGGGATGGAAGCAGTGATCCCCATAGAGGTGGAAATGGAATCCCTTAGAGTGTTGATAGACGCTCAGCATGGTGAAGACCAATGGTTACAAAATCTGTACCACCAATTGTCTCTAATAGATGAAAGGCGGGCCACCACCATCTTCCATAGTCAGTTATACCAACAGAGGATCGCTCGATCCTACAACAAGAAAGTCCAGCTACAGCAGTTCAAAAGAACATGACTTGGTCTTGAAGAAGGTTCTTGACAACCAAGATCAATCCAGAGGAACATTTGCCCCAAACTAGGAAGGCCCGTTTGTTATCAAAGAGGTATTGGCAGGAGGAGACCTTATATTACAAGAGATGGATGGTGAGGAATTTCCCCAACTCATCAACTCGGATACCATGAAACGGTACTATGTCTGAAGTTACCAGCAAACCAGGATCCTGGTTCTGGATCATCAGATCCCTCAGTCAATTCAGGTTTTCAAAACCTTTCACATCTTCAGTTTGTCCCACTAGGGATAAAACCTTTCACACCTTCAGTTTGTCCCACTAAGAATAAAACCTCTCACAAACTTCATATTGTCACACTAAGGATAAAACCTTTCACACCTTCAGTTTGTCCCACTAGGGATAAAACCTTTCACATCTTCAGTTTATCCCACTAGGGACAAAACTTTTCACACCTTCAGTTTGTCCCATCAGGGGCGAACTACGCAGACCTGATCTCCCCAATACACGGGAGTACGTAGGCAGCCATTTTTATGGTCCTGTCTAACTACAGAAAAAACAAAAAATCATTTCCACACCCTCTTTACCACCTACAACTTTCAACCTTTTCAGGCTAGGTTAGAACTACGCAAACCTGATCTCCCCTCATCAATGGGAGTACTTAGGTAGCCATTCATGGTGTGGTCTCACCCCTACCAAAACATAAAAACTTGTTAATGGTACTGGGATCATCCTTTAAACCTTTCAAACCACACCTTATTGGCTTAGAACAAAAGGATAGAACTACCGGTCTCCCCCACACATGGGGGAATCCACGACCATCTAAGCTGCATTTGAGTCCTCAAAGAGAAACACCAATCCATAAGAGATGGAACTACCTAGGCTCCTCAATACAAGGGAGTACCGGCGACCATCTGTGGGGCGATTAACCTCAGAGAGGAAAGCCACAATCCTCTCCATAACCACATACAAAACGAAGTCCCAAGACACCAGAGGGTAAGGGAATACACAGATCAATGATCCATTCTAAAAGATCCTGAGACATCTCAATGTCCATCCATCAAGGGGGAGTTCAGAATACATCAAGATCACAAGCCTTGGAGAAACAAGTAACTATCAAGCATGTAACAAGGCATAACAAAAATGAAAGTGAATCAAAACATATTTCCTTGCCATATAATACTGTTTGATATATACAATGTATATGACAAAAATGGCTAAGCTAGTCTATATAGGAAAATCAAAGCTAATCTATAAACCAGTGGATAAGCGAGCCATCAAGTCTAACATGGCATCCCTCTCAGAAGATGAGGGTAACTCTATGAGCTTCTGCCCAAGGGTATCTACACGAGCCAAGAGATCTAAAACCATCTACATGGTGACACTATGCTCATTAATGAATGTGTTCATCTCTGTAATAATGTCAGCAGTATGAGACCTCAATGCAGTACTATCTTTAATGGCAGCATCTCGGGTTGCTAGAGCACCATCCCGCTCAATAACAGCTGTATCCCTAGATGATCGAGCCTTGTCCCTCTCAGCAACATCGGTATCCATATGAGCTTGAGCATCATCTCTCTCAACTAGAGTGCCATCTCTACCAGAAAGAGCTATCGACATCAAGGCCCTAGCCTGATCCTTCTTAAATGTCATCAGATGCAGACTCTGCTTTAAATACTCTACAGAAGGTGGAGTTACAAAGAGCGTAATCTTTGGGAGAATCAACCAGAGTCTGGCACAACCCAAAGAAACAAATTTCATCCTCAATGGGAGAATTATAGTCCTCCATAGGCTCCCCCCCATCGCCGTAATCAACACCGGCTCGTGGATATATACCCTAACCGATGTAATCTCTACCTTCACCATGTAGAATAATGAATGACGGATGGCTAGTAAAAAAATCAGCCCTCTCACGTTGAGTCCAACGGTATAAATCTTAGACAAATCCTCTATCGATAGAAGTCGAGAGGACAAACACCCAATGTCCCGTCTAAGGGATGAACATCCCAAACCGGTCAAACTGTGCAATTTGGACGGTGGATGATAAGTGGTCACACCCCTCAAACCAGTCAGAGGAAGATAATCTATGCTTGCTGCATGAGTGATAAAGCTATAGGGAGAGCTAAGCCCTGAACACGGTAGAATATCAAATGGATCCTCGATCCCTGACCAGAAAACCGACCAAGAAGCTGCATCTATACACTTTGCCAGCTTAAAGGAGTAAGACATGGCTATCTCATGGGAAAAATAATACCCATGGCATCGGAAGGTGCCAATCGGTCCCAAGTGTGTCATAAACCACATATACAACAAGACCGAACTGCCTGTAAGTACCCCTATAGGATGGGTGTGGAAATATGTGGTCGACCTTAAGGTCTCTGCCACAATCATCGGTAAGATGGTATGTCCCTACCGGAGAGCACAAACTACCATAACCACGCCGATGTCCAAGTGGTCCATGTACAATGGCATGTATAGATAAGCCACCATACACATCAAGAGTACATCCACTCTGGCAACACAGCAATCATCTTCCGACGTGATGAAATCCCCGGAGTACTACAAATAATTGTCCAAAGAGCCAAATCTGTCAATCAGAAAATGCATGGACACTACATGCCCTGAGGAGATCTTATCCAGGGCAACTCTGTGCCTCAAACATATGAGGGTCATAAACTGTCGGCTCATGTCGCCGAAAGCCATCTGAGTACAGGGCCTATCCAACGGCAAATCTGTCAGACACTCATACTTTTTCAAGGTAGGAGTCAACTGTGACGCCCCCAAAACAGGTATACATCACCCATTTTGAGTCGCCAAATACATGGTACATAAATCAAATACAAACTTAATTATACAATAGTCGTGTACAATACGACAAAACATAGCTGAGAGTTTAAACAAAAATATTTCCTTCTAGACAATATTCATTCTCAATGGAGTCCTCATTACAATTATTATCACACTATTTCACAGAATAGTGAGGACTACTAAAGCCACTTATCCTGGACCATCACTCCATTTCCCGACGCGTCCTAGCTATATTCTTATTTCCTGAAGAGAACAATGAAAGAAAAGGGTGAGCTCAACTAGCCCAGTAAGAAATATTATGACTAAGATAATGCAGAATAAATTATTCTTAGCCTTCAACAGTATAACAACTGATAGAATACAATAGACAACAAGTTTTAGATCAACAACTGCAGCGGAATAAGCAATCTATTAGAAGAGTCAAGTAGATCATAAAATTTACTATCTTCTATGATTTAAAAAGTGTTTCATCAACTTTATCGTTGAGACTCATCTTAACAAATAAAAATTGAATCATCCCTGCACCACGGCCAAGGATATTCATGTAATCATCAATGGTCATGATTATACCGAATAATCCCTGGTCATAATCATACTAACAACTGTCCATCAATGAACTACAGGCCAATGAGGACTTTTACCACATCATTTATAACATTATAGGTCATAATTATACCGAATGATCCCTGGTCATAATCATACCAAGTCCATCTATGCACGTAAGCCAAAGATGACTTTCATCACAATATAAGCATGAGGATGATGACAATGACATAGTAATTCAATAAAGGAAGTTCAAGGATAAATTTTAATGATTTATAATTTAATTTATCCAGAAATCAATAACGTCCAAATTATCAATATGATACTGCTTTGTGGAGTAAAATTCAAGAATAATATTCATGTACCAAAAATAATTTGGACAGAAAAGAAATATATTTTTTGGGTGAATAGTATCCCGTGAATAGTACTTTAGGAATAGTACCCTGTGAATAGTATCCCGACACAAAAAGTGTCCCGAATACCCGAGTGAATGATACTAGAGTGAATAGTAATCGGGTGATTAGTAACCCATGAATAGTAACTCGTGAATAGTACTCCGGCATAAAAAGTACCCCGAATACCTGAGTGAATAATACTAGAGTGAATAGTAACTGGGTGAATAGTAACCCGTGAATAGTAACTCGTAAAAGAAAAATACCAAAGAAAATGATATTCCATGACGAGTACAAAAGAAATGATATCTCATACGTAGTATAATAGAATATCTGAAAGCGCTAAATGGATTTTCACCCGCCATACAAGAATCCACGTAGATGATCATTTCCACAATTTAATAAAGAATGAATACGAAAGGTCATTCACCATGCATGCGCAGTAATCCAGATTGATAAGTTATTCCAATGAATAATAAAGAATGGAATAACAACAGAATTCACTGTGCATGCGATAGACCGCAAGATGAGATAGGTTATTCCAATGTAATAATAAAGAATGGAATAATAGAAGAATTTCACCATGTATGCAGATTGCCAGATAGACAAAGTTATTCCAACATAATAATAATAAAGAATGGGATAACAATAGCTCTCTTCATGAATATGAAAGAAATAATACCCTTACCTCGTAAGAAAATCGGATAATTTGGAATAGGAGGTAGCAGACTTCCCTTCTTCTTTCTCTCTATAATTTCTCTCTATAATAATTGCTCTATAGCTTTAGTGAATTGGTGAAAAATAATGAAGGAATGAGCTTCTATTTATAGGAAAATATAGTTTCCATAATTGCACGTTTTGTGGCTCGAAATATTACAGTATAATACCATCCTCTTTTCCTTCATTTTTAATTTAGTCCTGCAAGTATTATCAAACTTGCACCATCTCCCCTAATAGTAAATCATGTGAATCAATAGTAAATCTTGTGACTCAATAGTTCTAAACATGTGAAAAAATTAATTATAGTATAGTACCTTCATCTATACCTCTATTTTTAACTTAGTCATGCAAGTATTATCAATCTTGCACCAACTCCCCTAATAGTAAATGAATGTGAATCAATAGTACACACATGTGAACAAATAGTTATAATCATGTGAATCAATAGCAATTAATTACTCATTTATCTAGTTAATTACCCAATTGGTCAATATAACCTCCAGACATCAATTAGTATCAAAATAAATGTCGGTTTCCACTAACACTAATAATCTCAACACAATGGAACTATCAATTTCATCTTTAATCAACACGAACTTATTCATCATTACCCGTGCAGTGTGTGTGTGATCGTTTACTAGCTGGATTTCATAATTTACTTCTTACGAGGTAAAATTCACTATTCAAAGCAACTATTTCTGTAAACACAACAATTCCAGTGAAAATCACATATTTACCAAGCACGAGGGTCCCTATAGAGTTTTATTCTTAATTTATTTCTTCACGAGTGTGTGTTACGCTTCATCCCATACTAACACTTAACTGTGCAATGTCTGATTCTCTTAGGCTTTTTAAAACTACCCATTTAGCAAACTTTCGACCAACGACTCCCAAACCAGATGATTTTAGGGCACTGGGTGTAGAGGCATCCCCTGGGGCTTACTCGTTTGAGTAGTAAAGGCCACAAAACCAAATAAGTCAATATAATAATGTATATATAAATATTTTTTTTGATTTTCTTAATATTTACACCCCCCATAGATTCCCCCAAACTTGTTTATTTAGTTTTTTTTAGCCTTTCTGTCAAAATTTACAGATGTCATTAACATTTGAACTTTAATTTTCCCTTAGAAGATAATTATGAACTCCTTTGATCCAAATCAGTTAAAATAAGCAAATCTACGTGCTAACCAGTTACACAAGCTTCTGAAAAACTTATATTACCATCATGACTCAATTTAGAGGTAAACACTATCTAACAATTTTGTTCAATTAACATAAAATATCAATTTCATCATTGGCCAAGCCAAGGCCGAACCAACCCATCGCACAAGTTCATGCAAAAATGTAATTATACTACATGAACACATTCTAATGCAACACATATATGAATATGCAATTAGCTACCATATATTATATGCACACTAAATGCAAAAACACAATGCTTAAACGTAAAAACAATGAACTAAAATGCAAATAACTAACTATATGTAAGACGTCACCAAAAACTTGTTGATTGATTTAGCAATCAATGAATACAAAAGATATATATATGGTCAATAAGTAATAAAGTGATAAGTAGAGTATTGTTCTATAAAGAATTATTTAACGATAATTATCAAGTACTATATCTTAACCAAATTAATTTTATTTAAACAATTAATTGAGATTATAAATTTTGGAAATAAAGTAAATTAATTAAACTATTACTATCCACCACAAGTTTAAATTCAGATATTAAAGGCTTAAGATTACCATTTCCCTTAATGTTTCAATTTAATTAATACACTTCTTGTTAAGTTATGCTAATTTTGTTGGATTGTTAATTGAGAACTCATCAATATTTATAACCATCTCTCTAGCGTATCATAAATGAATTAACTTAAATCCACAAATAATAGAATTAAGGTGAACACCCTAGTTAACTAATTCACTATATCTCTCTTAATTATAATTAAAAAGGATTTAACACACAGGTTCTCTATCAGATTACATGTGGCGTATCTGTATATCTATATCCTAGACACAAATCATAAATTTTATCGCCATGCAAAAAACATAATCAAATGTTATTATTCTAACGATTGAGAATTTTATAATTTATGATAAATATTTTATGAATTAAATAAATATTTAATTAATTTATTTATTGAGATAAATAAATAATTGATGAAATTGTGGTGCAATAATTTAGTTAAGTATGTATGTTAACTAAAGTAATGAATGGTAATTTTATTATTTGAAGATTTGATTTAATGAAATAATTAAATTAGATGAATTGTTTGATTTTGAGAAAAATTCAAAATGCTCGTAAGAATATTTCCATGAAAAGATATCTTTGGATGAAGCTTAAATATCCGAGGATATTCTACTAATTTCATGGAGTATAGAAGTCAAAACTTTAACTAATCGAGTATAATAGAATATATGAAAGCGCAAATGGATTTTTCGCCATGCAGAATCCACGTAGATGATCATTTCCACAAGTTAATAGGGAATGAATACAAAGGATCATTCACCATGCATGCAAAGAATCCACATGACAAAGTTATTCCAACAGAAGCAATAAAGAATGGAACCGGTCATGCAGAATCCGCATATGCGAGGATATTCCAAATGTAATAATAAAGAATGGAATAACAAATGTAATTCACGGTATGCGATAGACCACTACAGATAGGTTATTCCAACGTAATAATAAAGAATGGAACCGTGTCATGCGTAATCCGCATGCACGTAATATTCAATGAGAATAATAAAAATGGAATAACAACATAATTCACCAGGTATGCGAAAGACCGCACAGACAGGTTATTCCCAATAGAATAATAAAGAATGGAACCAGGTCATGCGTAATCCGCACAGACAGGATATTCCAATAGCATAATAGAGAATGGAATAACAACAGAATTCACTATGTATGCGGTACTTCGCATAGACAAGTTATTCCAATAGAATAATAAATAATAGAACCAGGTCATGCGTAATACGCATAGACAGGATATTCCAACATAATAATAAAGAATGGAATAACAAAAGAAATCCACCATGTATGCGGTACTTCGCATATACAGGTTATTCCAACATAATAATAAAGAATGGAATAATAGAAGAATTTTACTATGTATGCGGCACTTCGCATAGACAGGTTATTCCAATATAATAATAAAGAATTGAATAACAGAAGAGTTTCACCATGTATGCGGTACTTTGCATAGACAGGTTATTCCAACATAATAATAAACAATGGAATAACAGAAGCTCTCTTCATGAATACGAAAGAAATAATACCCCTTACCTTAGAAAGAAGAGTATTCCGACTGGTAGGGCGAGGATATTCTTGAAGAAAACTTAAACTATTTTCTATGCTCAAAGCTTCTTAAAACTCTAAAGAAATACGCTCAAGATTATAGAATAAGAATTCTCTAAATTTCTAGTGTGATTTTCCATTCTAACTAAGCATCCTATTTATAGGAGAATGGAAAGGATACTATGCAATAAAATATAATATATATATATATATTATTTACAATCTAATAAAACAAATAACTTTATAAAAGTATACATTTTTATATAAAAGATTTTACTATGCAAAACACTATGCAGCAATTATATAAACACTATGCATAATAAAATATAATATATTCTATTTATAATCTAATAAAAGAAATAACTTTATAAAAGTATTCTGCTTTTATATAAAAAGATTTTACTATGCCAACAATATGTAGGCACTATGCAAATACTATGCATAATAAAATATATTATATTCTATTTATAATCTAATAAAACAAATAACTTTATAAAAGTATTTTGTTTTATATAAAAAAAGATTTTACTATGCCAACACTATGCGCAGCACTATGCAAAACACTATGCATAATAAAATATATTATATTCTATTTATAATCGAATAAAACAAAACTTTATAAAAAGTATTTTGTTTTATATAAAAAAGTTTTTGTTTTATTACATTTATAATAATAATAAAACAAAATTCATCATCATTATTATAATTCACACTATTAATTGACCGTGTCGTTCCTCAGAAAGAGGGGCTTTCAATAAGGATTTCTCCTTATTGCGCCGCAATTGAAAGTGACCAAACCTCTCCTCGATGTAACTTCTAGACATTGTCGATATTGCAAATAATAATATGAATAACTTGTCATCTCAATTATTGATTTAATAATATATAAAATATCGACAATAATTGAATCAAATAACGTGAGATACTATGCAGCAAATACCGTAGCAATAATTGAACAAAACTGAGTGACATCTCACGTAAGCATCAATAATCAATACCGTGTGCTACTATGCAACCACGCGTATTAGTGTACTTTTACTACTGGGTAGCTCAACAGTTTTAACGGTAAAACTTCCGCCGTTATTTTCATAAAAAACTATTTATGTCGTTTTCTCATTCCGACAATAATTCTATTGTGGGGTCCACCAATGATTGTGCCGTCGTCTGAATATTCCCTGTTAAAACGAATATTTCCCGACCAATCGAATATAATACAACAACTTGCATACTTTGCAAAATTTATAAATACTACCCTCAACTATAACATTATCTCAAATCCACACCATAATATTCAAAAAAAATATTTCGAGAAAATTAAATCTTTATTCGTAAAATTTGGGGTTTTACACAAATAATCCATTAGAAGAGTCAAGTAAGCATGATATCTACTATCTTCTATGATTTAAAAGTTTATCATCAATTTTATCGTTGAGACTTAGCTTAATAATCAATCCACATCACTGAATTAGCCATACACTATGGGCCAAGGATATTCATTAGTATCAAATCTACGAATTATCCATGCACTACGGGCCAAGGATATTCGTGTTATTACTAATTGTCATGATCATGCCAACAACTTTCCATCAATGCACTATCGGCCAATGAGGACTTTTACCATGTCATTTGTAACATTACAGGTCATGATTATACCAAAAAATCCCTGGTCATGATCATATCAATCAACAATCCATTTATGCACTATGGGCCAAAGATGACTTTCATCACAATATAAGCATGAGGTTGATGATAATGATATAAGAATTCAATTAAATGAGAGCAAGGATAAATTTTAATGATTTATAATTTAATTTATGTAGAATTCAATAATGTCCAAATTGTCAACATGATACTGCTTTGTGGAGTAAAATTCGAGAATAATATTTTATCAAAAATGATTTGAACAGAAAAGAAATCAATTTTTGTCATGAATAGTATCCCGGGTGAATAGTACCTGAGTGAATAGTACCCCGTGAATAGTACTTCGAGAATAGTACCTCGTGAATAGTACCCTGGCATGAAAAGATTAAAAATTATCAAGAATGTTTAGAATAATATTTCTGTGAAAAGATACTAGATGAAGCGCAAATTTCAAGGATATTCTACTAATTTTATTGAGTATAGAAACAATACTTAACAAAATAAATGTAGAATTCAGAATCTGAAACGAAATAATATTACTTACATACTATTGAGTATGGAAGAAAATATTATTTCATACGAATATTGAATAAATATAATATCCCTTACCTTAAAAGGAGAGTATTTCTGACTGGTATGGGCTGGTATAGCGGATATATTCTTGAAGAAAACTTATACTATTTTCTACGCTCAAAGCTTTTTCTTAAACTCTAAAGAAATACGCTCAATATTATAGAAGAAGAATTTTCTAATTCTGGTGTGATTTTAAATTCTAAACTAAGTATCCTATTTATAAGAGAATGGAAGGATACTATTTAGAAATAAGCACGGACGCACACTGCAGAAATTCGGACGAATTCACGGGCGCCGAATTTGAATTCACAAGATTTATTATGCAAACACTATGCAAAAATTATGCATAATAAAATATAATATATTTTATTTTTCATAAAAAAACTTATAAAATATATATTTATATTTATACTCCCTCCACTTCACGTAACCTTCCCCCTCCCCTTTTTCCCCTAACTATATATATATATATATATATATATATATATATATATATAATAAAAATGAGATAATTTTCTACCGATAGTTTTGAAAAAATGGGTAAGTGGGGGTCCATATAATAAGCAAAATTTATAACAAATACTTTATAAAAATCTCCTCAATTTATCTCAACCCACTTGGCTTCACAAAAAATATTTTTAAACAACAATTATTCATCAATAATATAACTTGCAATATTAACAACCAAATCATTCCCAGGAAAGAGGGGGCTTTTCAATAAAGATTTCTCACTATTGGCGCGCAATTAGGTGACCAAACCCCTTTCCTCGACAGAACTTTCTAGACATTGTCAATAATATAAATAATAATATGAATAACTTTGTCATCTCAATTATTGATTTAATAATATAAAATATTAATACTGTGACAATAATTGAATCAAATAACGTGAGATATTATGCAGCAATTACTGTAGCAATAATGGAGTATAACTAAGTAACTTCTCACGTAAGCATCAATAATCAATACCGTGTGCTACTATACAACCACGCGTATTACTATACTTTTATCATCGGGTATTTCAACAATTAACGGTAAAACTTTCGCCGTTATTTTTATAAAAAGATATTTCTGTCATTTTCTAACTCCGACAATAATTTCATTGTGGGGTCCACCAATGATTGTGTCGTCGTATGAATATTCCCTGATAAAACGAATATTCCCCGACCATTCGAATATTTTAAAACAACTTGCTTATTTTGTAAAATTTATAAATATTACCCACAACTATAACATTATATCAAATTCACACTATAATATTCAAAAATAAATTTCGAGAAATTAAATCTTTATTCATAAAAGTTGGGGTCTTACAAAAATTCTTAGAGGTATTTAAGAAGCTTTAAATAAACATCCCATTTGTTGATGCACTCAAACAGATGCTTAAATATGTGAAATTATGAAAGAAATATTGTCTAAGAAAAGGAAAATAAGCGAGTTCAAAATAGTGG
Organism: Panax quinquefolius; assembly: GCA_020205615.1. Taxonomy (NCBI): domain Eukaryota; kingdom Viridiplantae; phylum Streptophyta; class Magnoliopsida; order Apiales; family Araliaceae; genus Panax; species Panax quinquefolius. The sequence goes on from CM035158.1 coordinate 84,069,223, forward strand.
CACTTACAGAAGAGTGTAGTGCAATACTTAAGAAAAAGCTATCACCAAAACTCAAAGATCTGTGTAGCTTCACAATTCCGTGTACCATTGACAATCAGTACTTCGGGAAGACTTTATGTGATTTTGGAGCAAGTATTAACTTAATGCCTTTATCTGTTTATCAGCAATTTGGGTTGAAAGAAACGAGACCTACAAATGTAACGTTGCAATTGGTAGATAAATTGCTTACATATCCATAGGGTATTGTGAAAGATGTGTTAAGTGAAAGTGGATAAATTCATCTTTTTAGCGAAATTTATTGTACTACATTTTGAGGAAGATCGTGAAATACCAATCATTCTTGGGCGCAAATTTTTAGCAACAAAAAGAACTCTAATTGATGTTCAAAAAGGTGTGCTAACAATGCGTGTTTAAGATCAACATGTTACATTTAATGTCTTCAAAACTATGAAATTCCCGATGGAGGGGGAATGATGTTTTTGAATCAATCTAATAACAGAGGTAGTGGATGAGGTATTTATGGACACTTGTTTTCCAGATATGCTTGAGTCTGCATTAGTAAGTTCATCAGCTTTGAATTTTTTGGATTCAATAGAGTATTTGCAAATGCTAGATTCATCTTCACAACTTGCCAATTTTATACATCAGTATGAACCTTTAGATCATTCCAAAAATTCATCTGCACGTGCAAAACCATCTTTGGAGGAATCACCTATACCGGAACTCAAAGTTTTACCTAGGCATTATGGCATGTGTATTTAGGTGATTCTTTTACTTTACCTGTTATTATATCTGCTTCACTTAATAATTTATAGGAAGAAAGGTTCTTGTGAGTACTTCGTGAATACAAAATAGCTATTGGGTGGACTTTGGCCGATATCAAAGGAATTAGTCCTTCATTCTGCATGAATAAGATTTTACTTATGGACGAGGCTAAACTGATCATTGAACAACAACATCGGTTTAATCCTATTATGAAAGACGTGGTCAAAAAGGAGATTATCAAATGGTTAGATGCAGGCATCATTTACCTAATCTCCCACAACTCATAGGTAAGCCCAGTACAATGTTTTCCTAAAAAGAGGGGTATAACAAAGGTTGAGAATGAAAATAAATAAATTGATCCCGACGAGGACAATAATTGGATGGAAAATTTGTATGGACTACAGAAAACTTAATAAGGCTACTCAAAAAGATCACTTCCCCTTATCGTTTGTTGACCAAATGCTTAATCGTTTAGTGGGAAATAAGTTCTATTGCCTATTAGATGGGTATTCGGGATATAATTAGATTTATATTGCGCCCGAGGATCAAGAGAAGACAACATCTATGTGTCTTTATAGAAATTTTGCATTTCGAAGGATGTCTTTCGGTTATGTAAAGCACCCGTAACTTTCTAGGGGTGCATGGTGGCTATTTTTTCAAACATGGTGGAGCACAACCTTAAAGTATTTATGGATGATTTTTCTGTATTTGGAAACTCATTCGACCAATGTTTCGATAACCTTATTTTAGTATTAAAGCGAAGTGTTTAAATAAACCTAGTTTTGAATAGGGAGAAATTCCACTTCATGGTTCGTGAAGGAGTAATTTTGGGACACAAAGTTTCTTCTAAAGGGTTAAAGGTGGACAAGGCAAATATTGAGACAATTGAGAAGCTTCCACCACTAGCATATGTAAAGAGGATTAGAAGTTTTCTCGGTCATGCAAGATTCTATCGGCAGTTTATCAAAGATTTCTCCAAGATTACTAAACCTTTATTCAATCTATTAGAGAAAGATGTACCCTTCGTATTCGATAAGGCATGTCTTGATGCGTTTGAGGTGTTGAAGAAGAAACTAATCTCCGCCCCAATGATAGTTGTTCCTGATTGGAATCTTCCTTTTGAGATGTTGTGTGACACTAGTGATTATACGATTGCTTTAGTTTCTAGCCAACATAATGAGAAGATATTTCAGACAATCTACTATGCTAGTAAAACACTATCGGATGCACAACTCAACTACATAACCACTAAGAAGGAGTTATTAGCAATTGTGTATGCTTTTGATAAATTTCAAGCTTATATTGTTGGTATAAAGTTAATCGTATTCACACATCATTCTGCCATTAAATAATTGATCTCGAAGAAAGATACTAAACCACAGTTGATACAGTGGGTTCTCTTTCTGCAAACCGACTTGAGAATCAGGAACATCAACAAGGGGACGGAACAACAATTAATGAGTTCTTTCCAAATGAACAATTATTTGCATTGACAAAAGAGATACCATGGTATGCAGACTATGCCAACTACATTATCAGCTATTTACTCCCTCTGGACTTGAGCTATCAGGAAAGAAAGAATTTTTTGCACGATGTGAAGAGCTACCAATGGAACGAACCCTTCTTATTTAAGTTATGTGCAGATCATATGTTGAAAGGTGTGTATCCCAAGAAGAAAATGAAGGCAAACTTCAACATTGTCGCTCGTCAATCTATGGAGGACATTAAGGAGGAAAAAGAAAAGATGCAAAAATCCAGGTTTCTACTGGCCAACTCTATTCAAGGATGGTCATAGTTTTGTATCAAGATGGGATAGATGCCAACGAGTTGGTAACATTTCTACTAGAAGTTGAGATCTTTGATGTGTGGGGTATTGATTTTATGGGTCCCTTCCCCGTATGCTTTAATAAATAGTATATACTTATGGCAGTCGATTATGTCTCTAAGTGTGTAGAAGTAGCAGATTTAACTACGAATGATGTAAAAATGGTGATAAATTTTCTACAAAGAAATATCTTTACAGGATTCGGCACGCCAAGAGTGATCATAAGAGATAAGGGTACGCATTTTTGTAATAAATCTTTTGCCGTTATCTTTGCTCGATATGGAGTATCACATAAGGTCGCTACAACTTATGACCCTCAAATAAGTGGTCAAACTAAAATTTCGAACAGAGAAGTGAAACGAATCCTGGAGAAAATTATAAATCCCAATAGGAAGGATTGGTCCAAGAAACTTGATGATACTCTATCGGCATATCATAGAGCTTAAAAGACACCGATTAGTATTTCATTGAAAGTAGGATGCATGCAAGCTAATCATACTTGATATTATGCAGCATATACTTTATAATCTTGTTCGTTTATTAATAAAAGAATTAATTTATTAAAGACATTTTTGTTATTTACATGATGCTGTTAAATTAAGTGTGATAAACTCATAGTTTTGAGCAAAACTTTTAGAATCATGACGACGATCATGCTAATGAGATCTAAATTCTAGATAGCTCATAAACTAAAATTGTTCCTAATCGTTGGTTTACTAAAAAGGGGATTAGTAAATCCGGATAGATTGGTACATACTTTGATTAATGCTCTTAGGAAGAGGATGATTGATCTCATAATCATTTGTGTGGAGACACTAAAACAAGTTTGTAGGTGCTTATTGGAGAATAATTTCACTGAACGTGGCTCGCTAAAGGAATACCTAATGGAGTTTTACTTGTCTGTCAATAGGATTTCCTTAAGTGATAGTAGTATAAGTGATCCTTAAACTTGAGATCATCGTAGTATCTTGTTTATGATGAGTAAGATTGGGTATAAGTTGTACATAGCGATAGGTGATTGGTCAACAAAGAATCTATCACTTCTAGTAAATGAAGAGTATGCCCTATATGATTCGATAAATGATAACTCAGTAGTCTTTGGCCAAAGCATAATGAAATTAGAAATGTGTTTCTAATTTGCATTATTTAGAGTTGTGAATTTAAAAATCGAAATACATATAATCAAATAAAATAAGACTCGATAACAATTACATGTCTTAAATTTGATTGGGACATTGTATGGTAAAAAGATTGAATTGTACGGTAAGTATTCATTGAAAGGTTCTTTTATGATTAATGTGAAATCTATATTATCTGGAAAGTCGTTGATCACTAAGGTGGCTTACCCTTATTGTAGAATAAATATTATTTATTTAAATGAATTAAATAGTTTAATTTATTTACTTAAATAAGATTAGAATTATTCTAATTGATTTATTCATAACTGGTTTAATATGGAGAACCTAAAGGGTCACGCAGTGAAAAAGAAAAATATTTATTTAAAAAGTAAATGGCATAATCGTAATAATATGTTAAGTATATTTAATGTATGGTATGGTGATAGAATAAATTAAATAGCTTAATATTTATATTTCACATTTTGGAATTATTAAATATAAATTAATAAGAGAGTTTTATTAATATTATTATTATTATTATTATTATTATTTAATTTCTAAATGGTTTAGGAATTAATTAATAAAAGTACTCTCATAAGTTTCTAATTGGATTAGGAATTTAATTAATTAAAAGAGTTTAATTTAATAAAATCATATTTCTAAATAGTTTAGGAAAATTGCCTATATCTATAAATAATAGAAGTTTTATTATGGATAAGGTTATATAGTACACACACTTCCAATAGTTGGGAGAGTACTGACATATTCTCTGGAGAAAGAAAACTAGGATTTTGCAATACACTCATCTTCTTGAATACGTATTATTCCTTGGTGGATCACCTCTAGAGGCCAAATGATAAGTGCATAATATTCAAGATTTTTAATTCATTTATGTTGGGTTTTATTGCATGTTTCATGTGTATATGAGCTTATTAAGGTGTTTAATCATTTCAGGAAGAGTTGAAGCTGAAACGAGAAAAAAGGGGAGATTGAAGAGTTTTTAATGCTAAGTTGGATGCATGGTCTTGGCTTAGGACTTGAATTTTATTGTAGAGTTATTCCTTCGCTTTCTGAAATATCTTGAATCGTCCCAATCAGAGTTCATATGAAAAAATTATGACCTTTTTACCAAATGGAAGTTAAACCTCAAAGTTTGGAGTTGCAATTTACATAGCAGTCACTTGGAGCCCAATTTCGACCTTGATCCAACCAGAATATGTGACGCCCCCAAAATAGGTATACATCACCCATCTTGGGTCGCCAAATACATGGTACTGAATACAAATACAAACTTAATTATACAACATAAGCTGAGAGTTTTTACACGAATATTGTCTTCTAGACAATATCCAAACTCAAATGGAGTCCTCATTACATTTATTGTCACACTATTTTATAGAATAGTGAGGACTACTATAACACCATCTCGGACCATCACTCCGTTCCCCGACTAGTTCCAGCTACATTTTCATTTCCTGAAGAGAACAATGGAAGTAAAAGGGTGAGCTCAACTAGCTTAGTAAAAAATATTATGACTAAGATAATGTAGAATTAGTTATCATTAGCCTTCAACAATGTTAAACTGATAGAATATAATTGTCAACAAGTTTAACTGCAGCGGAACAAGCAATCCATTAGAAGAGTCAAGTAGAGCATGATATCTACTATCTTCTATGATTTAAAAAGTTTATCATTAACTAAATCGCTGGGACTCATCTTAATAAATAAATCACATCATCGAATCATCGCTGCACTACGGGCCAAAGATATTCATTAGTATCACGTCCACAAATTATTCCTGCACTACGGGCCAAGAATATTCGTTTAATCATCAATGGTCATGATCATACCGAATTATCCCTGGTCATAATCATACCAATCAACAATCCATCTGTGCACGTAAGGCAAAGATGACTTTCATCATAATATAAGCATAAGGATGATGACAATGATATTAGAATTCAATTAAAAGAAAGCAAAGGATAAATTTTTAAAGATTTATAATTTAATTTATCCAGAATTCAATAATGTTCAAATTGTCAACATGATACTGCTTTGTGGAGTAAAATTCAAGAATAATATCCATGTATCAAAAATAATTTGGACAGAAAAGAAATAATTTTTTTGGTGAATAGTATCCCGTGACTAGTACCCTGTGAAAAGTACTTCGGGAATAGTACCCCATAAATAGTACCCCGACATGAAAAGTGCCCCGAATACCTGAGTGAATAAGTTTTGAGTGAATAGTAATTAAGTGAATAGTAACCCGTGAATAATACCCCGGCATGAAAAGTGCCCCGAATACCCGAGTGAATAATATTATAATGAATAGTAACCGGGTAGTTCAACAATTTAATAATAAAACTTTCGCCGTTATTTTTATAAAAAGATATTTCTGTCGTTTTCTAACTACGACAATACTTCCATTGTGGGGTCCACTAATGATTGTCCCATCGTACGAATATTACCTGCTAAAACGAATATTCCCCGACCAATAGAATATTTTATAACAACTTGCTTACTTTGCAAAATTTGTAAATATTATCCAAAAATATAACATTATATCATATCCACACCATAATATTCAATAATATATTTCAAGAAAAATTAATCTTTATTCATAAAAGTTGGGGTCTTACAACCTCTCATTCTTATGAAATTTCGTCCTCGAAATTAAGGTACGTACCTGATATGTCAAAGAGGTGAGGATACCTTGATTTCATTTTGAATTCTAATTCCGAGGTCATTTCCTCAACATCGTGGTTTCTCCACAAAACCTTGACTTGAGGTATAACCTTGGAACGTAGAGTATGATCCTTCTTATCCAAGATTTTAACAGGTACCTCTTCATACGTTAAATCTTCTGCTATCTCGTTCGGTTCTAATTCAATAATGTGGTTTGGGTCTTTCACATATTTACGTAACATAAATATGTGAAAAATGTTATGAACACGAGACATACTTGGCGGTAAGGCGAGTCTATAGGCCACAGTTCCTACTCGATCGAGGATTATAAATGGGCCAATGAATCGAGGATTAAGCTTTCTTCTCTTTCCAAATCTCGTAACTCCTTTCCATGGAGCAACACATAACAACACATGATCTCCGATATGGAATTCCACGTCCTTTCAATGAAGATCAGCATAACTTGTTTGTCGATTTTGTGAGGTTTTTATACGTTGTCAGATCATTTGAATCTTTTCTGTAGTCATACGTACCAACTCCGGTCCCAACAACGTTGCTTAACCCACCTCGTCCTAGCATTCTGGAGAACAACACTTGCATCCATACAACGCCTCAAATGGAGCTATGCCAATACTTGCTTGATAATTGTTGTTATAGGAGAATTCCACTAATGGCAAGAACTTGTCCCAACTTCCTTTGAAGTCAAGGACATAGAGTCTTAATAAATCCTCATGAGTTTGAATAGTCCTCTCCGATCGCCCATCCTGCTTCGTGATGATATGCCGAACTAAATCGTAAATCTGTGCCCATAGCTTTTTGCAAACTAACCCAAAATCGTGAAGTGAATCTTGGGTCTTGATCAAAAACTATGGATACTGGAATGCCATGCAGTCTTACAATCTCATTTATGTACATACGAGCAAAACGTTCAAGTGTATAAGTTTCTCGTATAGGTAAGAAATGAGCAGACTTGGTAAATCTATCAACAATGACCCAAATCGCATATATGCCTTGAGAAACCTTGAGAAGACCAGTAATGAAATCCATGGTAATGTGCTCCCACTTCCATTCTGGAATTTTAAGTGATTGCAATGGACCTTTTGGCATTTGATGCTCTGCCTTGACTCGTTGACAAGTTAGACTTCTTGAGATAAACCACGCTATCTCTCTCTTCATATTGCTCTACCAAAATGTATGTCGAAGATCATGATACATTTTGGTACTCCCATGATGGATTGCAAATGGTGTGTTATGCGCCTCCATCATGATCTTATACTTTAAATTAGGGTCGTTTGGAACACAAAGTCTGGAGTTGACTCGAAGTATTCCTTCTTCATCTATTCTTGCTTCCGGAACAATACCTTCTTGTACTTTCTTCTTCATACGCATCAGCTCCAGGTCCGTAGCTTGAGCTGCTTTAACTTTATCAATTAAAGTCGATTTTACTCGTATATTTGCCATCATCACGTGGGTCTCTGGAGTCTTTAACTCTATCTCCATCCTTTGCAAGTCATACAAAATGGGTCTTTGTGTTGACAATATCGTACTCGTACCCGCATATGATCTTCTACTCAATGCATCAGCTACCACGTTTTCTTTTCCATAATGGTATTGGATGGTATGATCATAATCTTTCAACAGCTCGAGCCAACGTCGTTACCGCATGTTGAGTTCCTTTTGAGTGAAGAAATATTTGAGACTTTTATGATCCGTATAGATCTCCACTTTTTCCCATACATGTAATGCCTCCAAATTTTAAGTGTGAAGACAACAGCTGCCAACTCTAGATCATGAGTAGGATAATTCTTCTCATATTCTTTGAGTTATCGAGAGGCATATGCTATGACTTTCTCATGTTGCATGAGAACACATCCTAACCCTTTGCCCGAAGCATCACTATAGATGACAAATCCCTCCGAGCCAGATGGTATTGCCGTAGCGGTCTTTAAATGAGTCTCCTCTTGAGTTCTTGAAAACTCTTCTCACATTCCTCGCTCCAACCGAATTTTGTATCTTTTCGAGTCAGTTGAGGTAATGGAGTAGCGATTCGAGAAAATCCTTCCACGAATCTCAGATAATAACCAACTAAGCCCAGAAAGTGTTGCTCATGATCTTCACGTCTTTTGGAATATATGAGGATGTCATCAATAAAGATGACTACCAAATGATCCAAATATTCCTTAAATACTCGGTTCATCATATCCATGAAGGCAGCATGAGCATTAATCAATCCAAAAGACATGACTAGGAATTCATAATGCTCGTACCGAGTTCTGAAAGCAATCTTTGGGATGTCATCGGTTTTAATCTTTAACTGATGATATCCGGAATGAAGATCAATCTTTGAAAAGAATTTGGCGCCTTGCAACTGGTCAAACAGGTCATCAATACGTGGCAACGGGTACCTATTTTTAATGGTGACATGATTCAACTCCCGATAATCAATACAAGGTCGCATACTTCCATCTTTCTTCTTTACGAAGAGAACAGGAGCACCCCAAAGAGATGTACTAGGACGAATGAAACCGATGTCTAACAATTCCTGCAGTTAGGTCTTTAACTCTTAAAGTTCAATAGGAGCCATTCGATATTGGGCTTTGGAAATGGGTTTTGTACCGGGTTTAAGGTCGATAGAAAATTTAATTTCACGCTCTGGGGATAGGCCAGGAAGTTCTTCAGGGAATACGTCAGGAAATTTATTAACAATAGAAATATCATTCAAATCTGACGTATTTTTGTTTAAATATGTGACATGGGCTAAGAAAGATTGACATCCGTTTTTCAATAAATGAATAGCTTTATGGCTTGATATGACAGTGATTGGCTTTAGTGGTTTGGTCACTTGAATTCGCATAATAGGTTGGTTAGGAATATGAAAGCTAACAACCTTACGAAAATAATCAATTTTTGCATGATGAGTAGTTAACCAATCAATCCCTAAAATCACATCAAACGCAAGTATTTTTAAGGAAATAAGATCGACAGGTAACGTGCAGTTATCGATTTGAATCAAACAAGACTTATAAACAGTTGATGTAATAAATGTTTCCCCCAACGGAGTTTCAATCAATAAGTCAAAATTTAATTTCTCCGGAGTCAAATTTAAATGTTGAGTGCAAGTAGGAGAAATAAAAGAATGGGTAGAACCGGTATCAAATAAGGTAAAAGCTTCGCAAGAGTTTATGATTAGCTTACCCGTGGTCACCTCGTTCAGATTCCTCGCTTTTTGGGAGGTTACGACAAATGCTCTCCCTTGAACTACTGGTTTTGTCTTGTCTAGGATGGCCTTTGATGCCTCCATCCCAGCTGGACTTGACTTTGGTGCATGACAAAATTGGGTTAGGTGACCTTCTCTTTCACAATTGTAACATACTTTGGACTGCTGCGTACAGTTTGGACTGATGTGTCCCTCCCCTCCGCATTTGTAACATACGACCGACGGTCGTTCTCCTTCCTTAACAACAGGTACAGGTGCTGACGTCTTTCCATCATTATTGAATCTCCTCTTCTTAAAATTTCTACTTTTATTATCTTGGCCATGATTACCACCAGAGTGGTTACCATTTCTTGCATGTTGATTCCCTCCATGTTTGTTGTCACCGCTTCGATGATTGCTACCACTGGTATTATCGACTTGCCAGTTGCTCTCTCTTGGTTGGCTTGACTCATTATCGCGCTCCAATAACTGAGCCCTATTTACAACATCTGAATACAAACACAGTTTGTGAGAAATGAGGTATTGACGTATTTCAGGTCTCAAACCTCGCAGAAACATTCGCGTCATTCTCTCCTCATTATCAACCAAATGGGATGTGAACCGAGACAACTCAGTAAAATTAGCCTCATACTGCGACACGGTCATATTATTTTGTTCCAACTTGATAAACTCCACCTCCTTCATGTGACGAATACTGTAAGACCCTAACTTTTTTTTTGAATAAAGGATAATTTTTCTCAAAATATATTTTTGAATATTATGGTGTGGATATGATATAATGTTATAGTTGTGGGTAATATTTGGAAAATTTTGCAAAGTATGCAAGTTGATATAAAATATTCATTGTGTCAGTAAATATTCAACTGGTCGGGGAATATTCGTTTTAACAGGGAATATTCGTACGACGGCACAATCATTGGTGGACCCCACAACGGAAGTATTGTCGTAGTTAGAAAATGACAGAAATATTTTTTTATAAAAATAACAGTAGAAGTTTTACCGTTAAACTGTTAAACTACCTGGTGGTAAAAGTACAGTAATACACGTGGTTGCATAGTAGCACACGGTATTGATTATTGATGTTTACGTGAGAAGTCACTCAGTTATACTCAATTATTGCTATAGTAATTATTGCATAGTATCTCACATTATTTGATTTAATTATTATCACATTATCATTTGCATAATATTTTATATTATTAAGTCAATAATTGAGACAACAAAGTTATTCATATTATTATTTGCAATATTGACAATGTCTAGAAAGTTTTGTCGATGAGAGGTTTGGTCACCTAATTGCGCGCCAATAGGGATGAATCCTTATTGGAAAGCCCCCTCTTTCCTGGGAATGATCTGGTTGTTAAATATTATGAGTTATAATATTAATGATGAATAATTATTGAAGTATTAAGAATGTGTTTATTGAAAATAAGTGATTTACAAAAGTTAGAAGAGAATAATGCAAACTTGGAAAACTTTAGGAGTACTAAAGTGTAATAAGTTAAATCAATCTGGACCATTGGTGGTGGTTTTAATAGTAAATCAATTTGGACCATTGATGGTGGTTTTAATAGTAAATTAATCTGGACCATTGATGGTGGTTTTAATAGTAAATCAATCTGGACTATTAATGGTGGTTTTAAAAGTAAATCAATATGGACCGTCCGTTCGAATAGTGAATTAATCTGGACCGTTCGTGAATTAGTTACTATTTAGTTTATTCTCCTATAAATAGAAGCTTAATTCTTCTTTCATTTTCACCAATTCGCTAAGATTCACAAGAGACACTATAGATAGAGAAACTATAGAGAGCAAGAAGAAGAGTATTCTGCTACTTCCTGTAATAACCGTGAATTTTAAGTCACTATATATGTATGTACATTATTAGTATTTAAAACTTTGTGTTATGCGGTGATTTAATATGTGACAACCTATGTGAAGTGGTGCATGGGTCAATTAACACATATGTTATAGTTATGGATATATACATTTATAGATTTCATTAAAAATGAAAGCTTCGTAACCTAATTATACATTTGGTGAGACAATTAAATAACCTAAGGGTTATGATAATAAGAAAAAGTTAGTATTTAATATGTATACTAACTTAAGTGGGTAAACTTATTATGTCAAGTGACTAATAATTTTAAACCTAATTCTTGTAAGTCTAATTAGGTTATGAGCTAAAGTCACATGTATAAGTAATTAAATTTCATAATATTAGGAATGGAAACCCTAAATAATTAAATTAGGTAACATATATTAAAATTGCTAGACTATGTTTATTACATAGCCCAAAACAATTAAGGAGGGAGCCCAAATGAAATAATAAGCAACCCAATACTTAGCCCACTTGATTAAGGATATTTTAGACTTTTGATAAATCTAATTTGTGCAATAAACTAAAAGCAAAATGGAGGAGTATTGGGGGCTAAAGGAACCGGCCATTTAGGCCTTTTTATGGCAAGATGGTTATGCTAATCAAGTCCCTTATTTGGTAACTCTTACACACAAGTACATGTGTGTCAAGCCCTCATTGGTTGCAATCTATTAAGCACTCCTAATTACAAGTTTAAGCTAATTGAAAGGATAAGGCAAAGCCTTTATCCATGGGTCAATAAAAGTATGGGGGTTATTAGTGAATTACCCATTTCATTGTGTAGACACATTTCATTCTTCCAACATCTCATTTTCTCTTCATCTTCTTCTTCTATCTTTTGCTCCCAAGCTAGCCAACTTCAAAAGAGAGAAAAGATAGAGAGGGTTTTGGCCATAGAGAGAGAGAGGAGTGCATGTTTGTTCATGCATCCTAAGTTTAGAAACTACTTTGGAAAATCAAGAAAGGTAGCAACTAAATCAAGGTATAACCTACGTTCATCTTCTTCTTTTAATTTGTTTTTCTAGCTTGAGTTTTGTTGGGGTTATGTTCAAATACTCAAGATACCCTAGTTCTACATATCATCATGTATGGAACTAAGTATCTTGAGTGTTAGATCAAAGGCTTAGAGGAAGAAATGAGCATATGTTCTCCAAGGGTGAAAACTCTTATTTTTCTTCCACTAAATCTTGTGTAACTCAAGTTTTACAATTTGGATTTATGATCCGTCAAAGTGGGGTGCTAGATACATGAGTTACCTAGTAAACCCAAGTGATAGAACACAAATCTAGCAAGTTTTGAAACCTTTGGGACTGTTTTCCCCAAAACAGTCCACTTTGTATGTTGAGGCTTTGAAAAACATAAAATAGCTATTGATCCATTTTTCATAAGGCTGTTTCAGTCAGTTTCTTGTCTTTTGAAACCCTAAACGGACGCGTTTTGATGTATAGGTTGTGCGTAATGGCCATTTCCGTAAAGGACTCTGAAATATTAACCTTCGAATATCTCACTGTGTATACACTGGAAAACTCTGAAAGTTTTACAGTATATTCATGTAAGTTAGGAGAGCATACCCTGAAAATTTCATATTTTTCTGAGCAAAACTCAATTTATGAAAAATAGAGCAAGATCTGAGTGTTTTGGGCACTTTAAAAATAGTAACTCATTTTCTAAAATTCTAGGAAAATTTGGGGATCCTTGTAGGTTCATATCCTGTCAAAATCCAGAAGTTGAGAATTTTTGGAGTCAATTTACTATTTTTCCTAAAAATGATTAAGTTATGAAAAAAAGAAAATAAATAGTTAAATGAGGTCTTTAATGAGAAAAATGTGATTTTTATGCTTGAATACTCATAATATATTATATCATTACTATCCTAGAGCATTTTGGTAATTTATAAATATAAATATTATTTATAACCTTTTATGGATATTAAATAAGAGGTTAATAAAGGATGAACAATTAGAATTAATTTAATAAATCATTGAAATATTATTATAATATTAATAATATTATAATATGATATTGTTAATTAAATAAAAATATTAAGATTAAAATTTCATTAAAATATTATTAAATGATTAATAATATTAGATTAAGATATTAATCTTAGATTAAAATATTATTAAAAGATTAATAATATCAAATTAAAGTATTATTAAATGATTAATAATATCAAGTTAAAATATTAATCTTAGATTAAAATATTATTAAAAGATTAATAATATTAGATTAAAGTATTATTATTAAATAATTAAAATATTATTAAATAATAATATTCGAGATTAAATAAAATGTTATTAAATGTAATAACATTAGTAAAGAAATGAAATATTATTAAATGATTAATAATATTAGTAATTGAATAAAATATTAGTAAATGATTGAAAGTATTATTAATTTATTAATGATGTTAAAGCATAAGTAAGATATTATTAAGGTAATAATATTAATGATGATTAAAATATTATTAAGAGGATTAATAATATTAGTAAGGTATTGAAATATTATTAAGATGTTAATAATATTAGTAGTGAATGAAAGTATTATTAGTGAACCAATAATACTAGGAGGTGAATTAAATATTATCAAGATTAATAATATTAAGTGAATTAAAGATAGTTGTTAATTAATAGTAACATTATCAAGGCAGGATAATGTTTATAAGAACTAAAGGTAATGTATTTATGTGATTAGATAATCTAAGGATATACTATGACTAATTGAAAGATTAATTATATGTCTCTCAAAGGAAGATAAGTTAACTGCATAGTGGATATAAATTAATCGTGAAATGTATAGTCTGAGACGAGGCAAGTTTCCTAACTCAAACTCGAGTTATTATGTTTCAAAGCATGTTAGTGAATAATTATTGATGATTATTCATATCTATATCGATTATTGAAATTCGCACTTTGTGCAATTGAATTCTTATTCTACTATTATTGAACTATGAATTAAATTAAAGTTCTTCCATTCATGAACTGTTTATGAGATAGATCTATGCTAATTGTATCAGCTAGATCAAGCATGTCTAAATTTGTTAAATCAAATGTATTTTAATAGTTGTTCTTATTAAATTGATATGATAAGAACTCTTGACTGAGAAAAGGACGAATTTGATTAAGGCGTGATATCAATGCCAGATTATTAAGTGTTTATGTATAAATCACGAGGTATGAAAGGCTGATCCCCTTGAATACCAAAACTTATTAAGAGGTCCAGTTTAAATAACTGAGCACCTTGGCAAATGTTCATGGTTATTTCAAAACCACTCAGTTCATGTTATTCAATTATCAAATATTCAATTGTTGATTATTAATTCATGTTCCTTCTCAATCTTATACTATTGTTGAACATTGAACGCAATATTTCTTTCTAAGTCATGATATATCTCCCTTGTATATAAACTTGCGAAGCAAATTAGTTGCTTACCCTTGCTATATCATGACATCTATTTCAGTTAAGCCAGAAGGATCCAACACGAAGGACAAGGACAAGGGAAAGGGCAAAGGCAAGATCCAGGAGTAGTTTAGAATGAATGTTAATTAAATTATTATCTGATGAAATTTCTTAAGTAAACTATTTGTAAATTGAATGGTGTGTTTAAAGTTAAGGTTATAAAGACCTTGGGACCATGTTATGAGACTTTATTATAATGAACAATGTATGTTTATTATTTTGTAATAGTTATAGAATGCTTATGATGATGATAGATCGTGAGCACCGAATCTGAGGTTAGAGAACCTGGATTTGGGGGCGTCATAGGTTGGTATCAAAGCTGTAGGTTATAAACATTAGGAGTGTGAAACCTAGGTTATAACCTTAATGGAAAACTCTTATAGAGTATGTTAGGAGATGGATTATAGAAATTCATCGAGTATGTGTTGTACTTAATAAAATATTGTTTCATTTCATCAATGAATATATTTTATTGTAATACTGATGTTGTATCCTTGTTTTTATAGGATGCCGAGTGATAGCCAGGGGAGCCATTCTGTAGGCTAGGAGGAGGCTGTTCCAGAGGAGGTGATGGACACCTCAAAGGATGTGATGATCAGTAACCTGTTAGAGAAAAACTATGCTCAGGAGCAAAGGATTTTGTAGTTAGAGGCGGAGAATATGAACCATCAGTACATGGAGCAGCAGTATAAGGATGTTGCTCATCAGGCACTGATGGAGCTAGCAGAGATGCGAGTCCAGCTAGAGCATGAGAAGGCAAAGTTCGCAACACTGAGCATAGAGCATCTGGTGATGCAGGGTGAGTTTGACGTGGAGATTGTCGATAAGATACGTGTGGAAGAGGCATTTCATGAGTCAGCCAAGTGGGTGGACCAACTAGAGATAACACTGCAGGCCATGAAGGTCAGGGTCGAGACTTTAGGACTGGCATTAGACGCAACATATGAGGGCCAGCGAAGTGGGACTAGGAGGGCGCATTTTGAGATAGGCGAGTCGAGTTGATCCGTTCAGCGCAGGGTTATGGAGGGGTTGTTTCCCAAGGAGCCTATGTAGGTGACCCAGCAGGGCCACCGGTGATGATTATGTGATGACCTAGTTGTAGATAGATGCATTAGTACCCCTTTTTGTGTAATAGGGTTTTATGATGATGTAAACCTCAGCAGGTGTGAGGTAGTAGGTAGTTAAGTAGTATCCCTATTTGTGTTCATAGGAAAGTATCATTGTAAGACCCCGAAATTTTTTTTAAATAAAAAGGAATTTCCTTTATTTATTATTTTGAAATAGTAAGGGTTGATTTGATTAATGTGGATAGTTAGGGGTTAAATACGCAAATATTTCAAAATAAGCAAGTGGTTATAAAATATTCATTGTTGTTGGGAATATTCGTTTGGTCGTGGAATATTAAATCTTTGTCAGAATATTAAATGCATTAGCTAAATGACCATGTGTAGGGTTATTAGGTTTGTAATATTCATGTCTTGTGCAATCAAATTGCAAAAAAAATGCTAAGCGTGGTAAAATCAGAGTTTAAAAAATTTACAAACCATATACCCGGATCATCCTTTATGCATAATTATTAATTAAATGAAAAGATAAAGAATAAAATCATACCCTTGAAGATCGAGCTTCCTCAGGTACAAGTTCACCTCCAAATCCTTTCGCGTTCAACTTGAATCCACCGGGTTTGGTTCCTTCCTTTGATCAACGTTAGCCACCCAAGCGTTTGGCCTCTAGAGGTGATCCACCAAGGAAGATAAAGATTCAAGAAGAAGGGTGGTTGGCTAAACCCTAGTTTTCTATCTCTATAGAAAAGGTGTACTCTCCCAACTATTGGAATTATTACGTAGTTGTCAAAGTCAACAACCCATCCCCACCCATAATAAGACTCCTCTTATTTATAGATGTGGGCAACCCATCTTAACAATTAAAGAATTGGGTTTTATTTAATTAATTAAATTCTTTTAATTAATTAAGCTCCCTAATCTTATTAGGGATAATTAATTAAACTCCTTTAACTAATTTTCCTTCCTAATCCAATTAGGAATAAATGAGAGTACTTATATTAAATTAATTCCTAAACTCTTTTAGAAATTAAAATAATAATAATTGTAATAATATTAATAAGACTCCTCTTATTAATTTATATTTAATATTTCTAAAATATTAAATAATAATATTAAGCTATTTAATTTATTCTATCACCATAGATTAAATTAAATATACTTAATATATTATTACGATTATGCCATTAACTTCTTAAATAATTATTCTTCCTTTTATGGTGTGACCCTTTAGGTTCTCCATATTAAACCTAGGTTGTGAATAAATCAATTAGAACAATTCTAATCTTATTTAAATAAATAAATTAAACAATTAATTTATTTAAATAATATTTATTCTACAATAGGATAAGCCTCCCTAGCGATCAACGACTTTCCGGATAATATAGATTTCAACATTAATCATTAAAGAACCTTTGAGTAAATAGTTACCGTGACAATTCAATCCTTCCACCATACAATGTCCCAATTAAATATAAGACATGGAATTCTTTGTCAAGTCTTATTTTATTTAATTATATATGTATTTCGACTCTTAAATGCACAACTCAAATAATGCAAATTAGAAACTCCTTTCTAATTTCATTCTCGCTTGGCCAAGGACTCATTGGGTTGTCATTTATCGAATCACATAGACATTTCTCTTCTTTATTAGAAGTGGTAGATTCTTTATCGATCATACATTATCTCCATGTACAACTTATTATACCCAAGCATACCCTTTGATATACCCTAAGGGTCTTAAGGAATAAGTCAAAGTATAACTCATCATACACAAGATACTATGATGATCTCAAGTCCAAGGATTACTTGTACTACTATCACTACAGAATTCCTATCGACAAAAGCAAATAAAACTCCATTAGGTATTCCTTAGCGAGCCACGCTCAAATGAACTTATTCTCTAATAAGCACCTACATACTTGCTTTAGTGTCTCCACACAAATGATCATGAGATCAATCATCCTCATCCAATGAGCAAGCAACGTATGTACCAATCTATCCGGATTCACTAATCCCCAATTTAGTAATCCAATGATTGGGAACTATTTTAGTTTTAAGCTTTCTAAGAATTTAGATCTCATTAGAATGATCATCATCATTATTCTAAAAGCATTGCTTAAAACTATGGGTTTATCACATATTATAAAACAAAGATCATGTAGATAATTAAAAGCCTTTAATAAATTAATACTTTTATTAATAAATGAATAAGATTGTTTACAAAGTATATGCTTTATCATCAAACATGATTGGCTTGTATGCATACTACTTTCAATCTCCCACTTGCACTAAAGCCAATCGTCATGGTAACTCATACTCTTTCTTCTCTAAGTGACGATTATCCTGCTGTTGGATAAGCTTTAGTTAATGGATATGTAATGTTGTTCATGAGAGTCCACTATCTCTATAGTAATTTCCCATCTTTCAATGATTCTAATAATCAAATGAAAGTGCCACAACACATGTTTAGATCCAAGATGAGACTTAGAACTATTCCTAGTTCTCAGAATGAACTTTTAATCCAAACAATCAACTTGCAGCTTCATTTATAGCTATATACTTTGTCTTTATCACTAAACCAACAACTCTTTGCTGTTTGGAACCTTTCCAATTCACTGCACCACTGTTCAAGGTAACACTTTACCTTAAAGTGGATTTTTGGTCGTCTTGGTCTATCTGAAAAACTTGAGTCTGTAAAGCCCTCTAGTTTTAATTAAGACCCACCATGAATATGATCACATCCTTAGTGCCGGTTAAGCACTTTAAAATGTTTTTCACTGACTCACAGTGAACTTCTCCAGAATATGACTGATCAACATCAGGTCTCGTATATTTCATTGCATACATGATTGTCACTCATGCGATCTCTCTTCTTTGGAGTCTATGGGGACTATTAAGACAGATACACTCCATAGCTCATCAACATGAGACATCTCTCGAGTTTGCCATGCTAAACGACTTTAGCATCAAATGAATATCGTTCGCTCGGGTTAAGTCGAGCATCCTCTTAAATCTATCTATATAGATTTATATCCCCAATTAAGATACTCTTCCAAATCATTCATGGAGGAATGATTAGACAACTTTATCTTTATCGATTGTAGCATTGGTATGTCATTCCTTATCCGTAGTATATCAACATATAATATTAGGAATGTCATGGCGCTCTCAATCGTGTCCCCTTTTGTACACACAAGAAGTTCTTACCTCATCGAATGTAACTCGGATCATCATCTTCATGATCGTACTTCTCATCATCATCATCCATGATGAATCCATACCTCCTAGGTATCTTCTAAGATTATTCCGCATTTTACGATTCGATTGTGGTACAATAGATCTATCTACTGTGTTCCTCTTATTTCGACTTATAGTGTTTTGTGGTTCTTGAACTTTTCAAGATCTATTATCCTCCCACTAGCCCTTTCAATGATAAACACCTTTATCTTAGAAGGCAGCGTGTTTCGCAACAAACACCTTTTGCTAAATAGGATTATAGAACACATGCCCTAAACTTACTTTAGGATGTCCCACAAATCTGTACATGTCAAATCTTGTCCCAAGCTTATCTTTTTGAAACCTTTTCACATAAGTTGGACAACCCCTTATCTTAACATACTTAAGATTAGGAATCCTCCCTGTCCATAACTTTTATGGAGTCTTGGGGCCGGATTTTGAGGTTACCCTTTTGTAGATATGCAGCCATTTCTAGGACATGATCCTAGAAGGATACTGGAATGTCGGTAAAATCATTATGGACCGCACCATGTCCAACAAGGTACAATTTTTCCTTTCAGATACATCAATCAATTATTGTGTATCAGGAGGTGTCCATTATGAGAAAACCATTTGAGATGATCTAGAAACTTATTGCATCAAGTATTTATCCCTTGATCTAATCAAAGAATCTTAATACTTCGTCAATTTGTTTCACTTCTAAATTCTTTGAACCTTTCAAATAATTCATACTTGTATTTCAACAAATACATATATTCAACTCTTTGAATGATCATCTCCTTTTCTTATACTAGTTTGTTCAATTTATAAAATAATTTTTCACGTAAGTCAAGTATACAAAATTTATTAAGTAATATTCCATTCTATACAAAACATTATTATTATAAATAGAACAACAATTGTTCTTAATTATAATACCAAAAATTTTATTGTCCAACAATAAAATGGAAATAATGTTTTCAACGAGAACTAGAATACAATAACAACTTATCGACTTAATAGATTTGCTCAGGAAAGCGGTGCTAAACTATAAGTTTCTATGGCTAATGTTGCAACCTTTGCTTCATTTCCCACACATAGGATTACTTATATTTGTTTAGCTTTCTACTCATTTGGTCCTTTCATTAATCTATATTTATGATAACCAAAGTCGGTATCCAATACCCAAGTAGAACCTTGACTTAAAAAAAAAAATTTATTTTAATCATGAACAAAAAATCAGATTGTAAACCAAACTTCACTAAGCTTCTTTGGTTAGCCTTTGCAAGATGCTTCTTGCAGTTTCTTTCCAAAGGTTCAAGCTTATTGCGGTGGAAGCAAACTCCTTTGCTATCCGTGACGCTTTTGTTCTTATTATCCTTTGTTTATGCCTTTCTATATACCTTCTTTGAATCGTTCTTCTTTCGGAAGATCCTTTGACTCCTACCAAGAAGACATGGTCTTTCTTGGTTGGAAAGTGACTCTCAACATTTTTCAACATGTTAAGCAAATCAGCCAAAGTCGATATCTAGCTTGTTCATATGAAAAATTCACAACAATTGTGAAAGGAGTCCGGAGTGAGTGCAAGATCAAATCTTGGCTCAACTCTCCATCCATGACAAAACTCGTTGTCTAATTGATCAATCAAATTGATAATGTTAAGGACTTTTTATCCGCATTGTAGTGTCATCTGGTCATTCTAGATCTAAGAGCTCCTTAGATATCTCGATATCTATCGCCCCTATTTTCCTCACCATCAACTACTTGATGTGCGTGAATATAGTAGAAGCATCCATAGTTTCACGCCGACGTCAAGCTTGTTACTCATAGATGCGAGCATGATGCATCGAGCTAATCATGCATCATCTTGCCACTTTCTAAAAGTAGCAATCTCTTCCTCGAGGCATTATCTCGCAACCATTGCAGGATAAAGCGATTATGACATAAGATAGCTTTTCAAACTATGAGAACTTTTCTCAAATTCTTAACGAATCCGTTTAATTTGGCCCCGATTAATTTAGCATCTAATATGCTTCGCAAGATGATAGTAATTTTTGACATTGTAAAATTTCGTAAATGAATTTGTAATTAACAACATTTTAACATACATTCTATTATTAATTACCAAAATAAATTAGGTCTTGTTTTAAATTGGTATCTCCCACTATTTTCTTCAAACTATATTACCCTCACTTATATAGTTCGGGCAAAATCTAATTAAAGATTTGCTAGTGAGAATAAGGATCCCATTTCAAATGTATATAGCCTTGTGGTGACACAACAAACTATATATAAATAAATAAGTAGACAACTTTTGTCAATTACATCAACTATGCAACTCCTCAGATTTTGCCTCTTAGATTATTTTGATCAAGTGGTGGCACATCCGAATCAAAATTATCCAAGTTAAGTCCGACCTAGCACTCCATATATTCAAAAAAGAAAATATCATCCTTGTGGTGACACAACAAAACAATATTGTTCAATTTTCTTTATAAGCATCAAATGTGATAAATTAACATCTTAAATACTTAATACTTGCCTTGTGGTGACACAACAAACTCATATTAAATATTTAATACTCTATTAATTTTATCATGCTAGAAGGCGACGTTCGATATTCAAAATATCTTTGAACGCTTAGGACTTAATATAAAAAATTGAGGGATTTGTTATTAATTTGTCTCATCTTGTTTTAGCTGCATGCACATATATATATAAAATACGCCATTATATTAATGAACATGCAAGCATGTTTGCATAATATATAATATATATATAGTATAAGCATGCACATATAGAATACTATATTCTACCCGGATTGATTATGGACTTTTATTCTAGTTTGGTTCACTAGAGCCACCAAGTGAACCAAAAGGTCAAACCCTAGGGGTGCAAGAAATAATATTTAAATATAACTATTACATTTAAACCCGGGCTCCATCACAAACGGGTCTTCATGCGTTTCTTGTCCCTTGATCTCTAATTCTTCAAAATAATTCTAAATATTCCTATTACAAAACTATTTAAAATAAATAGAAACCTTGATCAGCAGTCAAGGGGAAGTACATAGGAGGGAGATAGAATTTACATTAAGAAAAATTAGAGAAGACGAGGTACGCAATCCCCATTTAATAAAAAAACCCATACATTCATGCATCCAACTAAAATAAAATCCAATCGCATCGGGTCAATAGTCCATAATCAATCCCATTTATTATCATACACATCACCATATGCATCAATAAATAACATTCATCTCATGAATAATAAACATTTAATATATATATATTGATATCATTTAATGGGCAAATTTAGTTAGTATAAAATCTATTTTGAATCAAAATAAACTCCTTTATTTTAATCCAAATTTAAATCAAAATAAAACTATTTTATTTTAATTTATCCAATTTTGAATAAAATAAACTATTTTATTTTAATCAAAATTTTTAATCAAAATAAACTCTTTTATTTTAATTAATTATGGAATCCAATTCCATGTAATAAAAAAATCTTTAATTAAAATAAACTCTTTTATTTTAATTAATTATGGAATCCAATTCAATGTAAAAAAAAATCTTATATTAAAGGAAACACGGATATTCTTTTTCCTATTCACAAATAAACTCCTTTATTTTGAATAATATGAAATCTTATTTCATATTTAAATAAACTCCTTTATTTAAGGAAACACGGATTTTCTTTCCTATTCACAAATAAACTCTTTTATTTTAAATAATATGAAATCATATTTCATATTTAAATAAACTCCTTTATTTAAGGAAATTAGGCAATCCAATTTCAACTCCAATTAGTTAGCATGGAATCCAATTCCAACTCTAATTAGTTAGCATGAAATTCTAATTTTAAAATTAAAATAAACCTTTTTATTTTAAGATTAAAATAAATCTTTTATTTTAAAATTAAAATAAACTTTTATTTTAATTATAAAATAATTAATATATATTATACGGTATATGTCATATATATATAATATATATATATATAGAACCTGCCATGATCCGTGCACTTTAATTAAAAAAAAAAAAAACTGATTTGCGTGCGGCAAGCTTCACTTTTATTCTGATTTCCTGTTGCATGGCTGCCTCGATTTCCGTGCAAGCCATGAGAAAAAAAGGCCAGCTCCTTTATTTTCGTGCGTGCATGAAAATTGCAGCTAAATCCTGCCGAATTTTCAAGCAATAACAGATTCTTTTTTTTTTTTTTTTTTTTATGTAGCTTAGCCTGTTTTCGGTATTTTTTTTTTATTTTTTTATTTTTTTTTAAATTTTATACAATTAAATTATGCCCAATTAAATTGTTCTAAACACATATCAACATACATATCAAATCTGAACAATTAATAATTCGCATAAAGGTTTGGCTCTGATGCCACTGTTAGGTTTGTAATATTCATATGCAAGTAATCAAATTGCAAAAAAATGCTAAGCGTGGTAAAATCGAGTTTAAAAAATTTGCAAACCATATATACCGGATCATCCTTTATGCATAATTATTAATTAAACGAAAAGATAAAGAATAAAATCATACCCTTGAAGATCGAGCTTCCTCGTACAAGTTCACCTCCAAATCCTTTTTCGCTCAACTTGAATCCACCGGGTTTGGTTCCTTCCTTTGATCAACGTTAGCCACCCAAAGCGTTTGGCCTCTAGAGGTGATCCACCAAGGAAGATAAAGATTCAAGAAGAAGGGTGGTTGGCTAAACCCTAGTTTTCTATCTCTATGTAAAAGGTGTACTCTCCCAACTATTGGAATTATTACGTAGTTGTCAAAGTCAACAACCCATCCCCACCCATAATAAGACTCCTCTTATTTATAGATGTGGGCAACCCATCTTAACAATTAAAGAATTGGGTTTTATTTAATTAATTAAATTCTTTTAATTAATTAAGCTCCCTAATCTTATTAGGGATAATTAATTAAACTCCTTTAACTAATTTTCCTTCCTAATCCAATTAGGAATAAATGAGAGTACTTATATTAAATTAATTCCTAAACTCTTTTAGAAATTAAAATAATAATAATTGTAATAATATTAATAAGACTCCTCTTATTAATTTATATTTAATATTTCTAAAATATTAAATAATAATATTAAGCTATTTAATTTATTCTATCACCATAGATTAAATTAAATATACTTAACATATTATTACGATTATGCCATTAACTTCTTAAATAATTATTCTTCCTTTTATGGTGTGACCCTTTAGGTTCTCCATATTAAACCGGTTGTGAATAAATCAATTAGAACAATTCTAATCTTATTTAAATAAATAAATTAAACAATTAATTTATTTAAATAATATTTATTCTACAATAGGATAAGCCTCCCTAATGATCAACGACTTTCCAGATAATATAGATTTCAACATTAATCATTAAAGAACCTTTGAGTAAATAGTTACCGATAATTCAATCCTTCCACCATACAATGTCCCAATTAAATATAAGACATGGAATTATCACAAGTCTTATTTTATTTAATTATATGTATTTCGACTCTTAAATGCACAACTCCAAATAATGCAAATTAGAAACTCCTTTCTAATTTCATTCGCCTTTGCCAAGGACTCTTTGGGTTGTCATTTATCGAATCACATAGGACATTTCTCTTCTTTATTAGAAGTGGTAGATTCTTTATCGATCATACATTATCTCCATGTATAACTTATTATACCCAAGCATACCCTTTGATATACCCTAAGGGTCTTAAGGAATAAGTCAAAGTATAACTCATCATACACAAGATACTATGATGATCTCAAGTCCAAGGATTACTTGTACTACTATCACTACAGAATTCCTATTGACAGCAAATAAAACTCCATTAGGTATTCCTTAGCGAGCCAACGCTCGTTGAACTTATTCTCTAATAAGCACCTACATACTTGCTTTAGTGTCTCCACACAAATGATCATGAGATCAATCATCCTCATCCAATGAAAGCAAGTTAACGATGTACCAATCTATCCGGATTCACTAATCCCTAATTTAGTAATCCAATGATTGGGAACTATTTTAGTTTTAAGCTTTCTAAGAATTTAGATCTCATTAGAATGATCATCATCATTATTCTAAAAGCATTGCTTAAAACTATGGGTTTATCACATATTATAAAACAAAGATCACGTAGATAATTAAAAGCCTTTAATAAATTAATACTTTTATTAATAAATGAATAAGATTGTTTACAAAGTATATGCTTTATCATCAAACATGATTGGCTTGTATGCATACTACATGTGTGGGCCCCATAACTAAAAGCGATTGGATGAAGAAAACGACAAATATAAGTTGGTTAAAAATAACAGGCGTAGTTGTTACCGAATTAAGATCGTTGGAATACCCTTGGTTAAAATACAAGAATACACGTGGTTGCACAAAGAGCATTACCAGATTGCATAAAGATTGTTGAATTATTGATCCTTACGTAGAAGAAGGCACTACTCAATAATTTTCACAAAGAGTTACCGCTCAATATTTTATTTTATTGATTCAATAATTGCTTTGCGTTGATATTTTATATTATTGTTGTTCAATAATTGTCACCGCACAAAGATCTCCATTATCGGATCAATAATTCATATTATTTGAATAATATTATTAGATAGCATTATTGACAATGTCTAGAAAGTTCCGCTCAAGGAGAGGTTTGGTCACCTAATTGCATGGCGCCAAGAAGGAGAAATCCTTATCTGAAAGCCCCTCTTTCCCCGAACTACCGTCATTATAATTGTGATTACGTAATATTATTTGTGAATAATTAATTATTGATTCATATGATAAAGAAATATTTATTTTATGTGGATATAAATGATGGATTTATTTATGTGGTTATAAATGAAGAAATTATTGTTGAGGTGTTTTATCAAGATTTTATCGGATTCGAGGTATTAAAAGATCAAATCGGTGTTATTATAAATTTTATTGTGTGAGTTATAATATTTAATCCGACTTAGTTGGATCGTTGTAATTGTTGGATATGTTATACATATATAAGTTGAGTATATGTCCACAAATTTTGAACCGTTTAAAATGAGCGATAATTTATTATGAATTTTAAGAGGTGACTGATTCGAAATTAGGTTATAAATGATTTTGGTGGAAAATTCTAGAATTGGTGGGCCCCACTTTTGGTTGGTGAGAAATGTGCTCAATTGAATTTTCAAATGTGGTGGGTGGGAATAGTAGTAGAGTAAAGCCATCGTGTTGCGAGTTAAGTGCGCTTGACGTGCTAACATTTTCCTATAAATAGTAGGCTAAGTTAGAATTGAAAATCACACCGTAAACAAGTTTTCTCTTTCTCTCTATATTATCGAGTGTATTTTGTGAGTATTTTGAGTATACTTTGAGTATTGTTAGCCGGTGCAAGTTCCCTTCAAAGACTATATCCGTGTTTCAACTAGAAGTATTGTCTTTTGAGGTAAGGGATGTTATTTTCTTCTCGGATGATATTATTTCTTCAATATCATTATCTTTGAAATATTGGTTGGAACTTTTTATCAAATTTGGAACTTTTTCATGCTTGGGGTTACTATTCATGAGTTACTATTCACAAGTTACTATTCATGAGTTACTATTCACGAGTTACTATTCACGAGTACTATTCATGAAGCGTGAAGATGTTTTTTGTGGAATTTCTATCTTTTGGTGTCTGAGTTATTATTCACGATACTAAGACTATTCATTTATCACGCAAGACTATTCACCTAAAAATGAAAATTTTTCTTTCGTCTAAAATATCTATTCGGATACTAGCTTTGATTGTATCCATGTTTTGATCATTCTTGAATTTTACACCACTATGATTATTTTTGAGGTATTTTTGGACGTGGATAAAACCAAGTACTAATCCTTAATCCTTGTCATTTTGTTTCAACCGGATTCGCTTTTTAAAAATATTTTCATCATCCTCGCCTTAAATGATGATATTATTGAATATCTTTGGCCTCAGTAGTAAAAGATGAATGATTTCAAGAATATCTTTGGCTCAGTAGTGCAAAGATGAAATGTGTGTTTAAATGAACACGACCGATCGATGAATATCTTTGGCCTTTAGTGCAAAAGATGAACAGTGTTTAAATGAACACGACTGATCGATGAATATCTTTGGCCTTTAGTGCAAAGATGAACAGTGTTGAGATGAACACGACCGATCGATGAATATCTTTGGCTCAGTAGCAAAAGATGAATATTTGATTTGAGATGAATATTGATTGATGTTACAGGATAAAATATTGATGATGGATCGTTAAATTCATAGATTATAGTAGATTTCATTCTCTACGTAACTCTTCTATGAATTATTATTTCACCGCTGAATATTGATCTCAAACTTGTTGTCTATTGTATTCTATCGATTTTTCCTCGTTGAAGACTAACGATAATTTGTTCTATATTATCTTAGTCATAACATTCTTTATCGGGCTAGTTGAGCTCACCCTTTTCCTTTTTGTTCCATTTTTCTTCTCGTGGAGGCGAGAATGTAGCGAGTACTAGTCTGGGTATGGAATGAAGGTTCTAGAGAGAGTTGTTTAGTAGTCCTCACCATTTTTATAAAATAATGTATCAATAATTATGATGGGGATTTATTTGCGTGTGGATATTGTCTAGATGACAATATCTGTATTTAAACTCAGAATTTATATGTTGTAATAATAAAGTTGTAGTTGTTTCTGTACCATGTATTTGGCGACTCAGAATGGGTTGGATGGAATGGACCTATTTTGGGGGCGTCACAATCATTTTGAGTGAATCCCATATTTTGTGTTTAAATGGGATAGCAGCATTTATAAAAATATACCTGTATTAATCATGTGAGACACTGAAGATTGGTATATGAATATAAATGCATTATTATTATGATATGTGTTGGAAAATTTAAATAGTAAATTGTCTATTTAATGTTATGTGAATCCAGTAGAATGATTTGGAAAATGTTCTTAAAAAACAAACTTAACCCACTAATCAGGGAGAAAGACTTCCAAATCTTGGTAATTTAAAACTCTCACATTATGATCATCAAATTGTTTGAATACGGTAGCGTGTTACATGCTAAGTACTTATATGATAATAAAACCCGAGTAACGTGTTAGAATTTTGTTTCACTAGATAATGCCGCCCCGACGTGGACTAAGAAACCAAGAGATCAAAGAGTCAGTTAATAATGCAGCGGGAGCTCAACAAAACCCAATGCAAGACTTTATCAACATGATGGCTGAAGCTATGAGGAATCAAGCTCAACCTGCGGGAAATCAAGCGGGGAACCAATTAGTTAACTTTAAGGACTTAAAGGCAGTAGAACCGCCGAAGTCCAGAGGAACAGCAGACCCAATAGAGGCCCAGACATGGATAAAAGAGATTGAGAAGGCCTTCGTTATTGCTAGAGTAGCAGAAGAGCAGAAGATAATTTTTGCTACCTACTTAATGAAGGGTGAGGCTAACTATTGGTGGGAGGCCAACCAGAACAAAGCCTGGACTGGAATTGTGACTTGGGAAGCGTTCAAGAAGTTGTTCTTTGAGAACTACTTCCCTGAGAGTACACAAGCGAGAATGGAGATCAAGCTTTTGGAATTAAAACAGGAAAATATGTCAGTGTCAGAGTACGCTGCGAAGTTCAATGAATTGGCCAGATTCGCTCCACATCAGGTGGACACGAAGGTGAAGAAAGCAAGAAGGTTCAAAAATGGACTAAAGCCGTGGATTTACAGTAAGGTAGCGGTTTTGAAAATCACGTCATTCTCAACTCTGTTGGAGAAATCTCTCATAGCGGAAGGTGGAAGCGAAGCGGTCTCAAAGTATAATCGGGAGAAGAACAAGAAGAAAGTAGAAGGTGGGAATCAGAATGTCAGCAGTGGTGGTAGAAACAACAAGAAGCGGAAATGGAGCAGTGGGGGTAGTAATTTGGAGATTCAGCAAGGAAGTGTGCAACAAAAGAAGTTGGTGTGTGGAAACTGTGGAAAGGGTCACTCGGGAGAGTGTTTGAAAGGAAAAACGGTATGTTATACCTGTGGACAAGAAGGGCATACCTCACCCAATTGTCCTAAGGTGAAGAAAGGAGGTTGCTTTAATTGTGGTGAAGTGGGATGTCGGATCAAGGATTGCCCAAAGAAGAAAAGCATGGATGGCGGAAACGGCAACAGGGGCAATAACACTAAGACAACCAGTGGAGGACCAGCCTAGCCAAATAAGCCGACAGCGAGGACTTTCAATATGACAATGCAAGATGTCGTGGCATCCAGGGAGGTGGTGTCAGGTATAATTTCGATCAACAATATAAATGCCTATATGTTATTCGATTCGGGAGCTTCATGTTCTTTCGTATCTAATGAATTTGCTCAAAGATTAAGTTTACCTCGTGAACTATTAGAACACCCAATGAATGTAGAAGTAGCAAACAAAGAAATTATCCCTGTAGACTACATACATAGGAACTGTTGTGCTGATGTAAGAGGGTTTAAGCTCAACGTGGATTTGATACCGATTCATCTTGGAGAGTTTGATATAATCCTCGGGATGGATTGGTTGTCAAGTCACGAAGCAGTCATTGACTGTAAGAAAAAGTGCGTACACCTAAAGACTCTGAATAAGTCAAAGGTGGTATTTTATGGCAGTAAATTGCCGAGACAATCTTGTTGTCTGACGATGATGCAAGCAAAGAAGTTGCTTAGGAAGGGTTGTATAGGTTATTTGGCTCACATTGTGGATACCCGCAGAGTCGAGGGTGAACTGGGACAGATACCTATTGTAAGGGAATTCGTTGAAGTCTTCCTAGATGAGATTATGGGATTGCCACCAGATAGAGAGATAGAGTTTGTTATCGACTTGGCACCAGGAACATCTGTAAGACCCCAACTTATTATTAATGAAATTTAATTTTCTCTATTTATTATTTTGAAATAGTAAGGGTTGATTTGATTAATGTGGATAGTTAGGGGTTAAATACGCAAATATTTCAAAATAAGCAAGTGGTTATAAAATCATTCATTGTTTTGAAATATTCGTTTGGTCGTGGAATATTCGTGATCGTGTTGGGAATATTAGACGACTACAATAGCAAACCATGTATGGGCCCCATAACTTGAAAGCAATTGGATGAAGAAAATGACAAATATAAGTTGGTTAAAAATAACGACGTAGTTGTTACCGTTAAGACCATTGGAATACCCGGTGGTTAAAATCTGATGAATACGCGTGGTTGCATGAAGAGAAGACACCTGATTGCATGAAGATTGTTGAATTATTGATCCTTACGTAAGAAGGCACTACTCAATAATTTTCAGAGAGTTATCGCTCAATATTTTATTTTATTGATTCAATAATTGTTGCGTTGATATTTTATATTATTGTTGTTCAATAATTATCACTGCACAGTATCTCCATTATCAGATCAATAATTCATATTATTTGAATAATATTATTAGATAGCATTATTGGCAATGTCTAGAAAGTTCTATCAAGGAGAGGTTTGGTCACCTAATTAATCATGCCGCCAAGAAGGAGAAATCCTTATCTGAAAGCCCCCTTCCCACAGGAACTACTGGTCATCATAATTGTGATTTTGTAATATTATTTGTGAATAATTAATTATTGATTCATATGATAAAGAAATATTTATTTTATGTGGATATAAATGATGGATTTATTTATGTGGTTATAAATGAAGAAATTAATGTTGAGGTGTTTTATCAAGATTTTATTGGATTGGAGGTATTAAAATCAAATCGTGGGTTTTGAGATATATTCATGGGGTTATAATTTTTAATCCGACTGTTGATTGTGGTAATTTTGGGTATATTATATATATATAAGTTGAGTATATGTCCACAAATTTTGAACTGTTAAAAATGTACTGAATGATTTGTTATGAATTTTAAGAGGTGGTGATTCGTAAATTAGGTTTATAATTGATTTTGGTGGAAAATTCTAGAATTGAGTGGGCCCCACTTGTGGTTGGTGAAGAAATGTGCTGAATTTTATTTCAAATGTGGTGGGTGGCAATAGTAGTGTAAAGCCATCGTAGCAAAGTGTCAAGTCCGCTTTTACGGCTAACATTTTCCTATAAATAGAGGACTAAGTTAGAATTGAAAATCACACCGTAAACATAAACTTTCTCTCTCTTCTCTCTATATTATTGAGCATATTTTGTGAGTATTCGATACTTTGAGAGTTGTTGTTTCAGACAAGTTTCATTCAAAGATCACTTCCGACCTTTCATTCAAGCACTCGATTCTTTGAGGTAAAGGATATTATTTTTTTTCGTAATGATATTATTTCTTCAATATCATTATGTTGAAATGTTGATCTCAAGTTTTTATCAAATTTGGAACTTTTTCATGTCGAGGTTACTATTCATGAGTTACTATTCATGAGTTACTATTCATGAGTTACTATTATTCACAGTACTATTCATGAAGCGTGAAGATGTTTTTTTTTGTGGAATTTCTATCTTTTGGTGTCGGATTTACTATTCATGTATATTTAGATTATTCACGATACTAAGACTATTCACGATACGGCAAGACTATTCAATTTAAAAATAAAATTTCTTCTTTTGTCCAAAACATCTATTTTGGATACTAGCTTTGATTGTATCCATGTTTTGATCATTCTTGAATTTTACACCACTATGATTATTTTGAGGTAGTTTTGAACATGGATAAAACAAAGTACTAATCCATAATCCTTAATCCTTGTCATTTTGTTTCATCGGATTCGCTTTCTTTAAAAATATTTTTCATCATCCTTAGTCTTAAATGATGATATTAAAGAATATCTTGGCCCGTGTAGTGCAAAGATGAATGATTTTCAAGAATATCTTTGGCTCGTAAAAAGATAAACAGTGTTGAGATGAACATGACTAACGGATTAATATCTTTCGCCTATAGTGCAAAGATGAACAGTGTTTAAATGAATATGACTAATCGATGAATATCTTTGGCCTCAGAGTGCAAGATGAATATTTGATTCCGATGTATATTGATTGATGTTACAGGATAAAAGATAGACGATGAACTTTTAAATTCATACATGTAAGATAGTAGTTTGCATTCTCTACTTAACTCTTCTAATGAATTATTACTTCTCAACATGTAATATTGATTTAAAATTTGTTGTCTATCAGTATTCTATTAAATTTTTCCTCGTTGAAGACTAACGATAATTTGTTGTATATTATCTTAGTCATAATATTCTTTATCGAAGCTAGTTGAGCTCACCCTTTCCTTTTTGTTCCATTTTTCTCGTGGAGGCGAGAATATAGCGAGTAATTTAGCCTGGGGGTATGGAATGAAGGTTTTAGAAAGGATTGTTTAGTAGTCCTCACCATTTTTGTAAAATAATGTATCAATAAATGTGATGAGGATTTATTTGAGTATAGATATTGTCTGAAGATAATATTTGTATTTAAACTCACAGCTTTCTTGTTGTAGTAATAAAGTTGTAGTTGTTTCGCATCATGTATTGACAACTCGTAATGGGTGATGTATACCTATTTTGGGGGCGTCACAGTTGGTATCAGAGCTATAAGTAAAGAGCCCCGAGCTTCTCGCTGGTGACTTCCTGTTGATGGGGGATGCACCGAAGCCAGACTCTCCGTAGGGGACGCTGCTCATGCAAGTGGCAAACCGATAGGTATCAATGTGGGTGCCGACATAAGTTGGTGTCCGAGTCGCGGTTGGTATCTCGAAGCTTAGGATATGATCTCCGCGGAGATCGGGAATAGAACTAGAGGGGAGAGACGAGTAAATCCTTCGCTAAGGTGTCCTACCTAAGCTTATTTGTTAGTTGGTCAAGATATAGGGATATTATGTGATATATTGATTTCCTTAATTAACCCTTGTTTTATGGCAAGATTTAGATGGCAAATTGAAAATGTCAACAATGGAGTGAATGAGACCGTGGATATACCTCTAATCACCAACCGTGATAATGTAATATCGCGAAGAAGGAATTAGAGATATCCATGTGGTGAGGGAAGAATTAATAGTTGCACCCGAGCTAGTCGCAGAGGTAGCAGCTGAGAGTGAGGAAGAAGAGGAACCTGAGGAGAATTTATTAGAAGAAATTTTTGATCAAAATGTAGAACTACTTAGATCGTGATTCGTGAGCTAGAAGAACAAAGTTGAAGAACCGCAAGCGGTCGTGGAACAAAGAGATACAACAATTCAAAATTGTGTTACCCGATATGTGATGCTCGAACAAAATCACGCTTTCAGCAGAGGGTAAGATATTAAAGTTGGAATCTGAGAATTCAAATATCAAGGATCAGCTGAAAGAAGAAACAACTGAATGAGTGAGAATGAAGGATGCGTGGGTAAAAGCCGCACGACATGTTGATATTGTAGAAGAGACGTCCGATCCAAAAAGGTTAAAATAGATGATATACATTTTCTTTTTTGGACAAAGAATTGGAAGAACCCAACATCGAAGTTTTAAATTACCTGCATGAAGCGGTCAATCTCAATTCGATATGGATCAAGATTGATGATTCAGATCATGAATCAGAGTACGATGAAGCAATTGAAGGTGGAATATGCCCTATAGAAAAGTCAATTCCAACGATAGTAACGACACCAAATGCTACCCTGCATAAGTCAAAGCCGTGTAGTTCAAAGGAGAGCGGTTGTCATGATTTCCCAACAAGTGAGGAACCCGAACGGTTAGCATGGGTTAGTTAATTATAATTCTTGCAAAGTTTATACCTTATTAGATACCGTTCTACCCATTCTTTTATCTCTCTTGCTTATGCTCAACGCTTGAACTTGACTCGGAGAAATTAGACTTTGACCTATCTGTGGAAACTCCGTTAGAGAAACTTTCATCACATCCATCGCTTATAAATCTTGTTTGATTCAAGTTGGCACCATTACCTTACCATTGACCTTATCTCTTTAAAGATACTTGCTTTTGATGTGATTTTTAGGATTGATTGGTTAACTACTCATCATGCCAAAATTGATTGTTTTCGTAAGGTTGTTAGTTTTCATATTCCTAACCAACCCGTTGTATTTAATTCAAGCAACTAAACCATTAAAATCAATCACCGTCATATCTAATCATAAAGCTATTCGTTTATTGAAAAACGGATTGCAAGCTTTCTTAGCCCATGTTATGGATTTGAATAAAGACACGCCAAATTTGAATAATATTCCTGTTGTTATCGACTTTTCCGACGATTTCAAGAACTTCCGGCCTACCCCTTAACGTGAAGTTGAATTCTTTATTGATCTTGAACACGTACAAAGCCCATTTCTAAAACCCCATATCGAATGGCTCCTATTGAACTTCGTGGAGTTAAAGGTCCAACTACAGGAATTGTTGGACATCGGTTTCATTCGGCCCCAAGTACATCTCCTGGGGTGCCCTGTTTTATTTGTAAAGAAGAAAGGCGGAGTACGCGATTTTTGTATTGACTATCTGGAATTGAACCATGTCACCATCAAGAATAGGTATCCTCTACCTCGTATTGATGACTTGTTTGACCGATTTGTAAGGGGCATAATTCTTTTCAAAATCGATCTTCGCTCGATATCATCACCAAGATTAAACCGAGGATATTCCAAAGACCGCCTTCGTAACTCTAGAGATGGGCATTATGAATTCTTAGTCATGTCTTTCGGACTAACTAATGCTCCTCGGCTTTCATGGATATGATGAACCGAGTATTCAAGGAATATTTGGATCATTCGTTGTTGTCTTTATTGATGACATCCTTATATATTCCAAAAGTCGTGAAGATCATGAGCACCATTTGAAGTCGGTACTCCAAAGGCTTCGTGAAAACCAACTATATGCCAAATTGAAGAAATGCGAGTTCGCTTGAAGAAGTAGCATTTTTGGGTATGTGGTGTCAAAACATGGAGTATCCGTTGATCCGCAAAGATTGAAGCAATACAAAGTTGGGAGCAACCAAGTTCGATGGATCAAGACGTAGCTTTTTGGGCTTATTGGTTATTATCGGAGATTCGTGGAAGGATTTTCTCTAATCGCTACTCCATTAACTCACTAACTCGGAAGGATACAAAATTCGTTTGGAATGAAGAATGCGAGAAGAGTTTCCAAGAGTTTAAGAGGAGACTTATTTTAAGACTGTTTCTAACAATACCATCCGTTCGGATGGATTTGTTATCTACAAATGATGCTTCGTGCAAAGGGTTAGGATGTGTTCTCATGCAACGTGGGAAAGTCATAGCCTTATGCCTCGCGACAACTTAAAGAGTATGAGAGGAATTATCCTACCATGATCTAGAGTTGGCGCAAATCGTTCAGCGCTTAAAGATATGGAGGCACTATCTATATGGGGAGAAAGTGGAGATATATTCGGACCATAAAAGCCTTAAATATTTCTTCACTCAAAAAGAACTCAACATGCGGCAATGACGTTGGCTCGAATCTGTTGAAAGACTACGACCACACTATTCAATACCATCCCGGAAAAGCGAACGGTAGTCGACGACGCGTTGAGTAGAAGATCATATCGGGAACGAAAAGCGATGATGTCAAGTATAACGATAGAGCCAACTTTAATAGAAAAGTTAAGGTTGCTCAAGCCACCGAATCTTGAGTGATGCATATGAAGAAGAAAGTACAAGAAGGAGCTATTCCTAAGCTTAGAATTGATGAAGAAGGAATACTTGAGTCCACTCTAGACTTCAGGTTCCTAACGACTCGATTTGAAGTACAAGATTATGATGGAGGCACACAATACACCATTTGCAATCCATCCTGGAAGTACTAAAATGTATCGTGATCTTGACATACATTTTGGTGGAACAATATGAAGAGAGAGATTGCAAAGTTTATCTCAATGTGTTTAACTTGTCAACGTGTAAAGGCGAGCATCTAGTACCTAAGGGTCTGTTGCAACCACTTGAGATTCCGGAATGGAAGTGGGAACACATTACCATGGATTTCAATTATTTGGTCTTCCTACGGCTTCTCAAGGCATCAATGTTATTTGGGTTATTGTTGATAGATTAACCAAGTCCGCTTCATTTCTTGCCGACACGGAGACTTCTTCCTTGAACGTCTTGCTAGTATGTACGTAAATGAGATTGTGAGGTTGCATGGCATGCCCAGATCCATAGTTTCGGATCGTGACCCAAGATTCACTTCAAGATTTTGGGTTAGCTTGCAAAAAGCTATGGGCACGGATTTGCGATTTAGTTAAGCATACCATCCCCAAACGGACGGACAATCGAGAGGACTATTCAAACTCTTGAAAATTTATTAAGACTCGTGTCCCTAGACTTCAAGGCAAGTTGGGATAAGTATTTACCATTGGTGGAATTCTCCTACAACAACAGTTATCAGCAAGTATAGGTGTGGCTCCATTCAAGCATTATATGGACGAAAATGTCGTTCTCCAATATGTTGGGATGAGGTGGGTGAAGCAACATTGTTGGGACCCAAGTTAAGTACGTATGACTCACCGAAAAGATCCAAATGATTCGACAACGATACAAACGGCAAGACAAGATCGACAAAAGAGTTATGCGGATCTTCATCGAAAGGACGTGGAATTTAGTGTGGGGATCATGTATATTATCATGAAGTTGCTCCATGGAAGGGAGTTACAAGATTTGGGAAGAGAGAAAAGCTCAATCCACGATTTATTGGTCCATTTCAAATTCTTGACCGAGTAGGAAATGTAGCCTATAGACTTGCGTTACATTCTCCGATTATGTCTCGTGTTCATAATGTGTTTCATATATCGTACTTCGTAAATATGTGAAAGACCCGAACCACATTATTGAAGTTAGAACCAGGACGAGATAGCCAAAGACCTAACGTATGAGGAGGTACTGTCAAGATTTTGGATAGGAAGGAGCATGTCCTACGCTATGAAAGGTCATACCACAAGTTAAAGTTTGTGGAGGAATCATGCTATAGAGGAAATGACCGGGAATTGAAACGGAAATGAAAGCGAGGTATCCTCATCTTTTCAAACACTAGTACGCACGCCAATTTCGAGGACGAAATTTCATAAGGAGGGAGGTTGTAAGACCCCAACTTATTATTAATGAAATTTAATTTTCTATTTATTATTTTGAAATAGTAAGGGTTGATTTGATTAATGTGGATAGTTAGGGATTAAATACGCAAATATTTCAAAATAAGCAAGTGGTTATAAAATATTCATTGTTGTTTCGGAAATATTCGTTTGGTCGTGGAATATTAAATGCTGTCGGGGAATATTAAACGACGACAAGCGCAAAATAATATGTGGGCCCCATAACTAAAAGCGATTGGATGAAGAAAACGACAAATATAAGTTGGTTAAAAATAACGGCGTAGTTATTCTCAATTAAGATCATTGGAATACCCGGTGGTTAAAATACGATGAATACGCACGGTCGCACAAAGAAGACACTACGGTATTGCACATTATTGTTGAATTATTGATCCTTACGTAAGAAGGCACTACTCAATAATTTTCACAAGAAGTTCTTGCTCAATATTTTATTTTATTGATTCAATAATTGTTGCGTTGATATTTTATATTATTGTTGTTCAATAATTGTCATCGCACATTATCTCCATTATCGATCAATAATTCATATTATTTGAATAATATTATTAGATAGCATTATTGGCAATGTCTAGAAAGTTACATCAAGGAGAGGTTTGGTCACCTAATTGCGGCGCCAAGAAGGAGAAATCCTTATCTAAAGCCCCTCTTTCCCGAGAACTACTTTGGTTGTCATAATTGTGATTCGTAATATTATTTGTGAATAATTAATTATTGATTCATATGATAAAGAAATATTTATTTTATGTGGATATAAATGATGGATTTATTTATGTGGTTATAAATGAAGAAATTAATGTTGAGGTGTTTTATCAAGATTTTATCTGGATTGGAGGTATTAAAAATCAAATCGGGGTTTTGAGATATATTATGGGGTTATAATTTTTAATCCAACCGTTGATTGTGGTAATTTTTGGGTATGTTATACATACATAAGTTGAGTATATGTCCACAAATTTTGAACCGTTAAAAATGCACGAATGATTTGTTATGAATTTTAAGAGGTGGTGATTAGTAAATTAGGTTTATAATTGATTTTGGTGGAAAATTCTAGAATTGAGTGGGCCCCACTTGTGGTTGGTGAAGAAATGTGCTGAATTTTATTTCAAATGTGGTGGGTGGCAATAGTAGCATGTGTAAAGCCATCAGCAGGTGTCAAGTCTGTTTTACGGCTAACATTTTCCTATAAATAGAGGACTAAGTTAGAATTGAAAATCACACCGTAAACATAAGCTTTTCTCTTTTCTCTCTATATTATTGAGCGTATTTTGTGAGTATTCGGATACTTTGAGAGTTCTTGCGATATCAAAGACAAGTTTCATTCAAAGATCACTTCCGACCTTTCTTTCATTCAAGTAATCGATTCTTTGAGGTAAGGATATATATTTTTTTCGTAATGATATTATTTCTTCAATATCATTATGTTGAAATGTTGATCTGAAGTTTTTATCAAATTTGGAACTTTTTCATGTCGGGGTTACTATTCATGAGTTACTATTTATGAGTTACTATTCATGAGTTACTATTCACGAGTTACTATTCACGAGTACTATTCATGAAGCGTGAAGATGTTTTTTTGTGGAATTTCTATCTTTTGGTGTTGGATTTACTATTCATGTATAAAGATTATTCACGATACTCGGACTATTCACGATACTCGGACTATTCACGATATCAAGACTATTCAATAGAAAAATAAAATTTCTTCTTTTTGTCCAAAACATCTATTTTGGATACTAGCTTTGATCAGATCCATGTTTTGATCATTCTTGAATTTTACACCACTATGATTATTTTGAGGTAGTTTTGAACATGGATAAAACAAAGTACGAATCCATAATCCTTAATCCTTGTCATTTTGTTTCACTGGATTCGTTTCTTTAAAAATATTTTTCATCATCCTTAGTCTTAAATGATGATATTAAAGAATAACTTTGGGCCTGTAGTGCAAAGATGAATGATTTCTGAAGAATATCTTTGGCCTGTAGTGCAAAGATGAACAGGTGTTGAGATGAACATGACCGACTGATTAATATCTTTCATCAGTAGTGCAAAAGATGAAATGTGTTTAAATGAATATGACTAATCGATGAATATCTTTGATTCAGAGTGCAAAGATGAATATTTGATTCCGGATGTATATTGATTGATGTTACGGGGATAAAAGATAGAGCGATGAACTTTTAAATTCATACATAGAAGATAGTAGTTTGCATTCTCTACTTAACTCTTCTAATGAATTATTACTTCAGCTGCGAATATTGATTTAAAATTTGTTGTCTATTGTATTCTATTAAATTTTTCCTGTTGAAGACTAACGATAATTTGTTGTATATTATCTTAGTCATAATATTCTTTATCTTGAGCTAGTTGAGCTCACCCTTTCCTTTTGTTCCATTTTCTCGTGGAGGCGAGAATATAGCGAGTAATTTAGCCTGTGGTATGGAATGAAGGTTTTAGAAAGGATTGTTTAGTAGTCCTCACCATTTTGTAAAATAATGTATCAATAAATGTGATGAGGATTTATTTGAGTATAGATATTGTCTAGAAGATAATATTTGTATTTAAACTCACAGCTTTTCATTGTTGTAGTAATAAAGTTGTAGTTGTTTCGCATCATGTATTGACAACTCGTAATGGGTGATGTATACCTATTTTGGGGGGCCACAACATCATCACCAGATCCAAAGCGCCCGTATCTTATGGCTCTAGTAGAAATGAAGGAACCGATGGTTCAACTACAAGAGTTGTTAGATAAGGGATACATTCGAAAGAAAGCGTATCACCGTGGGGAGCACCATCTTATTCAGTAAAGAAGAAGGATGGGTCATTAAGGCTTTGTATCGACTACTGGGAGTTGAACAAGGTCACCATTAAGAACAAGTACCCGTTGCCCAGGATCGACGATTTGTTTGATCAGTTGAAGGGGGAAAATACTTTTCAAAAATTAACTTAAGGACCGGTTATCACCAACTGAAGGTGAGGCAGGAGGATGTTCCAACGATGGCATTTAGAACTCAGTATGGACACTTTGAGTTTCTGGTAATGTCTTTTGGATTGACAAATGTGCCAGCAGCATTCATGGACTTAATGAACAGAGTGTTTAAGTAGTACTTGGATAAGTTTGTCGTCGTGTTCATCGATGACATTCTGGTATATTCAGAGACGGAGGAAGAGCACGTTGAACATCTAAGGATAATGTTGGAGACGTTAAGGAGGGAGAAGTTGTATGCAAAGTTCTCCAAGTGTGAGTTTTGGTTGCGGAGAGTGCAGTTTTTGGGTCACGTTATCGACAAGGATAGTGTTTCGGTGGATCCAGCATTGGCCCATTTGGAGAACACCATCCTTGTCGATAACACCATCCTCGACAAGGATGGTGTTTTGGTGTTATCGACAAGCTAAATCCTCAATTCATTGGCCCATTTTTAATCCTCGATCGAGTAGGGACTGTAGCCTATAGACTCGCTTTACCGCCAAGTATATCTCATGTTCATAACGTTTTTCATATATCCATGTTATGTAAATATGTGAAAGACCCGAACCACATTATTGAGTTAGAACCGGACGAAATAGCGGAAGATTTAACGTATGAAGAGGTTCCTGTTCAAATCTTAAATAAGAAGAAAATTATTCTACGCTCCAAGGTTATACCTCAAGTCAAAGTTTTATGGAGGAACCACGATGTTGACAAAATGACCTAGGAGTTAGAATCTGAAATGAAATCAAGGTATCCTTACCTCTTCGACATACCGTGCACGCCTAATTTTGAGGGCTTAAATTTCATAAGAAGGGGAGACCAGTAAGACCCTAACTTTTATGAATAAAAATGAATTTTCTATAAATATCATTTTGAATATTATGGAATAAATTTGATATAATGTTATAGTTGTGGGTAATATTTATAAATTTTTTAAAGTACGCAAATTGTTATATAATATTCGATTGGTCAGGGAATATTCGTACGACAGACAATCATTGGTGGACCCTACAAATGTAATTATTGTTCGGATCGAGAAAACGACAAAAATCATTTTATGAAAATAATGGCGGAAGTTTTACCGTTGATATCTTGTTGAACTACTCTTGTAGTAAAAGTACATGAATACGCATGGGGTGCATAGTAGCACACTCAGATTGATTATTAATGCTTATGTGAGAAGTCACTCGGTTTGATTCAATTATCATCAATATTTTATATGTTATTAAATTAATAATTGAGATGACGAAGTTGTTAATATTATTATTTGCATTATTAACGATGTCTAGAAGTTCTGCCAAGGAGAGGTTTGACCACCTAATTGCGCGCCAATAGGGAGAAATCTTTATTGAAAGCCCCTCTTTCCGGAACGACTCGGTCGATTAATAGTGTGAATAATAATAATGATGATGACGTTTTGTTTTATTCAGATTATTAATGTAATAAAACAAAAATCTTTTTTATATAAAATGTAATACTTTTATAAAGTTATTCGTTTTATTAGGCTAATAGTAAAATCTTTTATATAAAATGTAATACTTTTATAAAGTTATCTATTTTATTAGACAATAATTAGAATATATTATATTTTATTATGCATAGTGTTTGCATAGTGTTTGCATAGTAAAATCTTTTTAAAAGTTATTCGTTTTATTAGATTATAAATAGAATATATTATATTTTATTTAAAAGATTTTGCTTTAAATATGGACCGTCCGATTAAAGTAAATCAATCTGGACCGCTCATGGATTGGTTATTATTCATTCCATTCTTCTATAAAAGAAGCTCATTCCTTCATTATTTCTTATTTAATTCTTTGAAACTATAGAGACAGTAAACTATAGAGAAAGAAGAAAAGTATTCTGCTACTTCACTACTCCGATATCTAGTTTCTTTTACGGTAAGGGTATTATTTCTTTTGTATTCATGAAGAGAACTTCTATTATTCCATCTTTATTATTTTGTTGGAATAACCTGTATATGCGGCCTACCCTATACTTGGTGAAATTCTTTTGTATTCCATTCTTTCTTATTCTGTTGGAATATCCTGTCTGTGCTTTACGCCGGACCTGGTTCCGTCTTTATTATTTTGTTGGAACATCCTGTTGGTGTGAATTTGACCTGACCTGGTTCCGTCATTTAGTATTCTGTTGGAATAACCTGTCTATTCGAAGTACCTCATGCATGGTGATTTTTGTTGTATTCCATTCTTTATTATTCTGTTGGAATATCTCGCTTGGCAAGTGTGACACGCTCGATTCCGGTTCCGTTATTTATTATTCGATGGAATAACTTTGTCTCATGCGCGGCACCGCATGCATAGTGATTTCTTTTGTTATTCCATTCTTTATTATACTCAGTTGGTTAAAGTTTTGACTTCTACACTCCATGAAATTAGTGGAATATTCTTGATATTTGTGCTTCATCCAGTATCTTTTCATGGAAATATTCTTCTGAGCATTCTTGAATTTTACTTTACAATGAAGTATCATGTTGACAATTTGGACGTTATTAGTTCCTGAATAAATTAATTCTTGAACTTGTTTTATTGAATTCTTATATCATTGTCATCATCCTCATATTTATATTTTGTTGAAAGTCATATGTGGCATATAGTACATAGATGGACTTGGTATGATTATGACCTGAGGATTATTCTATGTAATCATGACCGTAATGTTACAAATGATGTGGTAAAAGTCCTCATTGGCCCGTAGTGCATTGATGGATGTTGTTGGCATGATCATGACCATTGATGAATACACGAATATCCTCGCCCGTAGTGCATGGATAATTTGTGGTTGTGATACTTATGAATATCCTGGCCATAGTGTAGGGATGAGGTGGATTATTTATTGTCGAGTCCCAGCCGATAAAAGTGATGAAATCTTTTAAATCATAAAAGATAGTAGATTTTATTCTCTACTTGACTCTTTTAATGGATTACATTTTCACCGCAGCTTAAACTTGATGTCTATTATATTTTATCGGTTTAACATTGTTGAAGACTAATGATAATTTATTTCGCATTATCTTAGTCATAATATTTCATCGGGCTAGTTGAGCTCACCTTTCTTTCACCATTTTCTTCAGTGAAATGAGAACGTAGAATGGGACTAGTCTGGGAACTGAGTGACGGTCCAGATTATAATATTAGTAGTTCTCACTATTCTGTTAAATAGTGTGACAATAAATGTAATGAGGACTTATTCTGAGAGTGGATATTGTCTAGAAGACCATGTTTGTATTAAAACTCACAGCATGTATTTTGTCGTATTTTACACGACTATTGTATAATCAAGTTGTATTTGAATTTAGTACCATGTATTTGGCGACTCAAAATGGGTGATGTATACCTATTTTTGGGGCATCACAGTTGGTATCAAAGCTTAGGGATATGATCCCTAGCTGAGATGTGAGATAAGAACTAGGAGAGGAGAGACGGGGAATTCATTCGCTAGTATGACCTACCTAAGTTTATTTTGTATTTAATTAGTCGGTCAGAGTATAGGGATAATATGTGATATGTTAATTAACCCTTGTTTTGTGGCAGTATTTAAAAATGGCATCTGAGAATGTTGAGAACATCAATGGAGCACAGGAGACCGTTGAGTCTCCACAGAT
Organism: Panax quinquefolius; assembly: GCA_020205615.1. NCBI lineage: Eukaryota > Viridiplantae > Streptophyta > Magnoliopsida > Apiales > Araliaceae > Panax > Panax quinquefolius. The sequence goes on from CM035158.1 coordinate 84,113,108, forward strand.
CAATAATCAGGATAATGTGCATCAGGAAGGCGATAATCCTAATGCAAACAACAACACTGACCAAATGATGAACGATGGAATGTTTCGAGGCTTCATGCAATTCATGCAACATCAAAGTAAAAGCGGCCCTCGCCCAAAATGCAGGTGGAAACACTGGCAACTCTCGAACGGTCACCGCCAAACAGTTCAAGGAGCTGGGACCATCGGAGTTTTTTGGAGAGCCAAAACCACTTAAGGCAGAGACGTGGATAAAGCAGATCAACAAGATATTTGATGTCTTGGGTTGCTCTGAGGAGCAAAAGTTTCCCTTTGCCACTTTCATGTTGCGGGCAAAGGCAGATTACTGGTGGGAATCTGTAAAGCGTACTCAACCTGCCGCACTGAAGATGTCTTGGGAGAAGTTCCAAGAACTGTTCAACGACAAGTACTTTCCCAAAAGTATTCGTCACATGAAAGAGGTAGAGTTCATTAAACTGGAATAAAACAACATGACCGTGTCACAGTACGAAGCCAAGTTTGCCGAGTTGTCACGGTTTGCGTCCCATTTAGTTAATTATGAAGAGAGAATGACGCGAATGTTTCTAAGAGGTTTGAAACTAGAGATACGTCAATATCTTATCTCTCATAAACTGTGTTTGTATTCAGATTTTGTTAATAGGGCTCAGTTATTGGAGCGCGATAATGACTCAACCCAACCAAAATAGAGCAGCCGGCAAAATGATAATACCAGTGATAGTAGTCATCGAAGCGGTGACAATAAGCGTGGAGGGAATCAACATTCCAGAAATGGTAACCACTTCAGTGGTAATCATGGCCAAAACAATAAGAATGGACATTTCAAGAAAAGAAGATTCAACAATGATGGAAAGACGTTAGCATCACCACCTGTCGTTAAGGAAGGAGAACGACCACCTATCATATGCTTCAAATGTGGAGGGGAGGGACACATCATTCCAAACTGTACGATGCCCTCCAAAGCATGTTACAATTTTGGAAGAGAAGGACACCTGACCCAATTTTGTCGTGCACCGAAGACAAGTCCAGCTGGGATGGAGGCAGCAAAGGTCATCCCAGACAAGATAAAATCGGTTGTTCAAGGGAGAGCGTTTGTCGTGACCTCCCAGAAAGCAAGGAACCCGAACGAGGTCATCACGGGTAAGCTTATCATAAATTCTAGTGAAGTATATACCTTATTTGATACCGGTTCTACCCATTCTTTTATTTCTCCTACTTGCGCTCAACGTTTAAATTTGACTCCGGAGAAATTAGACTTTGACTTATCTGTTGAAACTCCGTTGGGAGAAACCTTCATTACATCCACTATTTATAAGTCTTGTTTGGTTCAAATCGGCACCTCACATTACCCGTCAATCTTATTTCATTGAAAATACTTACATTTGACGTAATTCTAGGGATTGATTGGTTAACTACTCATCATGCAAAAATTGATTATTTTCATAAGGTTGTTAGCTTTCAAATTCCTAATCAACCTATTATGCGAATTCAAGCAACCAAACCATTAAAATCAATCACTATCATCTCAAGCCATAAAGCTAATCGTTTATTGAAAAACAGATGTCAAGCTTTCTTAGCTCATGTCATGGATCTAAATAAAAATATGTCAGTTTTGAATGATATTTCTATTGTTAATGAATTTCCTGACGTATTCCCTGAAGAACTTCCTGGCCTACCCCTAGAGCATGAAATTGAATTTTGTATCAACCTTGAACCTGGTACAAAACCTATTTCCAAAGCCCCATAACGAATGGCTCCTATTGAACTTCAGGAGTTAAAGACCAAACTGCAGGAATTATAAGACATTGGCTTTATTCGTCCTAGTACTTCTCCTTGGGGTGCTCCTGTTCTATTTGTGAAGAAGAAAGATGGGAGTATGCGACTTTGTATTGATTATCGGGAGTTAAATCATGTCACCATCAAAAATAGGTACCCATTGCCATGTATTGATGACCTGTTTGACTAGTTGCAAGGTGCCAAATTCTTTTCAAAGATTGATCTTCGTTCCGGATATCACTAATTGAAGATTAGAACCGATGACATTCCAAAGGCGACTTGGCAGTAACTCCTCTAGATGGGCATTATGAATTCCTAGTCATGTCTTTTGGATTGACTAATACTCCTGCAAACCTTCATGGATATGATGAACCGAGTATTCAAGGAATATTTAGATCACTTTGTGGTCGTCTTTATTGATGACATCCTTATTTATTCCAAAAGCCGTGAAGATCATGAAGCAACACTTGAGGTCGATACTCCAAAAGCTTCGTGAATATAAGCTTTATGCCAAGTTGAAGAAATGCGAGTTCTGGCTTGAGGAAGTAGCATTCCTTGGGCACGTGGTATCAAGTCATGGAATATCTGTTGACCCGGCAAAGATTGAAGCCATTCGAAGCTGGGAGCAACCTAAATCAGTGACTGGAGTACGGTGCTTTCTCGGCTTAGCTGGTTATTATCAGAGATTCGTAGAAAGGTTTTCTCGAATCGCTACTCCCTTAACTCAGCTGACTCGAAAAGATAAAAAATTCGGTTGGAACGAGGAATGTGAGAAAAGTTTTCAAGAACTCAAGAGAAGACTTGCAAAGGATGGAGATAGAATTAAAGACTCTAGGGACCCATGTGATGATGGCGAATATACGAGTAGAACCGACTTTAATCGATAAAGTTAAAGCTGCTTAAGCTACAGACCTGAAGCTGATGCATATGAGGAAGAAAGTACAAGAAGGTACTATGCTGGAAGCAAGAATAGATGAAGAAGGAATACTTCGAGTCAACTCCAGACTTTGTGTTCCTAACGACCCTGATTTAAAGTATAAAATCATGATGGAGGCGCACAACACACCATTTTCAATCCATCCTGGAAGTACCAAAATGTATCATGATCTTTGACATACATTTTAGTGGGGCAATATGAAGAGGGAGATAGCGATGTTTATCTCAAGGTGTCTAACGTGTCAACAAGTCAAGGCGGAGCATCAGGTACCAAAAGGTCCATTGCAACCACTTGAAATTCTAGAATGGAAGTGGGAGCACATTACCATGGATTTCATTACTGGTCTTCCCAAGGTTTTCGTGGTATAGATGCAATTTGGGTCATTGTTGATAGATCGACCAAGTCCGCTTCATTTCTTACCAATACGAGAAACTTATACACTTGAACGCCTTGCTCAGTATATACATAAACAAGATTGTAAGATCGCATGGTATGCTAGTATCCATAGTTTCTGATCGAGACCCAAGATTCACTTCACGATTTTGGGTTAGTTTGCAAAAAGCTATGGGCACAGATTTATGATTTAGTTCGGCTTATCATCCTCAGACGGACGGACAATCAGAGAGGACTATTCAAACTCTTTAAGATTTATTAAGACTCTGTGTCCTTGACTTCAAGGGAAGTTGGGACAAGTTCTTACCATTGGTGGAGTTTTCCTACAACAACAGTTATCAAGCAAGTATTGGCATGGCTCCATTCGAGGCGTTATATGGAAGAAAATGTCGTTTCAATCCTCGATTCATTGGCCCATTTTTAATCCTCGATCGAGTAGGGACTGTAGCCTACAGACTCGCTTTACCGCCAAGTATGTCTCGTGATCATAACGTTTTTCATATATCCATGTTACGTAAATATGTGAAAGACCCGAACCACATTATTGAGTTAGAACCGAACGAAATAGCGGAAGATTTAACGTATGAAGAGGTTCCTGTTCAAATCATGGATAAGAAGGAACATATTCTACGCTCCAAGGTTATACCTCAAGTCAAAGTTTTATGGAGGAACCACGATATTGAGGAAATGACATGGGAATTAGAATCTGAAATGAAATCAAGGTATCCTTACCTCTTCGACATACCAGGTATGTACCCTAATTTTGAGGGCGAAATTTCATAAGAATGGGAGACTGTAAGACCCCAACTTTTATGAATAAAAATGAATTTTCTATAAATATCATTTTTGAATATTATGGAATAAATTTGATATAATGTTATAGTTGTGGGTAATATTTATAAATTTTGCAAAGTACGCAAATTGTTATATAATATTCGATTGGTCGGGGAATATTAAATGAAATGCACAATCATTGGTGGACCCCTGATAATAGAATTATTGTCGGATTGTGAAAACGATGAAAAATATATTTTATGAAAATAACGGCGGAAGTTTTACCGTTGATATTGTTGAACTACTCAGTAGTAAAGTAAAAGTCTGATGTCTGGCGTGGTTGCATAGTAGCATTACCGGTATTGATTATTAATGCTTATGTGAGAAGTACTTAGTTTGATTCAATTATCATCGATATTTTATATGTTATTAAATCAATAATTGAGATGACGAAGTTATTAATATTATTATTTGCATTATTAACGATGTCTAGAAGTTCTGCCAAGGAGATGTTTGGTCACCTAATTTTGCGTCAATAGGGAGAAATCCTTATTGAAAGCCCCTCTTACAGGAGAACACTAATTGGCCGATTAATAGTGTGAATAATAATAATGATGATGACGTTTTGTTTTATTCAGATTATTAATGTAATAAAAACAAAAACTTTTTATATAAAATAGAATACTTTTATAAAGTTATTCGTTTTATTAGGCTAATAGTAAAATCTTTTTATATAAAACAGAATACTTTTATAAAGTTATCTGTTTTATTAGACAATAATTAGAATATATTATATTTTATTATGCATAGTGTTTGCATAGTGTTTGCATAGTAAAATCTTTTTAAAAGTTATTCGTTTTATTAGATTATAAATAGAATATATTATATTTTATTTAAAAGATTTTGCTTTAAATATGGACCGTCTGATTAAAGTAAATCAATCTGGACCGTTCATGGATTGGTTACTATTCATTCCATTCTTCTATAAATAGAAGCTCATTCCTTCATTATTTCTTACGAATTCACTGAAACTATAGAGACAGAAACTATAGAGAGAAAGAAGAAAAGTATTCTGCTACTTCACTACTCCGATATCTAGTTTCTTTTACGGTAAGGGTATTATTTCTTTTGTATTCATGAAGAGAACTTCTATTATTCCATCTTTATTATTTTGTTGGAATAACCTGTATATGCGGCCTACCCTATACTTGGTGAAATTCTTTTGTATTCCATTCTTTCTTATTCTGTTGGAATATCCATGCAGGCTTTACTTGGGACTCGGGTTCCGCTCTTTATTATTTTGTTGGAACATCCTGCTTTGGTGTGAATTTGACTGACTCGTTCCGTCATTTAGTATTCATTGGAATAACTCGCCTATTCAAGTACCTCATGCATGGTGATTTTGTTGTTTCCATTCTTTATTATTCTGGCTGAATATCACGCTTGCGGTGCGTATTACGCTTCATCCGGTTCCGTTATTTATTATTACGATGGAATAACTTTTATATGCGGTACCGCATGCATAGTGATTTCTTTTGTTATTCCATTCTTTATTATACTCGGTTGGTTAAAGTTTTGACTTCTACACTCCATGAAATTAGTGGAATATTCTTGATATTTGTGCTTCATCCAGTATCTTTTCATGGAAATATTCTTCTGAGCATTCTTGAATTTTACTTTACAATGAAGTATCATGTTGACAATTTGGACGTTATTAGTTCCTGAATAAATTAATTCTTGAACTTGTTTTATTGAATTCTTATATCATTGTCATCATCCTCATATTTATATTTTGTTGAAAGTCATATGTGGCATATAGTACATAGATGGACTTGGTATGATTATGACCAGGGATTATTCGGTGTAATCATGACCGTAATGTTACAAATGATGTGGTAAAAGTCCTCATTGGCCCGTAGTGCATTGATGGACAGTTGTTGGCATGATCATGACCATTGATGAATACACGAATATCCTTGGCCCGTAGTGCATGGATAATTTGTGGTTGTGATACTTATGAATATCCTTGGCCATAGTGTAGGGATGAGGTGGATTATTTATTAAGCTGAGTCCCAGCGATAAAAGTGATGAAAATCTTTTAAATCATAAAAGATAGTAGATTTTATTCTCTACTTGACTCTTTTAATGGATTACATTTTCCGCTGCAGTTAAACTTGATGTCTATTATATTTTATCAGTTTAACATTGTTGAAGACTAATGATAATTTATTCTGCATTATCTTAGTCATAATATTTCTTACTAGGCTAGTTGATGGACTTCAAGGGTAGCTGGGAGCATAATCTTCCATTAGTAGAATTCGCATACAACAATAGCTATCACGCCAGCATCGGAATGCCGCCATACGAAGCATTGTATGGAAGGAAATGTAGAACGCCTTATCTTTGGGATGAAGTGGGTGAACGTCAATTGTTGGGACCAGTAATGTGCAAAGCAGATCGTAGAGATCATCAAGTCGATAAGAACCCGTGGTAGCGATTCAAGATCGCTGGAAGAAGTATGCGACTTACATCGCTGTAAGAGAGATTTTGAAGTGGGAAGCTATGCATTTTTGAAAGTATCTCCCTGGAAAGGGAAGATAAGGTTTGGAAAGAAAGGTAAACTGAGTTCGAGATTTATTGGACCCTTCGAGATTTTGAAGAAGATGGGCGAAGTGGCGTACGAGGTAGCTCTACCTCCTGAACTTGAACATATTCATAATGTGTTTCATGTGTCAGTGTTATGACCATATAAGCCTGATTACAAGCACGTGATATCGTACGAGCCAATTCAGGTCGAAAAGGATTTGTCGTACGAGGAAATTCCGGTTGAAATTTTAGATAGAAAAGAACAGAAATTGCGAAATAAGGTTATACATTCTGTAAAAGTTCTTTGGAGGAACCACAGTGCTGAAGAAGCTACGTGGGAACTCGAAGAAAAGATGAGGGAAAATTATCCACATCTTTTTGAGTAACCCTATAGGTAATTTGGGGACGGAATTCTTATAAGGGGGGAGGATGTAATAACCGTGAATTTTAAGTCACTATATATGTATGTACATTATTGGTATTTAAAACTTTGTGTTATGCAGTGATTTAATATGTGACAACCTATGTGAAGTGGTGCATAGGTCAATTAACATATATGCTATAGTTATGGATATATACATTTATAAATTTCATTAAAAATGAAAGCTTCGTAACCTAATTATACATTAGGTGAGACAATTAAATAACCTAAGGGTTATGATAATAAGGAAAAGTTAGTATTTAATATGTATACTAACTTAAGTGGGTAAACTTATTATGTCAAGTGACTAATAATTTTAAACCTAATTCTTGTAAGTCTAATTAGGTTATGAGCTAAAGTCACATGTATAAGTAATTGAATTTCATAATATTAGGAATGGATACCCTAAATAATCAAATTGGGTAACATATATTAAAATTGCTAGACTATGTTTATTACATAGCCCAAAACAATTAAGGAGGGAGCCCAAATGAAATAATAAGCAACCCAATACTTAACCCACTTGATTAAGGGTATTTTAGACTTTTGATAAATCTAATTTTTTCAATTCGAAAAGAAAAATGGAGGAGTATTGGGGGCTAAAGGAACCGGCCATTTAGGCCTTTTTATGGTAAGATGGTTATGCTAATCAAGTCCCTTATTTGGTAACTCTTACACACAAGTACATGTGTGTCAAGCCCTCATTGGTTGCAATCTATTAAGCACTCTTAATTACAAGTTTAAGCTAATTGAAAGGATAAGGCAAAGCCTTTATCCATGGGTCAATAAAAGTATGGGGGTTATTAGTGAATTACCCATTTCATTTTGTAGACACATTTCATTCTTCCAACATCTCATTTTCTCTTCATCTTCTTCTTCTATCTTTTGCTCCCAAGCTAGCCAACTTCAAAAGAGAGAAAAGAGAGAGGGTTTCGGCCATAGAGAGAGAGAGGAGTGCTTGTTTGTTCATGCATCCTAAGTTTAAAAACTACTTTGGAAAATCAAGAAAGGTAGCAACTAAATCAAGGTATAACCTACCTTCGTCTTCTTCTTTTACTTTGTTTTTCTAGCTTGAGTTTTGTTGGGGTTATGTTCAAATACTCAAGATACCCTAGTTCTACATATCATCATGTATGGAACTAAGTATCTTGAGTGTTAGATCAAAGGCTTAGAGGAAGAAATGAGCATATGTTCTCCAAGGGTGAAAACTCTTGTTTTTCTTCCACTAAATCTTGTGTAACTCAAGTTTTACAACTTGGATTTGTGATCCATCAAAGGGGAGTGCTAGATACATGAGTTACCTAGTAAATCCAAGTGATAGAACATAAATCTAGCAAGTTTTGAAACCTTTGGGACTGTTTTCCCCAAAACAGTCCACTTTGAATGTTGAGGCTTTGAAACCCCTAAAATAGCTACTGATCCGTTTTTCATGAGGCTGTTTTGGTCTGTTGCTTGTCTTTTAAAAATCTGGGAAAAATCACAGAGGTACCTTAAGAAGTTAACTTCATGTAGGAAAAAGAACGGACACGTTTCGATGTATAGGTTGTGCGTAATGGCCATTTCCGTAAAGGACTCCGAAATATTAACCTTCGAATATCTCACTGTGTATACACTGGAAAATTCCGAAAGTTTTACAATAGGTTCATGTATGTTAGGAGAGAATACTCTAAAAAGTTCATATTTTTCTGAGCAAAACTCACTTTATGAAAAATAGAGCAAGATCCGAGTGTTTTGGTTACTTTAAAAATAGTAAATCATTTTCTAAAATTCCAGGAAAATTTGGGGATCCTTGTAGGTTCATATCCTGTCAAAATCCAGAAGTTGAGAATTTTTGGAGTCAGTTTACTATTTTTTCTAAAAATGATTAAGTTATGAATAAATGGAAATAAATAGTTAAATGATGTCTTTAATGAGAAAAATGTGATTTTTATGCTTCAATACTCATAATATATTATATCATGACTATCCTAGAGCATTTTGGTAATTTATAATAATAAATATTATTTATGACCTTTTATGGATATTAAATAAGAGGTTAATAAAGGATGAACAATTAGAATAAATTGTTTATTAATTTAATAAATCATTAAAATATTATTATAATATTAATAATATTATAATATGATATTGTTAATTAAATAAAAATATTAAGATTAAAATTTCATTAAAATATTATTAAATGATTAATAATATTAGATTAAGATATTAATCTTAGATTAAAATATTATTAAAAGATTAATAATATTAAATTAAAGTATTATTAAATGATTAATAATATTGGGTTAAAATATTAATCTTAGATTAAAATATTATTAAAAGATTAATAATATTAGATTAAAATATTATTATTAAATAATTAAAATATTATTAAATAATAATATTAGAGATTAAATAAAATATTATTAAATGTAATAACATTAGTAAAGAAATAAAATATTATTAAATGATTAATAATATTAGTAAGTGAATAAAATATTAGTAAATAATTGAAAGTATTATTAATTTATTAATGATGTTAAAGCATAAGTAAGATATTATTAAGGTAATAATATTAATGCATGATTAAAATATTATTAAGAGGATTAATAATATTAGTAAGGTATTGAAATATTATTAAGATGTTAATAATATTAGTAAGTGAATGAAAGTATTATTAGTGAACCAATAATACTAGGAGGTGAATTAAATATTATCAAGATTAATAATATTAAGTGAATTAAAGGTAGTTGTTAATTAATAGTAACATTATCAAGGCAGGATAATGTTTATAAGAACTAAAGGTAATGTATCTATGTGATTAGATAATCTAAGGATATACTATGACTAATTGAAAGATTAATTATAGGTCTCTCAAAGGAAGATAAGTTAACTACATAGTGGATATAAATTAATTGTGTAGCTGTAGTCTACAGACAAGGCAAGTTTCCTAACTCAAACTCGAGTTATTATGTTTCAAAGCATGTTAGTGAATAATTATTGATGATTATTCATATCTATTCGATTATTGAAATTCGCACTTTGTGCAATTGAATTCTTGTTCTATTATTATTGAACTGTGAATTAAATTAAAGTTCTTCCATTCATGAACTGTTTATGAGATAGATCTATGCTAATTGTATCAGCTAGATCAAGCATGTCTAAATTTGTTAAATCAAATGTATTTTAATAGCTGTTCTTATTAAATTGATATGATAAGAACTCTTGACTGAGAAAAGGACGAATTTGATTAAGGCATGATATCAATGCCGGATTATTAAGTGTTTATGCATAAATCACGAGGTATGAAAGGCTGATCCCCTTGAATACCAAAACTTATTAAGAGATCCAATTTAAATAACTAAGCACCTTGGCAAATGTTCATGGTTATTTCAAAACCACTCAGTTCATGTTATTCAATTATCGAATATTCAATTGTTGCTTATTAATTCATATTCCTTATCAATCTTATACTATTGTTGAACATTGAACGCAATATTTCTTTCTAAGTCATGATATATCTCCCTTGTATATAAACTTGCGAAGCAAATTAGTTGCTTACCCTTGCTATATCATGACATCTATTTCAGTTAAGCTCGAAGGATCCAACACGAAGGACAAAGACAAGGGCAAGATCCAGGAGTAGTTTAGAATGAATGTTAATTAAATTATTATCTGATGAAATTTCTTAAGTAAACTATTTGTAAATTGAATGGTGTGTTTAAAGTTAAGGTTATAAAGACCTTGGGACCATGTTATGAGACTTTATTATAATGAACTATGTATGTTTATTATTTCGTAATAGTTATAGAATGCTTATAATGATGATAGATCGTGAGCACCGAATCTGAGGTTAGAGAACCTGGATTTGAGGGCGTTACACTTCACTTTTGTAGTATCCAGCTTTCCACTAAGGTAAGGGATATTATTTGTTGTAAGGGGTATTATTTCTTTCGTATTCATAAGGAATACTATTTTTTGTATGCATCCTTTAGTATGTCAGAATAACCTGTCTACGTGGATTACGTACCGTATGACAAGTGAAAATTTATTTGCAGTTTTCGTATGTTAATTCTTTTCATATTCTTAAATCTAAACTTACTATGGTAAGTATTGCTTCTATAATCCTTGAAATTAGTGGAATATCCTTGAGTTTTGCGCTTCATCCAGTATCATTTTATTGGAATATTGATATGAACTTTATTATTAAATATCAATATTTTCACCCAAAGTACTATTCATAGGGTACTATTCACAGGTTACTATTCACCCAGTTACTATTCACTATAATATTATTCACTCGGATATTCGGGGCACTTTTCATATCGGGGTACTATTCACGAGTTACTATTCATGAGTTACTATTCACCCAATTACTATTCACTTAAATATTGTTCACTCGGGTATTTGGGGCACTTTTCATGTCGGGTACTATTCACAGGGTACGATTCACCGAAAAATATATTTCTTTTCTGTCCAAATTATTTTTGATACATGGATATTATTCTTGAATTTTACTCCACAAAGTAATATCATGTTGAAAATTTGGACATTATTGAATTCTGGATAAATAAATTATAAATCTTTAAAAAATTATCCTTTACTTTCTTTTAATTGAATTCTTATATCATTGTCATCATCCTTATGCTTATATTGTGATGAAAGTCATCTTTGGCTTACGTGCATAGATGGACTGTTGATTGGTATGATTATGACCAGGGATAATTTGGTATAGTCATGATCATTGATGATTACACGAATAATTCTTGGCCCATAGTGCAAGAATAATTTGTGGACGTGATATTAATGAATATCCTTGGCCCGTAGTGTAGGGATGATTCGATGATGTGATCTATTTATTAAGCTGAGTCCTAGCAATAAAGTTAACGATAAACTTTTTAAATCATAGAAGATAGTAGATATCATGCTCTACTTGACTCTTCTAATTGGATTGCTTGTTTCGTTGCAGTTAAACTTGTTGTCTATTATATTCTATCAGTTTATCATTGTTGAAGGCTAATGATAACTTATTCTGCATTATCTTAGTCATAATATTTCTTACTGGGCTAGTTGAGCTCACCCTTTTACTTCCATTGTTCTCTTTAGGAAATGAGAACGTAGCCGGAACTAGTCGGGGAACGGAGTGATGGCCCGAGATGGTGTAACATTAGTCCTCACTATTTTATAAAATAGTGTGCCAATAAATGTAATGAGGACTCCATTTGAGTTTGGATATTGTCTAGAAGACAATATTCGTGTAAAAACACTCAGCACATGTTGTATAATTAAGTTTGTATTTGTATTTTGTACCATGTATTTGGTGACCCAAGATGGGTGATGTATACCTATTTTGGGGGCATCACAAATACTTTCAGGAAAGTACTTGTCATTGAACAGCTCTTGGAACTTCTCCCAAGACATTTTGAGTGCGGCAGGCTGAGTACGCTTTACTGATTTCCACCAGTAATCTGCTTCTCCTCTCAACATGAAGGTGGCAAAGGGAACCTTTTGCTCCTCGGAGCATCCCAAGACATCAAATATCTTGGTGATCTGCTTTATCCACGTCTCTGCCTTAAGTGGTTCTGGCTTTGCCCAAAACTCTGATGGTCCCAGCTCCTTGAATTGTTTAGCGGTGACCATCTATGAGTTTCTAGTGTTTTCACCTGCATTTTGAACACGAGCCGCTCTCGCTTGATGTTGCATGAATTGCATAAAGCCTCTGAACATCCCATCATTCATCATTTGATCGGTGTTGTTGTTTACCTGAGGATTATTGTCTTCCTGTTGCACATTATCCTGGGTATTGATCATTGGTGACTCAACAGTCTCATGTGCTTCATTGTTGATCTCAACATTTTTAGATGCTGTAAGAACCCAAATTTTCAGAAAATATTAAAATAAGAATTTAGTGAATAAAATTCTTAAGGCTTGTGAAGGGTTCAAATAAAAATATATAATGTGTTACGAGGTATGTGGTATTGTGTTACATAGGGTAATATGCGCTATGTAATAAGTGAGGTTGTGTTTAATAAATATATATATCGTTATTATATATTTTTTATAAATTGTAGAGATGAATTAGTGAGAAGATGGATAAAATTATCTATTGATGTTAAATAATTTATGTGAAATTATTATAGTAAGTTGGTGACATTATATATCTTTGATAAGCGCCAATTTCTTGAGTATATGTACGAGTGAATATCAAGTCTAAGGTAGTGAAATCTTACTCTTTAATGGTTGACGATGATAGATTTGGGCTAAACGATTCCTTGAGGAGAGCGGAGGTATATACTGAATTTGTAACCGATCTAACTCACTATAAAAAAGCAGTGTAGGCAGAGACTAAGGCGATTTGTTGGTTGTTTGTGGGAAACCACTCAGTGTACTATATTGAATACTATTAAAGACTTGAGGTGTGTTAGGTTTGGACTTGTATATAGGTACGTTGTTGACAAGAGAAGAGAATCGATATACCTTTAAAGTGGTTAGAGAATTATTGAGTAAATTGATACACGGCGAGAAGTTGGGATTAAAGGTATGTATGTATGTGTTATATTCGAGTGTTGTGTTGGTGGTAAGAAACCGTAAAGGAGTGGTATAGTGGGTTACACCAATAAGGGAAAACAGTAATCGATGATGTGAAAACAAATAGAGGACTGATGTTAGGCGAGTTAACGCTTAAGGAGGATGTGTAAAGTGTTTAGAAGTGTAAGGTTTCAGTTCTGCTAATGCAGAACTTGTCTGCCTGAGAATTTGGTGTGGCGTAGCTGCGCCATTACCAAGCCTATGACCAGCACAACTGCGCCGGTCTGTAGGATCAGTTTTTGAATTTTAAAATCTAAGAAATGGGTATTAAGGACTCATAAGGATAATAAAAATCTTAAATGATGGTTAAGTTGTCCATGAATGGATTTGAATAAGGTTTAATTAATTAACCCGGAGTAATTATTGGTTAATTAAGTGATATTATGGAATAGTATATTCTATTAATTAGTGGAGTGCATAATAATTATTGAAAAAGAAAATAAATGATTAATACTAATTAATCATTGTGATATTAAAATGTGATTATGGGTTGGAATACCCAATTGAATTAAACTTAGTCCAATTAAAATATTAATGTGGACTTTGTCATTAAATAGTATTACTATGTGTAATATGGAAAATGTGGGTAGTAGTGACATAAAATATTTATGGCCTAAGAATACTTGGAGTGTAACTTGTAATTGGGACTAATGGGATAAGGTACCAAGTAGTATAGTGGTATCATATGTTATAATACAGAAAGGATTAAATATCTGTGTATTCTAGAAACTGGGAAGGAGATTAAATGTTTAAATAAACATTAATATTAAATAAGGTTATAATGTGATTATGTGAGTAGTAGAAATAATTATGGAACTACTCGGATAATAATACCTGACTGCGATATTTTATTACATGTATTTAATGTACATGGATTATATGATGTGAGTACATAAATAATCCCTAATTTTACTTGGTGTAGTAGCATTAACACATTAAAATTACATTTTGGGAAGTAAAGTAACTGGTAAATCACTTGGCTGAGATATATAATTTATCAGTTGAACAAAATATGCTAAAGTTCCATTGCATAACTTCGAAGCTGGGAATAGTAACCTCAAGCTTAGGTGATCATGGGCTAGAAGGATGGCTGATGGTGGGTGGTTGAACAACCCCCTGTAAACTATTGTGTTCTTCTTCTACACTTTGGTTTCAACTTCCATATAAAAACTTTAGCCAATCCATCATCCTTTGATAAATGGAGTCCCCTTCTTCTTTTTCCCGTTTGTTGAAATGTCTGAGAATTGGTTAAGGAAGGCCAATAGAATTGGAGAGAAATTAAGGGTTTGAAGAGCTATAGTTAGGTGGTGTTTGTTTAGCTCTTAATGTCTCTGAATGGACCGCCTCTGATTCAGTCAGAGGCGATGTGTTGTTTGTTTTTTTTTTTTTACCTCTTAATGCCTCTGGATGGTTAAGCTACAAAATCAAGTCTGTAGGATTAAGAGGCATGTCTGAATGAGAGTTGCTATTTTTTGGACAAAAATACCCTCATTAATATTATCATTTTCCTTTCCTATCCACCACCACCACTACCAGATCTTACCACCACCGGCGCCACCGCCACCGCTGGCGCCACCGCCGTCGCCACCGTCGCCACGGCCACCACCGCCACCACCACTACCAGATCTACCACCACCACTACCAGATCTACCACCGAGGCAAGGGAGGGAGGGAGGGGGGGGAGGGAGGGGGGCCGAGCAGGGAGGGAGGAGGAGGGAGGGCCGAGGCGGGGAGGGAGGGCGGGGCGGAGTAGTGGAGGGGGAGGAGGCCACGGAGGGGGGTGGGATGGGGGTAGATGAAGAAGATCATTCCAATTTCCCCTTTACATTCAGCCCTCCAAAACCTACTCACCTTCTCACTTCCTCTCTTAGTTCAGAAGTTAAAGAAAGAAAGCAAGAAAATCCCACCCAAAAAGCAAAAGATTTCCATCAAAAAGCACCACCACCCAGAAAAGTAAATCAAATTAACAAAGACAACATGTATATACATCTAAGATCCCATATATATACTCTTAAACCCATGATTCCTTCTTATTCTTCATCTTCATACCCAACTTCTCTCTCGTGCTTTCAGCAATGGCAGAAATACTTTTATTTTATAGTTTTGTTTAGAAGGTTAAAATGGTAAAATACTTTTATTCAGACATTTTGAAAAAGTAATCATCAAACAACATTTTTTCATTCAGATACAATTCTATTCAGATACTCTATATTATTCAGACATCTAAACTATTCAGGTATTAACACTAAATTTTATCAAACACCACCTTAGCATATTCAAGCATCAAGAGGTAATAATTCTAAGTTACATGCTCTTGATTTCCTAAGTTTGCACTTCTTAGTAATATCATGAAAAAGTAGCTTTTGAGTCACAAAATTTATGGCTAAGATTTGTTATAATCCATGAATTGATGCTAAGTATTGTTAATATAGTTAGAAACGAAAAACAACAAAAGTTAAATGGACCAATTTGGTTTAGAAACGAATTCGTAGCGAATGATTTCACTAAATTTGTCAAACATGAAGATTTAGTATGAACATGAGTTGTAAATCCATATTTGGGTTAGTTAATGTTTATGTTAATTGTTGGGTATTTGGTATGTTGTAGTTTTATGAGTTACGAAACCATAGAATCAAAAATGGACTAAATTGGATGAGTATAACTCATATTATGATGATTGGAAGGAGTAGAGGTCTGTAAAATTGTGAAGTGCAGAACCTGAAGGGTTGTTACGCCCTCGAGGCGGTGCCGTATGCTTCAAGCCCGATCTTTGAGTATCTGCTCGACTCTTTGTAGTAAATTAGGCATAACCTTTTCATACGAACTCCGATTGAGGTGATTCAAGATGATCCGGAACGATGACGAATAGAACTACAACTTTTCTTCTTTAAGGTTTTAAATTTTAGGTCGTTGGGAAGGATAAAAACAGTCATCTTTGTGACTGTTACGTAATAGGAGGCGATTGGAGGGCGTCGAATGAGCACATACGCAAGTATAGTGCTCCCGACGATGGAATATGTTATTCTAAGTGATGTAACATGAAAATGCATAATATTAGACATGACATATAAGATTACCATACTCATAATGAAATGCTTTAGCGTGACTTAGTATGTGTTATGAAAAGAAACTTAAAGATTTTGAAAACAAACATTGTGGAAACTTATGTTCTATAAGTTCTGAACTTAGTGGTTTATAAACATGATTGGGTTCAAATATAAATGAGCATAATATGGTGTTGGTAGTGTCTTTGTTCGTGAGCACCTTACTAGGCTTTGTGTTAGAGAAGTTTTTCAAGAAAAAACTTAGTATAATAAGCTAGTATACATGACTACTACATGATTTACACTCTGACCTTGCAAGCATGTTAACATGACTTGACTAAGTATGAATAGAGCTTTAAAGTGGTCTCGTATGTGTTGAATGGAATTATTCAAGTTTAAAGTAGTTTCAAATGCAAATTTAACATATTTTTGAAATCTAGTTGCATCACATGGATATCTAGATTCTAAAGGATTAATATGACATGTTATGTCTATAAAATTCCTAGATATGATTTATATGTGCTAAATCGCATCATTCTTGAAAAATGATTTAAAAGGAAACCATGTGTCGAAATTAAGTTGCATTACATATGAGTATTTAGATTTTAAAGGCTTGAGATGCCATGTTATGTTTCATTATGTAACTAAACATAAGTCTTATATGTTAAACATAATGGAAGTGAATCAAGCATGAGGTTAAAGCATGTTTTAAAGTGTTAAACAATGCTAGCTATGAGAAAAAGATATGAATATGAATGAGCATGTGTAGTACATAAGGCTAATCAGTACACCTAGTGGTTACATAACCCTATTTGGTTTTGATTTCGTGAAAATCCTAAACTAAAGTCCCTAACATATAAGGTTGAACTTGAAGTGGTCATACAAGTATGTAAAGACCTTTTGTGGGTATGCATGAGAAGTATAAGAGTCTAAGTGTGTTTAAGTTTGGACAGAAACAGAAAGTGCAAAGTCCAACTTTGGTGCAGCCAGGGACTAGCAGCATTACTCCCATCCTAAGCCTAATTACAGTAGCAGAATTGCTGCTTTGAAGCGATGAAGCTGACCATTTTAACTTTGATCTGAACCTTAAAGCATGTGTGTAATGAATGTCTAAATCTATAATACTTGACATAAATGATGTTAAGCATGAGATCATATAATGGTTATATAAAACACAGAGTTGTTAAATTTTATAATAGTTGCAAAATGTAAGAACGTTGTAGATCGCGTATATATAGACTTTAAATATGTGTCGAACACATAGGGAGTCAAGTCTGTGAGAAAGATTTATGAATGTTGATATAAAGCATGTGTAGCTAAGGTATACCTATATATACCTAGCTAATCTAAGAGTATAATGAGAAAGTGAAATGTAGGTTTTACGAACCTAGTTAGGAAACAATGTAACACTATTATTACATTGAGAACGTATGAATTATGTGACTAATGGATGCAAATCCATGATTATATAACTGTGTAGGAATACACGAAGTGCAGATAAGATTTAAGCAGTTAAGTCGTAGTTCATAAACTACGAATCAGGCAAGTCCTTTAGTTCCTATTTGTTATATGAATTTGATAACTGTTAATTGAGCTATATTATGCCATGAGAATGTTGATGTATATTTATGAAATGCATATGAGATATATGTGAAATATGAAAGTTGATTTGATAATATGATTGTGAAGTAAATCTCTATGCCTGTTATGTGTGAAGTAATATGCGTAGTAAATATTAATTGATTATGAATGCATGAACTGAATATGCTATTATATGCTATGTGTTGCATGAAAATTGTTAGAATTGATGGGCTGTCGAGCTCACCCTTGCAAATAACCACTTTTGCAAGTTAAGGATACACGGTAAAGGTTACGTGCTAATTGATTGATAAAGTTCAATGGTATCGAAGGAGATTGATTTATTATTTAACTAGATGTTTTTAAACCATGTTTAGGTTCTAATAGATGTACATGATAATAGTTTATAATGTATAATACATGTTAAGTTGTAAAGTTGTACTAGGCGGTACATAGTGAAATTCGAATTGAGATATAAATCTTTATACAGTAATTCGAATATAAGGAATCATAACATAATTTGATTCAGGAATTTGTAATTGATTCGAGTTAAGATATCAATAAAAGATTTATTTTCAAAGGAGATTGAAAAAGTTTAAATTATTCCGCATATTTATATAACATCGAATGTGATGTAATACAGGAATAGTAAATGACCAAGATTTGAAACTTATAATAGTTTGGGGTCATTATACATAGATCCTGGATATGGAAAGAATTTATATTCTAAATTGTAATAAGAAAGGTTATATTCATTTAAGTTATGAATAAAAGATATAATAGTTTGACGATAGTAGTATCGTGGCGGACCAGATTCGAGGTTCGAAGGGACCTGGATTTGGGGGCGTCACAGATGCCATTTTAAAACACTACCACAAAACAAGGGTTAATTGACATGTCACATATTATCCCTATACTCTGACCGACCAATTAAATACCAAAAAAACTTAGGTAGGTCATACTAGCGAAGGAATTCCCCATCTCTCCCCTCCTAGTTCTTGTCTCACATCTCAGCCAGGGATCATATCCCTAAGCTTTGATATCAACTGTGACTCCCCCAAAATAGGTATACATCACCCATCTTGGGTCGCCAAATACATGGTACTGAATACAAATACAAACTTAATTATACAACTTGAGTTGAGAGTTTTTACACGAATATTATCTTCTAAACAATATCCAAACTCAAATGGAGTCCTCATTACATTTATTTCCACACTATTTTATAGAATAGTGAGGACTACTATAACACCATCTCGGACCATCGCTCTGTTTTCCTACTAGTTCCGGCTACGTTCTCATTTCCTGAAGAGAACAATGGAAGTAAAAGGGTGAGCTCAACTAGCCCAGTAAGAAATATTATGACTAAGATAATGCAGAATAAGTTATCATTAGCCTTCAACAATGTTAAAGCGATAGAATATAATAGACAACAAGTTTAACTGCAGCGAAACAAGCAATCCATTAGAAGAGTCAAGTAGAGCATGATATCTACTATCTTCTATGATTTAAAAAGTTTATCATGAACTTTATCGATGGGACTCAAATTAATAAATAAATCACATCATCGAATCATCCATGCACTACGGGCCAAGGATATTCATTAGTATCACGTCCACAAATTATTCCTGCACTACGGGCCAAGAATATTCGTGTAATCATCAATGGTCATGATCATACCGAATTATCCCTGGTCATAATCATACCAATCAACAGTCCATCTATACACGTAAGACAAAGATGACTTTCATCACAATATAAGCATGAGGATGATGACAATGATATAAGAATTCAATTAAAAGAAAGCAAAGGATAAATTTTTAAAGATTTATAATTTAATTTATCTAGAATTTAATAATGCCCAAATTGTCAACATGATACTGCTTTGTGGAGTAAAATTCAAGAATAATAAACATGTATCAAAAATAATTTGGATAGAAAAGAAATAAATTTTTCGGTGAATAATATCCCGTGAATAGTACCCTGTGAATAGTACTTCGGGAATAGTACCCCGTGAATAGTACCCCAACATGAAAAGTGTCCCGAATACCCGAGTGAATAATATTTGAGTGAATAGTAATCGGGTGAATAGTAACCTGTGAATAGTAACTTGTGAATAGTATCCCGGCATGAAAAGTGCTCTGAATACCCGAGTGAATATTATTATAGTGAATAGTAACCAGGTAGTTCAACAGTTTAACAGTAAAATTTTCGCTGTTATTTTTATAAAAAGATATTTCTGTCATTTTCTAACTACGACAATACTTCCATTGTGGGGTCCACCGATGATTGTGTCGTCGTACGAATATTCCCTACTAAAACGAATATTCCCCGACCAATCGAATATTTTATAATAACTTGTTTACTTTGCAAAATTTGTAAATATTACCCACAAATATAACATTATATCATATCCACACCATAATATTTAATAATATATTTTGAGAAAAATTAATCTTTATTCATAAAAGTTGGGGTCTTACAGAATATGTCATTCTCAAAGAATGAAAGTTATACACCTCATCGAGAGCTTCGATTTAATAGGTGGCAGTCCCCGTAAATCCTCATGGATTAAAAGTTATGGTCGTTTTACCAAAGGTTGTTGCAACAGGAAATGGAAATTCGCCCCAGCGAATTTGAGAAGGAAAATTTGGAATTTTTGGATTTTTGAAAAGTTTCTGAAAGCAGATTTTGGCAGACTTCTACATGGAATGGGATTGATATTTATATTAGATTTAGGATCTTTTTAGATTGGGATTTTCTTACCAAATTAGATTTTATTTCTTTGTGGAATTTAGTTGTGATTTGTAATTCCTTTTAGGATTTAGATTTCTAGTTCTCATAGAATTTAGGTTTTTGTCTAACACTATAAATAGATGTAATAGTCAAGGTTATTATTCATTTTATATTCATCATCTACTACTATATATCATCTACAACATTGGAGTGAATATTGAAGACATGAGCTAAGTTCTTTATTCAGTTCTAAGGGATGTTAAACCTTATTTATAATTAATGGTTAATTGAGTATTCATTATTTATTTCTTTTCATATAAAATTCATTCTTGATAATCTGATTTAATTTCTAAATGTTATTTGGCTTAACTAATTTGATTTCTGCAGGATTGAATTGGTTAACGAATGTCATATGATAGATTAAGGAATAGTATTACGTGTAATTGATATTGTTCCTAATCACAACTAGTAATTAGTAATACCTGATTGTGGAAAAAAATTTGAGTATTGCTATGATTATCAGAAGATAGGTTAAAAAATCGAGCTTATGTGCTTGTTTCTTGGAATAATCTAATTTTCTAGTTCTTAATG
The DNA here is from genome assembly GCA_020205615.1 of Panax quinquefolius. Taxonomy (NCBI): domain Eukaryota; kingdom Viridiplantae; phylum Streptophyta; class Magnoliopsida; order Apiales; family Araliaceae; genus Panax; species Panax quinquefolius. The sequence goes on from CM035158.1 coordinate 84,134,523, forward strand.
TTGTTGTTATATTAAATCTAGAGAGCTTATTCTATTTTGTATAATGGTTAGAATCTTGAGAAGAGCTTATTTCATTGAGTGATAATCTAAGGGGAGTTTCGGGTAGCAGAGTTTGTGTTACCTAGGGCTATTAGTTTCATTGAATGGTAAATAATGTTACACTTGATTAATCCATTGTTCTAAAAGGTGATACTAAACTGAAAAACTGAAACTTTTTATTCTTTGTTAATTCTTATTAGTTTATTTTTGTTAAATTAGTTTAATCAATTCAAAACCCCTTATTGGAAACAATCAAATAAATATATAACAAATCAAACTCTGTGGGATTGATCCTTGCTTACTACTATGCTAATTCTTTGAATTTGTAAAGTGAAAGTGAGGTTAATTTAGGAGTGTAAACGACATCTCCCACCAAACACTTGGGTGGCTAACGTTGATCTAAAGAATGAATCTCGTCGGTGGAATTCAAGGAGAGCGCGAAGGAATTGGAGGTGAGCTTGTACCTGAGGAAGTTTTGACCATTCATTGTTAAAAAAGTATTCCCACATGGAGCAGTGGAAGTCACACCATTCAATCCAAACAAAACATTCCTGGTTAATGGTAAGAGGCTCCAGCATTATTGCAGTGGAGATATCTATCGGCAAAAGATCTCTATTAATTTATCCGACCCAAAATGAGCAAGGAAGTAGTTAGGCACTACACCAAAAATGGCATGTAGTGAAGGACAAATCCTTCACTAGAGGCCCTATATCTCTCACAAGTGATTTATTGCGAAGAAATATTTTCTTCACACGAGTCTTCAGATTAGACTCTCTCATGATTGGGTATCATTCGCTAAGTAAGTAATTAAATATTTTTTGTGAAGGATATTGTGAATAACTTATTCCTTCACAAATTGTATTTAGTAATAGAATATTATTATTTAGTGAAAGATTGATTTCCTTCACAAATAATATTTGAAGGACTATTTAAAATTAGTGAATAACTTTATTCCTCACAAATAATATATTGTGAAGAACAAATTTATTTAATGAGAGAATATTTTCCTTCACTAATTATAAATTGAGAATCTTTCTTTAAATTAGTGAGAGAAAAATTCCTTCACAAATTATAAATTTGTAAATAAAAATTAATTGCTAAATAATCAAAATTCATTGAAAATTATAATTAATTTTTAAATCATTGGTTTCATATTTATTATTATTATTAATCTCTATAAGAAATACTAAATTTATTTTTCAAGTAAATATAAATATTGTCATACTTTTTCAAACTATAAGCTAATGCATAAAGAGCTTATAAAATCAAAACTTCTCATATAAATAGATCATAATACTCGAGTCACAATAACTACAAAATTTGTCATTGTATCTTGGTCTCACAAGGACCATAGTACCTACAAAATTTATTAACAAACATAAGAAAACTGAAAGAATAACAACGAACTAGAAGGAATAAAGTGTGACATGTTAGATCCACTTCATCATCATTTTCTTCAAGAAAATCAAGGTTGAGCATGTAAAATTCATGCTGCAATAGAAACACCAAAATTCAATTTCAATAAGACGAGGAATAGGAAAAGATGAAACTGGTGAACTTAAATCGAGAGAGATTAATAAAGGATAAAAAAATATAACTATGAGTAAATACCTCAATTGATTCATAGATGTTAAATGCCAACAATCGTGATTCTAACCTGTTTAAAAATGACACAAAAACCTAAGAAAAACTGAAAGAAAATTGCAACACGATAGTCAATAGAAATAAATAAGGAATCTCGTGAATAATAGCTCAACCACTTAGGCAATTAGTCTCACAGAAATCTAATGTACATTCATAAATAGAACACCGAGGCAGGGAACATATAATCTACACTTTTAAAAAGTTGCAAGAAAAATTTTCTCGTGTATCTTGAGCAGATTTTCCAAAAAGTTAGGCACCGCATACTTGATTCTCCCAGTGAACAACAACACCAGTCGCTTGTTGATAAGCAGACGACAAATTAGAATTTTCCTCGAAAAGTCTCTCTATCTCTGAAAACTGAGAATCAATCTGTTGACAGAATTAAGAAACAAATTAAATATATTACATTTTTGGGCAATGGTGAAATGCAAAGTAAGCAAAGATGGTAACTCCATTAGTAGTTTCTGCCTGCCACTATCTAACCTCTCAACAGCAACTGATTAGATACTTATTGTAGGGAATAAAGGTCACTAACTGGAACCAAGCTCCTTTAGGATCTTCCCTTATCAAAGCACATACACAAAGTATAAAACAAAATATACAACAAAGAAAGAGTTATCAAAGTACTAGGCTATGTGCAAGATACAGAGAAATTATCATAAACTATGACTGCATAATTATTAACATACAAATATGCATAACTATGTGCATACATATGAATAAACATGATCCAAGTTATGTCTTGTTTATTTTAGTATAGGTGACATTTAAATCTTATGATTCATAAGGTGAAAATTTCACATGGCATGAATTTGTATTATATTCAATCGTCATACAAAGATATTTCTTTGATCTCGTGTCCTGAACGTATTCATGTCCTAGTTTTTGAGTTGTAGACATGTTGTAGACTTTGCCTAATGTCATCTTTATTCATGTTTTATATCTATTTCCATCGTTTCCAGGTTTATTCTAAAGGAACTTGTGCAAACTGTAACTTTTTGTGATAGTTGGGGAATTTGGTTGAACTTCAACAATTTTAAGGTCGAGTCTTCAAAATCTCAACGGAATTTTTTTATTGTTGGGGGAGGGGAGGAGTGAGGAGAGAGAGAGACTTTTGCCAACATCACTGCAGAAGACAGAGACTGCTAATACTTACAACATAACCATCAGGAGTCCAGCTTATTACATCCCATTTAATTGTAATATTTCCATTTGGATCAAGTGGATCATAGGCTTCTGAAAAGGAAAAAAAATTAATGAGCAAAAGTTAAGAACTCTTTTCCAATAATAAGTAAAAGGAAATTATTGTGCACATACACAGTCTGTGCAAACTACGAATGTCACTGCTCAAATATGTACAGAATAGCAAGAAAGAAAGTGACTATAATTTTAAGTGATTACTTTTTGCCTAAGTTAAGGTGTAGAAAGGCTAAAACACAAATTTAGAACCCAGTTGAACAAAATAACACAAGTCGTCAAATTTTCCTTTTAAAATTTTTGGACATTAAATTCATTGAAGTGTTTCTATATCTCTTATGGAAATAATCAGTCCCTATTGATGTAATAGCACATAATATCCAATCAACAGATCTTTTTTTTTTTATTGGTTAGGAAGATGAAATGCATGTCTTGCATCTGGTAGTCTCAACTTTATAATTTATCACATGTAAAGAGGAAAATAGTGAGAAAGAGAGTGACATGTATATACTAAAAGACAACAAGAAATTTGAGTGTTCAAATCAACTTCCTCATTTGCTAACGTTTGTTCTGTAGCATTCATAAACTTAGTCAGACAAAGAAATGCATCTGCAATTTCTTGCTGATCGTGAGGATCTATCAGCAGAACGTTGTTCAGTGCCTACATTAACAAGTACCAGGTTAACTTATTTCTACACTACTATAGATCCATTTGTCTACTAAGAAATAAAGAAGGGGGAGGCATCCAAAAGCAATCCCAGAATGGTTGATTTTAACTCTTGAAATTTCTTTTTTCCCTACATCTTTTGTACAACTATGTGAAAAACAAAGATGCACAATGTAATGTTTCCAAAACAGTGCACTGAGAGTGTGTGAAGCGGAAAGAGATGTCATAATTACCCAATGAATGTCAACTAGACCACCATTTTTAGTTGCCACCATTGGAAGACCATGCGCTGCAGCCTAGAGCATTTACAAACCAATGATTTTAAAACATATTTTCTGTAACCAAATGTTACAAATTGAGATGAGCCCACAAAAAGGTTATATAAATGAAACCAACCTCATTCAGGGTACGTCCAAAAGGTTCAACCAAAGCTGGATTTATAAAGACTCCCTATCATAGCATCAACTAACTTGTAAATTACAACCACAAATATTTAAAAGAGTAAAAAAAAAGTAAAATTACAACTAGCAAAACCTTTGTTTTGGCAGTAAGACGATATATGTCAGGAACATCATTTTGCTTGTGATGCTTAGGAAAGGCCACTTGCCCATAAAAATCATACGTATCTATGAGTTTTAATACTGTTGTCAGCACACTGGCATTCCCGGTGGACATCTCATCTATATCATCCCTATTTCCCATGATAAGTGTCTGAACACAAGCACTTTACCACATTATTTTCTTAGCTAGCTATAAATTAGAAATGATTTTGACCTACTTACAAGATTAGCAAGCTCCCTTGGTGGCCGGCATACGATCCGCTTACCACTAATCTAACGGATGGTCGGTTCTTTCTATTTATCTCATTGCTCTTGCTTGTATACTAATTTTTTAACTACCTAACAGTAACATATATGTAGCACAATTTCCTTTCTAAATCACTCGTGTAAGAGTATATATTATGCCTTTAAATGTAGCCAGAAAGATTAATTAATATCATCATGTTGTAATGTTTAATAGTACCAAATCCAATAGTTTGCTTAATTAGACTCCAAAAGATCAGGCAAGCCCAAAAAGATATGAACTACTTGCCTTGTTTCATTAGTATTTCTAAATTTCCCTCTAAACACCTGAAATTTCTGACTACATTATTACTAGCTTGAAATTACCAAACTATAACAAAAAAAATAAAAAAAATTATCTGACTTTTAGTTCCTTTCTTGGCATAGAATAAAAAAAATAACAGCCAGAAAAACAACAAAGCTCATAAAACAAATAACAAGCACTATTATAATTCTGCATCTATTCAATCAAAACTATGTATAATTCCTGCTAATAATATAACAACAAAGACATGAATATTTCACAAAATTGAACATTTCAAGAATGAGCAAGTCTAAATTCATGCTCAATTGTAGGCACTGTTCTAGTACGAGTTGCAGTATGAGCCCTCACATGCCCCACCATTGACACTTGCAGAGCTTCCTCTTCATTGCAAGACAAACATTTTGGGACACTTGTTCACTTAGTGTCACCTTACCATCATATCCAAAACTTGCACACATTGGCCTAATATCGGCAGTTGAATTCACAAGCCTTGTTGTGTTACTAAAATCTATGGTAATGGGTTTTTTCTGTGCTTGAATTTTAATCTCAAATGGAGTACTAAAATTCATATCATCACCGGCATTATAAGCTAATAGGCCTAATATAGGGGAAACAAGCTGATAACCTGTTAATTCATAATTATGGTAGTATATGGATGACCAGTTATGTCCTAAATTTTGTATCACCACTAGAACTCTTTCAGCACAAGGGTTGACTAAAATACTAGTGCCTAAATGGAACTCTTTGAATTTTGCACCATACCTTTTGAGGCTGCCACAACGGAACCTTGTCGTATTAACATTGATGCCTAAGAGATTTGCTGGTAAATGAATGGTAAATTAATACCAGTTATGTCCTAAATAGACCTAGTAGTTGTGATATTCTTTTTTGGATTTGGTCTTGAAAAGGCTAAAATCATTGGTTTTCGAATCGGTTCATATAGCAGAAATTAGAACGTAAATACATCTACATGGGTTCATATAGCAGAAATTAGAATGTGATCAAATTAATTTGGGTACCTTGACACTGAATCGGGAGAAACCAAATCAAGACCACCAACAGTTGGTTTTCCGATGCAATTGCAAAGGCACCGACTGCGTCTGTTGCTGTAACTATTTCATGTATCCCATTGACACCCCTCCCTGCTCTGATCTCTCATCATCTGAGAAAATCCAATTCGAATACTCTCCAATTCCGGGCGCAGAAAGTGAAGAAATACATAAAGTGAAGAAATACATCAACAGAAGTTACTATTATGGAGTATGATAGAATAGATTTCAGTCATTTCTAAAAATAGTATGTAAATCACATGTATATATATTCCCTCTGTTGTTCCATCCAACTTTACTAGTCCCCTTTTTTGAGTGTATGTGACATGAATTTTAAAGCGTTTTGAAAACATATATGGATCATATTTTCTTTATATATAATAAATATAGTTGAAAAAAAATGTAAGGATATATTGAGGATATCAAAATATGTAATATAACTGTGTTTTTAGCATGGCTTAACATGCATCTATGCATACTCAAGGAAAACAAACAGTAAAGTTGGAAGGAGGGAGTACATATTTAAAGTTAATCTGGGAATCTAATTCAATGGGAAGAATGTCATACCACTCAGTAGTAGTTAGTAGTTAGTTGATAACACCAGAAACCATCGAACCTCGCATTATTGCACGCCCTTGTCCCGCAAATCCAAAAGAAACCAACTTAACACCCATGTATTCTGTTGGAATAATGGTTTTCTTCTCTGGGTTCTAGAGGACAAAGTGTAATGGTCATAACTCATCACTGCATCAATTGAGTTGATTGTAGGATAATTCAGTTCAATACTTCGAAGATTACCATTTCAAGCAGACGGTTTTCAGGAGAGACTGAGCTGAAATATATATTCTCCTAGAGAACGACTATGAACAAACTCAACTAAACTTAGTTGAAAGTGTAACAAAGATAAAAAAAAAGGATAAGACGTCTATTTCAAATAGCAAGCCACAATGAGGATATTGTGAAAGAACAAGTTAATTTTACAAAACAAATGTTGCGGACAAGCAAAGCTCATTAATGAAACCCTCTTATAGAAGCAAAAGTGAACACGTAGCATGAACTAATTTTGGCAAGTCATTGATGATTACATTAAACAACTCTTCACTTGATGATAATTAATTAAAACAATAACATGTAATCAATTAATATGAGGAGACATGGAAAATTGTTGCACATAGATATTACTAGGGCTTCAAACCAAACATATCCCACGGGGTATCCAAAACACAGCAAGATTATAAGAAATACCATGCAGCAGATGCTACTGCTCGGTCTTGTATGCGTGTTAGAGAGAGAGAGAGAGAGAGAGAGACAAAAGAGTTCAACAGATAAAACAATGTTTATACCAAGAATTGTCGGGAATCAGGCCAAGCCGATCTGTTAAAGCGCTTAACAGCAATCCTCTTCTGATTATCCAGTTTCCCTTTATATACAACATTTGGAGCCTTTTCCCCGTGTTCGGAGACAATGTTTTCCACTGCGAAACCAGATGTGACATTTTTAAGTTGTTCAAATGTGAATTCACGGAATGCAGGCAAGTTACCAGCATCACCATTCTCTTCATTCCCTGCAGCAAAGGAACAAACTCAACATCTATCATCTAGCACAATATCGACAAAATGAAACACAATAAAAAGTATTCACATACCAGCATCTGGTGCCTCAACTATCGATGCCTTATATTCTGAAACCAAGCAACATGGAATGAGTTTGGAGCCTTGATAACCCATGTCAATCTAATTGACAGGATTCTCCAAATTTCGTTCCTCTGAAAACAAATCCAATTTGAATTATAATCCAACCGATTCAACCTGTACAGTTCAAATTAATTTTAAGTCACCTTAACTCTCAACATAAATCTATGAGCATAATCCCAATTCACAACACTCAAAACTGCACACTGCAAATTTGACTTATCTGAAAAATCAGATGATCAGCGAATACACTAAAAGGCTTCAATAATCAATATTTAATCAGTACCTAAAGACATGTAGAGCTTCACTCTAACTCCCCCCCAAAGTCTCACTCTCACACAGTCTTCTATCAGACATTTCAGCTTGAGAACAGAACATCTAATTAAAGTTCACAAATTTGGTCTCACCAAAAGTGCATTTTGAATACAGTTTTGGGTTTTAAACAGATTCAGTTTCAATACTCACTGCATCAATCAAATTATGCAATTCGAACAAAACTACAGGAAGTTAATAATCTACAATTTACATGGAAAACCAGTAGATACACTTACCTTTATGAGTCTCCTCTTTTTTCAAGTCAACTCTCAACACAAAAGCACAACCCACGTTCCAAAACCAAAAACCCACGAAATTTCAGTTAATACCCATCTCTCTTCCGCATTAAATTTCAAAACCCAGTTCAAAGAAAATGTCTTTCTATTTTTCCTGAATAAACTAATGAAACCCTTCGCGATCAAATCAACAAAAGTCTTAATTCCCACAAAAGATCCCCATTTTCACCTCAAAAGCAAGATCGAAAAGCTCTTATAATTAATCACAACAGTTACTTTAAGCACAAAGTTAGAGGCTAAAAATCCCAAAATCTGAAAAACCTCAAGATTCTAAAAGGCGGGTTTCTGTAAGGTGTCTGAATTGGTTAGAAAGGTCAATAATGTCTTTTGTTTTTATTATTTAAGGGTAAGATAGTATTTTCCATTCTTCTTCACTTCTTCTGCATGTTACTCTGTTAGCAGTCACATGGCTGAGTGGAGTAAATCTAGGATAATGTAATTTAGAGTATATGTAGTGAGCTCACGGTGTGAAATGGGTATGAAATACAATTGATCATTTTTTCCTCTCTCAAAAGTATCTCTGAATCTATCCCGATCTCCCCCATTTCTACTCCTTTCTCTTACTATTTCTTCCTTTTCGTGCTTACTTTGCTGAAATCTGCAGCATCGGAAGCCTTGTAACAGCTGATCCCTATCAGTTTGTTACAAATTGGTATCAAAGCCCTAACGATTCCAACCATGGCCAATAACACACAGAGAATCACTAATTTGGAAGGTTTTGTCAGTGAACAGGCTGACTCCATCCAGAGGTTGCAGACCCAATTGGATGATTCTGTCAGCAGTTTGAAGTTGGATTTCGAGGAGAGATTGAATCAGAAGATGGAGCAAATGATGAGGGGTTTTGATGCTTTGCTCTCAGCTAGGCTACCTCCTCCTCCAAATAACACAGGTAATTCACAAGTCCATGCTGGCTCAGTTCTAGGGGCTTTTGAAAATCAAAATCAGGATGACAAGGTTACCCCTAGCATATTCAAATCAATCAAGTTTGAATTTCCCAGATTTGATGGTAGTAATCCCAGGTCATGGATCCGAAAATGCAATAAACTATTTTCTCACCATTCAGTGGCTAATAATCACAAACTTTACTTAGCCACCATGAATTTGGAAGGGGAGGCTGAAGAATGGTATGTTGGGTTTGTGCAAGGGGGTCCAAATTTGACCTGGGATGGGTTTGTGGAAGAGATTGTTGCTAGGTTCAGTCCAGAGAACCAGATGAACCCTATAGGGGAGTTGAAAAATGTGTAGCAGTTAGGGACTATGGATGAGTATAGGAAGAAGTTTGAAGAATTAAAGGGTTGGTCCTTGATTAGGAACCCTTCTTTGAATGAAGCTTTTTTTATGGACTGTTTCCTGGGGGAACTTAAAGAGGAAATTAGGTTGGGCATTCAGGAGTTGAAGTTACAATCCCTCAATGAGGTGATTAGGATGGCTAGAGTTGAAGAAGCAAAGCTAGAAGCATGGGTTAAAAGGAGCAGAATGGGATTTAAAATGGGGGTACCTGGTAACCAACAAAAACCCAGTTTTGTGTTGGGAAATAAAGCAGTAGGAGCTGGTATACCTGGAGTGACTAATACTGCTTTGCATAATATGGAGTTTGGGAAGAATTTGCCTATCAAAGTACTAACTAGGGAACAAATTGCAGAAAAGAGGAGGAAGAAATTGTGTTATTCTTATGATGAGCCTTACATGGTGGGTTACCAATGCAAGAAACCACACCTATTTTTGATGCTACCTTCTCAAGTGGACTGTGACAGTGAAGAAGAGGGAGAGTGCTGTGAAGAGGAGAAACCTCCAGATGACAATGAGTGTAAGACTCATGAGGCTCATATTACATTACATGCCTTGTCTGGACACAGGGTAAATAACACCATCCGGATTGTGGGATTGGCAAATGGAAAATGTTTAAGGATATTGATTGACAAAGTGGTAGTACAAATAATTTTTTAGATCCCAAGTCGCTAAGAGAATCAAGGCTCCTACCCAAGACATTGAACCTATGATAGTCTTTGTGAGTGAGATGGGTTTAAGGTGCACAGATGCAGGAATGCACCCATTGTTATGGTCACCCAAGGGGAGTCCTTTGTTAATGATTTGAGGATCTTGCCCTTAGTGGAATAGATGTTGTCTGGGGTGCAATGGCTCAAGTACTTCAATCCAGTTACTTTTGACTTTGATCATCTCCAATTGTCATTCATCAAGGATAATAAGGAAGTTGTGCTCAGAGGTGAATCAGATTCAACTACTCCCACCATTGAGCTAATGTCTTCTGGAGAGTTCCAACAAGCTTTGAATACAGCCACACATGGTTATTTTGGGTACCTCTTTGGGATGAGCTCCAATAATCCAGATAATGAAGACCAACCTACTAGCAGACAAGGGGCAGCCACAAGTGAGGGGGGGAAATAGGGATAGCTCCCAATTGGATTCCTTGTTGCAGAATTTCTCTGAGGTATTTAAGGAGTTACAAGGGCTGCCACTAGATAGAACTCACAATCACCATATCAATCTAAAAGAGGGTAGCCAACCAATTAACCTTCAACCATATAGATATCCTCATGTGCAGAAGGAAGAGATTGAGAAGATTATAAATGAAAAGTTGGTTTCTGGAATAATTCAGCCAAGTACAAGTCCTTTTGCCTTTCCAGTACTTTTAGTAAAGAAGCAGGATGGAACATGGAGAATGTGTGTAGATTATAGATCTTTGAATGAGATGATAGTCAAAGATAAGTTCCCCATTCCTGCTATTAATGAGCTCTTAGATGAATTGCATGGCTCTAAATGGTACTCCAAGTTGGACCTCAGGTCAGGTTATCACCAAATTAAGGTACACCCCCTAGATATTCCTAAAACTTCCTTTAGAACACACACTGGGCATTTTGAATTCCTAGTGATGCCTTTTGGGCTCACTAATGCCCCAGCCACTTTTCAATCCTTAATGAATCAAATTTTTAAGCCCTATTTGAGGAAGTTCATCTTAGTCTTTTTTGATGACATCCTAGTGTATAGTTCCAGCTACGAGGAACACATTAAACATCTTCAAATGACTCTACAGCTGCTCAAGGATAACTCTTTATGTGCAAAAAGGAGCAAGTGCCTATTTGGTACAAAAACAGTCCAAACCTTAGACACATTATCACCCAAAAGAGAGTCTCCACCGACCTCGAGAAGATCAGTCAGATGAAAGAATGGCCAATGCCTCGTAACATTAAGAGTTTGAGGGCTTCTTTAGGCCTAATCGGCTACTACTGAAGGTTCATTAAGAATTATGGCCTTATTAGCAAACCTTTGATCGATTTACTAAAAAAAAAAATCATTGGAATGAGGATGCTATCGCTGCTTTTTCAGCCTTCAAGGATGCTATGGTGGAAGCTTTTGCCCTAGCTATGCCCAATTTCAATTTACCATTTACTTTAGAAACTGATGTTTCTTATTATGGGCTGGGAGCAGTTTTGATGCAACAAGGTAGGCCTATAGCTTACTTAAGCAAGGCTATATCACCTAAACATTTGGGATGGTCCACATATGAGAAGGAATTAATGGATGTGGTTTATGTTGTCAATAAATGGAGGCACTACTTATTGGGAAATAAAGTGTTAATTAAAATCGATCATCATAGTCTCAAGTATTTGCTTGAACAGAGGATCACCACCACTAACCAACAAAAGTGGATTACCAAATTGATGGGTTTAGATTATGAAATTGTGTACAAAAAGAGGAAAGAAAATTTAGCAGCAGACTGCTTATCAAGACAGATACCTGGTCTGGAACTAAGCTGCTCAGCACTATCTACTTGTACTCCTCAGTGGATAATGCAAATTGTGCACTCTTGGGATTCTGACCTAGGGCTTAAGGATCTTATACTACAGCTCCAGTTAGACCCTCAGTCCTTACCAGGTTACTGCTTTCAGAATGGAAGATTAAAGTTTCAAGGTAAGTTAGTAGTTGGTCCAAATGATGCATTAAGGGCCAAGCTTTTATCTGAATTTCACGAGTCTCCTGTTGGGGGTCATTCGGGTTTCACCGGAACATATGAGAGGATTAATAAGTATTTTTTCTGGTCTACAATGAGGAGTGATGTTATCCAGTATGTAAAAGGTTGTGATGTCTGCCAACAAAACAAGCATGAAAATGTAGCTTCCCCAGGATTACTGCAGCCCTTGCCTATTCCAGACAAACCATGGGATGATATATCCATGGATTTTATTGAAGGTCTGCCAAAATCTAAAGGGCAATCAGTCATATGGGTAGTGGTTGACAGATTAACCAAATATGGACACTTCATTCCTCTCCATCATCCTTTTTCTGCTGCAGATTTGGCCCAAGTATACATTGATCAGATTTACAAATTACATGGATTACCTTCAACTATTGTGTCTGATAGAGATAAAATTTTCATCAATTTGTTTTGGCAATCTCTTTTTAAACTAGTAGGAACTAAACTTCATCTAAGCACCTCATACCACCCCCAAACTGATGGCCAGACTGAGAGGCTTAATCAGGCGCTCGAATGTTATCTAAGGTGCATGACTGCTAACAGGCCTAATAATTGGTCTACTTGGTTACCACTAGCTGAGTTTTGGTACAATTCTCACTACCACAGTGGGCTTAAGGTGACCCCTTTTGAAGCATTATATGGTTACAAGCCTCCTCATCTCAACTTCCACCAATATGGCCAAATTAAGGATCCTACTACCAAGTCATTCTGCAGGGAAAGAACTCAACAATTGCAGCTACTTAAGCAAAATTTGACATCAGCTCAGTCCAGGATGAAGACTTATGCAGACAAAGCAAGAAGCGAAAGGACCATTCTTGTAGGAGATTGGGTTTACTTAAGGATCAAGCCTTACAAGCAAACTACTATCACTCAAACTAAGTTTGGTAAGCTTCTTCCAAAATATTTTGGTCCCTATCAGATTACAGAAAAGGTGGGAAAGGTAGCCTATAGGCTCAGATTGCCAGCTCCAGCTAAGGTTCATCCTGTCTTTCATGTGTCCCTTTTGAAGAAAAAGATCAGTTCTAAGTACACTACTTCTGCAGTTCTTCCTCAGTTGGATGATCATGGTCAGCTTTTGGTGGAGCCTGTGGCCATTCTGGACAGAAAGATGATTACAAAGAATAATGCAGCCTCAGTTGAAGTACTGGTACAGTGGTCCAACACCTTGCCTGATGAAGCAACTTGGGAAGATTGGAATAAGTTCCACAAGAAATTTCCCCACTTCCAACCTTGAGGACAAGGTTGTTTTTATGGGGGGTAGGCTGTAAGGTGGCTGAATTGGCTAGAAAGGTCAATAATGTCTTTTTTTATTATTATTTAACGGTAAGATAATATTTTCCATTCTTCTTCACTTCTTCTGCATGTTACTCTGTTAGCAGTCACATGGCTGAGTGGAGTAAATCTAGGATAATGTAATTTGGAGTATATGTAGTGAGCTCACGGTGTGAAATGGGTATGAAATACAATTGATCATTTTTTCCTCTCTCAAAATTATCTCTGAATCTATCCCGATCTCCCCCATTTCTACTCCTTCCTCTTACTATTTCTTCCTTTTCGTGCTTACTTTGCTGAAATCTGCAGCATAGGAAGCCTTGTAACAGCTGATCCCTATCAGTTTGTTACAGTTTCATTGAAAAAACCAAAAATGAATATCAAAGAAATGTGTTTTGGAAAACAAAGAAAATGTTTTGGTTATGCAAAAGCCTCATAAATGAGATAAGTGAAGAACTAGAAAAGAATTGATATATACAAAAATTTCTTAGTAAAATTTCAGAGATATTGCAACCTGCGAATCACCTATGTGGGAGTGAGAGATTTGAAGCGGAAGTGCCGAGATGAGAAGTGATAATCCGATGCCTAGGGTTTCGCCATTCGAAAAATTATGGCCAATCCAAGTAGAAGATGACGAGTAGCTGATCGAGTACTGAGCGACAGACGATACTGATCAGTAACGAGTGATAGAAAATGATTTGGGTTATAGAGGAGAGCCAGCGGTAGAAGAAGAGTAACGAGAGTACAGGAGAGAGGACTAAAGATTTGGGAGGAAAAATGGGATCGAAAATATATTTAAGGGAAAAATGGGAGGGTTTTTGTGCGTCCAAACTATTTAAAAAAATATTCGATATTATAAGTTATTGTTATTAAAAATAAATTTAAAAATGTAAAAAATTTTATGTATTTATATTATAATTTATATTCACCACAATTAATTCTAAAAAATTTACTTAGAATAAAACAGCGACGAATTTTATCTTTCGCAAAAAATATCTGAACAATAATATATAGTGAGTAATAATTCTTTCATTAATAGATTTTTTTCATAAATTGGCGCCAAAAATCCTTCTATCACCCCAATTTTGCGAGGAAAAATATATAAATTGTAGAAAATTTCTTTCGCTAATAACTAAATTGTCACTACATTTTTTTCCTTCACTGTTCCTTCGCTAGAAAACTCCTCGTGTGAAGGAATGAATTCCTTCACAAAATTTCCTTCACTACATCCCTAATAATTCCTTCACTAAATAGATTTTTTCCTCGCAAATTTTCATCATAAATTGGCTCCAAAAATCTTTCTATCGCCCCAATTTTGCGAGGAAAAAATATAAATTGTGAATGATGTTTCTTTCGCTAATAACTATATCATTATTATACTTTTTTCCTTCATCGTCTTTTTCATAAACAACTCCTCATGTGAAGGAATAAATTCCTTCACAAAATTTCCTTCGTTATAGGCCATTTTTGGTGTAGTGAGGCTAAGACTATAGATCAAGCGCTAATTGGGAGGCAATCCAATAATTTATAGTTTTCTTTTATAATTAGTACATTTTAAGATTTCTTACATTGCATTTAATTATTGCTAGTTATTGATAGGTACTACACCCAAACAAAGGAATAAGCAAGGATTTTAAAGGCAAAACAAAAGGTCAGGAACAAAAACTAAAGCGTCGCAGCTCCCTTGTCCAGCGTCGCGACTCCCTTCTAAAGCGTAATGGCTCTATAAGGAAGAGTCGTAACGCTAGTGCGGAAGCGGCCCAGGCGATTGATTGCATTCTAATTGGAGTTAAAAACCTAACAATCCTAATCCAATTCAAAAACTCCTTCACTTATGCAATTCCAACTCAACTTCTAGCCCCAATTAGGCAGATCTATACATTGGAGTCAAGTGTCAAATTCAACGTCACATCAAAAGAGCTTCCATAATTGGGAGAAGTCTTGAGATTTTTAACAGTTTATTCATTTTCTTTCCTAATATCATCATGCCAAGCAAGTGTCAAAGAGTTGGAAGGAATACAACCCTCACATCAAAAGCATCATCGGAATACGACATAAATAGATTTTTCAACAGAGTAGCATCGAATTACTATTATTCATTTTTGGCAAACATGCAAGTGATTCCTGAACGGGGTTTTCTTCCTCATGAAAGGCACTATAGTGGGGTGTTTGATATGATCAAGGATAGAGGCTGGGAGAATTTCATGCAATAACAGGAAGACACAGTGGTGGTCGTATCGGAATTTTATGCTAACGCGGTAGAAGCTGATGGTTATATAGTGCACGTACGAAGTAGACCGATGTCATTTGATAAGTCAAAGATTAATGCTTATTTCCATATACGCGACATGGAAGACGACGATGAGTTTATGAGTTATGGGGATGACGGTTTCAAGTAGTACAGAGCACTTAAGTATTTATGTAGACCTGGGACAATCTAGACCCTTTAACGAAGTGATGAGCTACATATTTCACCAAATGAGTTGAGTCGGTATGGCTTAACCTGGTATTAATTCATGTATGCTAGATTGTTGTCGTCCATAAAGGTTACGGAAATTAACAGTGATAGAGCGACCTTACTATATGCCATTGTGACGGGAAAATAAATAGATGCAGGGTTGGTTGTTCACAATTCTATTCAAATAGCTATAAAAGGAAGTTTAGTTGATGGATTGCCGCACCCATCCTTAATTTATGGATTTTGCGTGGACGTTAGAGTAATAATGGGATCGAAAGAAGAACATCAAACTCCGTAGGATCCGATTACGAGCGATATGATGAAGAGTTTTAGGATCTGGGCTGGTGGAATTTCTCATCCTGGAGGAGTTGGATTCATTATTAAGCCCAAATTATAAGATAAAACATCATCATCATTGTGATATGTGCATACACATGCCAGTAGTGGCAACAAGATGGAAAGTGATAGTGGGCTAGTGGCAAGATAGAAGACTTGGTCTAGTTTGTTTATTCAGTCTAGTTTGTTTGTTCAGTCATTAATTGTTGAGTCAGTTATTGAATAAGTCTTGAGTAGTAGAGTGGGTGCTATTCTGTTGCCTATTCTGCAGCATTTCCTTCTTTTCAGCTTTGTTGTTATTTTCTCTTCCATGTATGGCTATATATATAGCCTGAATGAATTGAATAAAGGGTAGCTTTATCACCAACAGTTTCCTCTTTCTTATTCCTTTCTGCTTAACTCCAAATTCCTTATTTTCATCTTGTTGCCACAACTGCCACTACTGGCACGTGTATGCACATATCATTCCCCATCGCTTAAGGATCGTTGTCCACAAGGATGAAATCAGGATATGACTTGGTGAAACGCCATTCATTCTCCCAGGTGGCATCTTCTGCTGGTACACCGACCCACTTCACCAATATTTCAGATTTTGGGGCGGTATCTACCCTTATGGATCACTCGTCGATCTAGAACGGCTTCAGGTTTTGGAAGGACAGTCGAAGTATCTGAGACAGGGGGAAGTTAGTTGGGCGTTGCAGTGACTGGTCCCAAATGCTTCTTTAACAAACTGACATGAAACACATCATGAATTTGAAAACCAAGAGGCAAAGCCAGTTTATAAGCCACCGGACTAACTTTCGCAGTGACTTTATAAGAACCAAAGAAATGTGGGGCGAGCTTCATGGAGGAACGAAAAGCCACAGAAGTCTGTCTATATGGTTGGAGTTTCAAATACACATAATCTCCCACAAGGAAAGAGGCCTCGCGTCGGTGTTGGTCAGCTTGACATTTCATCCGGTTTTGAGCCAGCAGAAGGTTATGTCGCAGCTCACGTAGGATAGTATCTCGATCATGCAGGTACTCATCTACTGCTTGGACGTGGGAAGTACCTGGTACATAAGCTAATAGACGTGGAGGCGAAATTCCATAAATAGCTTTGAAGGGTGTCATCTTGGTGGAGGAGTGAGTTGAAGTGTTGTAGCTGAACTCAGCCCAGGGAATCCATTCGAGCCACTTCTGTGGCTAGTCACCTGCAAAACAACGTAAATATTGGTCCAAAGTTAGATTGACAACTTCGGTTTGACCGTCTGATTGGGGATGGTAATTTGAGCTCATACACAACTTGGTTCCCTGCAGTTGGAACAATGCTCGCCAAAAGGAGCTGATAAACACCTTGTCCCGATCACTGACAATTGATGTCGGAATACCATGCAGACGAACCACGTTGGCGACAAATGCCTTGGCAACAATTATAGCAATAAACGGGTGTTTCAAGGCGACGAAGTGAGCATATTTGGTCAAGCGGTCGACAACTACCATGATGGAAGTATACCCATTAGAAGATGGTAACCCCTCAATAAAGTCCTTCGAGACATCAGTCCACATTTGAGTAGGGACAGGTAGCGGCTGAAGCAACCCCGCTGGCTTCATACAATCAGTTTTGAACCGCTGACAGATATCACATTGCTGCAAAAAATCCTTCACCATCCGGCGCATATTAGACCAAAAAAAACTCTGTTTGATACGAGAGAGGGTTTTATGGAACCCAAAGTGCCCATCTATTGGCGACGAATGGCAGTCAGCCATTATCTTTGAAATCAAGGATGAGTTGGGGCTCAAATACACTTTGTTTCCTTGAACCATACTCCATCACGTTGGAGCAACTTGTGGGCAGTTGGAGAGGGTTTTTTTTTAATAAGTCTTCATAAAATGAGTCCTATTGGACTTCCTTTTGAAGCACTGACCACCAATTTACACGTGGTTGGGAAATGGATAAAAATTGGAATTCAACTACACGTGATAAAGAATTTACACCTTGATTTTCAGGCCCACGTTTATACTCAATTTCATAATCATAACCAAGTAGTTTTGGCAGCCATCGTGTTTGTGCTGGTGTAGTAATCCGTTGCTCCAGTAGGTACTTGAGACTTTTTGGTCAGTCTATGATCAGAATGGTTTCCCAAGCAAGTATGGAAGCCATAACTTGATTGCTTTGACAATAGCTAACATTTCTTTCTCATAGGTGGACAAGGATAAGGCCGAACCCTTCAGTGCTTGGCTAAAATACGCCACTGGTCGATTTTCTTGGGTAAGAATTGCACCAAGTCCGATTCCGCTGGCATCGCATTTAATCACGAATCGTTGAGTAAAATCGGAAAGGCGTAAAATTGGTGGTGACGTCAAAGCCTCTTTTAATTGTGTGAAGGCCATCTCTGCTGCCATCCTTGCTCAAGAAATGGGTTAGGGGAGCTGCTATACTGCCAAAATGACGGATAAATTTCTGATAGTTGCCTGTTAGACCGAGGAACCCATGGACCCCTTTTGCTATTGTTGGGGTTGGCCACGCAATGACGACTTGTATTTTGGCAGGATCAACCGCTACGCCTTGCTCCGAAATAATGTGGCCTAAGTACTCCACCTGTAAAACACCGAATTGACATTTTGACTCTTTTGCAAACAAACTGTTAGTTAATAGGATTTGGAGAACAATTTGTAGATGTGCGAGATGGTCTTCCCATGATCTTGAATATATTAGAATGTCATCAAAGAAAACCAAAATAAATTTCCGGAGATAGGAACAGAAGAGATCATTCATGAGACTTTGGAAGGTTGTTGGTGCATTAGTGAGGCCAAATGGAATCACTATAAATTCGTAACGGCCTTCGTGTGTCCGGAATGCTGTTTTAGGAATGTCATCTTCGTGCACCCGTATTTGATGATACCCAGACCGTAAATCCAATTTAGAGAAGAATTTAGCTCCATGGAGTTCATCTAATAGCTCATCGATAATAGGAATTGGGTATTTATCTTTAACTGTGATGTCATTCAGAGCCCGATAGTCCACACAAAAATGCTAAGTACAATCTACTTTCTTTACTAATAGAATTGGGGAAGAGAATGGACTGTTACTTGGCCGTATCAAACCAGATTGCAAAAGCTCTTTTACCATCTTCTCTATCTTAGTTTTCTGGTAATAAGGGTATCGATATGGCCTCACACTCACTGGTCCTGCGCTCGGCTGCAATGGAATCTGGTGGTCATGTGACCATCTTGGAGGCAAGCTGGTGGGTGATTCAAATACATGGTAGAATTTTGCTAGTAGTTGGCCTATCTCAGGTGGGTAGGACTTTGGTTGGCTGCTGGCGGTGGCGGAAGGAATTATTTGGAGAAATAATCCAGTGCCTTGTAACCCATTGGATTCCTTATCACACAAAGCTTCGATGCTGGTTCGTCTCAATCCTTGGAAGGTCTGGGGGGGTCCTTTCTACTTTGAAGTTCAGGGTGAGCTACTTATAATCCATCTCAATGGGTTCGAGAGTTTCAAGCCATTGTACTCCTAAGACCAATTGGTATGCTGCGAAGGGAAGAATGTAGTAGTCGGCGGTGACGAAATATCCTTGAATGGTGAGGGTGAGACCGCGACATTGTCCAGTACATTCTATCTTCTCACGATTAGCAACCATGACTTCGAATTTCTTATCCCGGTTCACTGGTAACCCAAACTTAGAGACTATAGCATGATCAATGAAGGTGTGCGTATTACCACCATCTATTAGCACCATCACATTCTTATTTTTTAGCTTGCCCAGGACGCGTATGGTTTGTGGGTGTTCACTTCCTGCAATTGCATGAAAAGAAATTTCTGGTATAACTTCATGACGTTCTTGTTCTGGGTGAGCGCCTTCGACCTCCTCAATGTTCATAGGAGGGAAATCCTCGATCATGAATAATTGAGGTCATTCGCAACGATGGCCAGCAACGAACTTCTCGTCACAGTAATAACATAATCCCTTCTCTCGTCGTTCGCGTGCCTCTTGATTGGTGATTCGGCAGAATGTTGTTGGTTGAGCATTCGAGCTCTAGTTCATACGCTGGGTTGGTGGAGGTACTAGCACACCAGCTGTGGGGTTGGGTGAGGCCTTTGGTGTCAAGGAGGCTGGTTGGAAACGAGTTTGCTGGTTTGGTTTCCTCTGCAGTTGGTTTCATTCTTCGATCAGCCTAGCCACTCCTATTGTATCTGTCAAGGTTCGCGGTTGTTTAATTTTTACATCTATGCGAATTTCATCTCGAAGTCCTACAATAAAACAACCGATGAGAAATTTTTTGGGCAGGCCATCAACTCAGTGGGAAAGTTTTTCAAAAGCTTCTTGATAAGCTACTACGGATGTGGTTTGTTTGAGACGAGTCAAAGTTTCTGACGGGTCTTCGTAGTCAGTTAGACCAAATCGAAGTTGAACAGCCTTGGTGAACTCATCCCATGTGAGTGGTCCACGGAATCTCGTCAACCATCTGTGCCATTGCAGGGCGATACCTTCTAAATGGAAGGAGGCCAGTTGAACTTGTTGTTCTGGTGCAATGTTCTTGAAATCAAAGTATTGTTCTGCCTTGTAAATCCAACCAGTTAGGTCGTCACCGTTAAATTTTGGGAAGGACAGCTTGAGGTGTTGATGAGGGTGGTCATTGATAATGTTAGAACGAGAAGTATGTGAGTGTGAGGAGTCATCACGTGGGCCAGTTTTTTGGTTATGGGAGGCTCTAAGAGCTTGGAGCTCGGTTAACACTTCCTGTAAGACTGCATTCACCTGATCGAAATTGGTATCGTGTTGTGCTAAGATTTCGTTGACATCATTGCGGAATTCTGCATTCATTTTGTCGCGAGTGTCCATGGTCGGACCAAGCTTTGATACCAATGATATGAAGGAATTTGAAGTTAAGCAGAAAAGAATAAGAAAGAGGAAACTGTTGGTGATAAAGCTACCCTTTATTCAATTCATTCAGGCTATATATATAGCCATACATGGAAGAGAAAATAACAACAAAGTCAAGAAAAAGAAGGAAATGTGCAGAATAGGCAATAGAATAGCACCCACTCTACTACCCAAGACTTATTCAATAACTAACTCAACAATTAATCACTGAACAAACAAACTAGACTGAATAAACAAACTAGACCAAGTCTTCCATCTTGCCACTAGCCCACTACCACTTTTCATCTTGTTGCCACTACTGGCACGTGTATGCACATATCGCATTGGTTGTAGATCGTCTCTTGGCTAGAGTAGGAGAGTTTTCACAAAGAATCACAAGAACTTAGCCAAGTAACTCATCGTTAGGCACACCAAGTGGATCAATTGCTATATAGGATGAGCTCTTATTTGGAATATATGAATGGTTTTAATGTAGCTCTCATCCAGATGTTCACAAGTTATGGATTTAGTAATGTTGTAGGTCCACTGCAATTTCCCCCACTTCCTGTATTCGATGATTCGTTTGACGATCCAACGAATGACGAGGATGTTGCTGATCTAAAATAACGAATTTTAAGGATGTCCTTGTGTTTTAATTATTCCTATACTTAAATTGAAGGCAATATTTATTGTAAGTTTAGGGCTATTTTGTTTAGTTAGTTAGTTTGCATATTAGTTTTGATTATAAAAGAAAAAAAATATTTGAATTTGAGATGACCAATGATAAGAAATGATGAAATTGGGTTAAACTCGGGTATTTTAAATCATGCATTAGTTTGAAATTTTGAATTAGAAGTTGATTTTACAGTAGTTATGATCCCTTGTGCTTTAAATCACGTATATCCTGTTATTCAATTGATTGTGTCTTTAGAGAGATTGTATAGTTAAATACTTGAGAAAGGAATTGTTGAGACTTGGGAAGTTATTTCAGTTTCAATTAAAGCGAAGATAGGTATTCATATAAGTTTGGGGGAAATATGGAACAATTAAATATTTTATCACATTCCTTGAATATTACATAGTCTGGTGGGGTGAGAATGAGCATAAAAGCACACTACCCTATAAATACAGGAACGAGATGGAACATAAAATGCACTCATTCAATAGAATATGAGAGCAAGCATAAATGCAATCACCAAAAGACTAGTCTAATTTTGTGGCCTTTGTTACTCGAGTTAATAGATCTGTATGGGTGTCTTTACACCTAGTTTCCTAAAGCCAACTGGTTTGGGAGTCATTTGTCAAATGCTCGTTATATAGGTAACTCTGAAAAGTCTAAGGAAATTAGACACTACACAAATTTTAAAAAAAAATTGTGAAGGAGAATGGATAGTTAAAATCCTTAGTTTCCCCTGAATTTTTATGAGGTTTGCCTTTGCTACGATTGATGTTGTAAGAAGGATTTCATAGTTGATAATAATTTTCTTTTCTTGAGTGTTTGGTAGTATAATCTTGTCTAAGGTATGATTAGCTTGAGCAATTGGTTCACACACAGATGTTAGGGATCTTGATTGTTGTTAAATTAATGACTAAGTTGAATTGTTAAGCTTTGCAAGATTTGATCTTTGTTGAGAATGGTTTACATGAGATCTTTGAGGCTATATTTAGATTCATGTTAATTTTATGTTAATAATAGATTGCACATTAGTTTTCAGTTTTTAGTGTTTTGCTTGTGGGCTGATAAACACATAATTCATACATTTTATTATCCCTAATTTTGTCCTTTTAATTATATTAGTTTATTAAATTAATATGCTTTATTTTGTTTTGTAGAATTTAATATTTTATTGCAATAAAGTCAAAATCTTGATATTCAATGCTAATATTCATGTAAGAAAATATCAAAGAAGAATCTTACAATGAGAAGGAAGGAGGTAGAACAATCTTGGTGTGCAAGTCAAATTCAGTAAGAGAAATGAAAGTTTATCTAGAAGATCTCATTGAGAAGTTGATTGTCATTAAGAAGTTGAAACCTATATAAAAAGGGACTCTTGGGAGATTACCATATAGAGATTGAAGTTAAGAAGGAAAGAAGAGGATAAAAGGAAATAAAAGAGACCAAGTTCAATGAATCTAAATTATGGCACAAATTTATTTTTCCTATAAATAAGACTATGGTTTTAGAGAGAGGGGATATATTGCATTAGTTTAGGTTAGGTTAGGAGTAGGAATAAATTACTTCTTCATTGTACGTTCGTTGGATGATCGTTAATTAAAGGGAGATTTCTTATTTTATTTCTATTAATTCTTCTTTATTTTAGTTAGTTTATTTATTTTATGTCTAGTTAATTTCTTTAATCTAGGATGGAGATGAAATTAAATAATAATTCATGATAATATTTTTCATCTTTTCTATTATTTATGCTTTTATGTTTAATTGATTTCGCCTTCATGTTTCGTTATTTAAATACCTTCGCGTTTTATAATTCTTATGTGATTTTAAATTAATTAAGAGATTTTGATAGATTATTGTTAAGAAGTGAGTTTTTCATAATTCATGCTTTAATTATAAAATTACTAAATTAAAGGAAAGAGAGATCAAAATCATAATTAAGTTATAAAAATAGAATAGATTGAATAACTTGTTATGTTTATTATTTAATGGATTTGGATTCCTAAATTGCTTCCTCAATATTAGTTTTCATATTCTAGTTAATCAATTTTTAATCATTATTTCTAATTCGCCTAAAATAGATATTAAGGATACATGAACATTAATCTAGTCTATGTGGGTTTGACATGTACTTGTCAGATCTTCATTTAATACTGTGCACTTGCAGTTACATATTTTTATCACATCAAGTTTTTGGTGTCGTTGTCATGAACTAGATTTAATTTTATATTCCTTAAGTTTTATTTATTCGAATTAGTTTTTTTTTAAAAATTTTACATTTTTAATATTTTTTTTCTTCAGGATAATCAAATCGGATGAACGGTGTAAAAAGACAAGATTATTGTTGCGCTTTTCGTAGTATTATGTATCTTACCTCAAAAAAATAGTAGCTTAGTATTTATTGTTAGTTAGAAAACTAATTGCAACATTCATGCATTTACTCATGTAGAGCACATCCTGTTTAGGTATTTATTTTATTTATTAATATTTTTGTCAAATATAAACTGTGGTGATTGCTGGAGGATTGAGGTACGTCAAATTTCTCTTTCTTCCTTTCTTTCGTAATTCACATAGTTTTAGGAAATTTCATTTACTTACAATTTTATTTATTTATGCATTCTCAATTGTAATTTAATTTAAGGACACAACCTATAACAAGATAAGGTGTGGATTTCATAACCCTTCCTTGGCCCACAAACCACTAACTTGCATTTTGCATAACCTTGCCATAATAAAATCAAGTAGACATTGGCTCTTAAGAATCTCGAGCTCAATTAGGACAAGGGACTCTAAGAGAATGCTAAATTTTAAATTAATCAAACTACTAGTGTCTAGGCAAGTGGTTCAAAAGGTAATCGCCTAAAGAACGAGTAGTTATTCAATTAGTCACCGTACCCAGGGAGAGACTCCCACATTTTTTACACTTACCTGACTATTGGTGTAATTAATTTCGAATTTGGTGGACCTTAAGGTATAACTTGTAAAAGTTAGGAGTTGTCTAGATTTTATTTAGGTTAACCGTAGAATTAGGATTTTTATTTTATTTATTTATATTTTTTTGTGTGACTTTTGTGGTTAGTTATTTACTTGTTTTGTGATTTGTGGAAAGATATGGATTCTTATTATAGTTGGAATAATAATTTTGCTTAGAATCAAAAGCCCTATGAAAATTTTAATGTAACAAGTAAATCAATTTCTTCCAACTCATGAAAATCCTTATTTATGTTCATATCCATATCCATATTCGAATCTAGAACCTCAATATCCATAAGAACTTTCAAATGAAGAAGAGGAAATATTAAGTACCCTAGAGAAAATTATGAAAACTTTAATTGACTCATTTGAATTTTATGCAAAACACGAATCAAACTATATCTCGTTTAGAAATTCAAATGTGTCAATTAGCCACAATAATAAATGAACATGATGTGGGTGAATTTTCTAGTGATTCTGAGGTTAATTTTGAAAATCCTAATGGTTGTGAAAATGATGAGAAAAATAAAAATTATGCATTTTATTTTACACACTTTGAGTCAAATCAATCTGAGGAGTTAAATTATTCTGAGTTAATTGATCATGTCACATTTAATGAGTCAGTTGAAAAATTCAAAAAAGACTATAAGCCTAAAGCTCCATACCCTAAAAGACTTATTCCTAAAAAACCACCTAGTGATATTTTGGACCAACCCATTAAAGTAAACATGATTCAAGAGTTGTCCATGACCCAGGAAATAATTGAAAATAGACTCTTCATTGAAAAAGATCCAATTGATTTTTCTTAAATCACCTTGACCAAAATTGGAATGAATCTGAATATTTAGATAATGTCAATGACCTGTCGAGATCCACTATAAATAAGTCAACTAAACTAGAACAAATAGTTGAACCAATTCTTCCATATTTTGAACATGTTATTGAAAGTTTTCTTGAGGTAAACTTTAAGCATATTTCTTGCAGACACTCAAAATTTCGTTTTCCTGTTACTAACTATGCAGGAGGGAAAAACCATCTTTTTCACACTTCAGAGATAACCCTGGAGGACTACAAAATCAAATCAAACCACGGAGACATCCCCGTGGAATATCAAATCAACCTTGGAGACAACCTTGAGGAAGAATAGAATAGATTGCAATCAAACCTCGGAGACAACCCCAAGAGACAACCAAAAGCCCCATCAACCTTGGAGACAACCCCGGGAGGGAAAAAAATTCATTTTAACAAGAATACTTTAACAAACACAGTACAACTATAGATAGGGTCACAAAGAGCCATTGTAGCACTTTCGAGTGCAAACTATGCAAAAACAGCTCAACGGAGTTCCTGCGAAAACCCAAATATGCCAGTTTGGTCATGAACCCATCTTCCGGGATTCAGAAAAGTGAAAGCCCTATGTCATTTCGTAGCTCGCTAAAAGAGCTTTCTTGAATGGTATGGCACATCTCCATAGGGTTCCTAGATTGCAAGTTATGGACATTTTAGTATACTGCACGTCGATCGAGGTATATGTACTTCGAGGTATGACCCATTGGGACCTTCCGCAGGTCTACCTGTGGAAGCCTGGGTCTATAAATATTAGACCCCCACCAGCTATTTAGAGAGAGAGAAGAGAAAGAAAGGGCCCAGGAGAGAGAAAATTCGAGTATCTAAGAGAGAAATGGAGCTTTCGTTCTGTTTAAACACTGTAAATCTCAATTGTAAACGTTAGTATATATATATATATATATATATATATATATATATATATATATATATATATATATATATATAAACTTCAACATATCAAGTTTTAACCAATGGAAATCGAGTTTAAAGGCGCCTAGAGCCGTTCAATAGCAGTTCTCGTGCCAGACTATAAGATCTCTTCAGATCTGCTTTCTTTGCTTGCTCTACTATATATAAGTACTATATATATATATATAGTTAGTTAGTTAGTTAGTTAGTTAGTTGTTCATATTGCATAGATCTAGCTTTTTAACCGTTCATTTCATGTAAATAGTTAATATTTGAAGTGTATTGACTAGATCTAGCCAGATCTAGCTTCTAACATGTTCAAAAGTTGTAAAACCTGAACCGTGGAGTTATAATGGCTAAAATCAGATAGATCTAGTTTACTTTCTAGTCTTGTAAATATTTAGCAATCACGTAACCCTAGATCTGTATCTAGAGGAAACAGGAAGCCTATTTACTCGCGTACAAGGATTTGATTAATAAATCTCTTGTTTAGCGAAGTTTTAAGTTGGATGTATATATTGTGTTAAATATATGTCTTGCAAGCTTTCAAATATTGTTATGTGAGCCTAGGAATCACAGGGTTGGCGATTCAATCTATGGATCTAGATCCGGTTCCCATGATTGACTTATTTGAGTTGTATAGCCAGCTTGCAATCCTTTGTACATGTAACTACGGGGGCTTAAAACGGTTATCCAGATATAAGGCCTCAAAATAGTGAAAATTTTTGTTTGTAGTGCTCTGGCTTTCTTCATGGCTATCATGCCCATAAGAAGTCCAACACTTATATATATAATATTATATATATTGTCAAAGATACTTCGCATCTTAAATAAAATCAAATCAAGCCGAATACGGAATAAAATAGAAGTATCAAATGCCTCAATTCATATGCAACCGAAAGGGTTTGAAAACAGCTTTTCAAAACTTCACTTCATATGCCTCTTAAAACTATACTTTTCAATAAGTCAAACCCCTTCGTATATAGGTCCAAAGAGGTATAACACTACTTTCAAATAAAGCACTTTGAGCACATTTATATGCATCACACATACACACACACACTTCGTATTCTTAGGGAATGAAAAAGTAGCGGTAACTGTGTTTCATGGAAGTTGGGGGGTGCCTAACACCTTCCCCTCGCTTAAGCAAGCCCCCGAACTCCGATTGAACAGAGTCACATATTGGGCCATATTGCGAGAACCTTTCAAACTCCGGTTGAATTGGTACAACTATTTAAACTCATACCAACTGGTTGCTCTGTCTAATTCGACCCAATCATAAAAATCAAACTTTTCAAATCGTCGACATTATATGTCAGTTTTTCCAAAAATCTCTCTTTTAAGAAAGATAAAATCAACCATAGAAAAATCTAAAGGGTTGAGAATGCAATAGGAAAATTTCCCCGCGTCGAAAGGTGGCTACTCTGTTGGGGACAGTAGAGGGCTTAAGCCGCATTTCAATATTTTCAATTCCCATTTATCTGCATGTGTGTAAATACTGTCTTTACATGGAATGGATGTAAATGAATGTCTCTTTACAATGCTTTATGTTAGTGCTTCGCACAATGTCATCATGCATAATGGTGAGACGTGAAGAATGTATGTTGTGTGGTCCCTTCATTAGGAGGCAATCCCGTCGATGGATTATTACTGGACTCAAGATGAAACTAATCTCGTGAGGCTCAGGAAAGGCTCCACTCAAATCCGCTCCAATTAAAAGATCGAATTAACTTCCCATCTAGTAGATTGCGATGATCTGGGAACCTTCATGCCGAAAAGCCGTGAGAGTAACCCTAAGATAGGCCAGCCTCTGATAAACCAAACGCAAAGAAAAGTCTCTTCATGCCTTTCCCTTTCAATTCAATGTAAATTTCAATTCCATGTAAATATCATTTACATTCTATGTCAATTCCATTTATTGTACAGATATCAAATCCTGTCATGTTATCCTGTCATCAAAACAATTGATGTTTGTTTTGCAGGAAAACATTAAAAAACCATAAAAAAACTAACACATTGCATCAATACATGTTGTTAATGCTTATCAAGACTAAAATACCTACTCTTCTTATAGGTAAGTTTAGTCCCATTACCAGATCAAAATATAAGAAGGCACAAAGCATATCCACTGACATGGCTGAAAGTGCCCAGCACGAATCAAGTTCAGTATCTCGAAAGGAGTTTGAGAGACTTAAGAATCAAATAGCAGAGTTGGTTATCCTCCTAAAAAAATAAAGTAAAAGCGCTCAGGGCCAAACAACGCCCACTCAACCAAAGTTCTCCTCACAGGGTGGTAATCAAAGTGCTGACAAAAGGGGGGAAGTACAGATACCTGAACCTCGATCCAGTGAAAGAACCAATAAAACCCCTGAAATCATAAATCTCAGGGAAGACTAGGAAACTCGGGATATAAGAAAGAAAGTCCAACAAATGGAAGAAACCATCCATTCTATAAAAGGAACTGGAACTTATGGAAGTGTCAATTATTCTGATCTCTACTTCTTTCCCGAAGCCAGATACCTAGAGAAATTCTAGGTCCTAGATTTTGAAAACTATAATGGAGCAAGTGATTCTTATACCCATCTAAAAGTATACATCGAGGAACTCGGATCCTATGCAGAGGACGAGAAATTAAGAATGCAGCTATTCTAGAAAAGTCTAACGGGAGAAGCCAGAGCATGGTACGCTCGACTTGACAATGCCAACATCCACAATTGGGAAGAGCTAGCTCATGCCTTCCTAAATCAATATAGTTTCTAATCAAAAATGGCGTTAGATCGGTATCAGGTGACTAAAGTCAAGAAGCAGAACAAAGATTCATTCTATGAGTATGCACAAAGATGGAGGCGAATAACAGTTCAAGTAAACCCGCCTATGAGCGAAAATAAGATGGTGATGACTTTCATATACATCCAAGAGGCACCTTACTATGAGAGGATCCTAGTAGGAATAGGCAACCCATTCTCGGAGATGATTAAACATGGTGAAATGCTAGAGACGGGCCTGAAAATGGGCAAGATTAAAGACATCACAGCCTTGGAAGTAGTCGCCGAGCATACACAGTCTGGCAACTATGCAAGCACTCCTAAGAAGGTACCCATGAAAGGCGATGAAATGTATCCCTCATTTTACAAGAGCAAGCTAGGAGACCCAACCATAGTCCCCCTATTTGGAAGAAGGAAGGCAATCTGTCATTACAACAACAGGCCACATTCAACCAATGTCAGGATAGAAAGAGAAAATTCAAAAGAATGGAAAATCGGGTGCTCACTCCACTGGGCGATTCCCTTGAAAACATATAAGTATTATTAATCAACTAGAGGAAAATTACCGAATTGGCTCCACCTCTGGATCCAAGAAGCAAAAGATACAATCCAAGACAGAGATGTACTTACCACTCAGGGTCTCCAGGACAAGATACGCAAGATTGTTGGTCCTTAAAGCATAAAATCCAAAATCTGATCGAAAGTGGCGATGGTGTGGTCCAACGACCTAACCAGCCAAATGTTAACACCAACATTCTATTGTAACATGATACTGATGGAATGAATATGATCGGGTCAAGAAGCACTAAAATGGATCCAAATCGGAAGTACATGCGAAGGATGGAGTACATCCCCAAAGGAGCAAAAAAAATGTCCTAAAGTGGGAAAATTCGGAGTAGTGTATGACAGTGATGTAAAAATTAGACACGATCCAACATCAAGTAACTCTGTTAGCTAATCTGATAGTGTGCCAACATCAGGTTACAAGGTAGCTTTTCACTCAATTAGTAGAAAGCTAAAAGAAAAAATAGGTTAACTAGGATTCAAGCCTATATCCCTCCAGGATGAGCTAGCTAAATGAAGAAAATCAAAGTAGGCTGAAAAGACAAGAAAATTTGAAAGATAAAATTACTAGAAGATC
The DNA here is from genome assembly GCA_020205615.1 of Panax quinquefolius. Lineage (NCBI taxonomy): Eukaryota > Viridiplantae > Streptophyta > Magnoliopsida > Apiales > Araliaceae > Panax > Panax quinquefolius. The sequence continues at coordinate 84,164,748 of CM035158.1, forward strand.
TCGCCAGCGGAAAAATTGCCCAGAGGAATGCAAATTCCTAATGAGGAAATATCAAACAACATTCCAAACACTGGCAAACCCCCGAAATCCTATGCCACTGAGAGTCAGGGAGAATAGGCGGAGAAGGGTATTCACGCCTTTGCTGGACTCGTTGGAAAATGTGTTAGCACTGTTGGTTGCACAGAAAAAGATCACTGAGCTTGCTTCACCTTCTAATCCCAAAGAAAGGCATTATGATCTCAACAAGAAGCGTGCTTATCATTCCGGAGCACCGGGACATGCGACCGAGGAATGTTGGCATCTGCTGTGAGACCCCAAATTTTATGAATAAAGATTTAAATTTCTCAAAATATTTTTTTGAATATTATGGTGTGGATTTGATATAATGTTATAGTTGTGGGTAATATTTATAAATTTTGCAAAGTAAGCAAGTGGTTATATAATATTCGATTGGTCGGGGAATATTCGTTTTAACAGAGAATATTCATACGACAGCACAATCATTAGTGGACCCCACAACAAATGTATTGTCGTAGTTAGAAAACGACAAAATTATCTTTTTATAAAAATAACGGCGGAAGTTTTACCGTTAAACTGTTGAACTACCCAGTAGTAAAAGAAATACGAGAATACGCGTGGTTGCATAAGTAGACACCACGGTATTGGTTATTGATTCTTATGTAAGAAGTCACTCATTATACTAATTATTACTACAAAGAATTGCCGCATCATATCTCTCATATTATTGATTCAATTATTGTCACAAGATCATCTCGCATAATATTTTATATATTATTAAATCAATAATTGAGACGACAAAGTTATTCATATTATTAAATTGAAATATTTACAATGTCTGGAAGTTCTGTCAAGGAGAGGTTTGGTCATCTAATTGCGCGCCAATAAGGAGAAATACTTATCGGAAAGCCCCCTCTTTCCTGGGAACGACCTGGTTGTTAAATATTGTGAGTTATAATATTAATGATCAATAAGTTCGTGTTGATTAAAGATGAATTTGATAGTTCCATTATGTTGGGATTATTAGTGTTAGTGAAAATTGACATCTATTCCGATGATAATTGATGTCTGGGGATTATATTGATAAATCGGGTAATTAATCGGATAAATGAGCAATTAATTGCTACTAATTCACATGATTATAACTATTTATTCACATGTGTGTACTATTGATTCACATTCTTGTACTATTAGGGGAGTTGGTACAAGATTGATAATACTTGCATGACTAAGTTAAAAATGGAGGTATAGATGGAGGTACTATACTGTAATTTGTATTATCACATGATTATAACTATTGATTCACATGATTGAACTATTGATTCACATTATTTACTACTTGGGGAGGTGGTGCAAGTTTGATAATACTTGTAGGACTAAATTAAAAATGAAAGAAAAGTTGGAGGTATTGTACAGTAATATTTCGAGCCCCAAAACGTGCAATTATCAAAACCATATTTTCCTATAAATAGAAGCTCATTCTTCCCTCATTTCTCACCAATTCACTAAAGCTTTAGAGCAATTATTATAGAGAGAAATTATAGAGAGAAAGAAGAAGAGAATTTTGCTACTCTCTACTCCAAAGATATCGGTTTTTTCTAAGGTAAGGGTATTATTTCTTTCGTATTCATGAAGAGAGCTTCATTATTCCATTCTTTATTATTATGTTGGAATAACCTATCTATGCGAAGTACCGCATACATGGTGAAATTCTTCTATTATTCCATTCTTTATTATTACATTTGGAATATCCCATGCATACGGATTACACTAGACTGGTTCCATTCTTTATTATTCCGTTGGAATAACTCATGCATGCGATCTATCGCATGCATGGTGAATTCTTTGTTATTCCATTTTTATTATTACATTGGAATATCACATGTCATGCAGATTACGCTAGACACGGTTCCATTCTTTATTATTCTGTTGAATAACTCCGTCTGCATGTGGCCTATCGCATTTATGGTGAATTCTTACATTATTCCATTCTTTATTATTATTCGTTGGAATATCCACGCTTGGCAAGCGGATTACGATAACTCGTTCCATTCTTTATTATTCTATTGGAATAACCTGTCTATGTGGATTATCACATGCATGGTGAATGATCCTTCGTATTCATTCCTTATTAAATTGTGAAAATCATCTGTCTACGTGGATTACCGCATGGCGGGTGAAAATCCATTTGCAGTTTCATATATTCTATGATACTCATTTGGTTAGAGTTTTGGCTTCTATACTCCATGAAATTAGTAGAATATCCTCGATATTTGCGCTTCATCCGGTATCTTTTCATGGAAATATTCTTTTAAGCATTCTTGAATTTTATTCCACAAAGTAATATCATGTTGACAATTTGGACGTAATTGATTTCAAGATAAATTAACTTATAAATCTTTAAAATTTATTCTTGAACTTGTTTTATTGAATTATTATGTCATTGTTATCATCCTAATGCCTATATTGTGATTAAAGTCATCTTTGGCTTATGTGCATAGATGGACTTGGTATGATTATGACCAGGGATTATTCGGTATAATCATGACCTATAATGTTATAAATGATGTGGTAAAAGTCCTCAGTAGCCTGTAGTGCATTGATGGAAAGTTTTTGGTATGATTATGACCAAGTATTATTCGGTATAGTCATGACCATTGATGATTAAATGAATATCCTTAGCCCGTAGTGCAGGGATGACTCGATGATGTGGTTTATTTATTAAGCTGAGTCTCAGCGATAAAAATTGGTGAAAACATTTTAAATCATAGAAGATAGTAGATATCATGCTCTACTTGACTCTTCTAATGGATTTCTTATTCTGCTGTAGTTAAACTTGATGTCTATTGTATTTTATCAGTTTAACATTGTTGAAGACTAATGATAATTTATTCTACATTATCTTTGTCATAATATTTCTTACTGGGCTAGTTGAGCTCACCCTTTCTTTCACTGTTCTCTTCAAGAAATGAGAACGTAGCCGGGACTAGTCGGGGAACGGAGTGACGGTCCAGATGATAGCATTAGTAGTCCTCACTATTCTATTAAATAGTGTGATAATAAATGTAATGAGGACTCCATTGAGTGTGGATATTGTCTAGATGACAATATTCTTATTAAAACTCTTAGATTATGTTTTGTCGTATTTTATACGACTGTTGTATAATTAAGTTGTATTTGAATTTTGTACCATGTATTTGGCAACTCAAGATGGGTGATGTATACCTGTTTTGGGGGTGTCACGGTTGGTATCAAAGCTTAGGGATCACAAACCCCCTTCAATGATTTAGTGATCACAAGATAAAACTCTTCAACAACTCATTAAGCTGGAACTACGAAAGACTTGATCTCCCTCCATCCACAGGAGTACGTAGGCAGCCATTTATGGTGTGGTCTAACCCTCTAAAGAAATAAACAAACACTCTACCTCATAACTAGAATACCAAACCCAAACATCAATCCCAAGACACCAAAGTCTACACCCAAGAAAAACCCTCAAAGTTAGCCACCCATGTTGAGAAGACCCAACGGCATCTCAATGTCATTCCATCAAAGCTAGTACAAGTCCCAAAAAAGAAGAGACAGAGATACATTAAGACAACTAGTCAGAGGGATGAAATAGCAATCATCTTGAGATGCAAACCTTCAGTAACACATCACTCCCGAAGTGCGAGCAGACTTGATCTCCTTTGACCTACAGAAGCATGTGGGCTACCGTCATGGCAAAGTCTATTTCATGCCCAACAGGCCATAGATCAAACCGTACAAATCAAACCAAACCTGATTGAAGCCATCACAAACCAAGCTAAGTTGAGCTTTTAGGTCCAATTCAGTGGAATTTGAAGGCAAATAGAAATCAATCATCAAAGTTAAAACAATAACACAGCGATATATCAAGCATGATCATTAGCAAGGACCTTCAAAGAGCTGACACCCTCAATCTGAAACCTTCATCAAATTAGAAGAAGAAAATCATCAAAAATAATTGTGCCTACAAGTCACGAGGATTAGGGCAAACCAAATCTCAAAGCTCCACTACCTGTTTACCACGTAGGTCATGAAGTAAAAGACTCTTGCGATCTCAGGATCTTATCAGCCCATCTGTCAAACATACAACAAAGAAATTACCCCATATGACAAGCAAGACTGGGGTAATTTCAAAATTGGCGATAACCCGATATTGGGAACCTTACAACAAGACTGGGGCAATTTTGGAAACAGCAAAAACTCAACACTGGGGCATTTATTGGCCATCCTAAAAAGGAGAATGCATCAGTCAGCACCATCAGCATGGTCCATCATCATCAAAGTTTCCCTCATGACATTTCCATAGCGATCTGGTAAGATCAGTGGGTCTCTTTTCCAATTATGCTTTTCTCAGAATACGACGACCCACATGTGAGGTATGACTCTTTTATCTCTTTATGAGCTTTCAATCTCCATTTATATGCACTAGCGATGATATACATGTTAAGATAAATCTTGGGTAAAAAATTAGAAAAAGGTTTTAAAAAAAGAAATTTTTGTTTAACTTGTTATGAGTTGGATTAATGCTGATAAGTGTCCGTGGAGAAAGAATCAGGGGAATGATTAGAGAATTAGGTATACTCAACCTTTTGATTAGGTACAACATCCTAGTAATTTAGCACTTTTTGGAGTTGAATTAACCTCATATGCATGTCTGCACTTTGCGATTATCCTGACTCTTAGTTGTGGGGGATGAAACTATGGTGATAGCAATAACAATTAATGAAAAGATAGGTAGTCAGCCTAATGTCTCGAATTGTGGCCTGGTTTACTCGAGTTATTAAAGCCTAAGGGGTGTCTTTACACCTGGTGCCCTAAAACCATCTAGTTTGGGAGTCACTGACCCAACGCTCATTACATGGGTAACTTAGTGCCTAAAAAAATGAGCATTATGAGGAAGAAGGTGAGACCTGGGCAGATCTAAATTGTGGTCTAGGTTACTCTAGTAATTAAGCCTAAGGGATGTCTTTACACCTGGTGCGCTAAAGACGTCTGGTTTGGGAGTCACCGGCCCAACACTTGCTAAATGGGTAATTTAAGCCTAAGAAAACGGACCTTGCCCAAGCTCAGGCGAGGAGCAAATAGAGTAGACCGTTTGACTTGTATCGAAGCGTGGCCTTTGTTACTCGAGCAAGTAAACTTGAAGGGGTGTCTTTGAACCTAGTGCCCTAAAGTCGTTCGGTTTGGGAGTCATTGGTCCAAAACTCGTTAAATGGGTAACTCTAAATAGCCTAAGAAAACGAGATAGGTTAAGCGAGGTAAAAAGAAAAAAGAAAATTTAGAATCTTAAAAGTCATGGAAATGAAACCCCTGCTAAGAGTTGCATCACTTATAGTGCGTGTGTCACATGAAATCAATTTTATGAAGAATAACGTCTAGAGTGAAGATGAAGTATCTCTGATAAAGGGAGATACGTCTTTTGAATCTAATCCTACCCATGAACATTGACCATGGATGCTTCAAAATTTCCTTGCAATGTCATAACTCATTCAATTTCATAAACTTTAAACTTCAAATGCCTCATTCATAGGATTATACTAATCTTGACAGCCGAGCCGTCAAGCTTTTGGTTCATTTTACTCTTTTGATGTGCAAGACATTGCTCACTCTCGACATGGTCAACAAAGAGAGTTTCTTATATGAATCCCCGGTAATAACATGCAAAAGGCCATGGGCATATTCTGATTCCAAGAAATGGAAAGAGTGAGACAAGATCAAGCTTCTCATCAAAAAAAAAGGAGAGAACTCCTAAGAAGTTACAACGACATAAGCTTGCCACAACAAAAGAAAAGACAAATTCCTAGGGGAACCCTTGAATAGAAATATAGTCACCCAATGACTAACAAAAGGTCTAGCAAATAAAATCCACATCATCAAACATGCCAACCTACGCCAAGTCATCACAAGTCGAGGCCTTTACACCGAAGTTCAAATCTGGGCAGTGAAAGAACGAGCGACACTCTTCAGGGACGTCAGTAGCACCCAAGTCATCAGTCTAGCTGGGTCGCGAATAAAAAGCACAAGGAAAAGGGGCATAAGTGCCCAACAGCTAAAAGAAACTCAAAATCTCAACAGCTAAGAGAGCTCTTCTTCTGTTTAAACACTGTAAATCTCAATTTTAAACACTAATATATATATATATATATATATATATAAACTTCAACATATCAAGTTTTAACCGATGTCAATCAAGTTTAAAGGCGCCTAGAGCCGTTTGATAGCAGTTCTCATGCCAGACTGTAAGATCTCTTCAGATCTACTTTCTTTGCTTGCTCTACTGTATATATAAGTACTATATATATAGTTAGTAGTTAATATTGCATATATCTAACTTTTTAACCTTTTATTTCATGTAAATAGTCAATATTTGAAGTGTATTGACTAGATCTATACTAGATCTAGCTTCTAACCAGTTCAAAAGTTGTAAAACCTGAATCGTGGAGCTAGAATGGCTAAGATCTAGATATATCTAGTTTACTTTCTAGTCTTGTAAATATTTAGCAACCACATGACCCTAGATCTGTATCTAGAGGAAACAGGAAGCCTGTTTATTCGCGTACAAGGATTTGATCAATAAATCCCTTGTTTAGAGAATTTTTAAGTTGGATGTATATATTGTGTTAAATATATGTCTTACAAGCTTTTAAATATTGTTATGTGAGCCTAGGAATCATAGGGTTGACGATTTAATCAATGGATCTAGATCCGGTTCCCATAATGGACTTGTTTGAGTTGTACAACCAGCTTGCAATCCATTGTACATGTAACTACAGGGCCTTTAAACGGTTATCCGAATTTAAGGCCTCGAAATAGTGAAAACTATTATTTGTAGTGCTCGGGCTTACTTTGATGGCTCTCATTCCCATAAGAAGTCCGACACTTATATATATATATATAATATTATATATACTGTTAAAGATGCTTTGCATCTTAAATAAAATCAAATCAAGCCGAATACGGAATAAAATTGAAGTATCAAAGGCCTCAATTCCTATATGCAAACGAAAGGGTTTGAAAATAGCTTTTCAAAACTTCACTTTTATATGCTTGTTAAAACTGAACTTTTCAAGAAGTCAAACCCCTTCATATATAAGTCCAAAGAGGCATAACACTACTTTCAAATAAAGCACTTTGAGTACATTTATCTGCATCACACACATACACACACAGACACAGACACACTTCACATGCTAAGGGAATGAAAAAGTAGTGGTAACCGTGTTTCACGAAAGTCGGGGGTGCCTAACACCTTCCCCTCACTTAAGCGAGCCATCGAACTTTATGAATCTCAGGTTCTAGACCAATTAAACAATCACATATTGGGCAATATTGTGATAACCTTTCAAACTCCAGCTAAGTTGGTACAACCATTTAAACTCATACCAACTGGCGGCTCTGTCTAATTCGGCCCAATCATAAAAATCAAACTTTTCAAATCGTCGACATTATATGTCGGTATTTCCAAAATTCTCATCGTTAAGAAAGATAATATAAAGCATAGCAAAATCTAAAGGGTAGAGAACGTGATAGGAAAATTTTCAGCGTCGACATCTGATAAAAATTCTGACTATTTTTAATTTCCTAGACCTCCTAAAAATAATGAAAAGTTCACGCTCACTTACCCATTTGCAACATTCATTTTTAGTCACATACTTTTTAGGATATATGAAATTCGTAGGTATGTACATTTATTTTCTTTCTCACTACTTTTTATTGCAAAACAAATGTCCCACATACAAGGTATAATTCTTTCATTTCTTTGTTCTCTATTTTTCAGTTGTATACATTGAGGACAATGCATGATTTAGGTATGGGGGAGTTTGTTTGTATTATTGTATTAGATTTTTTTTAAGGAAAATATATAAAAAAAACAAAAAAAATGAAAAAATATTGAAGATTTTGTTTGACTTTTTATGAGTTGGATTAACTCTAATAAGTATCAATGGAGCAAAACTCATGAGTAAGATTAAAAGATTTTAAACTTTTGAACCTTTGATTAAATACAAAATCTTAGTTTGAAATACCTTCTATAATAAAATTATTTTCATAAGCATTTTTACACTTCACGTTTGCACTAACTCTTAGTTGTGGATATAAACTATGAGTCAAGCAATTTCAAAAAGGAAAAAGTTGAGAAAAAGAAATAAATAAGTGCTTCAATGTTCATTGAATGAAAATAACTAGGCATCCAAGCCTCATGATTCATCGATATTCACGCTGAAAAGTGTTATGAATATAAGCAGCTTGACTAGTCTAATTTTGTGACATTTGTTACTCGAGTTAGTAAGTCCTTAGGTAAGGTTGTAAACGAGTCGAATCAAAGTGAACAGAGAGATGCTCGAATTCAACTCGAAATGATAAATTCGTACTCGAATTCAAATTATATTTTAAAAAAAATTACTCAAATTCGACTTGACTCGAATATTTATTACTCGAATTTGATCCGACTCGGATCGAATTATATTCAAGCTACTCGCGGGTTTCAAATTCAAACTCAAGTTCGAGTCCACATTATAACTAGTTTTATAGTAAATATAATTATAAATTGAATTTGTTATTTTACTTAGAAATGAGAAAATATATTTATTATTACACTTTACAAATATAAAATCATAATTAAAATTAAAAACAAAACAAAATAATAATAATAATTAATTATCCTAATTTGATTTAAATTTGTATATTTTATAAGAGAATGTGTCAAGAATTCGAGTAGTTTTAATCTTAAACGAGTTGAGTATAACCTTGCTCAGATTCTACTCATATTTTTATTCGAACTATTTTTAATGCTCAGATTTGGATCATATTATTAACGAATCCGAGTCTCGCTCGTATTTTTTCGAGTCGAACCCGGACTGTTTAACTCATTTACAACCTTATCTTTAAGGGTGTCTTTAAACATAGTGCCCTAAAGCCAATTGGTTTAAGAGTCATTGGTCCAACGATCGCTACATGGGTAACTCTGAAAAACCTAAAAAAACTAGACATTGCACAAGTCAAGAAAAAAAAAATGAGTTTGCTTGATTTTCATGGTAAAAATCCCTACTAAGAGTTACATTATATACACACGTATGCATCACATGAAATTAATTTTATGAAGGATGTTGTCTAAAATGAAAATTGAGTATTTTTGATAAGGTGAAAGTGTGATTTTGAATTTAATCTTGCTTATGTATAATGTCCATGGATATTTAGAAGCTTTTTTCATTTTCATAACTTGTTGAACCCAAAAATATTTTTAAATTTTGTGGGTATATTCACTACAAACCCTCATGAGACAATTCACCCACTTGGAGTAACATTGGGGTTTAAAAGTTTGTTGCACATACTAAGTACAATTGTATTTCCTACGAAAATGGGTTAGTATAGTGTGACGCCCCCAAAATAGGTCCACACGACCCATTCTGAGTCGCCAGATATCATACTATAAAAATTATTTACAAACTTCATTTATACAACTGTTGAACTGTCGTGCAGAATACGACCACAGTTAAACTGTGAGTTTTAATACAAATGTATGTAACTCTCATGGTTTCTCGACCACAACCTTACAATGGTACTTTACATAAAAGTACAGTCAAAAACTGTTTTAGAAATTAAAATCTTTGGGAAGTGCTCAAGAAAACCTTCGTACATGGGAGGTCATGCGTCAAGGTTATGATAGATATCATATGTCCACGGAATTATCCTTGGTTGACCCAATAGACCCCAAATATAAACGAGAAGATTACTATCATGTTCTTTCCAATGGTGAGTCTTCTCTTGACATATAATTATCTCCACTGTCTGCAATTGAAAATTATATTTCAACCAAACTCCAAGATCATATAAGTAGTGCTCGTAGATATACTCAGCAAGTGGATGTGCACAACCCTGTCTTATGATAACACGAGGTTGTATGTAATTAGACATCTTGTATGATAGTGGCAAAACACCCTTCCAAAGTTGGGTTCACCTCACCCTATTCGGTTCACCAAAATTAAATATCAAATAACGTATACAATACGACACACTTATCTAAAGTTCTCAATAAAATTATTTTCATACTATTTAAGGAGAACCTCAACAGCTATAGACCACCGTTCTATTCTCCTGTTACCCCCGCTCGACCCAGCTACACTCTTATTACCTAAAAGAAATTGTGAAGCAAAAAGGGTGAGCACAACTAGCCCAGTAAAGAATATCATGACTAAAGATAATTAAATTATCAATAGCCTTCATCAGTAATAAATAGGAGATTTAGAACATATGGTAGATGATAAAACTTTTCAACCATAGTTGCAGCGGAACGAGCAATCCATTAGAAGAGTCAAATAGACCATTAGGTCTATTATCTTCTATATGTTAAAAGTCCACCAATAATGTTTAATCCCTGTAACATCAATCAACAATTCATGTCCACAATCATATGAATAACTCATAATCATAATTGTGATTCTAAATTCCTCTTCGTACCCTGGACGAAGATAATTTTCGTCACCTATTTTCACCTGAAACATCAAAAATCATGGTTATAGCAAATCACAATTCCTGCTCATAATCATACTAATAAATTTATATTTGCACTACTACCAAAGATATTCATTAACAATTCATCTTTGCACTACACAAAGCCAAAGACATACAAATCTGTATTTTAGAAGAGTCAGTAGAGCATGATAGCTACTATCTTTTACTTAATTAAAAGTGTATACCCAATATTTTATCATTTGAGACTCGAATTTAATAAATAATCCACATCATCGAATCATCCCTACACTACGGCCAAGGATATTTATGTAATCATCAATGATCATGATTATACCGAATAATCCCTGGTTATAATCATACCAATAACTGTCTATCAATGAACTACGGGCCAATGAGGACTTTGACCACATCATCTATAACATTACGGGTCATGATTATACCGAATGATCCCTGGTCATAATCATACCAATAAACAGTTCATCTACGCACATAAGCCAAAGATACTCATCAATCAATAGTTCATCTTTGCACGTAAGCCAAAGATATACAACTGTAAAACCAATAATCAACGATCCATCTTTGCACATAAGCCAAAGATATACAGCTGTAAAACTAATAATCAAATGTCCATCTTTGCACGTAAGCCAAAGATATACAACTCAGAAACTAATAATCAACAAATTCCATCTTTGCACGTAAGCCAAAGATATACAATCGTAAAACTAATAATCAACAAATCCATCTTTTCACGTAAGCCAAAGATACCATCAGTAAAACTAATAATCAACAAATCCATCTTTACACGTAAGCAAAGATATACAATCAGTAAAACTAATAATCAACGATCCATCTTTGCACGTAAGCCAAAGATGACTTTCATCATAATATAAGCATAAGGATGATGACAATGATATAAGCATTAATCAAACGAAATCAAAGATAAATATTAAAGACTTTAAATTTATCCAGAGTTTAAAAATATCCAAATTGTCAACATGATACTGCTTTGTGGAGTAAAATTCAAGAAAAATATTCATGTACCAAAAATAATTTGGACAGAAAAGAAATATACTTTTCGGGTAAATAGTACCCCGCAATAGTACCCTATGAATAGTACTTCGGGAATAGTACCTCGTGAATAGTACCCCCGGTATGAAAAGTACCCCAAATACCCGAGTGAATAATATTCGGGTGAATAGTAATTTGGGTGAATAGTAACCCGTGAATAGTAACTCATGACTAGTACTCCAACACAAAAAGTACCCCGAATACCCGAGTGAATAATACTAGAGTGAATAGTAACCAGGTGAATAGTAACTCATGAATAGTAACTCGTAAAAAAAAACCAAAGAAAATGATATTCCATGGCGAGTACAAAAGAAATGATATCTAAATATAAGTATAATAGAATATCGCAAATGAATTTTCACACGCCATACAGTAATCCACGTGATGCAGATCATTTCCACAATTTAATAAAGAATGAATACAAAGGATCATTCACCATGCATGCATGAGTCCACACAGAATAAAGAGTTATTCCAACAGTAATAATAAAGAATAGAATAACAAAAGAATTCACCGTGCACGCGATAGACCGCTTGCAATATGAGTTATTCCAATGAATAATAAATAATGGAACCAGGTCATGCGTAATCCGCACAGATAGGATATTCCAACAGAATAATAAAGAATGTAATAACAACAGAATTCATCAGGCATGCGATAGACCGCACAGACAGGTTATTCAAACAAAATAATAAAGAATGAAATAACAGAAGAATTTCACCATGTATGCAGTACTTCACATAGATAGGTTATTCCAACATAATAATAAATAATCGAATAACAACCCTTACGAGTATTGAAAGAAAATAACTCTCTTCATGAATACGAAAGAATAATACCCCTTACACAATAATGATATCCCTTACCTCAGAAGAAGACTAGATACTGGAATAGTGAGGTAGCAGACTTCTCTTCTTCTTTCTCTCTATAATTTCTCTCTATAATAATTACTCTATAGCTTTTTGTGAATTGGTGAAAAATAATGAAGGAATGAGCTTCTATTTATAGGAAAATATAGTTTCCATAATTACACATTTTGGGGCTCGAAATATTACAGTATAATACCTTCATCTTTTCCTTCATTTTTAATTTAGTCATGCAAGTATTATCAAACTTGCACCACCTCCCCTAATAGTAAATCATGTGAATCAATAGTAAATCATGTGACTCAATAGTTCTAAACATGTGAAAAAATTAATTATAGTATAGTACCTTCATCTATACCTCCATTTTTAACTTAGTCATGCAAGTATTATCAAACTTGCACCAACTCCCCTAATAGTAAATCATGTGAATCAATAGTACACACATGTGAACACATAGTTATAAGCATATGAATTAATAGCAATTAATTGCTCATTTATCCGGTTAATTACCCGATTGGTCAATATAACCTCCAGACATCAATTATTATCGAAATAAATGTCGATTTTCACTAACACTAATAATTCTAACACAATGGAACTATCAATTTCAACTTTAATCAACACGAACTTATTCATCATTAATATTATAATTCACAATATTTAACAATCGTCGCGTTCCAGGAAGAGGGGCTTTCGATAAGGATTTCTCCTTATTGGCGAGCAATTAGGTGACCAAACCTCTCCTTGACAGAACTTCTAAACAATGTCAATATTGCAAATAATAATATGAATAACTTTGTCGTCTCAATTATTGATTTAATAATATAAATAATGCAGATGATACTGTGACAATAATTGAATCAATATTATGAGAGATATGATGCAGCAATTACTGTAGCAATAATTGAGTATAACTAAGTGACTTCTTACGTAAGCATCAATAATCAATATCGTGTGCTACTATGCAACCACGCGTATTACTATACTTTTACTACCGGGTAGTTCAACAGTTTTAACGGTAATACTTCCGTCGTTATTTTTATAAAAAGATAATTTTGTCATTTTCTAACTACGACAATACTTCCGTTGTGGGGTCCACCAATGATTGTGCCGTCATACGGATATTCTCCGATAAAAAGAATATTCTCCGACCAATCGAATATTATATAACAACTTGCATACTTTACAAAATTTATAAGTATTACCCAGAACTTTAAACTTTTATCAATATAACTATTTACCAAATAGAATAATTATAAGAAAATTGAATACTTTCATTTCATAAAATTCGGGATCTCACATATAGTTTTTGCTTTAATTTATTTTCTTTTATTTTACTCGAGGATGAGAAAAAGCTAAGTATAGGGTATTTGATAGACACATAATTCATACATTTTATTATCCCTGATTTTGTCCTTTAAATTATATTAGTTTATTAAATTAATATGTTTTATTTTGTTTTATAGGATTTAATATTTTATTGCAATTAAGTCAAAATCTTGATATTTAATGCTCTTATTCATGTAAGAAAATATCCAAGAAGAATCCTATAACGAGAAGGAAGGAGGTGGAACGCTCTTGGTGTGGAAGTCAAATCCAACAAAAGAAATGAAAGTTTATCTAGAAGATCTCTTTTAAAAATTGATTGTCACTAAGAAGTTAAAAACTACATGGAAAGAGATTATTGGAAGATTACTATATAGAGATTGAAGTTAAGAATGAAAAAAGAGGATAAAACGAAATAAAAGAGACCAAGTTCAATGAATCTAAATTAGGGCACAAATTTATTTTCACTATAAATAAGACTCTTATTTTAAAGAGAGGGGATGTATTGCATTAGTTTAGGTTAGGTTACGAGTAAGAATAAATTACTTTTTCATTATACATTCGTTGGATGATCGTTAATTAAAAGGAGTTATCTTATTTTATTTCTATTTCTTCTTTATTATTTTAGTTAGTTTATTTATTTTCATGTCTAGTTAATTTTTTAATCTAGAATGAAAATGAAATTAAATAATGATTCATGATAATATTTTTCATCTCTTCTATTATTTATGTTTAATTGATTTTGCTTTCATGTTTCGTTATTTAAATACCTTCGTTTTATAGTTCTTATGTGATTTTAAATTAATTAAAAGGTTTTGATCATAGATTATTGTTAAGATATAAGTTTTTTCATAATTCATGCTTGCTCGAAGAAGTTTTGATGGGTTATAGTTAATCCTTAAATTTTCTTACTTTATGTTTACCCAATTAATTGTAAAATTACTAAATTAAAGAGGAGGGAGATCAAAATCATAATTAAGTTATAAAACTAGAATAGATTGAATTACTTATTATGTTTAATGGATTCGGATTCCTAGATTGCTTTCTTAATATTAGTTTTCATATTCTAGTTAATCAACTTTTAATCCTTAGTTCTAATTCGCCTAAAATAGATATTAATGATACTTTAAAATTAATATAGTCTCTGTTGGTTCGACATGTACTTGTCAATTATTCAATTTGATATCGTGCACTTGCATTTACATATTTTTATCACATCAAGTAGGGTTGTTCAAAAAATTTGAAAATTTTGATTTTCAAGGTGAGCCAGACCGGTCCAAACTGATTGATTCGGTATAAAAACAATTATTTCAGGACTAGTTCGGTACAAACTGATTTTTGATACCGGTTTCGGTTACCAATTTCATAGGTCTGGTACATACCAAATTGAACCGTTTGTATCGGTTAAATCCTTTTTAAAAGAATTTTTTGACTTAGCCTTGTAAAATTGGCTTAAAGTCTCCTCTGTTTATAAAGGTAATAGTACATAAGAAAAGACATACTAGAATACTTAGGACTTGATTAAATTTGAATTGGTGGTCTCCCCTATTTATAAAATAGAAGTAAGACAAGAGAACATAAATTAGATAATGTGGGATATTGGTAAAACAAAAGAACACATATTAAAGAACACATATAGTTGTTTGTAAGTCCCACATTGATTAATAAAAAATTTTAAAAAAAAATTCTTATAAAAATGACTACCAAGTGAAGGTCAAGTCCCACATTGGTTAATTGGTAAAAGTTTAAGTAAATTTTTCTTATAAAATAAGTACCAAGTGAAGCCTTAATACTTGGTGGTTTACAAGTTCCATATTGATTAAATTGATAAAAGTACAAGTATAAGGAAGTTACATAACATGACATTAGCACATACAAATTTGGATAGAATATGGTTGTTTGTAAGTCCCACATTTAAGAAATTTGGATAGAATATGGTTGTTTGTAAGTCCCACATTTAAGAAAGTTTTTCTTATAAAAAGACTAACAAGTGATCTCTAAAGTCCCACATTGGTTAATTTATAAAAGTCTAACATTGGTTAATTTATAAAAGTCTTAAGGAAGTCCCACATTGGTTAATTTATAAAAGTCTAAGAAAATTTTCCTTATAAAAAGACTACAAGTGAGACTTTAATAGCCAAGTCCTACATTGGATAATTGGTAAAAGTCTAAGAAAGTTTTTCTTATAAAAAGACTATCAAGTGAGACCTTATTTTTGGCTTAAACAAAGCTTGTTGGGCTGCTTTACCTTGGGCCAAATTTTGGCTTAAAACCAAGTCTTGGACTTCTCTACATTGGGCTGGATTTTAGCTTAAACTTGGACTGAATTTTGGTCTAAAGAAGGGTCGGTACAAGAATGATAAAAATTGGTACTAATCTAGTATCGGACCGGGTAATTGGTTCGGTATACTGGTATCGGTACTCAATTCTGGGTACTTTCTCTATTCAGTCCGGTTCGGTCCGATTTTTTACCGATGAACACCCCTAACATCAAAGGGCAAACAAAGATTTAAGTTTAGGATA
Organism: Panax quinquefolius; assembly: GCA_020205615.1. NCBI lineage: Eukaryota > Viridiplantae > Streptophyta > Magnoliopsida > Apiales > Araliaceae > Panax > Panax quinquefolius. Next base: position 84,181,046 of record CM035158.1, read on the forward strand.
TTAGATGAGTGAATTTTATATCTACCAATTATGTAGTCTTGACTTTGTTATTTTGCAAGTTCCAAGTGTTTTAGTTCATTTTTATTGCATCTTATTTTTTATCATGTACATATATATTTTTAAATCTCTAAATAATAAAGAATAAACTTATTTGGATCTCTCTGTCTCATAATAAATGTCATATTTTCATTTAATGATAAAATTGACTATTTCTAAAATTAATAAAACATAAAAAAAAATCAATGATTATGATCATAATAAATTGTGAATAATTTATTACTAGTGTCATGTTTTGTAATTTAAAACTTCTATACAAATATTTTAATTAAAAATTGAATAAAATTAAATTAAGACATTTATTATGGGACGAAGAGAGTATTTTTTTTGAAGTAAATAAGAGTATAAACGTATTAAAAACATTAAAGAGAAAAAAAGCTTTAAAAAGGTCCAAACCCCGATCAATGAATATAGCCTTAACTTCAAGGCCTAAGAACAATCCGTCTCTTTGGGCACAAAGCCTGACCCGGCCCAACCAGATTTGACCGACTTCAAGCATGGCCTGGTCAAACCAGGCCTCAAAAAGCCTGGTGTGGAGCCTGACCCGGGACAGGCTTTGTGCACTCCTACCATCGAGCTTACGTCTCTAACAGACTGCAAATCTCATTGATGGTGAGGCTGCTAGTCATAAAATTTCAATAAACCTATCCTGTATAGTTTAGTTACAATGTTCTACTGTAAACAAAACATGAACGTACCTAAAACAGCAACTAAGTGGGGGGGTGGTGTTAGGCTTCATAGATTTGGATTATGGGTATAATACGGATTTACTATAGCATCTCCAACCTTAACAGAAGGCAAATGTCGATTGGACTGTACTGTAATCAAGTTGACTCACAAAGATTATCTACTTGACACTTGAACAATTTCAAAAAGCAAAAAATGAAGATATTGACAGTGTCACTGTCATCAGCATGTTTTCGTATTTTAAGCTTGTTTTCAGTGCAGGAAATCCTTATGGCCATTTGATGAAGATATGAGGCCTTTTCTGTGGAAAAATACACTCATCCAAGATGCATTTTATATTTCTCATCTGAGGCCAGACATTTCTATTGATCATCAAATGTACAAGTGTTTAACAAGCTTAGATAGATGATTTATCTCAACTAAGCTAAATGTACTCCCTCTGTTCAACAAAAAGAAAGATTGTACCACATAAAGAGTCATCTCTTTTATTAATGCTAGGAAATAATGACATAATGTCCTCAAGTATAACAACACAATTTCACTACCATGTCACTAATACTAAGCTACACATTGATATTTAAGGATAAACATGGAATGAAAACATATCCTTAAAGTTTGCAAATTTTGTAAATGGGACTCTTTCTGTGGAATGGAGGAAGTGTAAATTACTAACAAAATTAAAACGGCCATACCAATGTAAGAAATTAAAAACTTCAGTTCAGTAGTAAATGGGAAGGCAATTGATCTTTGCACATTCTTATCTATTGTCACTTCTCCATTGCATACAAGTGTTGCACCAAACCTAGCTTCTAATTTATTAACAACCAGTTTACAACCAGTATATTTTGCTTTAGGTAAGACAAAGATTCCATAAACACGGGAACACTACATAAGAGCTGTAATATCAAATACAAATAGCATAATTGTTATCATACTGCTTCAAATTACTTCATTCATTCAGCATATAGCTCTAACAATTACATAAAAGATGCAACTTACTTTTAGAAATAAGGTAGTAAACAGCATGATGATTATTACTATGATCAAAAATGATACATTACCTCAAGGTAATCAACTGGCCATTAAGAAACTTAAATTCTCTTTCAATTTGCAATTCTGAGATTTACGACATCCCCGGTAGCTTCATATAATTGCATCCTCTCCAAAATCACATATTAACGTAGTAGTTTGCTAAACTGCTGCAATCCTGTCTAACAACTTGAATCAGAAAGCTACAGATACCAGCAGGCTAAATGCATGAATGCCAGTGATTGAAACCTTTAAAAAAGGAAAATGCAAGACATCATAGTACTGCATATTAACATAATAAAGCATAGGAATAGCTGATTGTTAATTATTACTAACAGCAACTAAACATCATGAAGACATGATCATAGCATATAGGAACATTATCTTCTTGCATAGGCAACAGCTTGATTAAAAATTCAAAAAAACCCAAATAGCTTTATTTTGCCAAAGAGGTTAAAACTTGAGACATGTTAGTCCTAAAACCAACTTTAAATTGATCCAACATAAAGGAGTCATCCTGAGACCAAATTAGTTAATGCCCACGAGCAACGTACGCCACAGAAGCTGCAGCAAAGAGTGTAGTTGCAGAGGTAAGCAAAGTCCAGAAGCTCTTCTTATGCGCAGAAGCCAAGTCCTGTTTCAACACTGTGTAGTGGCTTTCCAACTCTTTCTTTTGTTCAATTAAGTTGCTTTCTTCATCCTTCATCTTTCCCACCACTTTCTGAGTTGCTTCAATACTCTTCTTCAATTCACTAATCTTTACCCTCAACTTCATCCTATTCATTTTCTCCTCATTCAATCCCTTTCTAGCCTCATCCTTCTCAGCTGTAATTCGGTCAAATGCAGCTCTATATTGATTAACTTCAGATTCCAATCCTCTAATTCTTTCCATTTCACCGCTGCTAGCCTCTTCCAATGAATGTATAGTATCCTTAAAGTCAGCCACTTGCCTTTTTAGTTCAGCAATTTCACTCTCCCCTATATCTTTAGCTTCATCCACAAAACTTTTCGCTTTGGCAATCTCCTCCAGCTTACCCTTCTGTTCATCTAATTGCCTCAAAGTCTTATCCAAATCTTTCATAATCAAACCCTTTTCATCAATCAAGCTCTCTAAACTCTTTTCCCTCTTTTTATTTTCTTCCACCAACACATTAATTTCCATAACCATCTGATTTTCCTTCTCCTGCCATTCACCACATTTCTTCTCCAAAACAGCAACATTTCCTCGCAACTTCTCTTCTTCCTTCTGCAGAGTCAATACCATATCCTTTAGAAGAGTAACTGAATTTTCTAATTCATTTATCTTCACCACTTGTGCATTCCTCTCAGCCTCAACCGCTTCCTTCTCTCTACCCATTTCCTCAGTCTCCCTCTTCAACCCCTTAATCACCCGATTCAATTCCACTACGCTCCTCTCTACAGCATCCTTGTCCTTTGTAATCGACTCGATCTTCCGTTCTCTATCTTCTTTTTCCTCCACTATGTTATCATAGTTCACCCTTAATTTCTCAACCTCCTCTTGAATCACTTTCTCTCTCCTCTCTGTTTCAATCAGTTTCTGTTTCAACCCATTTGTCTCCTCGATTTGAATATCACGTTCAGACCTCATTTCATCCCTCTCACAAGTCACCTGATTTGATACATCTTTCTCATTCTTAATCTCAACCACAAGTTCACTCAATTTATTCTTCAATAACCTAATCTGAGACTCATTCTCACTCTTCACCTTCTCAATCTCACTCTTCTCCGTAATTAATTCTCCCATTTCTTTCTCCAAACTTCCCAATCTTATCTCAATCTCCATTTTCTCTCTTCCAAACTCGTCCCTCTCTTTCGCAATCACCTCAGCCTGTTCACCCACTTGAACCCCAACAAAAACAAAGATCAAGTCCCACTCCAGCTCCATCAGTATAGCAAAATCACCCAACCGAGCCAAATCGGACTCCAACTCCTTTTTCTCCATTTTGAACTGAGTTAGCTCCGATTCCAGTGACACATTTGACTGTTTCAGTGAATCCACCTGTTGGCGGCGTTCAACGGTCTCTTTAAGAAGCATAGCATTGAGGTATTTCAAGCTCTCAAGCTTCTCTGAAGCTTCTTCCATGGCTGCGGCAGTTTGATTGGTCTGTTTTTCGGGGTTTTGGGAAGGTTTTTCCTGGTGGGTCACTTTCTTTTTGGCCATTGATTGATGGGTTTCGCTTAGTTTTCAGTTGTGTTCAGCGCACGGATTGCGATTAGAGATGAGAGGTTTAGGGTTTTTCGTCGTATGGTTATTTTATGGTTGAGAATATAAGAAGATATATATAACACTATAACAGCTTGCGGCAGAGGGTGTGTTTCAAATTCAAATTGAGGCTCGCGGTTCAAGGATTTTATTTATCGTAAATTTGTAATCTTGAAAGACCTTGAAAATGTGGGTTAGGTTTTAATGCCATAGAAATATCAAAATTTGATAATACTACTAGATAGACCTGACAAACGAAACGGGTCGGGTTGGATCGGGTCGGGTTAAAATAGTCCGAGTTTTGGCAAATTGAAATTAAGCGGTACCGTGTGGTTCGGTTGCCAAATTTGGCTGGGATTTCATGAGCCTTTTCATTTATTTATTTTTGTAAAAAAATCTTGTACATCACAAATTCACAATAATATTTAAATTTTAATCAATCATTCTCTCCTGTCTCCATTTTCTTTCTAGGGAATTTTTAGTTCTGTAACATATTACAATTTACATACAATGATTGATAAATGATAAAGTACACAAATTCAAACCAAGACAATGAAGACATGAAGACATCAAGACTATTCATTTCATTTGACATGTCACCAATCACCATCAACAAAAATAAGCTCCAAATCCATACATGCAATCCTATCTGCTAGTGAAAGAATGGCTTGACAGTTGACATCCCGTGCAAAAAGATTCATAATGTGTCATTATATATGGACCAACTGAAGCAATTGGTAAACAAGTATTATTCCCAACTCAGTGTTTATCTTAACACTCTAGTAAACAAGAACCTGTACTCAGTACTCCCATTGAATCTCTCTTTAATACTCCACACTCCAGAGTATTCAAAGAGTTTAACACTATTCAAAGAGTTTAACACAAGTTACACAACAATCATTCAGCTTTAGACTTTAGTAATAAAGCTCTCAACTCTCAAGTGTATTAGATTTTCAAAAATCAAAACAGGCCTAATAAAAACAGATCCTGCAAATGCAAATGAAAACAGGCAAATAAAAACCAACTCCTGCAAAATCAAAATAGATCTTGCAAATGCAAATGCAAATGAAAACAGGCCTAATAAAAACAGATCATGCAAATGCAAATGAAAACAGGCAAATAAAAACCAACTCCTGCAAAATCAAAACAGATCTTGCAAATGCAATTGAAAATAGGCCTAATAAAAACAGTACAAGCATGGCAAACTTCCCCCAAACTGTGTTTGATAAAAATTCAAATGAAAACAGGCCTAATCATACTCCAATAATCCAATTCAAATGTAAATCACAATGTTATTTAACAAAGCATTCAATTCTAGTATTCTACATTTTCTTAGTACTTGAAAAATCAAAGAAATAGTCCATAAAAAATGAAGTACTTACTAGTGAGTAATGTCTAGTCACTCCTTGTAATTTCGCCCATGTTAGAACCCTTTGACTCTTGATTTGCAACTAGCGGTAACAAAAGTTGGTCGTCCATCAGTCCATCATCTATATTAAAAATGCCAATTTAAAATATCAATAGTTCAATACCCAAAATTAAACTAAAAAGCTACAATTAAAGTAACAATATTTACAACTAGAACAAACCTTGTATTTCATATCCACAAATCCAATTACGTCCACAAATTAATGCTTGTGCATTATCTAGTAGAAACGAACTATGATATTTTTGTGAGAACTTTTGCTCCAATGCTAAAGGTCGACTCCGAAGCAACCGTTGTAATTGGAATTGATAAGATATCATATGCCATATTCGCTAGTATTGGATATCTATAATAACGCAATATTTGAAAGTACTAAATAGTCATTAGTCATGTATAAAATAAAGGTATAAAACTAGAATAAAAAATAAGGATTGGGTACCTCTCAGAAAGTTTTTTCCATTCTTCTAGAATATTAAAAGAAGATTTGTTAGTGACGATTTTCTCCTCTAAGTATTGTTCCAATTCCGTTCTTGTTGATGTAGTACCTTGCACTTCCCTCACAAACTCCTATTTAAAATTTTAAACATCAAAAGTTCATCAACATAAATATGCAATATAGATAAATATTCAAAAAAATAAAAAATTTATAATACATGAAAACTTTACTTACATCAAACTCATCATCACTATGGTCACTCATGTTAGTGGTAGCAATAGTTGAAGTCCTTACACCATCTTAAGGTTGTTTTGAACCATCTTTTGACAACTCCATTACATATTCCATGAACAAAGATTTCATAGCATCCACAATTTTCTCCACTTTTCTATTTATAACATACTCATCCGGCTCAAATTTTTTCAATTTAAATTTGACAAATTTCACCTTATACCTTGGGTCAAGAATAATAGCTATGGACAAGATAACAACATAGTCGTTCCAATATTTTTCAAACATTGGCAACATCTCATTTGCCATGTTTCTAATTACCTCAATCTCACAAGACTTATTAAACATCAAAAGTTCTTTTATCCTCAACACATGTAAGAAATACAAATTTGCTGTTGGATAACTCATTCCCGAAAAAAGTTCTGTAATTTTCCAAAATGTTTTCAAAAATGTAGTGATAGCTTGTGCTATTTCCCACTTATCATTTGATGGACAAGTTATGTAAGATGATTCAACCATGGCATATTGAAAGAATACATCTTTAAATTTCAGAACACTATCAAACGTCTCCCATGTAGAATTCCATCTAGTCACATAATCCAAACGCAAACCCGATTCTATGGACACAAGCAATTGTTCACAACATGTAACAAACTTTAATAATCTACTTTCAGATCCCTTAATATATTTGACACTCTCTCTAATTTTGCGTAAAGGTTCACTTGCAATTTTCAAACCATCTTGAACAATGATATTTAATATGTGAGCAGAACATCGAACATGGAAAAAACTACCATTGCAAAGCAAGTTTCCTCTCAAATGAGCCTTCAAGAAATTTTGCATGTTGTAGTTGTTTGTTGCATTATCTAAAGTGATAGAAAAGATCTTTTTTTCAATTCCCCAATCCTTTAAAAACTCAAAGATTTTTTCTGATAAAAGAGTACCAGTATGTGGTGGGGGGAAATGACAAAAATTTATAATCCTACTGTGCAACACACAATCATGATCAATAAAGTGAGCGGTTAAACAAATATAACCCTCACTAGTACTGGACGACCACAAATTGGAAGTGAGACAAATTCTACCGCGGATGTTCTCAAACGCACGTTTCAATTTTGCTTTCTCAAGCTTATAAATTTTAATACAATCCGCTTTGACAGTGTTTCTAGTATACGATTTCACATCCAGATTCAAATAGTTATGCACTCTTCGTAATCCTTCATGTTCAACAATCAAGAATGGATAGTTATGCATCATGATTGCTTCAGCCATTTTATCCCTATAAATGAGCTGACTAAATTTTCTATTAAGCATTTTTCCTTCATGATCTAGATGCATTTGAGTCACATTTTTGTTAACTAAACCAGGACATGACTTTTCACGTGCATGCAAATTTCTAGTCCCATGAGAACTACCACCATCTCCAATAGCATAACTTTTTGTGCATGTTTTACAATATGCTCTTAACTTTTTAGTTGAAGGATCTACCTTTTTTCATATTGATTCCAAATTGAACTTTCTTCCCTTTGTTTTCTCTTCGAACTGTCAATTAGTTGTGTCAAATTGTCCGAGCTTTCAACTCCCCCATTAATCAAATCAATTGTTACATGATCTCGTCGATCCTCCATAAGAACTCTACAAACAAAATATGCACGAAAATATGCAATCTTAATGGATAAGTGAATTCAGCCAATAATTTGAAAGTCAAATATGCAAGAAAATCAACAGTTATAAATTTCTACTATGTTACATGGTTATTACTCTGTCAACAAGTTTAAGAAAATCAACAATCCTAAAAGAAGATTACAAGTTTAAGAAAATCAACAATCCTAAAAGAAGAAACTCTGTCAATCCATTTCAGTATTTAACACGGAAAAAGAACTTAACCCCTGCAGTCTGCAAAAGATAATGATTCCAGAAATGTAATTTCAAGGAATATCTAATCTATATCTCTAATTCATGCAGTTCATATACTTGATTTCAACCATTGCAGCTTCCAATACTTCAGGTAGAATTGCAAAATAAATTAAGAACATAAATTAAAAAAAACAGAACAAACAGAATAACAATAGAAAGATCAGTAAGACTGTAAGATAGGACTTAGGAGGTTGAATGCATCTGAACAGTGTATATATATTGGTATCGATTCTCACAAAATAATGATACTCAAGAGTCCCATAACTGATAAGCCCAACAAAAGATCTCATCCAAAAATAAAATAGGCGACAGCAGCCAAACAAAAGATAGAACAAAATCAAACCATAGAACAAAATCAACTTCAAAATAAGGTAACTCAAACGAAAAACTAAAAAACCAAAAAGTTAAGACTGAAAAGTGAAAAATGAAGAGAAAACTACCTGTAGAGAAGATGAAGCTACAGCCTACATAGACCACAGTCGTCAGTCGTCAGTCGTCAGTCGTCACATCGTCAGTCAACCTCGGCGACTTGGCTCTCGGTCTCTCCACTCTCGGTCTCTCAATCTCTCAGACCAACTGGACTCTCCGCTCTCGCCTTCGCCTCTCTCTCACTTCTCAGTTTCAGATCTAGATGAGAGAATAGAGATGACTAGAAGACTAGATCTAAAAAACTATCCCTTTTCGCTTTTACTTTATTAGTGAGTCTCAGACCTGATTGATAAATGATAGCCATGGTAGAATAAATGAATAAGGTTTTTTAAAGGACCAAGTGACCTGGAAAGCCTACAGGTGAGTCATCATTGGGAGGGGCCAAAAAGACCCAGATTTTAATGTGCCAAAAAAATGAAGCCCATAGCCCAATTTTTAACAGGCGGGCTGGCCCATCCTGCGGGCTTAGGCCGCTTTTGCCAGGTCTACTACTAGATTGTTATAAAATTATAATATATATATATATGGATGTCTAGATTTATATTTAATTGTAATGATCTTTGGTATTTTGGAACTCCCAAGTTCATTAAGTAACTCTCATGTTCATTAAGTTTGAAACTCATGACTTTTGAGTTTTGAAACTTCCAAATCCATGTATCTATAAATAAGAGCATTGTAAAAGAGAATGGTGGATATATATAAAAATATTATGAGACATGCCTCTTTTCTCTAATCATTTTATTCTTAATTTTAGTAATCTTTTTTATAACACGTTATCAACACGAATTGCTTCTCACATTCATCTTGAAGATAATCATATTTGATTTGAAGGAGAAGGTATATTTATCTATTATATATATATATGGATACACAAATTTTTTTTAATATAACACACTACATGTTATTTCATTCATAATCTATTATTAGAATTTGTTGTTCTTGGTTCTAGCATGCTAATAACTGTCATACTCATATGTAAGTCATTATCACACCACCCTCAAATTGTTTTGTTGTTATACGGTGTAATATCTAACCTCAATTATTATGCAGTGTTTATTTTTATAAAAGTGTATTGTAATTTTGCATTCCTTCCAATCTAAATAAATCAAAAGGGATTCGATAAAATACATGATGATTACATTTTTAGATATTTTCATATCTCAGCAGATAACAACTAGAAGATATAATCTTCAAAAGGGTACTTTCTAGTTTCCGTACTAAAACAATCTTTAAAAAAAATTGATATATTTCTAATGATTTTTGATATATTTCCTTTTGGCATACATGGTAGCATATTTGATATATTTCTAATGATTTTTGATATATTTCCTTTTGGCATGCATGGTAGCATATTTGATATATTTCTAATGACCTTTTGATAAATTTTTGTATGAAGTTACAATGACAAATATGCTTAGTAGTATTGGTTTGTTATTTTTAGTGGACAAATTTATTTTCGTGTTTTACTGCATTTCTATAAATTTTTTCATTATAATTAAATCCGAACATATATAATTATTTAATTTGATAGGGAATATGTTTAGTTATTTAATATTCAAATCTTATAAATTTGAATTTGTTGCCCTTAATTTATATCAAGCAAGAATTATTTGTAATGAAATCTTGATGGCTGAGATTCATATAAAGGCAAAGAACCTTGGAGATACAATTATAGTTGGCAATCATGCATCCCTGCAGGATCATGCAAAATTGATGATTTTTTATTCGCTATCATCTCCATGAAAAATTAAAAGTTGAGTACATTACAGTAAAAGACTCACTTGTCTTATGAAATGATTTAAAGGAAAGATTTTAAAAGCTCATTATAATTGGTTGCACCTGAAGTTGCAAGATTTTAAAAGTGTTGAGTGAAAAACACTGATGAAGACATGTTAGAGAAAATATTTATTATATTTCATGCCTCGAATATGCTCCTGCAGTAGCAATATCGAGAGCGTAAGTTTACAAAATATTCCCTGAAGCGATAAAGGAAACTATGTTTCCAGAAGTGAAATTATGTCTTTTAGTAGCTGTACAAAATAATGAGTTTTTGCTGAAAAACCAACAATCTCGCTCGACCGATTCTATTACATTCCCTGAAGTGAATGGAACCTCATTTGATAATCATAGAGGAAATTATGATTGTGATAGTGGATGTGAAAGGAACAATCAATATAGAAAAGGGAATGTACCTGTCGTACTCCTAAACATTTGGTATATAGATTTGTACCAAGACTCCATAAAAGAAAAGGGAATGGAATTGAAATAAACTTTATTGTTCATAATGATCTTGAAGATCCCATGAATTATTTTGACTTTTCAAATGGAGTAGATATAACTAATTTTGATATCTATGGTTTCCTTGATGATTCTTTATATTCTCCTGAGGCAAGCAGAAATTTGCTCAGTTTTAAGAATATACGTTATAATGGTTATCATATTGAAACCAATATTAAAGGCAGTGAAGAATTTCTTTATATTACTTCAATAGTATCTAGCCAGAAGCTCATATTAGAAAAGTTGTATATTTTCTCTTCTGGGTTGTATTATACTAAAATGAGAATGGTTGAAACAAATGTTGTAATACACCAGAAGTGTTCGAATCCAAAAGGTTTTTATGATTTGACATTCCAGGATCAATAATGTTGCGTTGAATTATTGAAAACTCCCATGAACATCCCGTAAGGAACCAGAAGATTCCTTTACTTGTTGATTATATCAAAGTAAATTAATTACCAATACATGCTTGGGGTCATGTTATTCATAACCTCAATAAGTGATATTTTTAAGGTATATTCTGAGGATTATTATTTTAATGAAACAGTCTTCCCACCATTAGGGGGAGAAAAGTCTTTGCCTGAAGCACGACGTTAGATCGTTGCCTAAAGCACGACGAGATATTAATTGGAATGTTTCGTTGCCTGAAGCATGACGTGAGATCGTTGCCTGAAGCATGGCGGGAGATTAATTGAAATGTTTCACCGTTATTTAATCCTGATTCTCATACAAATCAATATGAACTAGAAGTTCAAAGGATTATTGATTTGCAATGAATTGCAAATCAATTACCAGAATTATTCACCGATAATAAGAAAGGAGTGATATCTCACATTTTAGCTGTTAATACTCTAGAAGAGATTGAAGTCCCTGTAGGACAATCAGTTAATACAGTAGTAAATTGAATCAAAGTCACACTTGAAACATGGAAGAATGATCGGTGTTAAAGATAAAATTTCCCAGAAGAAGAAAGTACAAGAAAAACAAGTTGCAACCTATAAAAAGGCTATACCCATGAAACAGGCTACAAAAGTTATTGATCTATCCAAAACTTATGAACAAAAATCTCCTATAAATAAAACTCTTGAAGAGTTATCTCCTGAAGAGGATGAGTTATCCCCTGAAGAGGATCAGGTACCTAAAAATAACGAGAACTCGATACATTATGTATATACAGGAGACGAATATATTGGATAGAAATAAAATTGTTGTCAATAACATATTTTTATATAAATTTGTTCTTGATATTACCAAAAGTAATGATCATGAATATGAACCACAAATTGTTGATGAATGTTCAACGTAAAAATGTTTGGCCAATGTGGAAAGAGGCGATTCAAGTAGAACTAAATTCATAAAGTAAACGTGAAGTTTTTGGACCTGTAGTCCGAACACCTAAAGGTGTGATGCCTGTTGAATACAAATGGGTATTTGTATGAAATAAGAAAAATGAAATTATATGGTACAAAGCGCAACTTGTAGCACAAGGTTTCTCACAGAGACGTAGTATTAATTATGAAGAAACATATGCTCTTGTAATGGATTCAAAATTTTAATTAGCTTGGTAACAAAAGAAAATTTTGGATATGCGATTAATGAATGTTGTTACAACATATCTGTATGGATCATTAGATAATGATCATATATGTTAGGTTTGTAATATTCATGAAGCAATCAAATTGCAAAATAATGCGGAAGCGTGTAAAAATCAGAGTTTAAAAATTTACAAACCATATACCCGGATCACCCTTTATGCATAATTATTAATTAAACGAAAAGATAAAGAATAAAATCATACCCTTGAAGATCGAGCTTCCTCAGGTACAAGTTCACCTCCAAATCCTTTCGCGTTCAACTTGAATCCACCGGGTTTGGTTCCTTCCTTTGATCAACGTTAGCCACCCATATGTTTGGCCTCTAAAGGTGATCCACCAAGGAAAAATAAAGATTCAAGAAGAAGGGTGGTTGGCTAAACCCTAGTTTTTCTATCTCTATAGAAAATGTGTACTCTCCCAACAAATTGGAATTATTACGTTGTAAAAGTCAACAACCCACACCCACCCATAATAAGACTCCTCTTATTTATAGATGTGGGCAACCCACCTTAACAATTAAGGAATTGGGTTTTATTTAATTAATTAAATTCTTTTAATTAATTAAGCTCCCTAATCTTATTAGAGATAATTAATTAAACTCTTTTAATTAATTTAACCTCCTAATCCAATTAGGAATAAATGAGAGTACTTATATTAAATTAATTCCTAAACTCTTTTAGAAATTAAAATAATAATAATTGTAATAATATTAATAAGACTCCTCTTATTAATTTATATTTAATATTTCTAAAATATTAAATAATAAATATTAAGCTATTTAATTTATTCTATCACCATAGATTAAATTAAATATACTTAACATATATTATTACGATTATGCCATTAACTTCTTAAATAATTATTCTTTCTTTTTATGGTGTGACCCTTTAGGTTCTCCATATTAAGCAGGTTGTGAATAAATCAATTAGAACAATTCTAATCTTATTTAAATAAATAAATTAAACAATTAATTTATTTAAATAAATAATATTTATTCTACAATAGGGATAAGCCTCCTAGCGATCAGCGACTTTCAGGATAATATAGATTTCAACATTAATCATAAAAGAACCTTTGAGTAAATAGTTACCAAATGCAATTCAATCCTTCCACCATCTGATGTCCCAATTAAATATAAGACATGGAATTCTTGTCAAGTCTTATTTTATTTAATTATATGTATTTCGACTCTTAAATGCCTGACTCAAATAATGCAAATTAGAAACTCCTTTCTAATTTCATTTACGCTTTAACCAAGGACTCTTTGGGTTGTCATTTATCGAATCACATAGGACATTTCTCTTCTTTTATTAGAAGTGGTAGATTCTTTATTGATCATACATTATCTCCATATACAACTTATTATACCCAAGCATACCCTTTGATATACCCTAAGGGTCTTAAGGAATAAGTCAAAGTATAACTCATCATACACAAGATACTATGATGATCTCAAGTCCGAGGATCACTTGTACTACTATCACTACAGGAATTCCTATTGACATGCAAATAAAACTCCATTAGGTATTCCTTAGCGAGCCACGTTCAGTGAACTTATTCTCTAATAAGCACCTACATACTTGCTTTAGTGTCTCCACACAAATGATCATGAGATCAATCATCCTCATCCAATGAAAGCAAGCAACATATGTACCAATCTATCCGGATTCACTAATCCCCAATTTAGTAATCCAATGATTGGGAACTATTTTAGTTTTAAGCTTTCTAAGAATTTAGATCTCATTAGAATGATCATCATCATTATTCTAAAAGCATTGCTTAAAACTATGGGTTTATCACATATTATAAAACAGCATCATGTAGATAATTAAAAGCCTTTAATAAATTAATACTTTTTATTAATAAATGAATAAGATTATTACAAAGTATATGCTTTATCATCAAACATGATTGGCTTGTGTGCATACTACTTTCAATCTCCACTTGCACTAAAGCCGATCGTCATGGTATCTTATACTCTTCTTCTCTAAGTGGCGATTATCCTGCTTTGTTGGATAAGCTTTAGTTAATGGATATGTAATGTTGTTCATGAGAGTCCACTATCTCTATAGTGATTTCCATCTTTCAATGATTCTAATAATCAAATGAAAGTGCCACAACACATGTTTATATCCAAGATGAGACTTAGGAACTATTCCTAGTTACGTAATGAACTTTTAATCCAAACAATCAACTTGTAGCTTCATTTATAGCTATATACTTTGTCTTTATTACTAAACCAAACAACTCTTTCTTTGTTTGGAACCTTTCAATTCTTTGCACCCTTTATTCAAGATAACGCTTTACCTTAAAGTGGATTTTACATCATTTTAGTGCATCGAAAAACTTGAGTCACATTAAGCCCTCTAGTTTTAATTTAGACCCACCATGTATTCTCACATCCTTAGTGCCGGTTAAGAACTTTAAGATGTTTTTCAACGACTCATAGTGAACTTCTCCGAATATGGTGATCGATCAACATCGGTCTCGTATATTTCATTGCATACATGATTGTCACTCATCGACCTCTCTCTTTTGGAGTCTATGGGGACTATTAAGAGATACACTCCATAGCTCATCAACATGAGACATCTCTTGGAGTTTGCCATGCTAAAGCGACTTTAGCATCAAATGAATATCGTTCCTTGGGTTAAGTCGAGCATCCTCTTGTATCTATCTATATAGATTTTATCCCCAATTAAGATACTCTTCCCAAAACCATTCATGGAGGAATGTTTAGACAACTTTATCTTTCTTGATTGTAGCATTGGTATGTTATTCCTCATCAAGTAGTATATCAACATATAATACTAGAAATTTCACGACGCTCCCTTGACCCTTTTGTACACACTAGAAGTCTTACCTCATCGAATGTAACTACGGATCATCATCTTCTATGATGTGTACCTCATCATCATCATCCATGATGAATCCATACCTCCTAGGTATCTTTGGTACTATTCGATTTCTGATTAGGTTGTGGTATAATAGGTCCATCTACAGGTTCCTCTTATTTGACTTATTGTGTTTTGTGGTTCTTGAACTCTTTAAGATCTATTATCCTCCCACTAGCCCTTTCAATGATAAACACCTTTATCTTAGAAGGCAGCGTGTTTTACAACAAACACCTTTTGCTAAGTAGGATTATAGAACATTTACCCTAAACATACTTTAGGATGTCCCACAAATTTGTATTTGTCAAATCTTGTCCCAAGCTTATCCTTTTGAAACCTTTTCACATAAGTTGGACAACCCCTTTATCTTAACATACTTAAGATTAGGAATCCTCCCTGTCTATAACTTTTATAGAGTCTTGGGGCTGGATTTTGAGGTTACCTTTTTCGTAGATATGCAGCCATTTCTAGGACATGATCTAGAAGGATACTGGAATGTCGGTAAAATAATTATGGACCGTACCATGTCCAACAAGGTATGATTTTTCATTCAGATACATCAATCAATTATTGCGTATCAGGATGTGTCCATTATGAGAAAACCATTTGAGATGATCTAGAAACTTATTGCTCAAGTATTTATTCCTTGATCTAATCAAAGAATCTTAATACTTTGTCAATTTGTTTCTTACGAATTCTTTGAACCTTTCAAATAATTCACACTTGTATTCAACAAATACACACATTCAACTCTTTGAATGATCATCTCCTTTTCTTATACTAGTTTGTTCAATTTACAAAATAATTTTTCGTAAAGTCAGTATACAAAATCCATTAAGTAATCTTTCATTTCTATATGAAACATTATTATTATAAATAGAACAACAATTGTTCTTAATTATAATACCAAAAATTTTATTGTCCAACAATAAAATGGAAATAATGTTTCTAACAAGAATTGGAATACAATAACAACTTATTGACTTAATAGATTTGCCGTAGGCATTGCTAAACTATAAGTTTCTATAGCTAATAACGCAACCTTTGCTTCATTTTCCACACATAGGATTACTTATCTTTGTTTAACTTTCTACTTCTGCTTGGTCCCTTCATAAATCTATATTTATGATAACCAAATCTGGTATCCAATACCCAAGTAGAACCTTGACTTAAAGAAAAATTTATTTTAAATCTTGAACAAAATTTTATTTGTAACCGAAACTTCATTAAGCTTCTTTGGTTAGGCTCTGCAAGATGCTTCTCGTAGTTTCTTTCCAGTGTCCAGGCTTATTGCAATGGAAGCAAACTCCTTTGCTATCCGTATCAGTTTTGCTCTTATTATCCTTTGTTTACGCCTTTCTATTTACCTTCTTTGAATCGTTCTTCTTTTCGGAAGATCCTTTGGCCCCTACCGATAAGACATGGTCTTTCTTGGTTGAAAGTGACTCTCATCATTTTTCAACATGTTAAGCAAATCGGTGAAAGGCGATATCTAGCTTGTCCATATGAAAAATTCACAACAATTGTGAAAGGAGTCAGGGAGTGAGTGCAAGATCAAATATTAGCTCAACTCTCCATCCATGACAAAACTGTTATCCTAATTGATCAATCAAATTGATAATGTTTAGGACTTTTTATGCATCTTTATAGTGCCATTGGCCATTCTAGATCGGAAGAGCTCCTTAGAATGTCGATATCTATCGGTCCTACTTTCTTCACCATCAACTACTTGATGTGCGGGGAATATAGTAGGAGCATCCATAGTTTCATCTTTGTATTTGAAGCTCGTTACTCGTGGATGCGAGCATGATGCATTGAGCCAAGCTGTGCATCATCTTGCCACTTTCTAAAAGTAGCAATAATCTCTTCCTCGAGGCATTATGCGCAACCATTGCGAGGATAGGCGTATTAAGGACATAAGATAGCTTTTCAAACCATGAGAACTATTCTCAAATTCCTTAACTTATCCAGTTTAATTGATTGCAGTTAATTTAGCATCTAATATGCTTCGTGATGATAGTAATTTTAGACATTGTAAAATTACGTAAATGAATTTGTAATTAACAACATTTTAACATACATTCTATTATTAATTACCAAAATAAATTAGGTCTTGTTTTAAATTGGTATCTCCCACTATTTTCTTCAAACTATATTACCCTCACTTATATAGTTCGGCAAAATCTAATTAAAGATTTGCTAGTGAGAATAAGGATCCCATTTCAAATGTATATAGCCTTGTGGTGACACAACAAACTATATATAAATAAATAGGTAGACAACTTTTGTCAATTACATCAACTATGCAACTCCTTGTATTTTGCCTCTTAGATTATTTTGATCAGTGGTGGCACATCCGAATCAAAATTATCCAAGTTAAGTTCGACCTAGCACTCCATATATTCAAAAAAGAAAAATATCATCCTTGTGGTGACACAACAAAACAATATTGTTCAATTTTCTTTATAAGCATCAAATGTGATAAATTAACATCTTAAATACTTAATACTTGCCTTGTGGTGACACAACAAACTCATATTAAATATTTAATACTCTATTAATTTTATCATGCTAGAAAGCTGACGTTCGATATTCCAAATATCTTTGAGCGCTTAGGACTTAATATAAAATTTTGAGGGATTTGTTATTAATTTGTCTCATCTTGTTTAAGCGGCATGCACATATATATATATAAAATACGCGTCATATTAATTAACATGCGAAGCATGTTTGCATAATATATATATATATATATAGTATAAGCATGCACATATAGAATACTATATTCTACTCCGGATTGATTATGGACTTTTATTCTAGTTTGGTTCACTAGAGCCACCAAGTGAACCAAAAGGTCAAACCCTAGGGGTGCAAGAAATAATATTTAAATATAACTATTACATTTAAACCCGGGCTCCATTACAAGCGGGTCTTCAAGCGCTCCTTGCTCCTTGATCTCAATTTTTCAAAATAATTCTAATTATTCATATTACAAAACTATTTTAAAATAAATAGAAACCTTGATCGTGATCGAGGGAAATACATAGGAGGAGTTAGAATTTACATTAGAAAAATTTAAAAAGGCAGTCAGACCCCATTTAATAAAAACCCATACATTCATGCATCCAACTAAAATAAAATCCAATCGCATTGGTCGATAGTCCATAATCAATCCCATTTATTATCATACACATCACCATATGCATCGATAAATAACATTCATCTTATGAATAATAAACATTTAATATATATATTGATATCATTTAATGGGCAAATTTAGTTAGTATAAAATCTATTTTTGAATCAAAATAAACTCCTTTATTTTAATCCAAATTTAAATCAAAATAAAACTATTTTATTTTAATTTATCTAATTTTGAATAAAATAAACTATTTTATTTTAATCAAAAATTTTAATCAAAATAAACTCCTTTATTTTAATTAATTATGGAATCCAATTCCATATATATATAAAAATCTTTAATTAAAATAAACTCTTTTATTTTAATTAATTATGGAATCCAATTCCATAAAAAAAAAATCTTTAATTAAAATAAACTCTTTTATTTTAATTAATTAGGAATTCCACGTAAAAAAAAATCTTTAATTAAAATAAACTCTTTTATTTTAATTAATTATAGAATCCAATTTCATGTAAAAAAAAATATTTTATTAAAGGAAACGCGGATATTCTTTCCTATTCACAAATAAACTCTTTTATTTTGAATAATATGAAATCCTATTTCATATCTAAATAAACTCCTTTATTTAAAGAAATTAGGATTCTCTTTCCTATTCACAAATAAACTATTTTATTTTGAATAATATGAAATCCTATTTCATATCTAAATAAACTCCTTTATTTAAGGAAACAATAGAATCCAATTTCAACTCCAATTAGTTATCATGGAATCAAATTCCAACTCTAATTAGTTAGCATGAAATTTAATTTTAAAATTAAAATAAACCCTTTTATTTTAAAATTAAAATAAACCTTTTATTTTAAAATTAAAATAAATATTATTTTAATTATAAAATTATTAAGAATAATATATATATATATATATATATATATAACTATATATATATATATATATAATAATATAGATATATATATATATATATATATATATATTCCTTACGTTAACCAAAAAAAAAAAAACTGTTAACTATATATATTGTTAAAACCGTGCAAGCCAATCCTTTTTTTTTTTTTTCGTTTTTCGTGCACAACCAATATTTATATATATATATATATATATATATATATATTATCCGTGCACCTTCGACCAAAAATAAAATAAAAAATAAAACCGGCATATCTGTTAACTCAAACATGTCATATATTAGATTCCTCGATTTTCGTGCAATTATTAACATGCCGGCATGCTGCTTTGAAATCCGTGCCAGCTTGAATCAAAATAAAAAAAAAAAAATTCGCCAGTCCGGTTTTTCTTGGGCCACGTGATAACATGGTGCCCTTTTCAAAAAAAAAAATTGATCCTGGCCACTTTTCATGATTCACGTCCTTTTTCTTTTTTTTTTTATTTATTAAATTTTATACAATAAAATTATGCCCAATTAAATTGTTCTAAACACATATCAATATACATACCAAATCTGAACAATTAATAATTAGCATAAAGGTTTGGCTCGATGCCACTTTATTAGGTTTGTAATATTCAAAGCAATCAAATTGCAAAATAATGCGAAGCGTGTAAAAATCGAGTTTAAAATTTACAAACCATATACCGGATCACCCTTTATGCATAATTATTAATTAAGCGAAAAGATAAAGAATAAAATCATACCCTTGAAGATCGAGCTTCCTCGGTACAAGTTCACCTCAAATCCTTTCGCGTTCAACTTGAATCCACCGGGTTTGGTTCCTTCCTTTGATCGGCGTTAGCCACCCATATGTTTGGCCTCTAAAGGTGATCCACCGAGGAAAAATAAAGATTGAAGAAGAAGGGTGGTTGGCTAAACCCTAGTTTTTCTATCTCTATAGAAAATGTGTACTCTCCCAACAAATTGGAATTATTACGTTGTAAAAGTCAACAACCCACACCCACCCATAATAAGACTCCTCTTATTTATAGATGTGGGCAACCCACCTTAACAATTAAGGAATTGGGTTTTATTTAATTAATTAAATTCTTTTAATTAATTAAGCTCCCTAATCTTATTAGGGATAATTAATTAAACTCTTTTAATTAATTTAACCTCCTAATCCAATTAGGAATAAATGAGAGTACTTATATTAAATTAATTCCTAAACTCTTTTAGAAATTAAAATAATAATAATTGTAATAATATTAATAAGACTCCTCTTATTAATTTATATTTAATATTTCTAAAATATTAAATAATAAATATTAAGCTATTTAATTTATTCTATCACCATAGATTAAATTAAATATACTTAATATATTATTACGATTATGCCATTAACTTCTTAAATAATTATTCTTCCTTTTATGGTGTGACCCTTTAGGTTCTCCATATTAAATAGGTTGTGAATAAATCAATTAGAACAATTCTAATCTTATTTAAATAAATAAATTAAACAATTAATTTATTTAAATAAATAATATTTATTCTCTGATAGGGATAAGCCTCCACTAGCGATCAGCGACTTTCCGGATAATATAGATTTCAACATTAATCATAAAAGAACCTTTGAGTAAATAGTTAAAATACAATTCAATCCTTCCACCATCTGATGTCCCGATTAAATATAAGACATGGAATTCTTTATCAAGTCTTATTTTATTTAATTATATGTATTTCGACTCTTAAATGCCTGACTCCAAATAATGCAAATTAGAAACTCCTTTCTAATTTCATTACGCCTTAGCCAAGGACTCTTTGGGTTGTCATTTATCGAATCACATAGGACATTTCTCTTCTTTTATTAGAAGTGGTAGATTCTTTATTGATCATACATTATCTCCATGTACAACTTATTATACCCAAGCATACCCTTTGATATACCCTAAGGGTCTTAAGGAATAAGTCAAAGTATAACTCATCATACACAAGATACTATGATGATCTCAAGTCAATGATCACTTGTACTACTATCACTACTGGAATTCCTATTGACATGCAAATAAAACTCCATTAGGTATTCCTTAGCGAGCCACGTTCAGTGAACTTATTCTCTAATAAGCACCTACATACTTGCTTTAGTGTCTCCACACAAATGATCATGAGATCAATCATCCTCATCCGATGAGCAAGCAGCGTATGTACCAATCTATCCGGATTCACTAATCCCGATTTAGTAATCGATGATTGGGAACTATTTTAGTTTTAAGCTTTTAAGAATTTAGATCTCATTAGAATGATCATCATCATTATTCTAAAAGCTTTGCTTAAAACTATGGGTTTATCACATATTATAAAACGACATCATGTAGATAATTAAAAGCCTTTAATAAATTAATACTTTTTATTAATAAATGAATAAGATTGTTACAAAGTATATGCTTTATCATCAAACATGATTGGCTTGTGTGCATACTACTTTCAATATATATATATATATATGAAAATCCCTGAAGGATATAAAATGCCTGAAGCATATAATTATACATCTCGAAGTATGTATTCTATTAAGCTACAAAGATCTTTATATGGGTCAAAGCAATTCAGATGCATATTGTGGTATAATCGTCTGAGTGAATATCTTTTTGAATGAAGGATTTGAGAATAATTCAATTTGTGCATGCATTTTTATCAAAAAATCATAATATGGATTTGTTATTATTACTGTATTTATTGATGAAAGATCTTGCTCCAGAAGAGTTGACAAAAACAACAAGTTTGGGATGAAAGATATTGGTAAGACAAATTTTTGTCTTGGCCTAAAAATTGAGCTATGAAATTCTTGTCCATCAATCAACATACACAGAGAAAGTCCTGAAGTAACTTTACATGGATAATGTTAATCATGTAAGTACTTCAATAATAGATTGGTCACTTGATATCAAGAAAGATCCGTTTTGACCACAGGAAAATAATGAAGAAATTCTTGGTCCTGAAGTACCATATCTTTGTACAATTGGTGCTTTGATATATATTGCAAAATTTCTCATGACCTGATATAGCATTTGCAGTTAACTTACAAGCAATATGGATCAAAACCACAGTTAGTTGGATCTGTTGATGCAGAGATTATCACAATTTATGAAGTAAGTTGTGAATGTATTTGGTTGAGATTAGTAATTCAACATATTTGAGTGAACTGTGGATTATCATCAATCATAAATAGTCCAACAATATTATATGAAGATAATGTCGCTTGTATCACTCAAATTAGAGGATGTTATATCATGGGTGATAGAACCAAGCATATTGCACCAAAATTATTTTATACACATGAGCCCCATAAGAATGGTGATATTGATATCAAGCATATATGATCATGTGATAATTGGTTGATAGATTCATTAAGTCATTATCAACTGAGATTTGAAGAAGATGGTGCACAATATTGGCATGCTTCGACTTAATGATATTTTTACCATGAACAATGGAAATTTTATGTACTTATGAAGGGGAGTAAAAAGGATATGTGCTGATTATACTCTTTTTCCTTCGTTAAGGTTTTTTTCCCACTGGGTTTTAATTTGAAAGGTTTTAATGAGGCAATCCCAAGGCACTAGAAGTTATACAAAAATATTGTACTCTTTTCCTTAGCCAAAATTTTTTTCACTGGGTTTTTATTTGGTAAGGTTTTTAACGAGGCATATTCTTAGAAAATTGCTACAAAAGGACTCCATCCATTACGTATGAAGACAATGTGCGCATGTATACCTCAATTAAAGGAGGATACATCAAAGGAGATAAGAAAAACTTATCTCACCAAAATTCTTTTCCACACATGACCTTGATAAGTGTGGTGACATTGATGTTCAACAAATTTGATCAAAAGATAATCTAGCAGATTTGTTCAGCAAAGCATTACCAACTACAATGTTTGAAGGATTGCATCGTAATATTGGAATGCGACAGCTGGAGGACTTAATGATACATTCATGAGGGGGAGCTTATACGCACTGCACTCTTTTCCCTTAACCAATGTTTTTTTTCTCATTGAATTTTTTCTGGTAAGGTTTTTAATGAGGCAGTTTTCTATGCGTATGGTTATACAATAGACATCCAAGGGGGAGTGTTATAAAATTATAACATATATTTATGGATGTCTAGATTTATATTTAATTGTAATGATCTTTGGTATTTTAGAACTCCCAAGTTCATTAAGTAACTTCCATGTTCATTAAGTTTTAAACTCATGACTTTTGAGTTTTGAAACTTTCAAGTCCATGTATCTATAAATAAGAGCATTGTAAAAGAGAATGATGGATATATAGGAAAATATTATGAGACATGCCTCTTTTCTCTAATCATTTTATTCTTAATTTTAGTAATCTTTTATAACATAGATTATTTTTTGCACCAACAAAAAATAATTTTAGAATTTATATGGGGTATTACATAACAACATACTTACACACACACACACACACACACACACACACACACACACACACACACATATATATATATATATATATATATATATATATATATATATATAGTCTGGTTCTAGTCCAGACTCTGCATTTTAGTAATGTCAGTCTCAACTTTTTTTTTGTTTTTTTTAAAACAAGCAAAAAAAAAATATAATATTTTATGGAACTGGAATTTTTTCATAATATAGTGTTTTGGGTGCAATTTGGATACATATAACAAAACATGTATGTCCAGATTGTACATACATATTTTGTTATATGTATTCAAATCACACCCAAAACACTGTATTATGGAAAAATTTCAGTTTCATAAAATATGAAAAAAAATTTAGTTGTTTTTTTAAAAAAAAGAAAAATAAAAATAAAAAAAATAGGGTCCGTATTTTAATAAGGTCCGGGAGTCCGGACCTGATCCTCATTCTCTCTCTCTCTCTCTCTATATATATATATATATATATATATTATAAGTACCATTTTTATTTTAATTTAATTATCAGACAAGTAATGTTACTACTATGTAATTTAGAGTTTACCGACTTTAAGGCTTTTCTTTTAAATTTTTCAAGCATAATTTTTTGTTTTTGATAATTAGCATAAGAATATATTTAAATTGAACAAAATATTACTATCAACAAATTAATTTTGAATTCATTAATTTCAGACCGATGACTTGTTAGTCTCAAAAATTTTTATTTATGTTTGAATCTAGCTCGTTGCCACCCTCTTATATAGCTCTTTTTCTCTCCTTTTTTTTTTAATCTTCAAAGTACGTAGTATATAACCAGGGTAAAGTAAGGCAAAATAGAGATGTATGTCAATTTTTTAAAAAGATTAAAAATTAATATATTGCAAAATTATTAATTAAACTAAACCATTCATTTTGTAATTTTTACTATAAATAATTTTATTTACTAAAATATAATTACTTGAAGATCTCACAATACTTCATTAAAATTATAAATGAAAAATTCTATTAACTTGTAGACACTTGAATTTTGCACCAAGTTAAATATTTTGTGAGGCCAGTGAAAAAAAAAAAAAGTTTAGTGGAGGACGGAGAACAAAGGCCGATGGGCCGAATTAAGTCCGTAAATACATGCCTACATATATACAAAACATCATACACAGTCATTACTTATCAGGGATCAGGAGGCATGGGAGTAGATCAAGAACTGCAAACGGAAAGTCGAACAAACTCAACCCCTCATATTGTATCCTCACAATTATACAGACTAGACATAAAAAATTTAAGACATTCTTCAAATACTAGCTCTGGTTTGTAGGAAAATATTAAAACAAAACAATCCATATTCATTCGTAAAGCATGCATCCTTACACATCAATTCATCTTAAACCGATACTCTCAAATTCTTGGTTGTTGATTGCTCCCTGAACTCGATGCAAGCTTAAGGCTCATCTAGTTCCAATGGCAGCTTCTGAACCCATTCGGACTGATGCTACCTGCTAACTTGTGAAGAATTTGAAGGGGCAAAACTAAAGAAATAACCATGGTAGTCGGCAACTTTTACTGATTACACCATTAAATTTTTAATTTTTCAAATTATCCCACTAAACTAATTATTATTTTAAAATTGAGTCAGTTTGTTAAAAAAAATAAACGGACGTTAATTTTTTATCTACAAAACTAATGAATTACCCACTGTAGTTGTTATATTTTACTGATTACATCATTGAACTTTTAATTTTTCAAATTACCCCATTAAACTAATTAAAAATGATTATTTTAAATATTTTTAAAAATAATTATTATTTTCAATAAAAATATTAGAAACTTTTGTTTCATAAAATATAAATTCAAAAAAAATTAAAGTGATTTTAAATTAAATTAGTATCTACTTAATTTTTTTAATGAATGACCCATTCTTAATATTAGAAATTTTAAAAACAAAAACTAAAAATAGAAATTAAAATAAAAAATAGTAAAAGATAAATACAAAAATTGATTCAATATTTTAAAAAAAGAAATTAATAAGTTTTATAAATATTATTTTCAAGAAAAAATTGGAAAATTTTCATATTTTAAAAAATGAGTAATTTTATAAAATATAGATTCAAAAATATAAATTATTTTCAAAAAAAAAGAAAATTTTAATTTTTAAATCAAGTAAGGTTTCATAAAACTTTAATTTTTTTGAATCTATATTTTATGAAACTTTACTCATTTTATGGAAAAAATTAAAGTTTCTAATATTTTTTATTGAAAATAATAATTATTTTTAAAAATATTTAAAATAATCATTTTTTAATTAGTTTAATGGAGTAATTTGAAAAATTAAAAGTTCAATGGTGTAATTAGTAAAACGTGCCAACTACAGTGGGTAATTCATTAATTTTGTAGATAAAAAATTAACGGCCATTTATTTTTTCTAACGGAATGACCCAATTTCAAAATAATAATTAGTTTAGTGGGATAATTTTAAAAATTAAAAATTCAATTGTGTAATCAGTAAAATATGCTAACTACAGTGAGTATTTCATTAGTTTTGCCAATTTGAAGGACATATGAGCTATTTGTTTACTTCTAAATGGGTCTGAATGAGTCTAAATCTGATCGAATAAGTCATTCAGACCGTTTGTTTAATAATTTTTAAACTTTGAATGCATCTGAACGTGTCTGAACGATTTATCAAAAAAATTGTCGCCGAATGAATAAGAAATAGTGTTGAATGATTTTTTTTTCTTATATACTCTTATAGACAATTAAAAATTAAATTCAATGTCCATCTTATGTTTCTATTAATGTAAATAAAATTTCTATAATGGTATTAGAAATCTTGTCGAAAACTTACAACATCTTGCCAAATAAAGGCCAAGAGACTGGCATAAGATCTATGATTGAATTCAAAAAAGTAGTTTGAAACCAAACTTCTCCTGATAGATGGGGTGATTCTGGTGAGATCCAATGTAGATCCAATTTTCGATTCACTCGTAGGGTTAGGGCAGTCTGGGGGGACCACCATGGCTCCTCTCTTCTCGAGAATCCATACATCTCTTATCAGTGTATAGACAGCTATCTCTCGAGCACAGGTTTAGGTTCAGCCTCATAGAAAGGAAAAGCAGACCATAACACAAAGGGTATATATTCAAGCTAAAAAAGAGAAGGTAAACTAGACATTCTCAATAGCCTTCTCCTAGACATAATCTCTAGCCGGATCTCCCTTATCTCAGTTTTAGGGACTGAACATAATCTCTAACAGTCTCTACGACTATATCTCTAGTCAGAGCAACCACTGCAAGGAAGCCTTCCGACCCGGACCGGAAGAGATATGTTTCGCTGGTTCAGATTATGAAAGAGTAGCCCACAACTCTGGTTCTTAGGAATGATTCATCCCTATGCTATATATAATTCATCGGATTATTCTTATTCTTCTTCTGTGGGTGATTTAACTTATTTGTCTGAAACAATGTATTCACATGCTTACTTATCTATTCCCATCCACCACCTTTCTCGGGATTTGAAAAACTATGCAGCCAGGAAAAATAAAGCTATTACTAGAAAATAACTCCATCCGCTATTTTCAACCATGTCTCCCAAACCTAGAATCTGATTTCTATTGATATGTTAGATGTTTTGATTAAGTGTTTAAATATGTTGTTTGTAGTATATATAGTTGATCTGGGTTGGTATTTGTTAGATCCATAACATCTAGATGCATAAATTTGAAGTTTTCAAAAATCTTGAAAATTGGTAAATATGGTCTGACAGTCGAATGTCAGACATCATAGATCTCAGTCTGTTTATGTTTTTGGTGTTTTAAATGTTTGTAGTTGTAGTATGTCATGAGGATTATAATCTGGAAGTGGAATCATGGTCATACCATGTCCAGATTACAAGTTATTGTTGGTCAAACTTAGTTGACCGAGCATGACCAAGAGTTTCTGGGTAACCCAGAAAGCTCTTTATCAGTGTCTGAGAATGTTTTTCAAGGCAAGAATCTGACATATTTTAAGTAGTTTGATGATGTTGTTGTAACCAAGTTGTAACCTGATATATGGACTATGGATACATGCCTTTAGATTCCTCAAATCACAAATAGATTGAATATAGTGGATGGTCAAAGTAGACTGTTCGAGCACAAAGTTGATTTTTGGAAAACCTAGAAAATTTCCAGAAAACCCAGAATTTCTGACAAGCTTTTTATGGCCTTTGATCCTCCAACGGTTAAGGTTAATGGCAATGTTTGTGCATAGATCTTGTAGTCTGACATGAATACTACACATCCAAGCCCTTAGAACAACTAGATCTCTCACAGGTTCAAAGATATTGTTGGTCAAAATAGCGTTGACCATCAGCCAGATGAACAATCTGGAAAACCCAGAATTGTTCAAGAACAGTTTTCTGACCAGTACTTTGACCGGCTCAAATCTTCATTTGGTATTGTTTTTATATTGATCTGATGATGTATTATTATTCCTTGACATGTATTCTACATGATTGAACCTTCATATTACACCGAGCAAGCTCAGAACTCTAGATTCAAGGCTCTCAAAGTAGGTACCTTGGTTGTTCTTCATTTCTGGGTAACCCAGAAAATGAAGAACACGCCTGACATGATTTTTGGAGGTCTATATCTCTCTGTTGTGTTACATTATGGCCATGAAAGTTGTTGTAGGTTGTAGTGCTACATAAATACTACAATCCTAACCCAATTTCAAACCTAGAAACTTAAGGAATCTATGAATTATGGGTGGTCAAACTAGCTACCTTATTAACTGACATGAAGATCTGGGCAGGCCCAAGAACACCTTTAGCCACGGTTCTGTCGCTATAGGCACCCTTTAGCGACAGTTTCTTAATAAAACTAATTATTTTATTTAATAAATAGAGAAAAATAGTTTTTAATTATTAAAATACATAATAAATTCCTAAACATTACTTTAAAGCCTAAAATGGTTTTTTTTTTAATAATTTTGAATATATTTCATTAATGTTTAATATTTTGGAGTATTAATGGTATTTAATTTATTTAATTATAAATATTAAATACATTACTTAAAAATGATTTTAATACTTGAAAAATCATTTAAAATTATAATATGGTATAAGAAAATATTTTAAGTTATTTTAATGACTTTTAATATTTTGTGATGAATTTCATTAATAAATTAATATTAATGGTAATTAATTTATTTAATAAATGTATTAAATAAATTATGAAAAATAGAATTAATGATTTAAAAATTATATAAAAATAATTTAATGGTTATAAAAATATTTTAAGTTATAAAATATAACTTTTGATATTTGGTCATGAAAAACATTAATATTTAATATTAATGACAATTATTTAATAATGGTTTTAATTAATTTAAAATTATTTAAAGGTAATAATAAAGTATTAAAATACTTTGAGATATTATAAATATAGTATAATATTATGTTAAGGATTTTATTAATATTTAATATTAAATAAATATTAATGATAATAGAATTAAGTGGTATTTAAATCATATAAATATGATATTAATGATTGAAAAATCATGATAAATGGTAATAATTACTTGAAAATTATTATGATCCTTCAAAAATTATTTTGACTAATTAATAAATTATCTAAGATAATTGTGTTGCGTTTAGATAGAATCCTAACGAATTAGGCTTGAGAATTATCCGACTAAGCCGCCGGGATGTCGAAATAGTACCGAACTCAACTCAGACTGCAATAGTTTGACTTGATACTAGGTCTTATGTGCTGTATAGACGGATAGGATTGTGTGGTAATGTGTTTAGGTTATTCTATACTGTGATGATATTATTATAACTTGGGAAATCGATATTATTAATATTAGGTCTTCGGATAAAGCTAAGTTATGTTTCATAACGGTAATCAACGGTACAGGCAAGTTCTCTTTAACTCAACCCTGAGTTATAAATTTCATATATGTTGGTGATTAATCATTACTGATTATCACGTCTATGAATTGTTGAATCGCACTTTGTGCATATTGCATGTGTTCATTAGGTATGAAAGGCTGATCATCTTCATTACCATTCGGTCCAAATATAATTGATATGTTCATGTTTAATGTTTGTTCAGCTATGAAAATTTGTCCATGCTAGTTCACAATGTATATATTATTGAATGTTAGCCATCTATTATTCAAAATATTTCCATCATGATATATCCTTAATTTATTGAACGTAAACTTGCTGGGCAAACTTGTTGCTCACCCTTGTTATATCATGATAAACATTGCAGATTAAGGCGAATACGTCGGATACAAGGAAAAGTCAAAGCCAAGTTCAGCTTGGGACTATGTGTGTGTTGGTCATTTTACCGATCAATATATGCGTGCAAGTATACACACTCAACAAGTAATAAAGAGTAAGTAAAGTTGTTCCCATGAAGAATTAACTAATAAAGTTTACCAAGCACTAACCCATAACCATTTTAGTCTTATTTAAACGAATGATATTATATTTTATATTTAAACTATGAAATTAAATAAACCTAACTATTCCTAGAGTGAAAATAGAGAATGAAGACCTGAGATTATAATTTCATCTATTGACTCATTCAAATCCATACACTCCATGTTAAGCCAAACTAATTGTACCGGGTTGTTAGTCGAGAACACGAAAGTAAAGTAGTATACCATTTCTCAATGTCATACCCATATCATATATAATCCACAGTTGATAGAATACACATGAACACCCACATTACATAAACCACTATATGTCTATGTGATTTACAAATAATTAGGGTTTAATCCCAAGTTCTCAATTGACTACGAATGACGCTTTGGTATATGTCTATCCTAAGCACAAATCATACATCCCAACACAATGTAGAATATACAATCATAAGCTATTAAGATCAGATCCAAACCCATACTTCATCTCTCAAGTCCATATGGATTATCACAATAATTGATGGCCAATCAACTAAGCAATTAAGCATGAATCTTAATAGACAAACCCATAGAAATTAATAAGGCTATCAATGAATTACAATCTCAGAATCCATTACAATCTCAGAATAGTGTTTAAATCATAACTGAATTAAAGCTATCATCCACATATTGAATAAACATCATAAGATACAATTAGGAATCAAAGAGAGAGTAAGAATAGAGGATGGTAGTGCAAATCTGCTCTCTTGATCCAAGGTTGAATCTCCAATGCTTTCCAATCACTTTAAGTCTTTAATCTAATCAACTCTAGAAATCACTACTCTAATCTAATTATTCCAAGTTGAAGAAAGAAAATAACAGTAGTTTTTCTGCCCCCAAGGGGTGGAATATCTCTTACATAATGCTCATAGGTCTAATATATTAAGAATCCTAGTCGTCACATTCCTCTCCCAGCAGTTAGCCTGTTAGATCGAGCAATTAAAAGTCAACTCGACGAATCGGTAATGTGCATTTGCATTTGAATGAATAGTAGGGAATGAAGGTAGCATGCTACTGCTTATTTGTCTTTGAAATTTGTCTGTCTCGTGCATACATACGTCATGTCACGCCCATGTCGTAGGCCAAATTTGGTAGCATTTGCATCGATGCATCACTAAACTGGGCCGTTTCTTGATCTGCTGCAACCTTCTGCTACCTTTTAGACCCCAAGTACTGCACTCCAAGACATCATTCCAAGATTTGGCAACATGCTTAACTCCATTTCCTTTCCATCATCAATCCATCATAGCTTTGAACATGACTTAGCTCAAATAACACCAAGGAGGTTTCCAATACTAAAACTACAAAACAAAGCACAAAGACATAAAAATCTATACAATAACATGAGATTAAACACAAATTCAAGTTAGTTAATATCCAAATAAGTGGTTATATAACCACTTATCAGTGTGCAACTAAATTTATAACAATAATTTATTATAATAACATTATATGTTAGATAGGATATTGATTCAGGTATTATGTGAAGGTTCTCGACCTTGGGGATATTGTGTAAAGTTTAATGTATAAACAATTTATGTTTATATCTTTTGCAATAGTTAGAACTAGTGTACAAGATCCATGGTGATTTAGGACCCGGATTTGGGGATGCTACATGAAAGCACCATCCTCTCCATCTAACAGGGCTAGCTGAGCGTCGCATTCTTTTAGCTTGAGAAGTAAGGCCTTCACAGTGTCATTGGCTTCTTGAACTTTCTTTGCCAGGATGGTCTGCCTTTCATCTCGATCATCTCTTCTAAAATCCTGATCCCCTTATGAGCGTGTTAGGGACGGGGCGTCCTCGACGCACTCATAGGGTTTTATCTGTGACGCCCCCAAAATAGGTATACATCACCCATCTTGAGTCGCCAAATACATGGTAAAAAATTCAAATACAACTTAATAATATAACTGTCGTGTAAAATACGACAAAACATAAATTGAGAGTTTTAATACGAATATTGTCTTCTAGACAGTATTCAAACTCAAATGGAGTCCTCAATATATTTATTATCACACTATTTCATAGAATAGTGAGGACTACTAATGCAAACATCTGGACCGTCACTCCATTCCCCGACTAGTCCCGGCTACGTTCTCATTTCTTGAAGAGAACAATGAAAGCAAAAGGGTGAGCTCAACTAGCCCAGTAAGAAATATTATGACTAAGATAATGCAGAATAATTTATCGTTAGTCTTCAACAGTGTTAAACTGATAAAATATAACAAACATCAAGTTTAACTGTAGCAGAACAAGCAATCCATTAGAAGAGTCAAGTAGAGCATGATATCTACCATCTTCTATGATTTAAAAGGTTTTCATCACTTTTATCGCTGAGACTCAGCTTAATAAATAATCCACATCATCGAATCACCCCTGCACTACGGCCAATGATATTCTTTAGAATTACGACCCCAAATTATCCATACACTACGGGCCAAGAATATTCGTGTATTCATCAATGGTCATGATCATGCCAACAACTGTCTATCAATGCACTACGAGCCAACGAGGACTTTTACCACATCATTTGTAACATTACGGTCATGATTATACCGAATAATCCCTGGTCATAATCATACCAAGTCCATCTATGCACTACGACCACATATGACTTTCATCATAATATAAACATGAGGATGATGACAATGATATAAGAATTCAATTAAATGAAAGCAAAGGATAAATTTTTAAAGATTTATAATTTAATTTATCCAGAAATCAATAACGTCCAAATTGTCAACATGATACTGCTTTGTGGAGTAAAATTCAAGAATAATATTGTACCAAAAATGATTTGGACCAAAAACGAATCAATTTTTATCATGAATAGTACCCCGGGTGAATAGTACTCGAGTTATTAGTACCTTGTGAATAGTAATTCGGGAATAGTAACCCGTGAATAGTACTCCGGCATGAAAAAGTTAAAACTTCTCAAGAATGCTCAGAATAATATTTTTATGAAAAGATACTGGATGAAGCGCAAATATGAAGGATATTTTACTAATTTCATGGAGTATAGAAGCCAAAACTTTAACCAAATGAGTATAGAATTCAAAATCTGAAACGAAATAATATTACTTACATACTATAGAGTATGAAAGAAAATATTATTTCAACCAAATATTGAACAAAAATAACATCCCTTACCTTGAAAAGAAGAGTATTCCAACTGGTATAGCGGGGATATTCTTGAAGAAAACTTTC
This sequence comes from Panax quinquefolius, assembly GCA_020205615.1. Lineage (NCBI taxonomy): Eukaryota > Viridiplantae > Streptophyta > Magnoliopsida > Apiales > Araliaceae > Panax > Panax quinquefolius. The sequence continues at coordinate 84,214,412 of CM035158.1, forward strand.
ACTTTGTTTTCTCATTTCCAAAGCTTTCTAAAACTAAAATAAATACGCTTTCAATATATATATATATATATATATATATATATATATATATATATATATATATATATATAGCACATCTTGCAATACTCCTTCCCGTGACCATTTCATCCATTCCTCCACCCATTTCATTTTTCCTCCAGTGTGCCCCACAAGTGGCCCCCACATGTGGCCCCACCTTTTTTATATTAAATAATTTTCTACCGATTATTTTGAAAAATGGGTAAATGGGGGTCCATAAAATAAGAAAAATTTACATAAAATACTTCATAAAAATTCCCTCAATATTTTTAACAATATTTATCATCATTATTATAATTCACAATATTTAACAACCAGGTCGTTCTCAGGAAAGAGGGGGCTTTCCAATACGGATTTCTCCCTATTTGCGCGCAATTAGGTGACCAAACCTCTCCTCGATAGAACTTCTAGACATGGTCAATATTGCAAATAATAATATAAATAACTTTATCGCCTCAATTATTGATTTAATAATATAAAATATTATGCAGATGATACTGTGACAATAATTGAATCAATAATATAAGAGATATGATGCAACAATTACTTTAGCAATAATTGAGTATAACTGAGTGACTTCTCACGTAAGCATCAATAATCAATACCATGTGCTACTATGCAACCACGCGTATTACTCAACTTTTAACACCGGTTATTTCAACAGTTAACGGTAAAACTTTCGCCGTTATTTTCATAAAAAGATATTTTCGTCGTTTTCTTATTCCGACAATAATTACGTTGTAGAGCCCTGTTAAAATGAATATTTCCTGACCAATCGAATATTATATAATATTTTGCTTACTTTGCAAAATTTATAAATATTACCCACAACTATAACATTATAACAATTTCAAACCTTAATATTCAAAAATGATATTCATAGAAAAATTCATCTTTATTCATAAAAGTTGGGGTCTTACAACCTCCCCTTCTTATGAAATTTCACCCTCGAAATTAGGGTACATACCTGGTATGTCGAAGAGGTGAGAATACCTTGATTTCATTTCAGATTCTAACTCCCAGGTCATTTCCTCAACATCGTGGTTTCTCCACAAAACTTTGACTTGAGGTATAACTTTGGAGCGTAAAATATGTTCCTTCTTATCCAAGATTTTAACAGGAACCTCTTCATACATTAAATCTTTCGCTATTTCATCCAATTCTAACTCAATAATATGGTTCGCGTCTTCCACATATTTACGTAACATGGATATGTGAAAAACGTTATGAACACGAGACATACTTGGCGGTAAAGCGAGTCTATAGGCCACAGTTCCTACTCGATCGAGGATTAAAAATGGGCCAATGAATTGAGGATTGAGCTTTCCCCTCTTTCCAAATCTCGTAACTCCTTTCCATGGAGCAACACGTAACAACACATGATCTCCAATATTGAAATCCACGTTCTTTCGGTGAAGATCAGCATAACTCTTTTGTCGATCTTGTGAGGTTTTTATACGTTTTCGGATCGTTTGAATCTTTTCTGTAGTCATACGTACCAACTCTGGTCCCAATAACGTTGCTTCACCCACCTCATCCTAGCATACTAGAGAACGACACTTTCTTCCATACAACGCCTCAAATGGAGCCATGCCAATACTTGCTTGATAACTATTGTTGTAGGGAAACTCCACCAATGATATGAACTTGTCCCAACTTCCCTTGAAGTCAAGGACACAGAGTCTTAATAGATCTTTAAGAGTTTGAATATTCCTCTTCGACTGCCTGTCTATTTGAGGATGATATGCCAAACTAAATCGTACATCCGTGCCCATAGCTTATTGCAAACTAACCAAAAATCTTGAAGTGAATCTTGGGTCTCGATCAGAAACTATGGATATTGGCATACCATGCAATCTTACAATCTCATTTATGTACATACGAGCAAGATGTTCAAGTGTATAAGTTTCTCGTATAGGTAAGAAATGAGCAGACTTGGTCAATCTATCAACAATGACCCATATTGCATCTATGCCTTGAGAAACCTTGGGAAGACCAGTAACGCAATCCATGGTAATGTTCTCCCACTTCCATTCTAGAATTTTAAGTGGTTGCAATGGACCTTTTGGCAATTGATGCTCCACCTTGACTCGTTGACAAGTTAGACACCTTGAGATAAACCCTGCTATCTCTCTCTTCATATTGCTCCACCAAAACGTATGTCGAAGATCATGATACATTTTGGTACTCCCAATATGGATTGCAAACGGTGTGTTGTGTGCCTCCATCATGATTTTCTACTTTAAATCAGGGTCGTTAAGAACACAAAGTCTGGAGTTGACACAAAGTATTCCTTCTTCATCTATTCTTGCTTCCGGAATAACACCTTTTTGTACTTTCTTCCTCATACGGATCAGCTCCAGGTCTGTGGCTTGAGCAGCTTTAACTTTATCGATTAAAGTCGGTTCTACTCGTATATTTGCCATCATCACATGGGTCCCTAGAGTCTAACTCTATCTCCATCCTTCGTAAGTCATACAAAATGGGTTTTTGTATTGACAATAACGCACTAAATACTGATATGATCTTCACCCAATAAATACCTACCACGTTTGCTTTTCCAGGGTGGTATTGAATGTATGATCATAATCTTTCAACAGGTTCAAGCCAACGTCGTTGCCGCATGTTGAGTTCCTTTTGAGTGAAGAAATATTTGAGGCTTTTATGATCCAGTATAGATCTCCACTTTCTCCCCATACAAGTAATGCCTCCAAATCTTAAAGCTTAAAAAGCAGCAATTTGCGCTAATTGTAGATCATGAGTAGGATAATTCCTCTCATATTCTTTGAGTTGTCGTGAGGCATAGGCTATGACTTTCCTATGTTGCATGAGAACACATCCTAACCCTTTACCCGAAATATCACTATAGATGACAAATCCCTCCGAGCCAGATGGTATTGTCAGAACAGGTGCTAAAATGAGTCTCCTCTTGAGTTCTTGAAAACTCTTCTCACATTCCTCGCTCCAACCAAATTTTATGTCTTTCCGAGTCAGCTGAGTTAATGGAGTAGCGATTCTAGAAAATCCTTCTACGAATCTCCGATAATAACCAGCTAAGCCGAGAAAGCTACGTACTTCGGTCACTGATTTAGGTTGCTCTCAGCTTTGAATAGCTTTAATCTTTGCTGGGTCAATAGATATTCCATGACTTGATACTACATGCCCAAGGAATGCTACTTCCTCAAGCCAGAACTCACATTTCTTCAACTTGGCATAAAGCTTGTTTTCACGAAGCTTTTAGAGTATTAGCCTCAAGTGTTGCTCATGATATTCACGGCTTTTGGAGTATATGAGAATATCATCAATAAAGATAACCACAAAATGATCCAAATATTCCTTGAATACTCGGTTCATCATATCCATGAAGGCAGCAGGAGCATTAATCAATCCAAAAGACATGACTAGGAATTCATAATGCCCGTACCGAGTTCTGAAAGCCGTCTTTGGAATGTCATTGGTTTTAATCTTTAATTGGTGATATTTGGAATGAAGATCAATCTTTGAAAAGAATTTGGCGCCTTACAACTGGTCAAACAGGTCATAAATATGTGGCAATGTGTACCTATTTTTGATGGTGACATGATTCAACTCCCGATAATTAATACAAAGTCGCATACTCCCATCTTTCTTCTTCACGAATAGAACAGGAGCACCCCAAGAAGAAGTACTAGGACGAATGAAACCGATGTCTAACAATTCCTGCAGTTAGGTCTTTAACTCCTGAAGTTTAATAGGAGCCATTCGATACGGGGCTTTAGAAATGGGTTTTGTACCGGGTTCAAGGTTGATACAAAATTTAATTTCATGCTCTGGGGGTAAGCCAGGAAGTTCTTCAAGGAATACATCAGGAAATTTATTAACAATAGAAATATCATTCAAAGCTGACGTATTTTTGTTTAAATCCGTGACATGAGCTAAGAAAGATTGACATTTGTATTTTAATAAACGAATAGCTTTATGGCTTGAGATAACAGTGATTGATTTTAATGGTTTGGTTGCTTGAATTCGCATAATAGGTTGGTTAGGAATATGAAAGCTAACAACCTTATGAAAAGAATCAATTTTTGCATGATGAGTAGTTAACCAATCAATTCCTAGAATTACGTCAAATGTAAGTATTTTCAATGAAATAAGATTGACAAGTAATGTGAGGGTACCGATTTGAACTAAATAAGACTTATAAACAGTGGATGTAATGAAGGTTTCTCCCAACGGAGTTTTAACAGATAAGTCAAAGTCTAATTTCTCCGGAGTCAAATTTAAACGTTGAGTGCAAGTAGGAGAAATAAAAGAATGGGTAGAACCGATATCAAATAAGGTATAGACTTTTCTAGAGTTTATGATAAGCTTACCCGTGATGACCTCGTTTAGTTTCCTTGCTTTCTGGGAGGTTACGACAAATGCTCTCCTTGAACTCAGGGAACTTCATGGGCATTGCATATGACATCTGAAATTTCTTGATTTATTTTATTTTAATTTTTAATTGTAAGAGTTGGAGTTGGTTAAAAAACTATTCTGGTTGGTACCAGACGTATTATTCATCAGTTTTTACATGTTTTTCATATTGAGAACTAGGGTTTACACTTTGAGAGAATTCCAACGTGAAGCCAAGCAAAAACTCATTATTTTCTACTTCTACTTTGGGATTTCAATCATTGTGGATGATTTTGCTGGATATTAGTTAGGATTTGAACGTTACGTTTGGATTGTAATCAGCAATTGGGTTTGATCAATTCTATCTTCTCTCTTTTAATTGTATGTTTATTTTCCATGCGTTGCTTTGATCCCATAATGGATTTCGGTTAAGTCATAAACTAAACTCCATTATGGGATTCTAATGGATTTTAATACGTAGTCTAACTTATGGCCTGATTGCTGGACTGTTTGTATATCATAAGGAATTTCTATCATGGTTGTTTTTAATGTATGAATGATTGATCACCATTTGTTTTATGTGCTTGTATGGAATTGAAAAATAACATGCGAGTATGGATTGTAATCATGGTAGCATGCATATATGGAAATTTATTTTGCTTAGCTTTGTATTTTGTGAATCGGATAGACATATATTATTTCACCGTAGTATGAGTTATATAAGGGCTTGTGCTTAAATTCAATATTACTGCAATTTCATATAGAAATATAGTGAGGTTGGTTTTATTGATGATTACATGGTGTCTATTGCATGTGGATGTTATGTAAGTAGGTCATAATACATTGAAAAATGGTTATGTCTACATTAGTGCTCTTGGCTACTTTTCTGTGATACGTGAATAATCTTGCATGATGGTGGTAATTAGATGAACTATTAAATGAAGTTAGGATCCCATTATTTCCAGATTTGATTTATTACATTATTATTCTTATTTTAGTTATTATTTGCATTTAGAGTAATTCACAATTATAAGCATTAGTTTAAGCATATAAAAATAGTGATTTAGTTGATGCATAGTAGTTTAATTTAGACAACTTTCTCCGTGGATCGATACTCGACTTACTCTGTATTGCTTGTTGACACATGTATACTTGCATGAGTTAGAGCTCTTTTGTTTGAACTAAAAAAGAGGCAACAAGTTTTTGGCGCCGTTACCGAGGAAAGGCGTTTAAATTTAAATAATTATCATTAATTTTAAGCTATATTGTATGACTTAGACAAATCTAATCGTTTCTCATTTCTATTTTTGTTTTTTGTTTTGGTTTCAGGTACTTGTATAATTTTTATGCACACACGATCGTCCAACTCAGAATTGATACCAGCACAGGATAATATTAACGGAAGAGGTTGGAAATCGAGTGTGCGGAGAAATTTGCAAGCACAGTTAGTGGGTACTACATCTAATATGGCAGAAGGACAAAGAGATGAGCAAAGAGAGGAGAACAGGGCTTTGCAGGACTATTCCATGTCGAACATTATTGGATTACAGTCGAGTATAGTCAGACCAACAATATCAGCTAATACATTCGAGATAAAACCGGGCACTATTTAGATGGTGCAGAATTCGGTACAGTTTGGGGGTGCTACTACAGATGATCCGAATGAACACCTGTTGAGCTTTATTGAAATTTGTGATTCATTCAAATACAACGGGGTGATGGAGGATGCTATCAGACTGAGGCTGTTTCCATTCTCTTTGAGGGATAAAGCAAGGAGTTGGCTTCATTCTTTGCCTTCAGGATCAATTACTACATGGGAGGACCTAGCACAGAAGTTCTTAGCCAAGTTTTTCCCAATGGCTAAGACTGCGAAAATGAGGACAACTATCTCTCGATTTTGAGCAACAAAGGTGAATCCTTATATGAAGCATGGGAGAGATATAAAGAAATGCTAAGGAAGTGTCGCACCATGGGATGCCAGATTGGATGGTGATCAACACATTTTATAATGGATTGGGATGGCGATCGAGACCTATTGTAGATGAAATTTGCGAGGAGGGCATTATGGGCAAAAAGTTATGAAGAGGCCTATAACCTTATCGAAACAATGGCAATGAATGATTTTCAAAATCCTACATCTCGGATGCCACAACCCAAGGTTGCAGGTTTGTTGGAAGTGGATGCTATTACTCAGTTGTCAGCACAGATGACAGCTATGGTGAAGAAAATAGATTCATTAGTAGAGAGCAAAGCAAAAAACAGTTGCCTTTGTATGTGAGATTTGAGCAGGGTCACACTCTACGGATCAATGTGCTATCAGATCGGAGTCGGTACAGTATGTGAGCAATTACAGGAAAGACCAAGGCTAGTTTCAGAACACATACAACTCCAACAACCGCGCAATCCTAACTTCGGTTGGTCGAATAATCAAGGTAATCAAGCATAATCGAGTTTCATCCGAATAATCAATTTGAGTCTCAACCAGTATGAACAACGTTTACACCAAGACCACCTTTTCCACGGGATTTTCTCAACAACAACATCATCACTCTCAAATTTGCACCTCTCGCAAGAAAAGAAATCAGAAATGGAGGAGATGATGTTGAAGTACATGGCAAACACGGAGGTGATGATCAAAAGCCAAGTAGTGGCTATTAAAAATCTGGAAACTCAAATGGGGCAAATGGCGAGCATGCTTAACAACAGGCCCCAAGGTTCATTGCCAAGTAATGTCTGAGAGGCAAATCCAAGAAGAGGCGGGAAGGAACAATGTGTCGGTTATAACATTAAGGTCAGGAAAAAATATTGCGAAGAAAATTCATCGGTAGCGCCAGCGCCTGATTTATAAGAGGATATGCAAGCTGCGCATGCGATGAGAAAGCGATTTATGAGAAGAGAAAGAAAATCATAAGGATTACGAGTTGCGGCAGTAGGTAGATAATAACAAAGCGAGTTCGATTGGAAAAGCCCGTGAAATACAGTACCACTAGTTCACCCCTCGGTTTCGTATCCCGAGATTGAATAAGTAGAGGGAAGATAAGCGATTTGACAAGTTCTTGGAGGTTTTAAGAAGCTGCTGATTAATATACCTTTCGGCGGAGGCATTGGAGCAGATGCCAAGTTATGCAAAGTTCATGAAGGGTATATTGTCAAGGAAGAGGAGATTAGACGAATTTAAGACAATGGCCTTGACAGAGGAATGCGGTGCAAAGTGCTTGGCGTAAACTACCTCCAAAATTTGAAAAGATCAAGGGCGGTTTCACAATTCCATGCACGATCGGAAAGATGAACTTTGATAAATGTTTGTGTGATCTTGGGGAAAGTATCAATCGATGCCCTTGTCGGTGTTTAATCGGTTGGGATTACTTTGGCTCAAGGCCGACAAACATTTCTTTTTGACTAGTTGACGGATCCATCACGTATCCACGGGGAATTATTGAAGATGTATTGGTGAAAGTGGACAAATTTATCTTTCCGGCTGACTTCATCATCTTAGATTATGAGGAAGACAAGAGTATACCAATCATACTGGGGAGACCATTCTTAGCCACAGGAAGGACTTTGATAGACGTGCAGAAAGGGGAACTCACTATGCATGTACATGATCAGGAAGTTACCTTTAACGTCTTCAAGGCAATGAAGTTCCCAACAGATGAAGAAGAATGCTTCTGGGTTGATTTGGTGGATCGGGTTCTAAATGATGAAGTACAGAGTCTAGTGGATTATGAACCTTTGAGAAGTATCATTCTTTGAAAATTCAGAATTGGAGGATGAGGAATTGACGAACTTGTGCAATATCTGGATATCACTCCACAATTTGAAAAATTGAGAACACTGTCGAGCCATTACTTGAAAATTTGGAGAGACATCGAAAAAATTAAAGCCATCTCTTGAGACACCTCGAACTTGAATTAAAACCACTTTCGAACATCTCGGTACGCATTTTAAATAAAGATTCAAAGTTACTATGATTATTTCTTCTCGCACTAACATCTTTTCGGGAAGAAAAAGCGCTACGAGTGCTTAGAGAGTTCAAATCAGCTATTGGATGGACCATAGCAGATATCAAAGGATCAACCCTTCGTTTTGCATGCATAAGATCTTTATTGGAAGATGGTAGTAAGCCGTCGGTTGAGCAACAAAGAAGACTTAAATCCGATAATGAAAGAAGTGGTCAAGAAAGAAGTCTTGAAATGTAATTTGGATCTTGAGGCATAATCTATCCGATTTCAGACAGCTCATGGGTGAGCCCAGTGCTGTGTGTACCAAAAAGGGTGGCATGACCATCGTGACTAATGAGAATAATGAGTTAATTCCAACACGAACAGTGACGGGGTGGAGAGTCTGCATGGACTACCGCAAGCTCAACAAAGCTACGAGGAAAGATCATTTTCCACTACCATTCATTGATCAAATGTTGGACTGATTAGCAGGTCATGAGTATTATTGCCTTACGGGCGGTTATCTGTGCTACAATCAGATTATGATAGCTCAGAAGACCGGGAAAAGACTACCTTCACATGTCCATACGACACTTTTGCTTTTAGAAGGATGTCTTTTCGGGTTGTAATGCTCCGACCACCTTCAGAGATGCGCATGATGGCTATATTTTTTAGATATGGTGGAAGCGAGAATGTGGAGGTATTTATGGATGATTTCTCAGTCTTCGGGGACTCTTTTGATCTATGCCTTGAAAATTTGGTAATGGTTTTGAAGAGGTGTGTTGAGACAAATTTAGTGCTGAATTGGGAAAAGTGCCATTTTATGGTACAAGAAGGAATCATACTGGGACACAAAGTTTCGAAGAAGGGACTCGAGGTGGATAGGGCGAAGTTGGAAACTATTGAGAACTTGCCACCACCTACTTCAGTAAAAGGTGTTCGCAGTTTTCTGGGACATGCAGGTTTCTACCGCAGATTCATCAAGGACTTCTCCAAGATAACTAAACCACTATGCAGTTTATTGGAGAAGGATGCACAATTTAATTTTGATGCGGCTTGCGTGTCGGCATTTGAGCACTTAAAAAGGAAACTAACTTCAGCACCAGTTATTACTGCACCAGATTGGGATTTGCCATTTGAGCTGATGTGTGATGCCAGTGATCACGCCGTAGGGGCTGTTTTGGGGCAGAGGAAGGAAAAGATGTTTCATGTGATTTATTATGCCAACAAGACCCTTACAGATGCACGGTTGAACTACACCACCACAGAGAAAGAGTTATTGGCAGTGGTGTATGCCTTTGACAAATTTTGAGCATATCTGATTGGCACAAAGGTGATAGTGTACACGGATCACGCGGCAATTCGACATTTAGTGGAAAAGAAGGATGCCAAACCTCGGTTGATCGATCGGATGGATATTATTATTGCGAGGAATTTGATTTGGAGATCAAGGACAAAAGACCTTTGAAAACCAAGTGGCGGACCACTTATCTCGACTAGAGAATCCGGAAAGGGAAGCGGAGACGACAAAGTTGTTATCAATGAATCCTTTCCGATGATGAGTAGTTGTTTGTGGTGAAAAGGAAGTGCCATGGTTTGCGGACTACGCGAACTATTTGGTGAGTAAGATGGTACCTTCGACTTGGTGGGTCATCAAAAGAAGAAATTTTTGCATGATGTCAAATGGTATATATGGGATGAGCCTTATTTATTTAAATAGTGTCTTGATCAAATGATAAGAAGGTGTATCCGTATAAGCGAGACCAGAGAGGATTTTGCAGGATTGTCATTCTTGGTGTATGGGGGTCACTATGGTGGAGAAGCGAACAATGGCTAGAGAGTACTACTAAGCGAGGATTTTCTTGGTTAAAAATTTTTAAGGATGCCTACAGTTTCATCCAGCGGTGCGATAGATGTCAGAGAGTGGGGAAAATCTCGAAAAGAAATGAAATGCTCTTGAATACAATACTCGAAGTGGAAATTTTTGATGTGTGGGGGATTGATTTCATGGGACCTTTTGTTTCTTCCTACGAAAATCTCTACATCTTGCTCGCAGTGGATTATGTGTCGAAGTGGGTAGAAGCGGCAGCTCTTCCGACAAATGATGCCAAGGTAGTCCTCAAGTTTTTACACAGAAGTATCTTCACTAGGTTTGGGACTCAGGGGCCATCATCGGTGAAAATAGTCATTTTGCATCGAGGCGGTTTCTGACTTTGTTGGCCAAATATGGGATGAACCATCGCATTGCTACAGCTTATCACCCCCAAACGAATGGCCAAACTGAAGTGTCGAATTGAGAAGTCAAAAGAATCCTTGAAAAAGTTGTGAATCCCACGAGGAAGGACTGGTTGTTAAAGTTGGATGATGCAGTATGGGCATATAGGTCTGCATACAAAACTCCGTTGGGTGTGTCACCTTTTTAGCTCGTGTATGGAAAAGCCTGTCACCTTTTTATGGAGCTAGAGCATAAGGCATATTGGGCAATTTGGAAGCTCAATTTTGATTTGAAAGTTGTAGGGGAGAAATGCCTACTCCAACTCAATGAGTTGGATGAATTCAGACTACAGACATATGAGAATTCAAAGCTGTACAATGAGAAGGTGAGGAAATGGCATGATCGCAAGATCGTGGAGAGAAAATTTGAACCGGGACAAAGGGTTTTCCTTTATAACTCCAGACTTAAACTTTTTCCCGGAAAGCTAAAATCAAGATGGCCAGGGCCATTTACAGTGAAGACTGTCTTTCCGCATGGTGCAATTGAAGTATATGATAAGTTTCCGGACAAGCCTTTTAAGGTGAATGGACAGCGATTGAAGCATTACTTTGGTGGTGAGGTGGAGAGACAGAAAGTCACCTTAATTCTTTCTTCAACATGAGATTCAGAGACAGTCAAGCTAATTGACTATAACTTAGCGCTTGATGGGAGGCAACCCATTATTTCTATCTCTATTTTCTTTTTATTTATTCAGTTTAGGTTGCTTTAGTTAGTTCATTTCATTTCATTTGCGATAGATTGTTATATTTTGCATAAGTGAGTGTGTAGCTGAATTTGCATTGAGCAGCGTTTGATGTTAGTATAGCATTTATTTGGTCATTTGTGTTTATTCAGTAGTTCACTCTTTGACATGAGATATTTGTGTTTATTTAGGTGTACTAGAGTGTATGACATTCTTGTCTTCTTGATAGGGAGAATGAAAAGCTGGAAGAAGTGAAAAAATAGCATCATGTGACCAGTGCATGGACATGCCTAAGAAAGCGTGCGCCCGCGCGGCATGGGAGTCTGAACATAAAAATAACTCGCTGCAGCATGTTACAATGCAAGATATCTTGAAGCCTTGTGTGCCACATGCGACACGGAACTTGAATTTTTTTTCTTGATTTTTAAAAAAAAATGTGTTGTGGCTCATTTGGTCTTTCAATTGACATAACAGAAGGGCTATTCATTTTCTCTCCCACAAACGCACGTTTCTTCATCTCTAGGTAGTTACAACTGGAAGCCATACATCTCTCCTCGACTACCCATGATTCTCTCCACGATCAAAGCTCAAACCCACGATTGATTGCTATATTATAAAACCTAGGGTTTCCATTTGAGTTGTGCAGAAGTCAGTTTGGGGGTCATCAATCATCGGTTAGCAATCTTTATCAGTTAAGCAAATCTTCATCTTCAACATTCAAAGCAAATGGGTCCTAAGAGAGCTCGCTCTTCTTCTTCTTCTTCATCATCGTCTGCCTCTAGCAATCGAGGGAGGATGTGGTGGATCATACCAAATTCCTGAGTCTTGCAGCCCAAACTAGAGTATTACAGAATCGTGGCTAAAACATTTGTAAAGGAAGGGGTTTCAAACACGAGAGGCAAGATGGTTAGTTATGGAATATGATTCACGAGAGGGATGGTTTGGATTATTTGCCACCCTATGCTGGGATTCGATGAGTATAGTCCGAGAATTCTATGCTAATGCTAAGGACACGATGAGTGGTTTATCTGTGGTTCGAGGATTTAAAATCGATTACTGACCACCTACAATCAGAGAAGTTCTCCGGCTACGCGACACACCACCAACCGGGTCTGCTAATTGGGTAGAAGGTGTATATTTGGAAACGGACCTAGAAAAAGTCATTACTGAGTTATGTGTTCCAGGAACAAAGTGGACTTACAAGGCCGACACGAATCAGCCTCGCATATTCCCAATCCATGACCTTGAATCGATATGCAAAAGCATGGAATTTGTTCATATGTGCCAAACTCGTTCTGTTGTCACATCAGCATGAAATCACAGTGGAGAAGGGCAATCATTCTGTGGGGAATAATCACAGGCAAATACATTAATGTGGGCCATCTGATTTATCAAAATATATTGCGTTATCTGCGGGGTAGCACTATGGGGAGTATCCCACACGCGTCAGTGGTAGCTATGCTGTATGCCCATCAAGGCTGCCATTGGTACGATGAACAAATACAGAACCCAAGCCAAGATATCATGCACACAACCATTGCAAAATTCGAGGATTGGGCAGGAGGTGCATCGCACCCGCGAGGAAAAGGTTTTATCATCCACCCCACATCCTCAGTGCCACCACCACAGCAGCCCTCTCAGACAGATGAAGCAGGCCCGTCAACCCAAGATACAACTATTCATGGGGATCGACAACTCCGAAGGTTGGAGCGAAAGGTCGACGCCATGTACGATAACTTTTCAGCGTTTGCAATGAGTTTGACAAGGTCACTTGCAGAGGCATTTGCACAGCAGGGAATGATGCTTGAGTGGCCACAGTTCGGGACGGCTGTGCCATATCCACCACCAGATTCACCACCCGAAGAGGGTGGTGCTACTGAGCACTAGGGGAGTTTTCTTTAACCCTATACTTTCATTCATTGGGGCAATGAATATTATAAGTTTGGGGGTATTGGGGTAGTAGTGTAGTTGCATATAGTATGTGCATGTTTAGTTTGCATGTTTAGTTTAATTTATATAGTAGTATTTGCATGTTTAGTTTACATTTTGCATGTTTATTGCATATAGTTTTTTTTTTTTTTTAGTCATTATTACTTGTGTTAGTATATGTTTAAATTTTATGTGTAGTGCATGTCTCACAAATTCTGGCTTTATGGAAATTTTGTCTAGCCTATGATGAAAGTGAATTTTGAAGGATTGTTGAATATTTTGGATAACAAAAGCTTAGATATAATGTTTTACGATGTAATTCATATTCTTTGTTTAGATACTTTTCGGTTTGCCACTGTAGTGTTCACACTTGTTTGTAAGCTTAAGAATGATGTGTTGCATTGCTTAATGGAAAATGTGGTTTTAAAAAGAGAAATATGTGGGAAATAGACTTAGACTATGCAAAACATTGATATTCAAACTTTGGGAAAACATGGGTATGCTATGTATATAAAAAAATAAAAAAAATAGCAATAACGTGGCTAGTCTTATTTTGGGCCCACAGCTACTTGAGTAAAAACGCGCCGTGGGGTGTGTTAACACACCCTAGCGCCCTAAGGTCTTTCATGGTTTGGGAGTCGTTGGTTGAAAGCTCGCTAAGGGGTAGCAGTGTTTGCCTAATGGAATGAGGCATTGCACAGTCATGTGAAAAAAAAAGAGAAAAGAAAAGAAAAATAGCAATAAACACCGCGGAAAAAGCAAAAATCGTCCTCGTGAGTAGAAATAAAGCATTTAAGCCCATTGTTGAACCTTAGTTTATTTTGATACGATGGAACAGTCTTTGTTGCATAAGTATACATGAGTCCTGATTTAGACTGTAATTTTCTGTTTTGAGCAGTTTAGCATGTGTATTCTTTGCTTAAATCAAGTTTTGGTGAACACCACACACACACACAACATCTTTATAGCATATACGAATTATTTGAGTGTATGATATTATGCCTATAGTTTGGTTTGAATTTGTATTCTTGGATCTGGATAATTATTTGAGGCATTTTGAATTTGAAATTACATTATAAATTTGGAACAATGTGAGACTCGTTTGCATCATGATTTAGTTGCATAGCATGTAGTTGCATTTTTAGTGTTTATATAGTATGCATTGCTTGAGGGCAAGTAATAGTTCAAGTTTGGGGATATTTGATAAGTGGGTTTTATACCTACTTATTGAATATCAATTCACGAGAAATATGTCCATCTCAAGTATATTTTAGTGTGCTTTTAGTTGCATTTCATAATATTTTGCATTGCATGTACTGAGAACTCCTTTGGTGTACAAGTGCAGGAATGGCATAGCTTGGCGATGGTAGATGACATGAGGCTAATGGAAGCATGACGCAAGGAACAATTGGAGATGTGCAGTTGAGGATGGATGAAGGAAGAGTGGCAGGTCAAAGAAAGAATCGTTGGACGACGAAGAAAGTAGTAGCGATGAATGAGAACACGAATCAAGCTCGCACGAAGTCAGGCTGAGGCTACATGAAACTTAAACTTAAACAGCGCCTCGCGTGATCACCCAAATGAACGAATTTAATTTACACGCCGCTTGCGCGCGATGAATAAAAGGGAACTTCAGCGCCCGCCATGCGACATCTGAAATTTTGTTGATTTATTTTATTTAATTTTTTAATTGAAAGAGTTGGAGTTGGTTAAAAACTAATTACGGTTGGTACAGACGTATTATTCATCGTTTTTACGTGTTTTCATATTGAGAACTAGGGTTTACACTTTGAGAGAATTCAACGTGAAGCAAGCAAAAACTCATTATTTTTACTTCTACTTTGGGATTTCAATCATTGTGGATGAACTATTGTTATTTTCTTTGGATATTAGTGAGGATTTGAGCGTTACGTTTGGATTATGTCGACAATTGGGTTTGATCAATTCTATCTTCTCTCTTTCAATTATTTGTTTATTTTCCATGCGTTGCTCTGATCCCATAATGGCTTTCAATTCAGTCATGAACTAAACTCTATTATGGGATTCTAACGGATTTTAATACGTAGTCTAACTTATGCTTTGATTCTTTGAATTGTTTTGCGTGTATCATAAGGAATTTCTATCATGGTTGTTTTAATGTATGAATGATTGATCACCATTCGTTTTATGTGCTTGTATGGAATTGAAAAATAACATGCGAGTATGGATTGTAATCATGGTAGCATGCGTATATGGGGGTTATTTTGCTTAGCTTTGTATTTTCGTGAATCGAGATAGACATATCTTTATTTCATAGTAGTATGAGTTATATAAGGGCTTGTGTCTTAAATTCAATATTTTGCAATTTCACATAGAAATATAGTGAGGTTGGTTTTATTGATGATTACATGGTGTCTATTGCATGTGGATGTTATGTAAGTAGGTCATAATACATTGAAAAATGGTTATGTCTACATTACTGCTCTTGGTTACTTTTCTGTGATACGTGAATAATCTTGCATGACGGTGGTAATTAGATGAACTATTAAATGAAGTTAGGATCCCATTATTTCCAGATTTGATTTATTACATTATTTTTCTTATTTTAGTTATTATTTGATTTTTAGTAAGTAATCATAATTATAAGTATTAGTTTAAGCATATAAAAATAGTGATTTAGTTGATGCATAATAGTTTAATTTAGACAACTTTCTCCGTGGATCGATACTCGACTTACTCTGTATTGCTTGTTGACACATGTATACTTGCATAAGTTAGAGCTCTTTTGTTTGAACTAAAAACACTGAATGACAAAATTGAGCTAGGTGACCTTCTCTTCCATAATTGTAACACGTTTGATGAGCTGCTTTGCATGTACAGTTTGACCGATATGTCCCTCCCCTCCACATTTGAAGCATATGATAGGTGGTCGTTCTCATTCCTTAACAACGGGTGTTGATGCTGACGTCTTTCCATCATTGTTGAATCTCTTCTTCTTGAAATGTCCATTCTTATTGTCTTGACCATGATTACCACTGAAGTGATTACCGTTTCTGGCATGTTGATTCCCTCCACGTTTGTTGTCACCGCTTTGATGACTGCTACCACTGGTATTATCATTTTGTCGGCTGCTCTCTCTTGGTTGAGTTGACTCATTATCGTGCTCCAATAACTGAGCCCTATTAACAACATCTGAATACAAGAAAAGTTTGTGAGAAATGAGGTATTGACGTATCTCGGGTTTTAAACCTCTTAGAAACATTCACATCATTCTCTCCTCATTATCAACTAAGTGGGGACGCAAACCGGGTCAGCTCGGCAAACTTGGCTTTGTACTGCGACACGGTCATATTGTTTTGCTCCAGCATGATGAACTCTACCTCTTTCATGTGAAGAATACTTTCGGGAAAGTACTTGTCGTTGAACAGTTCTTGGAACTTCTCCCAAGACATTTTGAGTGCGGCAGGCTGGGTATGCTTTACAGATTACCACCAGTAATTTGCCTCTCCTCGCAACATGAAGGTGGCAAAGGGAACCTTTTGATCCTCGGAGCATCCCAAGACATCTAATATCTTGGTGATCTTCTTTATCCACGTCTCTGCCTTAAGTGGTTTTGGCTCTCCAATAAACTCTGGTGGTCCCAACTCCTTGAACTGCTTAGCGGTGACCGTCCGAGAGTTGCCTGTGTTTCCACCTGTATTTTGGGCAGGAGCTACTCTCGCCTGATGTTGCATGAATTGCATAAAGCCTCTGAATATTCCATCGTTCATCATTTGATCGGTGTTGTTGTTTAACTGAGGATTATTGTTTTCCTATTGCACATTATTCTGGGTATGGATCTGTGGTGACTCAACGGTCTCCTGTGCTCCATTGCTATTCTCAACATTCTCAGATGTCATTTACAAATACTGCCACAAAATAAGGGTTAATTGACATGTCTCATATTATCCTTATACTCTGACCGACCAATTAAATACCAAATAAACTTAGGTAGGTCATACTAGCGAAGGAATTTCCCGTCTCTCCCTTCCTAGTTTTTGTCTCACATCTCAGCCAGGGATCATATCTCTAAGCTCTGATACCAAATTTGACGCCCCCAAAATAGGTATACATCACCCATCTTGAGTCGCCAAATACATGGTACAAAATTCAAATACAACTTAATAATACAACTGTCGTGTAAAATACGACAAAACATAAACTGAGAGTTTTAATACGAATATTGTCTTCTAGACAGTATTCAAACTCAAATGGAGTCCTCAATACATTTATTATCACACTATTTCATAGAATAGCGAGGACTACTAATGCAAACATCTGGACCGTCACTCTGTTCTCCGACTAGTCTCGGCTACGCTCTCATTTCCTGAAGAAAACAATGAAAGCAAAAGGGTGAGCTCAACTAGCCCAGTAAGAAATATTATGACTAAGATAATGCAAAATAATTTGTCATTAGTCTTCAACATTGTTAAACTGATAAAATATAACAAATATCAAGTTTAAGCTGTGGTGAATTTCAATCCATTAGAAGAGTCAAGTAGAGCATGATATCTACTATCTTCATGATTTAAAAGATTTTCATCACTTTTATCTTTGAGACTCGACAATAAATAATCCACATCATTGAATCACTTACGCATACTACGGCCGAGGATATTCTTTAGTATCACGACCACAAATTATCCATGCACTATGGGCCGAGGATATTCGTGTATTCATTAATGGTCATGATCATGCCAACAATCATCCATCAATGCACTCACGTGCCAATGAGGACTTTTAGCACATCATTTGTAACATTACGGTCATGATTATCTTGAATAATCCACGGTCATAATCATACCAAGTCCATCTATGCACTACGACTACGTACATATGACTTTTCATCATAATATAAATATGAGGATGATGACAATGATATAAGAATTCAATTAAATGAAAGCAAATGATAAATTTTTAAAGATTTATAATTTAATTTATCCAGAAATTAATAACGTCCAAATTATCAACATGATACTGCTTTATGGAGTAAAATTCAAGAATAATATTGTACCAAAAATGATTTGGACCAAAAACGAATCAATTTTTATCATGAATAGTACCCTGGGTGAATAGTACTCAAGTAAATAGTATTCCGTGAATAGTAATTCGGGAATAGTAACCCGTGAATAATACTCCAGCATGGAAAAGTTAAAACTTAACAAGAATGCTCAGAATAATATTTCTATGAAAAGATACTGGATGAAGCGCAAATATGAAGGATATTCTACCAATTACATGGAGTATAGAAGCCAAAACTTTAACCAAAAGAGTATAGAATTCGAAATCTAAAACGAAATAATATTACTTACATACTATAGAGTATGGAAGAAAATATTATTTCAAGCGAATATTAAACAAAAATAACATTCCTTACCTTAAAAAGAAGAGTATTCCAACTGGTATAGCGAGGATATTCTTGAAGAAAACTTTCACTGTTTTCTACGCTCAAAGCTTTCTAAAACTTGAAAGAAATACGCACAATATTATAGAAGAAGTATTCTCTGATTCTAGTGTGATTTTCAATTCTAACTAAGCATCCTATTTATAGGAGAATGAAAATATACTATTTGAATTTAATTTCTCACGGACTGCAAAGTAAATTCGGACGAAACAAAATATAGAATCACGGACGCGAATTTTTTTTCCTTAATCATCCAAAAATTTCAAAATATTAATAAAATATCTAATAAAATATAATATATTCTATTTTTCATAAAAAACAAAACTTATTATATATATATAATAATTATATATATAATAATAATAAATATAACAATTACCTCTCTCCCACGCCAATTCCTCCCCCCCATTTCCCTTGCAACTTTATATATATATATATATATATATATATATATATATATATATATATAACACATCTTGCAATACTCCTTCCCGTGACCATTTCATCCATTCCTCCCACCATTTCATTTTTCCTCCAGTGGGCCCCACATGTGGCCTCACCTTTATTATATTAAATAATTTTCTACTAATTATTTTGAAAACTGGATAAATGGGGTTCCATAAAATAAGCAAAATTTATATAAAATACTTCATAAAAATCCCCTCAATATTTTTAACAACATTTATCATCATTATTATAATCCGCAATATTTAACAACCAGGTCGTTCCCAGGAAAAAGGGGCTTTCCAATAAGGATTTCTCCTTATTGACGCGCAATTAGGTGACCATACCTCTCCTCGACAGAACTTCTAGACATTTTCAATATTGAAAATAATAATATAAATTACTTTGTCGTCTCAATTATTAATTTAATAATATAAAATATTATGTAGATGATACTGTGACAATAATTGAATCAATAATATAAGAGATATGATGCAGCAATTACTATAGCAATAATTGAGTATAACTGAGTGATTTCTCACGTAAGCATCAATAATCAATACTGTGTGCTACTATGCAACCACACGTATTACTCAACTTTTAACATCAGTTATTACAATAGTTAACGGTAAAACTTCAGCCGTTATTTTCATAAAAGATATTTCTGTCATTTTCTCATTCCGACAATAATTACGTTGTGGGGTTCACCAATGATTGTGCCGTCGTACGAATATTCCCTGTTAAAATGAATATTCCCCGACCAATCGAATATTATATAATATTTTGCTTACTTTGCAAAATTTATAAATATTATACACAAATATAACATTATAACAATTTCAAACCTTGATATTCAAAAATGATATTCATAGAAAAATTCATATTTATTCATAAAAGTTGGGGTCTTACATTATCTCCTTCTTTTCCGTTGAGAACAATCGATGTAAGACCCCTAATTTTATGAAATGAAAGTATTTAATTTTCTTATAATTATTATTCTATTTAATAAATGGTTTAATTGATAAAAGGTTAAATTTAAGGGTGATATGTTTTTGCAAAGTAAGCAAGTTGATATAAAATATTCGTTGTGTCGGGGGAATATTCGTTTGGTCGGGGAATATTCTTTTTGTCAGGGAATATTCGTTCGACGACACAATCATTAGTGGTCCCCACAAACGGAAGTATTGTCGTAGTTAGAAAATGACAGAAATATCTTTTTATAAGAATAACGGCGAAAGTTTTACCGTTAAACTGTTGAACTACCCGGTGGTAAAAGTGCGATGTCGAATACGTTGGCATGCAGTAGTAGCAACACGGTATTGATTATTGATTCTTATGTGAGAAGTCACTCGGTTATACTCAATTATTGCTACAGTAATTGTTGCATAGTATCTCACGTTATTTGATTCAATTATTGTCACAATATTAATATTTTCTATTATTAAATCAATAGTTGAGATGACAAAATTATTCATATTATTATTTGCAATATTGACGATGTTTAGAAAATTCTGTCGAGGAGAGGTTTGGTCACCTAATTGCGCGCTAATAGGGAGAAATCCTTATTAGAAACCCCCTCTTTCCAGGGAATGATTTGGTTGTTAAATATTGTGAGTTATAATATTAATGATTAATAATTGTTAATAGATTAAAAATGTGTTTATTAAAGATAAATAATTTTTGGTAAATGTTTATTCAATTTTTGATATAAATATAAGGATTATTATGAGGCGTTTGTTGTAAGTTTGACTTAGTATTCCATGGGAAGATTTACTAATTTTATGGACCGTCGATGGTGGTTTTAATAGATAACCAATCTGGACCATTGATGGTTGTTTTAATAGTTAATCAATCTGTACCATTGATGGTGGTTATAATAGTAAATCAATCTGGACCATTGATGGTGGTTTTAATAGTAAATTAATCTGAACCGTCGGTGGTGGTTTTAATAGTAAATCAATCTGGACCATTGGTGGCGGTTTTAAAAGTAAATCAATCTGGACCGTCGGTGGTGGTTTTAAAAGTAAATCAATCTTGACCGTCGGTTGTGGTTTTAATAGTAATTAATATGAACCGTCCGTTCTAATAGTAAATCAATCTGGACCGTTCATGAATCAGTTACTATTTAGTCCATTCTCCTATAAATAGAAGCTTAATTCTTCTTTTATTCTCACCAATTCACTGAGATTCACAAGAGACATTATAGAGAGAGAAACTATAAAGAGCAAGAAGAAGAGTATTCTGCTACTTCACTATTGCAGTATCCAGCCTTCTACTAAGTTAAGGGGTATTATTTCTTTCGTATTCATAAGAAATACTATTTTTTGTATTCATACTTTAATATGTCGGAATAACCTATCTACACGGATTACGTACCGTATGACAGGTGAAAATCCATTTGCAGTTTCGTATGTTATTTCTTTTCATATTTTTAAATCTAAACTTACTATGGTAAGTATTGCTTCTATAATCCTTGAAATTAGTGGAATATCTTTGAGTTTTGTGCTTCATCCAGTATCATTTCATTGAAATATTGATATAAACTTTCTTATTAAATATTAATATTTTCACCCAGGGTACTATTCACGGGTTACTATTCACCCAGTTACTATTCACTAGAATATTATTCACTCGGGTATTCGGGATACTTTTTATGTCAGGGGTACTATTCACGAGTTACTATTCACCCGGTTACCATTTACTCAAGTATTGTTCACTCGGGTATTTGGGACACTTTTCATGCCGACGTACTATTTATGAGTTACTATTCACGGGTTACTATTCACCTGATTACTCTTCACTCAAATATTGTTTACTCGGGTATTCAGGACACTTTTCATGTCAGGGTACTATTCACGGGATACTATTCCCGAAGTACTATTCATAGGGTACTATTCACGGGGTACTATTCACCAAAAAATTTATTTCTTTTCTGTCTAAATTATTTTTGATACATGGATATTATTCTTGAATTTTACTCCACAAAGCAGTATCATACTGACAATTTGGACATTATTAAATTCTGGATAAATTAAGTTATAAATATTTAAAAATTTATCTTTTGCTTTCTTTTAGTTGAATTCTTATATCATTGTCATCATCCTCATGCTTATATTGTGATGAAAGTCATCTTTGGCTTACGTGCATAGATGGACTGTTGATTGGTATGATTATGACCAGGGATAATTCGGTATAATCATGACCATTGATGATTACACAAATATTCTTGGCCCGTAGTGCAAGAATAATTTGTGGACGTGATACTAATGAATATTCTTGGCCCGTAGTGAAGGGATGATTCGATGATGTGATTTATTTATTAAGCTGAGTTCCAGCGATAAAGTTAATGATAACTTTTTAAATCATAAAAGATAGTAGATATCATGCTCTACTTCACTCTTCTAATGGATTGCTTGTTCCGCTGCAGTTAAACTTGTTGTCTATTATATTCTATCAGTTTAACATTGTTGAAGGCTAATGATAACTTATTCTGCATTATCTTAGTCATAATATTTCATTGGGCTAGTTGAGCTCACCTTTTACTTTCATTGTTCTCTTCAGAAATGAGAACGTAGCGAGAAACTAGCTAGTGGGGAGTGAGTGATGGTCCGAGATGGTGTTATAGTAGTCCTCACTATTCTATAAAATAATATGACAATAAATGTAATGAGGACTCCATTTGAGTTTGGATATTATCTAGAAGACAATATTCGTGTAAAAACTCTCAGCTCATGTTGTATACTCCCTCCGTCCCATAGTTATAGGCTGATTTTCTATTTTGAGATGTCCCAATATATAGGCTACTTACTATTTATAAAATTTAGTTGGTTCATTATTTTACTTTTCTGCCCTTATAATAAATATTCAACCATTACTCTTTTTTTGAAGAAACAACCTTCAATGTCATTATTTTTATCACCATATTTAATGTTGTAGTATTCTCAACAAAAGAATTCAACTTTTTAAGCTTTACTAGTTTAACATATTTTGTGTATAAAAGGCAATTGTACCAGCAATCAATGAAGTTAAGAGTTCCAGTGTGATAAGTAAAGAGTAATTAATTTATTCATTAATTCCATATTAAGGGGTATATGTGGAAAATTTCTGTTAAAAATTGTCACTTAAAGTGATTTTCTTATACTATGTGCCAAAAGAAATTAGCCTATAACTATTGGATGGAGGGAGTAATTAAGTTTGTATTTGTATTCAGTACCATGTATTTGGCGACCCAAGATGGGTGATGTATACCAATTTTGGGGGCGTCACAATCGATTTTTGACATCTCCACTATAAGTGTCCTTTTGGCCCACTAAATGGTTATGGGGTCCGAGCGTGTCCTGTATACTTTTGGATTGACCCAAACTGTCATTAACGGACCCTTTTAGCTAAGTAGATAATACATTCGTCGACATCCCTTTCCCCGTAACTTTCTTACTAGTCACCATAATTCCAACCAGAAACTCTTTTTGTGATTAACAAATAGTAGTACTAGTAGGCCCTCCTTTTAGCATCAATGTTAACGCCAAGATTTGTACACGCTCCTCAATCACCAAATCTCGTCAAATCCTTCACAAAAATGAAGTCACACCAAAAAGTTTGATGGCTTGGGCTACGGGGGGTTAACCCTGGTGTGAGAATAAGTACAGGCTAAACAGTGTTTAGCAATTGAGGTTTATGCTCTAGTGCTGTAAAATAATATGAATGTGCGTATATATGTATCTAATGATTAGGGTATAGCCTTGTATTTATAATGATCACACCTCCTTCCCCGTATAGAATTAAGATTCCTCATTAGGTATGATTCCTTAATGGGATTGAACAAAATCTCCTTAAAGAAAGGAAGTCGGATTATATCCTGACACTTTCCTTAGGAGTTGAAAATTAAATACAATTAGGAATCTTTGATTCCTTAAAATACTCAACTGCCAAACAGAATCCTACGTAAGGTTAACTACCCCCACATGAATTTTGCCCCACCATATAATTCGGGCCCAAATAATTACGCCTTAACAAATATTATTTTTAAAAACTTCACATTCCTCACATTTGCAATTTTTTACTCTTCAAATTTGAAATCTGAATATTTCCTTACCCATTATCATTAATTATTTATTTCAATTTGCCACTATCAACCTCCTTGTTATCAATGTTATGCCCCACATGATCAATGGAATGATAATTTGAACTTACAATATTCCCAAAACATTGAATGTCATTTTCCAACTCATCCTCCTTTGGAGTCATATCCTTTCATGCCTGAGGAAAATATGATTATGGGTTTATTTTAGTTTACAAAATTTGGTTATGGAAAATTTCAAGTTTACCATTATTGGTTCAATATATAAATTGTTTATGATACTTAATGTGACGTCCCCAAAATAGGTCCACGCGACCCATTCTGAGTCGCCAGATATCACACTACATAAATCAAATACAAACTTCATTTATATAATTATTGAACTGTCGTGCAAAGTACGACAATACATAAGCTGTGAGTTTTAATACAAATATATGTAACTCTCATGGTGCCTCGACCACAAGACCTTACAATGGTACTTTACATATGTGAGATCCCAAATTTTATGAATAAAGATTTAAATTTCTCGAAA
This sequence comes from Panax quinquefolius, assembly GCA_020205615.1. Lineage (NCBI taxonomy): Eukaryota > Viridiplantae > Streptophyta > Magnoliopsida > Apiales > Araliaceae > Panax > Panax quinquefolius. The sequence goes on from CM035158.1 coordinate 84,239,145, forward strand.
TATTTTTTTCAAAATTATGGTGTGGATTTGAGATAATGTTATAGTTGTGGGTAATATTTATAAAATTTAAAAAGTATGCAAGTTGTTATATAATATTCGATTAGTCGGGGAATATTCGTTTTAACAGAGAATATTTGTACGACGACACAATCATTGGTGGACCCCACAACGGAATTATTGTCGGATTGAGAAAATGACAAAAATATTTTTATGAAAATAACGGCAGAAGTTTTACCATTAACTATTAAAACACCAGGTGTTAAAAGTATAGTAATACGCGTAGTTGCATAGTAGCACACGGTATTGATTATTGATGCTTACGTGAGAAGTCACCCAGTTTTGTTCAATTATTGCTACAGTAATTATTGCATAGTATCTCACGTTATTTGATTCAATTATTGTCAATATTTTATATATTATTAAATCAATAATTAAGATAACAAAGTTATTAATATTATTATTTGTAATATTAACGATGTCTAGAAGTTCTGCTAAGGAGAGGTTTGGTCACCTAATTGCGCGCCAATAGAGAGAAATCTTTATTAAAAAGCCCCTCTTTCACAGGAACGACACAGTCGATTAATATTGTGAATTATAATAATGATGATAAATGTTGTTAAATATATTGAGGTGTCTTTTATGAAGTCACGAGAAGTTTATATATATATATATAAAATTTATTTTATTAGTATTATTAATGTAATAAAAACGAAAAGCTTTTTATATAAAATGAATACTTTTATAAAGTTATTTGTTTTATTAGACAATAATTAGAATAGATTATATTTTATTATGCATAGTGTTTGCATAATTACTGCATAGTATTTTTGCATAGTAAAATCTTTTTTATATAAAGCAGAATACTTTTATAAAGTTATTTGTTTTATTAGACAATAATTAGACTATAATATATTTTATTATGCATAGTGTTTTGCATAAGTACTGCATAGTATTTGAATAGTAAAATCTTTTTATATAAAACAAAATACTTTTATAAAGTTAATTGTTTTATTAGATTTTAAATAAAATATATATATATATATATATATATATATATTATATTTTATTGCATAGTATCCTTTCTATTTTCCTATAAATAGGATGCTTAGTTAAAATTGAAATCACACCAGAAGTTCAGAGAATTCTCCTTCTATAATCTTGAGCGTATTTCTTTAGAGTTTAAGAAAGCTTTGAGCGTAGTGCAAATTTTCTTCAAGTATATCCCCGCCCTACCCGTCGGAGTTCTCTTCTTTATAAGGTAATGGATATTATTTGTTGTACTCGTAAGGGGTATTATTTCGTTCGTCTTCATGAAGAGAACACATTATTCCATTCTTTACTATTACATTGGAATAACTTTGTATATCGCGGACTACCCTATACTTGGTGAAATTCTTCTGTTATTCCATTCTTTATTATTTTGTTGGAATAACTTGTCTATGCGAAGTACCGCATACATGGTGAAATTCTTCTATTATTCCATTCTTTATTATTCTGTCAGAATATCCTATCTGTGCGTTTACACATGACCTGGTTCCATTATTTATGATTCTATTGGAATATCCTGTTTGTGCATTTACGCATGACCTGGTTCCATTATTTATTATTCTGTTGGGAATAACCTGTCTGTGCGATCTATCGCATGCATGGTGAATTCTTCAATTTTTCCATTCTTTATTATTCTGTTGGAATAACCTGTCTATGTGGATTACCACATGCATGGTGAATGATCCTTTGTATTCATTCCTTATTAAATTGTGGAAATAATCTGTTTACGTGGATTATGATGAAAGTCATAATAAAAGCATTGGACTGATCAAAATCATGGGTATATGTAGTATTAGTAAGTGTTATAATGAGTTATGTTGGTTATTATGTGAAAACATGAAAGTTTTTTAGAAATCACAAAGGGTTGAAAATCAGATTTTAATGAAAATGGAACATGAAATTTAATTGACCATATCTCCTATTATATTTCGAATTTTTGAGTGTGGTCAAGTTTTAGAGTTAGATCTATGAGTTTTCTAACTTATCCAAGTGGAATCACTAAAAAAGGTGTTGTAGATTTTTGTATGGACTGATTTTAGCAAAGGAGTCAAAAACTGTAAAGTACCAAAAAGCTACTGCCCAGAAATTTAAAAGGGCATTTTCGACCACTTAATTTATGAGAAAAATTTTGGCCTTTTGGGACATGGAAATATAGGGTATAAAGTACCTCCTGTACAAAAATGAGCTCATTCTGACTTAAAACGAGCAAGTTATGACTATTTCAATATTTAGATTTTTCCGACGAAAAATACTATAACCGGAGTTCTATAACTCCGATGATCATGAAATTTAAACTAGAAGCTCATGTTAACACGTGTAAGATCCTGCCAAGATTTGGGAATTTTTGGAGTTAAACTTGAGGTAGCTAATTTCTTAAAGAATTAATTAGAAATTGATTTTTGAAAAATATTTAAGAGAGTTTAAAAATTATAAAAAAATACTTGTTGTGTATGAAATATATGTATATATATTTGGACAAAGGATAGAAATAATAAGTTGATTTGGTAATTTTTCATGAAAATGGTTTAGTTACAAACATATGAGTTAAATATGTTATGTGAAGTAACGAAATTGGAAAATAGGATTTTATGGCTTGAGAATCCTATATAGGGTACATGCACATTTTTGATGAGGGATTTGATCATTGGTGATGAAATTTTATGAGTATGGCATTTTTGAATGATTAAATGCATTATTTGGTAAAGTGTAAACAATTGAAAAAAATTGTTTATAAGTTTAAGAAGTGATTAAAATATTGTTATAATATTAATAATATTAGATGATTAGTTTATTAAGTGATTGATAATATTTGGATAAATTTAAAGTCTTTAATATTTATCCTTATTTTCGTTTGATTAATGCTTATATCATTGTCATCATCCTCATGCTTATATTGTGATGAAAGTCATCTTTGGCTTACGTGCATAGATGGACTTGGTATGATTATGACTAGGAATCATTCGGTATAATCATGACCTGTAATGTTGTAAATGATATGGTAAAAGTCCTCAGTGACCTGTAGTGCATTGATGGATAGTTTTTTGTATGATTATGACCAGGGATTATTCGGTATAGTTATGACCATTGATGATTTAATGAATATCATTGGCCCGTAGTGCAGGGATGACTCGATGATGTGGTTTATTTATTAAGCTGAGTCTCAGCAATAAAAATTGATGAAAACATTTTAAATCGTAGAAGATAGTAGATATCATGCTCTACTTGACTCTTCTAATGGATTGCTTATTCCGCTGCAGTTAAACTTGATGTCTATTGTATTTTATCAGTTTAACATTGTTGAAGGCTAAGTATAATTTATTCTGCAGTATCTTAGTCATATTATTTCTTATTGGGCTAGTTGAGCTCACCCTTTCTTTTATTGTTCTCTTCAGGAAATGAGAATATAGTTGGGACTAGTCGGGGAATGGACTGACGATCCAGATAATAGCATTAGTAGTCCTCACTATGGCATGACATGCAATATATAATTGTATTGAGGACCTAAGATGTGTGTGTCGTATTTATATCGTCACTTAATAAGCGATTTTTGGTGAACAACAATAGGGTGATGAGAACTTGGAGCCACGAAAGTGTCGAAGTGCACCGCTTGAAGAAATGAAGAGAATGAAATCTTCTCGTGTCCCTTTGGAGACTTGAAATATTTGTTGCTGTACTTTATATGACATGTATTAATTTGAGTATGAATATTGTCATATTATATACGTTACAATATTTGTATTTAAACTCACAGTATATATGTCGTTATATTTTGCACGACTGTTGTATAATTAAGTTGTATTTGAATTTTGTACTATGTATCTGGCGACTCAAGATGGGTGATGTATACCCATTTTTGGGGGCGTCACAACATAAAAGTACAATCAATAACTGTTTTAGAAATTAAAAGCTTTGGATAATGCTCAAGGAAACCTTCGTACATGGGAGGCCATGAATATAAGTTATGATAGATATCATATGACTCGAGAATTATCCTTAGTTGACCCAATAGACCCCAAAGAAAAATGAGAAGATTACTATCATGTTATTTCCAATGGTGAGTCTTCTCTTGACATATAATTATCTCCATTGTCTCCAATTGAGAATTATATTTCAACCAAACTCCAAGATTATATAGGTAGTGCTCATAGATATAATCAGAAGTGCATGTGCACAACCATCTTATGATAACACGAGGTAAATCGTCATTAAACATCTTGTATGATAGTGGCAAAATGCCCTTCCAAAGTTGGGTTCACCTCACCCTATTCGGTTCACCAAAATCAACGGTTAAAATGGCGTATAAAATACGACACATTTATCTATAATTCTCAATAAAATTATTTTCATACCGTTTTAGGGAAAACCTCAACAGTTATAGACCATCGTTCTATTCCCCTATTACCCCTGCTCGACCCAGCTACACTCTTATTACCTGAAAGGAATTGTAAAGCAAAAGGGTGAGCACAACTTGTAACGACCCGAAAATTTGGATTTTCCAGAATTTAAGTTTAAAGAATTAGTTATTAATAAAATGAATTTTATTAATAATATTATGTGCTATGTGTTTATTAATCGTTCTAAAACCTAGGATGATTATAAGTCGGGAGGATTCTGGCTACGAGCTAGACTGAACGAGTAATAATTTCCAAGACAAAAATAAAAACTTTTCGGGAACAAAAATATTTCTAGGGAAAAAGACAAAATAGACACTATTCACCCGACGAAACCTAAGGGTTAGGGTCTGAATAACCTAAGCCGTTTCGAGAGTTCGGTATGTCGAAATGACATTTCGTCGAAAGATTTGCCAATAAAATATCGTGAAAAGTTAAATAAGCCGTTAAAAGTTTTTTTCGAAAAACGTGCAGAAATCGGACGAAATAAAAATGACGAAAAGTACTGTTATGTACTTTTAATTCGTTTAGCTACGTTAGGGGAAAACGTGAAGAAAAACGCTTAACACCAAAAAGTGTTTTTTCAATTTTTTAGAAATCCAAAGAATACATAAAAGTTAATCGGTAAAGAAAATACGAAATATCCAAAAATATTTGGATTACGAGAATCATGATTTTAAAAGCGTGGACGAAAAACTTAGAAAAAGACAGAACCACGAAACATAAAGGCTAAGTAGACTTAAGGGCTAAGTTAACTTAACACCTAAGTCATGAATATTAAGGAGGTGTGAATATTAAGGAGTTTGGGTGGCAAAATGACTAAAATACCCCTAGCCTTGGTTTTCTATAAATAGTAAGCTTAATTCATTTAAATGGGATTTTGAAAATCCTACAAACTAGAGAGAGAGAGAGGGTTTGGATGAAGGGGGAGAAGGAAGAGCATGAGCATGAATGATCGGATAGAATTAATCGTGAAATAGAAAAGCTTGCGAATCGCCGGCTTTGTCTAGCGGAAGAATAATAAAGAAGAGAGGTAACCTAAAACCCAGTCGAATTTAAATTCTCTTTAAGTCCTATATGTTTAAAACATAAATTAATGAGAATAAGAAGTAGATGAGGTTATGAATGATTTCATATGGTTGAAATCATGAGAAATAATGAAAATAAGAATTTGAAGTTTAGTAAATAAATTTCTTAAGGAAGTATAAGATTCGTAATGAATTAGAACGATCCGAGTGGATTATATAAATAAGTAGGTGAAATAAGTAAGAAATGATGTTCTATAACATCACATTCTAATAAAAGTGAAATCGTAATCCAAAATATCGATTAAAAATGAAGAACGAACGAAGAACACGCGAAGAACACGAAGAACGTTGTTGATGGACAAATTTAAAACCATCGTAGGATAATTGTTGTTGATGGACAAGTTTAAAACCATTGCGTATAAGTTAGATGCATATTGCTTGGTTAGGAATGGTAGAAACGTTCATGAAGAACGGATTAAAACTTAGCTATAACGAAGTTATGGCGAAAATTTCGTAAAAGATGAACAAAAAATTTAGAAAGTTAGTAAATGAACTCGAACGTGTAGGGTTTCATAAGAATGTAAGAGAACATAGAAAACGTGAGTCATGGACTCAATAACGAACGAATTCTGGGTTCGAATGACTGAATTACGGACGAACAAACAAACAAAGAACGTTAAAAATGTAAAATAAACGAAGGGTGAAGATTAAACCAATTGAATGGCACGTTAACGGATTCAGAATGAAGTTCTGTCCAAGGGGGGGATTGAAGTACATAAGATAAGGAATAGAATGACTTTTGAACGACCTCGTTTTGAGTTATAACGAATAAGTTATGAAAGCGGGAAGTAAGCGTCTCAAATTGGATTTAACATTTAGAGAAATTTTCTAGGGTTAGGGCTTAGTATGGCTTATTAAGCTAACCATGCCTAGTAAAGTGACGACTGCGGCGTCATTGTAGGCAAGAAGAGAAGAGCTTGCAAACTTGGGGGAAGTCACATAGAGATAAAGAAGAGAGTGGAACCGCAACACTAGTGTAGGGAAAAATGCCAGTGAAGAGTTTTTAAGCGCTTCGACTAAAAGGGGAAAGCGTCACGAGAAGATAAAGAACATAATGTTCAACTAATATACCACTTAAACAAGTGAATTGAACCTTTAAAGTACAGGTTGAAGCGAAATGGTGAAAAGAGATTAAAAGATCAAGAAGAGAATAAGCGTAAGCGTAGCGATCTTAGCATACAACGCAAGCAAAGATGTAACCCGACATTAAGAAAGAATAATGAACATGGGGTTCATGGGATGAATAACGATCGAAAGCGATTAAAACCTTGAGTAAAGGTTGAATGAGAGATTAAAGACGAGCAACGTGAACGTTGAATACATAAATGATCCTTTTGAATCGTATTCACGTCGGACGAACGTTCTAAGTATACCCTGGTTGTATGACCTAGACGTTGACAAAGGTAGTAAGTAAGACATGAATTATCGAGAAAGCCGTAATGAACGATAATAAGAGTAATGAAAGCCGAAGGTGAGTCGTATAAGAATGAATCCTGAGGGGTGGCATTTAGTTGCCAGGAAGCCATAAGGAATGAAAAATTAACTTAACAAAGATTATAGTTTAATAGTTCAGATAAGTTAAGATAAGTTAAGTTGTAGTACAATCGTAACCTTTGATGGTTGACATATGGGTGCTGGGCTAAACAATTCCTTCAGAGAGCGAATGTGACGCCCCCAAAATAGGTATACAACTCCCATTCTGAGTCGCCAAAAGACATGGTACAGAAGCAACTACAACTTTATTAATGCAATTATCGTGTAAAATACGATAACACATAAACTGTGAGTTTAAATACAAATATTGTCATCTAGACAATATCCACACTCAAATAAGTCCTCATTATAATTATTGATATATTATTTTAAAAAAATGGTGAGGACTACTAAAACAACTCTCTAGAACCATCATTCCACACTCCGACTAGAACTCGCTACATTCTCGCCTCCTGAGTAGAAAAATGGAACAACAAGGAAAAGGGTGAGCTCAACTAGCCCAGTAAAGAATATTATGACTAAGATAATATAGAACAAATTATCGTTAGTCTTCAACAGGGAAAAATCTGATAAAATACAATAGACAACAAGTTTCAAATCAATATTTGCAGCGGAAATAATAATTCATAGATGAGTTACGTAGAGAATGAAATCTACTATAATCTATGAATTTAAAAGTCCATCATCAATATTTTATCCCTGTAACATCAATCAATATTCATCTTGAATCAAATATTCATCTTTGCACTACAGGCCAAAGATATTCATTAGTTGGTCATGTTCATCTCAACACTTGTACATCTTTGCACTACGAGCCAAAGATATTCATAAGAAAATCAACCATCTTTGCACTACAGGCCAAAGATATTCAGTAATATCATCATTTAGGACTGAGGATGATGAAAAATATTTTAAAGAAAACGAATCCAGTGAAGCAAAAGAGCAAATATTAAGGATTCGTACTTTAAACAGTCCAAGGTCAAAAATACTTCATTAATAATCATAGTGAAGTAAAATTCAAGAATGATCAAAACATGGATATAATCAAAGCTAGTATCCATAATAGATATTTTGTACAAAAATGAAAATTTAATTTTTCTATGAATAAGTCAGTATTCGTGAATAGTAGGCGATATCGTGAATAGTCAGATATCGTGAATAGTGCCCCCTACACTAAAAAGACAAGAATTTCACAAGAAAAATCTTACCAATACGGCATAATAATATTAGAAGAAATAATATCATATCCATTACCTCGAAAAAAGGTACTTCCGATTGAAATCTTTGGATATAGTCTTTGAAGGGATCTTGCACCGTATAGCAACACTTAAAGTATCAAAATACTCACAAGAATACGCTCGATAATAGAGAGAGAAAACTTCAGTTTCTGGTGTGATTTTCAATTCTAACCTAAGCACCCTATTTATAGGAAAATGTTTAGAACACCAAAGCAGAAAATTTAATAAAATAATAATATAATTACAAAATTTCAAGCCCACCTTAGACCAACTGAATTCAGCACATTTATATCACATGTGAGCCCACTTAATTGCAAAAAAAATGTTTTTCTTAAATAAAACAATTAAAATTTCCAAAAATCAATTATTCCAGAACTTCGGAGCTTTAATAATTCATAATAAATAGCCCTTTTATCAGAAAAATTTGAATCTTATGTCCATTCCATAGGAAATTCCATTCTCTACAACTTTGTAAGTTTAAGTTTTTTCCAAATTCCAAGCAGAAGTTGACCGAAATCCACAAATAGACTATTTTACGGTCTATAATCCAATTTCAGTCACAAAGTGGGGCCCACAAACATGTTTGACATATTTTAAACATTTTTTGTAACAAAAATACTCTTCCTCATTTATTCATATATCACACATTCATTGTAAAATATCACCATTATATTATTAAAATATAATAATATTTTTAAATGAATTATTTATCAAAAAAGATAAAATATCAATTTTTCAACAATTGTCACTTTAAAATTTTCTCCATATATATCCACATAAAATGAATATTTTCCTTATCATATAAATCAATAATTAATTATTCACAAATAATAATACAGAATCACAATACTGGCAACCAGGCTGTTCCCAAGAAAGATGGGGCTTTCCAATAAGGATTTCTCCTTACTGGCGTGCAATTAGGTGACCAAACCTCTCCTTAGACAGAACTTTCTAGACATTGCCAATAATGTTATCTAATAATATTATTCAAATAATATGAATTATTGATCTGATAATGGAAAATACTGTGTAGTGACAATTATTGAAATAACAACAATATAAAATATCAACGTAGCAATTATTGAATCAATAAAATAAAATATTAAACAGTAATTACTGTAACAATTATTGAGTAGTGCCTTCTTATGTAAGAATCAATAATTGGTGCAATACTGGTGTCTTCTTGTGTTTTAACCACCTGGTATTCCAACAGTATTAACGATAACAACTACGCTGTTATTTATAAACAACTTATATTTGTCGTTTTCTTCATCCAATCGTTTTTCGTTATGGGGCCCACATAAGGCTGCGCCGTCATACGAATATTCCCCAACAGTAAGAATATTCCACGACCAAACGAATATTCCTCGACAAAAATGAATATTTTATAACCACTTGCTTATTTGAAATATTTGCGCATTTTACCCATAAGTAACCACATTAATCAAATCAACATTTACTATTTCAAAATAATAAATAGAGGAAATTCAATTTCATTTATAATAAGTTGGGGTCTTACAGTGAAGGTATATACAAAACTGGCAACCGATCTAACTCACTGTTATGGGCAGTGTAGAAGAGACGGGAACTTGTTTGTTGGTTATTTGTGGGAAACCACTCAGAGTACCATATGGACTACTAGCAGAGAAGCGCTGTGTGCTGAGTCCTAGAGAAGTTATAAGAAGAAGATAAGAATGTAAAACATCAAAGATGATGAACGTATAAGTAAGACATCTCCATATGTCATGAAGCCGTAGAACGATAATGAAAGTGGTCGCGTAAACTTAGGTTGCAAGAACGCGAACCATAAGAAGTAAAGTTAAGTAAACTAATGCATAAGTCAAAGATGTATGACTAATTGGTGTATGTGGTGTTTTCTTATGTGTTATATAGGAATTGAATGAGCAGTTCGGCGTAAGCTGTAGCTAGGCGTAAGGCAAGTTTCCTAACTTCATTCATATTTCAAATGAATGCTAGTTTCTTAAACTTCTCAGATGTTGAACTTGAGAAGTTCTATCTATGTGCTAATGTGCGATATTTGTATAAAGTGGTAGAATATATGAGGCCTTGTGCCACAATGTGAACACCGGTGTTTTATGAGATGAAGCGTTTCGTGATTTAAGCTTTTAATAAGAGAATGCTCTGTTCATATATGATCCGTTATTGTTAAGTCTGTGCTAATGATTCTAGCCAGACAGAATGTGTATGAAAAAGGTAGAAGAATGAAAGTATTTTAAAATTAAAGTGAATATTATTTTAAAATGATAGGAATCGAGATTATTCCTATTATTCAAAATGCTTCATAACCTTTGTTCGATTATTGAAGTCTTAAAAGAATGTTTGAATTCTTGAAGATGTTTGTTCAACTGTTATGACTTGCTGAGCAATTAAATGCTCACACTTGCTTTAAATGAAAAATATTTTCAGCGTATGATGTTAGAAGAACTTAAGGATCCCGTAAAGATCAAGCTGACAATATCCAGATGAAGTGCCATTTAGAATGTGGATGAGCGAGAAGATTGAGCGAAGACTTGTAATATAAAATAAGTTAAATGAACTTTAGATTAGTTTAATGAACTGTTATGTATCCTTAGTGGCGGATGAAAGTCACTCGTGTAAGATGTAAAGGATAATGTAATTATTGTTATTTGTAATGAAAAGAGTTATAAGGTTTTAGAACCTGGGAATTTAGAATATATGTTGTTATATTTGAGTATATAATGATGTATGTTTGGAAGAAGATGAGATTGTGACGTACGGAATTCTGGTGTGAAGATGAGCCGGGATTTGAGGCGTTCTGATTAGTATCAAAGCTGATAGGTTATAAATCTTAGGTAATAGTATCTAAGACTATAATCGTAGAGAGAGGATAAGAAGATCACCGCGTGATCATAGTGAATCGTAGTAATGGTGAGCTATTAAATGATGAATGATTTATAGTACTATAAAGTAAAATGCGGGAAGAAGAACTCAAATTGAGTTGTGAAGGATAGTATATGAATTAAATAAAATTCGTATTTAAGTAAAGAGATTTAGGAGTTGTAAAATTTCAATTGAGGACTCATGTGATACATTTGAGTTGTATGAACCTTTGTTATGGGAAGAGGTTTGTGCTTGGTGTAACAACTGCTTAGCTTATTACAGTGATAATCATTGGAATCGGTCGCGCTGTCAAGTATATGACGAGAAGGTGAATCTTTTCACATGTATATACTTGATAGGTAGAGAACGATAAGGTAGGTGCGAGTTCTTGAAACTCATACTTATGGTACGTTTGTGACTCATAAAGATATGGTAGGTTTTTGAACTTCTCAGCGAATGGACACTTATGGTCATGCAGGATGGTTCTTAAACTCAGATATTATTATGGAAAGTTCTGAACTCATAATGTGTGGTAAGTTGATGGACTGTACTAAGGTATAAGGATGTTTAGACTGACAACAAGTTGTTTTCAGTAGGCTTAGTATTGAAGGTGCTAGAGAAGATTAAGTATTGTCACAGTAAGACAATGAAGAAAGTTGGAGAGTAGGATATTCCAAGTCATCTAGCTATGCTAGATTTCGAAGTTTATTGAACTCGTGCTGATAAGTACATTTTGAAAAAGGAAAGAATTGGTTCAACTTTTGGAACCAATAGATTTTTAAAAGAACTATTCTTGGTATGTCTATGCTAATTGTTTTGGCTGGACACAAATTGATTTAAAATATCAAAATGAATTTTATATCATCAGTGCATTTGATGCAAGGATGGTAAAAAGATGGAGTTATTAATACAATTGAACCTGGTGTTGGATGTGATCTTAGGATCAACAACCCACTATGGTATGATGTATAATGACAAAGTCACAAACTGGCGAAGTCCTCAATGTACTGTGAAAAGTACGGTATCATGACGTCATAAAACGTTTTAATGTATTGAAAAAGAATTTAAAGAAGTAGTCAATGTTAATTGAGTTGACTAGACGAATGTTTCACATTGATATCCAATTTATTGATATGGTCTAAGATACTTGATTCGGCTAGGCAAATGGTATGTCATCGAGCTTTCTTTGAAGAAGTTGTGCCAAACCAAATTGTTTTGGTGCGAAATCTAATGATTTAGTCTGAGGTGAACATATCCCGAAATGGGGTATACGATGGGTAAGAGGTAGTTTGCCTTCTTTATGATTGTAAACTAACCATGTAAGAAAGGTTACGGCGTTATGCTGTTAAACCAAGTAAGAGTTCATGGTAGATTTGACCCCTTAGCAAAAGTATGAAACGTTTTAAAAGGAAATTTTATATTCCTCATTATTCTTTCTACTTCATGATTCTTGATAGGTTATGGAGGTTAGGAATGATGAAAAGATAAGAACTTCTTTGAAGAAAAGTTGAGTAGATGGGATCGTGTCGTACGGAATCCGGGTGTGAAGATAGACCGGATTTTGGGGTGTTACAGATGGGTAGGCTAAAATTTCGAGGATGAAATTCTGTGAAGAAGGGGTGAATGTGATGACCCGGGTAAGGATGTGGTTTTAAGAAATTCCGAGGAAGGAATTTTTATAAGAGGGGAAGAGTGTAACGACCCAGAAATTTAGATTTTCCAGAATTTAAGTTTAAAGAATTAGTTATTAATAAAATGAATTTTATTAATAATATTATGTGCTATTTGTTTATTAATCGTTATAGAACCTAGGATGATTATAAGTCGGGAGGATTCTTGCTACGAGCTAGACTGAACGCGTAATAATTTTCAAGATAAAAATAAAAATTTTTCGGGAACAAAAATATTTTCGGGGAAAAAGACGAAATAGACACTATTCACCCAACGAAACCTAAGGGTTAGGGTTTGAATAACCTAAGCCATTTCGAGAGTTCGGTATGTCAAAATGACATTCCGTCGAAAGATTTGCCGATAAAATATCATGAAAAGTTAAATAAGCCGATAAAAGTTTTTTTCGAATAACGTGCAGAAATCGGACAAAATAAAAACGACGAAAAGTACTATTATGTACTTTTCATTCGTTTAGCTACGTTAGGGGAAAATGTGAAGGAATACGCTTAACACCAAAAAGATTTTTTCAGTTTTTTAGAAATTCGAATAATACGTAGAAGTTAATCGGTAAAGGAAAGACGAAATATCCAAAAATATTTGGATTCTGAGAATCGCAGTTTTTAAAACTGTCGGACGAAAACCCGAAAGACGGAACCACGAAACTTAAAGGCTAAGTAGACTTAAGGGCTAAGTTAACTTAACACCTAAGTTATGAATAGTAAGGAGGTTGGGTGGCAAAATGACTAAAATACCCCTAGTCTTGGTTTTCTATAAATAGTAAGCTTAATTCATTTAAATGGGATTTTGAAAATCCTACAAATTAGAGAGAGAGGGTTCAGATGAAGGGGGAGAAGGAAAAGCATGAGCATGAATAATCAGATCGAAGTAATCGTGAAATAGAAAAGCTTGCGAATCGTTGGCTTTGTCTAGCGGAAGAAAAATAAAGAAGAGAGGTAACCTAAAACCTAGTCGAATTTAAATTCTCTTTAAGTCCTATATGTTTAAAACATAAATTAATGAGAATAAGAGGTAGATGAGGTTATAAATGATGTCATATGGTTGAAATCATGAGAAATAATGAAAATAAGAATTTGAAGTTTAGTAAATAAATTTCTTAAGGAAGTATAAGATTCGTAATGAATTAGAACGATCCAAGTGGATTATATAAATAAGTAGGTGAAATAAGTAAGGAGTGATGTTCTATAACATTAAATTCCAATAAAAAGTGAAATCGTAATCCAAAATATCGATTAAAAATAAAGAACAAATGAAGAACACGAAGAACACGCGAAGAACACGAAGAACGTTGTTGATGGACAAATTTAAAACCATTGTAGGATAATTGTTGTTGATGGACAAGTTTAAAACCATCACGTATAAGTTAGATGCATATTGCTTGGTTAGGAACGGTAGAAACGTTCATGAAGAACGGATTAAAACTTAGCTATAACGAAGTTATGGCAAAAATTTTGTAAAAGACAAACAAAAAAATTAGAAAGCTAGTAAATAAACCCGAACGTGTAGGGTTTCATAAGAATGTAAGAGAACATAGAAAATGTGAGTCATGAACTTAAGAATGAACGAATTCCGAGTTCGAATGACAGAATTACGGACGAACAAACAAAGAGCGTTAAAAACGTAAAATAAACGAAGGGTGAAGATTAAGCCAATTGAATGGCACATTAACGGATTCAGAATGAAGTTCTATCCAGGGGGGGGGGATTGAAGTATGTAAGATAAGGAAGAGAATGGCTTTAGAACGACCTTGTTCTGAGTCATAACGAATAAGTTATGAAAGCGGGAAGTAAGCGTCTCAAATTGGATTTAACACTTATAGAAATTTTCTAGGGTTAGGGCTTTGGCCGCCATGGCGCCTGACCATGCCTTGTAAAGTGGCTACCAGAAAGTGCAGAAAGCAGAAGTCGGGTAATGCAAACTCTCTTCGGCTACAAGATGCGAGAGATAAAAAGAGAGAGTGGCGCCAGTAAGCGCCGTGTAGTAGGGAAAATGCCAGAGAAGAGCTTTGAATTGCTCAACTCTTGGGGGAAATGTACGAGAAGATAAAGAACATAATGTTCAACTAATATACCACTTAAACAAGTGAATTAAACCTTTAGTACAGGTTGAACGAAATGGTCGAAAGAGAGTAAAAGATCAAGAAGCGAATAAACGTAAACGTAACGCAGTTGGAAGCAGTCCTTGCATACAACGAAAAGTATGGCTTCGACATTAAGAAAGAATAATGAACATGGGGTTCATGGGATGGATAATGATCGAAAGCGATTAAAACCTTGAGTAAAGGTTGAATGAGAGATTAAAAGACGAGAAACATGAACGTTGAATACGTAAACGATCCTTGTGAATTGTATTCGCGTCGGACGAATGTTCTAAGTATACCCTGGTTGTATGACCTAGACGTTGACAAAGGTAGTAAGTAAGACATGAATTATTGAGAAAGCCATAATGAATGATAATAAGAGTAATGAAAGCCGAAGGTGAGTCGTATAATAATGAATCCTGAGGGGTGGCATTTTGTTCCCAGGAAGCCATAAGGAATGAAAAATTAACTTAACGAAGATTATAGTTTAATAGTTCGGATAAGTTAAGATAAGTTAAGTTGTAGTACAATCGTAACCTTTGATGGTTGACATATGGGAGTTGGGCTAAACAATTCCTTCAGAGAGCGAAGGTATATATAAAACTGGCAACCGATCTAACTCACTGTTATGGGCAGTGTAGACGAGACGGGAACTTGTTTGTTGGTTGTTTGTGGGAAACCACTCAGAGTACCATAAGGACTACTAGCAGAGAAGCGATGTGTGCTGAGTCCTAGAGAAGTTATAAGAAGAAGATAAGAATGTAAAACATTAAAGATGATGAACGTATAAGTAAGATATCTCTGTATGTCATAAAGCAGTAAAACGATAATGAAAGTGGTTGTGTAAACTTAGGTTGCAAGAACGCGAACCCTAAGAAGTAAAGTTAAGTAAACTAATGCATAAGTCAAAGATGTATGAATAATTGGTGTATGTGGTGTTTTCTTATGTGTTATATAGGAATTGAATGAGCAGTTCGACGTAAGCTGTAGCTGGGCGTAAGGCAAGTTTCCTAACTTCATTCATATTTCAAATGAATGCTAGTTTCTTAAACTTCTCAGATGTTGAACTTGAGAAGTTACATCTATAATGCTAATGTAATGATATTTGTGTAAAGTGGTAGAACATATGAGGCCTTGTGCCACAATGTGAACACTTCGGTGTTTCTATGAGATGAACTATTCTGTGATTTAATTGTTCAATAAGAGAATGCTCTATTCATACATGATCCGTTATTGCTAACTTTGTGCTAATGATTCTAGCCAGACAGAATGTGTATGAAAAAGGTAGAAGAATGAAAGTATTTAAAATTAAAGTGAATATGTTTTAAAATGATAGGAATAGAGATTATTCCTATTATTCAAGCTGCTTCATAACCTTTGTTCGGTTATTGAAGTCTTAAAAGAATGTTTGAATTCTTGAAGATGTTTGTTCAACTGTTATGACTTGCTGAGTAATTGAACGCTCACACTTGCTTTAAATGAAAAATAATTTTAGCGTACGATGTTAGAAGAACTTAAGGATCCCGTAAAGATCAAGCTGACAGTATCCAGATGAAGTGTCATTCAGAATGTGGATGAGCGAGAAGATCGAGCGAAGACTTGTAATATAAAATAAGTTAAATGAACTTTAGATTAGTTTAATGAACTGTTATGTATCCTTAGTGGCGGATGAAAGTCACTCGTGTAAGATGTAAAGGATAATGTAATTATCGTTATTTGTAATGAAAGGAGTTATAAGGTTTTAGTGTGACGCCCCCAAATCTGGGTATCTTCCAACCCGACAGATGGTGCTACACGGTACTACCATTCATACATTCATTCAATTGAAAAGTCTCAAAAGAACTAATATATCTTCTATATATTCAAAATAATATTACATTTCTCAGGTTCTTTGTAACCCATTCATTTGTTCTTGTCATAATATCAAATATATTACAATCGTTCACCTATACTATTACATAAGTAATCTAAGGGTTCGTCTTTGCCTTGCCCTTATCCTTTCCAGAGCCTTCGGTTCGTTCGATCTTGGCCGTGTTCATATGGTTCAAGCAAGAGTGAGCATGACTAGCTCAGTAAGTACTACAATTCTAATAAACAACATGCTTGAAACATAAAATTCATATATCTTCAGTAACTGAACAATAGTTACGAAGTACTATTGATAATTCAAAATAGCACTTCTTTTCATTCAAAACGTTTTACAACTAAAATATTCAGTGGAATATCAATTATGGCTCAAGTCTATGAGTAGTTCATAATTTCTTTTGAAAAGGACAACCCATCACTAAGTCTGTAAGTCCGTCATAGCTTACGAGCACTTCTGGGTGATCAGCCCATAGTACTCTATGTTGATCATGTTAGGTTTGTAATATTCATGAAAGCAATCAAATTGCAAAATTAATGCGGAAGCGTGTAAAATCAGAGTTTAAAAAAATTTACAAACCATAAAACCCGGATCATCCTTTATGCATAATTATTAATTAAACGAAAAGATAAAGAATAAATCATACCCTTGAAGATCGAGCTTCCTCAGGTACAAGTTCACCTCCAAATCCTTTCGCGCTCAATCTTGAATCCACCGGTTTGGTTCCTTCCTTTCGATCAACGTTAGCCACCCAAATGTTTGGCCTCTAGAGGTGATCCACCAAGGAAGAATAAAATTCAAGAAGATGGGTGTTATGGCTAACCCTAGTTTTCTATCTCTATAGAAAAGGCATACTCCCAACAACTTGGAATTATTACGTACTTTGTTGAAAAATCAACAACCCATACCACCCATAATAAGACTCCTCTTATTTATAGATGTGGGCAACCCACCTTAACAATTAAGGAATTGGGTTTTAATTAATTAATTCTTTTAATTAATTAAGCTCCCTAATCTTATTAGGGATAATTAATTAAACTCCTTTAACTAATTTTCCTTCCTAATCCAATTAGGAATAAATGAGAGTACTTATATTAAATTAATTCCTAAACTCTTTTAGAAATTAAAATAATAATAATTGTAATAATATTAATAAGACTCCTCTTATTAATTTATATTTAATATTTCTAAAATATTAAATATTAATATTAAGCTATTTAATTTATTCTATCACCATAGATTAAATTAAATATACATAATATATTATTACGATTATGCCATTTACTTCTTAAATAATTATTCTTCCTTTTATGGTGTGACCCTTTAGGTTCTCCATATATTAAAGGTTGTGAATAAATCAATTAGAACAATTCTAATCTTATTTAAATAAATAAATTAAATAATTAATTTATTTAAATAAATAATATTTATTCTACAATAGGGATAAGCCTTCCTAATGATCAACGACTTTCCAGATAATATAGATTTCAACATTAATCATAAAAGAACCTTTGAGTAAATAGTTACCGTGACAATTCAATCCTTCCACCATACAATGTCCCAATTAAATATAAGACATGGAATTACCGCCAAGTCTTATTTTATTTAATTATATGTATTTCGATCCTTAAATGCATAACTCCAAATAATGCAAATTAGAAACTCCTTTCTAATTTCATTTCGCTTTTGCCAAGGACTCACTGGGTTGTCATTTATCGAATCACATAGGACATTTCTCTTCTTTTATTAGAAGTGGTAGATTCTTTATTGATCATACATTATCTCCATGTACAACTTATTATACCCAAGCATACCCTTTGATATACCCTAAGGGTCTTAAGGAATAAGTCAAAGTATAACTCATCATACACAAGATACTATGATGATCTCAAGTCCAAGGATTACTTCAGACTACTATCACTACAGAATTCCTATCGACAGCAAATAAAACTCCATTAGGTATTCCTTAGCGAGCCACGTTCAAATTGAACTTATTCTCTAATAAGCACCTACATACTTGCTTTAGTGTCTCCACACAAATGATCATGAGATCAATCATCCTCATCCAATGAGCAAGCAACGATGTACCAATCTATCCGGATTCACTAATCCCCAATTTAGTAATCCAACGATTGGGAACTATTTTAGTTTTAAGCTTTCTAAGAATTTAGATCTCATTAGAATGATCATCATCATTATTCTAAAAGCATTGCTTAAAACTATGAGTTTATCACATATTATAAAACAAGATCATGTAGATAATTAAAAGCCTTTAATAAATTAATACTTTTTATTAATAAATGAATAAGATTGTTACAAAGTATATGCTTTATCATCAAACATGATTGGCTTGTGTGCATACTACTTTCAATCTCCCACTTGCACTAAAGCCAATCGTCATGGTATCTTATACTCTTCTTCTCTAAGTGACGATTATCCCCTGCATTGGATAAGCTTTAGTTAATGGATATGTAATGTTGTTCATGAGAGTCCACTATCTCTATAGTGATTTCCCATCTTTCAATGATTCTAATAATCAAATGAAAGTGCCACAACACATGTTTAGATCCAAGATGAGACTTAGGAACTATTCCTAGTTCTGTAATGAACTTTTAATCCAAACAATCAACTTGCAGCTTCATTTATAGCTATATACTTTGTCTTTATCACTAAACCAGCAACTCTTTGCTATTTGGAACCTTTCCAATTCACTGCACCACTATTCAAGATAACGCTTTACCTTAAAGTGGATTTTCGGTCGTCTTGATCTGTCTGAAAAACTTGAGTCTGTAAAGCCCTCTAGTTTTAATTCAGACCCACCATATATGCTCACATCCTTAGTGCCGGTTAAGAACTTTAAGATGTTTTTCACTGTCTTACAGTGATCTTCTCCAGAATATGACCGATCAACATCAGGTCTCGTATATTTCATTGCATACATGATTGTGACTCATGCGATCTCTCTTCTTTGGAGTCTGTGGGGACTATTAAGAGAGATACACTCCATAGCTCATCAACATGAGACATCTCTTGGAGTTTGCCATGCTAAACGACTTTAGCATCAAATGAATATACGTTCCTTGGGTTAAGTCGAGCATCCTCTTAAATCTATCTATATAGATTTATATCCCCAATTAAGATACTCTTCCCAAACCATTCATGGAGGATTGTTTAGACAACTTTATCTTTACTGATTGTAGCATTGGTATGTTATTCCTCATCCGTAGTATATCAACATATAATACTAGGAATGTTACGACGCTCCCACTGACCCTTTTGTACACACTAGAAGTCTTACCTCATCGAATGTAACTCTGGATCATCATCTTCTATGATGTGTACCTCATCATCATCATCCATGATGAATCCATACATCCTAGGTATCTTTGGTACTATTCCAGATTTACGATTCAGTTGTGGTATAATAGGTCTATCTACAGGTTCCTCTTATTTGACTTATAGTATTTTGTGGTTCTTGAACTCTTCAAGATCTATTATCCTCCCACTAGCCCCTTTTAATGATAAACACCTTTATCTTAGAAGGCAGCGTGTTTCGTAACAAACACCTTTTGCTAAGTAGAATTATAGAACATATACCCTAAACTTACTTTAGGATGTCCCACAAATCTGTACATGTCAAATCTTGTCCCAAGCTTATCCTTTGAAACCTTTTTCACATAAGTTGGACAACCCCTTATCTTAACATACTTAAGATTAGGAATCCTCCCTGTCCGTCGGTAAAATCATTATGGACCACACCATGTCCAACAAGGTATGATTTTTCATTCAGATACATCAATCAATTATCACAGATCGAGATATGTCCATTATGAGAAAACCATTTGAGATGATCTAGAAACTTATTGCACAAGTATTTATTCCTTGATCCGATCAAAGAATCCTAATACCTTGCCAATTTGTTTCACTTTTGAATTCTTTGAACCTTTCAAATAATTCATACTTGTATTTCAGCAAATACACACATTCAACCTTTTGAATGATCATCTCCTTTTCTTATACTAATTTGTTCAATATGCAAAATTATTTTTATGTAAGTCAAGTATACAAAATTTATTAAGTAATATTCCATTCTATACAAAACATTATTCTTATTATAAATAGAACAACAATTGTTCTTAAATATAATACCAAAGTTTTCATTGTCCAACAATAAAATGGAAATAATATTTTAACAAGAACCGGAATACAATAACAACTTATCGACTTAATAGATTTGCTTCGTAGCGATGCTAAACTATAAGTTTCTATAGCTAATGCAAGCAACCTTTGCTTCATTTTCCACATATAGGATTACTTATCTTTGTTTAACTTTCTACTGCTCGCTGATCCCTTCATAAATCTATATTTATGATAACCAAAGTCAGATCCAATACCCAAGTAGAACCTCGACTTAAAAGAAAATTTACTTCAATCATGAACAAAATCAGTATTGTAACCTGAAACTTCACTAAGCTTCTTTGGTTAGCCTCGCAAGATGCTTCTCGCAGCTTTCCAAATTGTCTGTGCTTTTTGTAGTGGAAGCAAATGCCTTTGCCATCCATATCGCTTTTGTTCTTATTATCCTTTGTTTACGCCTTTCTATTTACCTTCTTTGAATCGCTCTTCTTTCGGAAGATCCTTTGGCCCCTACCAAAGAAGACTTGGTCTTTCTTGGTTGGAAAGTGACTCTCAACATTTTTCAATATGTTATTAAGCAAATCGTGAAGCCGATATCTAGCTTGTTTATATAAAAATTCACGACAATTGTGAAAGGAGTTCGGAGTGAGTGCAAGATCAAATCTTGGCTCAACTCTCCATCCATGACAAAACCGGTTGTCCTAATTGATCAATCAAATTGATTATG
Source organism: Panax quinquefolius (assembly GCA_020205615.1). Lineage (NCBI taxonomy): Eukaryota > Viridiplantae > Streptophyta > Magnoliopsida > Apiales > Araliaceae > Panax > Panax quinquefolius. The sequence continues at coordinate 84,260,763 of CM035158.1, forward strand.
TTAAGAACTTTTTGTCTCGTATTATAGTGCCATTGGCCATTCTAGATCGGAAGAGCTCCTTAGATATCTCGATATCTATCGGCCCTACTTTCCTCACCATCAACTACTGATGTGCGGGAATATAGTAGGAGCATCCATAGTTTCATGTCGACGTCAAGCTCAGTTACTTCATGGATGTGAGCATGATGCATTGAGTTAATCTGTGCATCATCTTGCCACTTTCTAAAAGTAGCAATCTCTTCCTCGAGGCATTATTCGCAACCATTGCAGGATAGGCGATATAAGGGCATAAGATAGCTTTTCAAACTATGAGAACTATTCTCAAATTCCTTAACCAATCCGTTTAATTTGGCCCGATTAATTTAGCATCTATATGCTTCGCAGTGATAGTAATTTTAGACATTGTAAAATTCTGTAAATGAATTTGTAATTAACAACATTTTAACATACATTCTTTTATTAATTACCAAAATAAATTAGGTCTTGTTTTAAATTGGTATCTCCCACTATTTTCTTCAAACTATATTACCCTCACTTATATAGTTCGGCAAAATCTAATTAAAGATCTGCTAGTGAGAATAAGGATCCCATTTCAAATGTATATAGCCTTGTGGTGACACAACAAACTATATATAAATAAATAGGTAGACAACTTTTGTCAATTACATCAACTATGCAACTCCTCAGTATTTTGCCTCTTAGATTATTTTGATCAAGTGGTGGCACATCCGAATCAAAATTATCCAAGTTAAGTCCGACCTAGCACTCCATATATTCAAAAAGAAAAATATCATCCTTGTGGTGACACAACAAAATAATATTGTTCAATTTTCTTTATAAGCATCAAATGTGATAAATTAACATCTTAAATACTTAATACTTGCCTTTGTGGTGACACAACAAACTCATATTAAATATTTAATACTCTATTAATTTTATCATGTTGAAGGCTTGACGCTCGATATTCCAAATATCTTTGAACGCTTAGGACTTAATATAAAAATTGAGGGTTTGTTATTAATTTGTCTCATCTTGTTTAGTTACAAGCATGCATTATATATATATATAAAATACGATCATATTAATGAACATGCGAAGCATGTTTGCATAATATATAATATATATATATAGTATAAGCATGCACATATAGAATACTATATTCTACCCGGATTGATTATGGACTTTTATTCTAGTTTGGTTCACTAGAGCCACCAAGTGAACCAAAAGGTCAAACCCTAGGGGTACAAGAAATAATATTTAAATATAACTATTACATTTAAACCCGGGCTCTATTACAAACGGGTCTTCAAGCGCTTCTTGTCCCTTGATCTCTAATTCTTCAAAATTAATTCTAAATATTCCTATTACATAACTATTTTAAAATAAATAGAAACCTTGATCAGCAGTCAAGGGGAAGTACATAGGAGAGAGATAGAATTTACATTAAGAAAAATTAGAGAAGACGAGTACGCTGAACCCCATTTAATAAAACCCATACATTCATGCATCCAACTAAAATAAAATCCAATCACATTGGTCAATAGTCCATAATCAATCCCATTTATTATCATACACATCATCATATGCATCAATAAATAACATTTATCTCATGAATAATAAACATTTAATATATATATTGATATCATTTAATGGGCAAATTTAGTTAGTATAAAATCTAATTTTGAATCAAAATAAACTCCTTTATTTTAATCCAAATTTTAAATCAAAATAAAACTATTTTATTTTAATTTATCTAATTTTGAATAAAATAAACTATTTTATTTTAATCAAAATCTTTAATCAAAATAAACTCCTTTATTTTAATTAATTACGGAATCCAATTCATATATATATAAAAATCTTTAATTAAAATAAACTCTTTTATTTTAATTAATTATGGAATCCAATTCCATGTAAAAAAAAAACTTTTATTAAAGGAAACATTTGATATTCTTTTCCTATTCACAAATAAACTCCTTTATTTTGAATAATATGAAATCTTATTTCATATTTAAATAAACTCCTTTATTTAAGGAAACATGGATTCTCTTTCCTATTCACAAATAAACTCCTTTATTTTGAATAATATGAAATCTTATTTCATATCTAAACAAACTCCTTTATTTAAGGAAAGATGGATTTACTTCCCTATTTACAAATAAACTCCTTTATTTTAGGAAAAATAAAATCCAATTTCAACTCCAATTAGTTATTATGGAATCCAATTCCAAATCTAATTAGTTAGCATGAAATTTAATTTTAAAAATTAAAATAAACCTTTTTATTTTAAGATTAAAATAAACATTTTATTTTAAAATTAAATTAAACTTTTTATTTTAATATTAAAATAAACTTTTTTATTTTAAGATTAAAATAAATATTTTATTTTAATTATTTAAAATTATTATATATATATAAATATATATTACATAATATATATATATATATATATAATCACCTTTTTTCTATAGTGCATTTAAAAAAAAGGATCCTGCTTTTCTGGTAACTCACATGCTCAAATTTTGAAAAAAAATTTGCATGACCCTTTTGTAAAAAAAAAAAACGTGGGCCACTGATTGCAAAAACCATGCAAATTCGCCCATTGAAAAAAAAATGCAAATTCGCATACCATGATAATACATATCATGTAACTACCAATCATTTAATCAGATTGAAAAAAAAAAAAATTGATGGGATGCTTTCGAAAAAAAAAAATTTAAGCACTTTTTTTTTTTTTTTTTATTTAAATTTTATACAATAAAATTATGTCCAATTAAATTGTTCTAAACACATATCAATATACATATCAAATCTGAACAATTAATAATTCGCATAAAGGTTTGGCTCTCGATACCATCGTTAGGTTTGTAATATTCATGAAAGCAATCAAATTGCAAAAATTAATGCTAAGCGTGTAAAATCGAGTTTAAAAAATTTACAAACCATAAACCCGGATCATCCTTTATGCATAATTATTAATTAAACGAAAAGATAAAAGAATAAATCATACCCTGAAGATCGAGCTTCCTCGTGTACAAGTTCACCTCCAAATCCTTTCGCTCAATCTTGAATCCACCGGGTTTGGTTCCTTCCTTCGATCAACGTTAGCCACCCAAAATGTTTGGCCTCAGAGGTGATCCACCAAGGAAGAATAAAATTCAAGAAGATGGGTGTTATGGCTTAACCCTAGTTTTCTATCTCTATAGAAAAGGCATACTCCCAACAACTTGGAATTATTACGACTTTGTTGAAAAATCAACAACCCATACCACCCATAATAAAACTCTCTTATTTATTTATAGATGTGGGCAACCCACCTTAACAATTAAGGAATTGGGTTTTAATTAATTAATTCTTTTAATTAATTAAGCTCCCTAATCTTATTAGGGATAATTAATTAAACTCCTTTAACTAATTTTCCTTCCTAATCCAATTAGGAATAAATGAGAGTACTTATATTAAATTAATTCCTAAACTCTTTTAGAAATTAAAATAATAATAATTGTAATAATATTAATAAGACTCCTCTTATTAATTTATATTTAATATTTCTAAAATTTTAAATATTAAATATTAAGCTTTTTAATTTATTCTATCACCATAGATTAAATTAAATATACATAACATATTATTACGATTATGCCATTTACTTCTTAAATAATTATTCTTCCTTTTATGGTGTGACCTTTTAGGTTCTCCATATTAAACCCGGTTGTGAATAAATCAATTAGAATAATTCTAATCTTATTTAAATAAATAAATTAAATAATTAATTTATTTAAATAAATAATATTTATTCTACAATAGGATAAGCCTCCCTAAATCATCAACGACTTTCCAGATAATATAGATTTCAACATTAATCATAAAAGAACCTTTGAGTAAATAGTTATCAGACAATTCAATCCTTCCACCATACAATGTCCCAATTAAATATAAGACATGGAATTATCGTCAAGTCTTATTTTATTTAATTATATGTATTTCGATCCTTAAATGCACAACTCAAATAATGCAAATTAGAAACTCCTTTCTAATTTCATTCTCGCCTTCGCCAAGGACCTCTTTGGGTTGTCATTTATCGAATCACATAGACATTTCTCTTCTTTTATTAGAAGTGGTAGATTCTTTATCGATCATACATTATCTCCATGTACAACTTATTATACCCAAGCATACCCTTTGATATACCCTAAGGGTCTTAAGGAATAAGTCAAAGTATAACTCATCATACACAAGATACTATGATGATCTCAAGTCCAAGGATCACTCAGACTACTATCACTACACAGAATTCCTATCGACAGCAAATAAAACTCCATTAGGTATTCCTTAGCGAGCCCGCTCGATGAACTTATTCTCTAATAAGCACCTACATACTTGCTTTAGTGTCTCCACACAAATGATCATGAGATCAATCATCCTCATCCAATGAAAGCAAGTTAACGATGTACCAATCTATCCGGATTCACTAATCCCAAATTTAGTAATCCAACGATTGGGAACTATTTTAGTTTTAAGCTTTCTAAGAATTTAGATCTCATTAGAATGATCATCATCATTATTCTAAAAGCATTGCTTAAAACTATGGGTTTATCACATATTATAAAACAAAGATCATGTAGATAATTAAAAGCCTTTAATAAATTAATACTTTTTATTAATAAATGAATAAGATTGTTACAAAGTATATGCTTTATCATCAAACATGATTGGCTTGTGTGCATACTACTTTCAGATCAACACTACATTCATTAAACGTGTATACGTTTAAGTTATGGCAACCTCACGTGCCTGTCGTTAAATGACAAAAACATTTTAGCATACTCAGTCTTCGATTGAAAACCACACCAATATAACTTGGTAAACTTTAAACATGCTTGAAAGAATCATAACATAAGTCTAGCCGAAAGAATTGGTTTTGACTTCCTCATACAAGACTTCATGCGAAAGAATACATGAATGTCAAAGCTTGTCTAGAATGAACTGGAACAAGGGTTAGAATACTTGCCTTCAGCGTCTGTTTATTGATTATCACACGTACACTTTAGGTCTCTAAGTTTCTACAATACATGATCATATAACATACCACATTAGGTTCTACACGTACACTATAGGTCGTGCTGCGGTGCGAGTTAGCAGTGTGCTCAGACATTGTACCGGCACCGCGACGCCACTCATTTGGCCTTGGGTTGGCGCCACCTTAGAAAATTTACAGCTTTTGCAAATTCGGCGAAACTCCCGGACGCATAAGTTCTTCATTATAAGTCCGAATTTGCATGTTCAAAAGCCTACGGTTCATAAATCTCATACTCTATGCGTTCATGCAAGAATTTTATCTATTTGACTTCGTTTGCTAAAATTTCACCTATTAGTTCATTTTTAACGAAAACGATAAACGTTCATGAACGTTCAACGCTCGTTTCTTCGTTCTAAGTCGGAATTCGATCATTTTTGAGTTCGCGACTCTATAATGCCAAATATGACTTGTCTCCATCGAAAACTAATGTTTCCTACTTTAAACACAAAATACGACTTCCATTCCGAGAATTTCACAAATTCGACGATTATCGTCCAATCGTGTGAATTCCGGCAAAGCTTCATTACTAATCATTCTAAATGGATTTTAACCAACACATTACCATTTCAAGTTAATTATTACACCAACTTATTATTAAAGTAGGTTTTGACTTATTCTTATAAGTCAATGACTTAATCAACTTATGAACTACAAATTCTCATGCTTATAACTTACTATGGACTTAAGTCCATCAATCAATATTTTCATACTATATTGAACATACTAACATCATATGACAAACATATGAAAAGTTCTTCACAAGTTTATCAACTTATTCAAGTTCAAGTTGCTTATTCAACTTATTCGGCTTAAGTCCATTCATAACTCAATTCTTATATGTTCTTAGCATACATGTTCATTAATTACACTTCTCTTATCATCCTATTATGATAGAGATGGAAGAATATTGGACACAAGATCATTACCTTTGATGCCTAACTTCTTCTTCTTGGAAAATCTAACAAAGGAAGCTTTGACTTAAAAGTGCTTATTCTCTCTAACACTTAAGTTACTTATCTTGAGAGGAGTTGGGAGAAATTTAACAACCAACAAATGAAAAATCAAGCCTTCTATTTATAGGCAACTCAAAGTGAGGGCTTATTAGTCTTTTAGGCCATCCCACCTCCTTATTAACCTCCTCAACTTCCACCTCCTTACTATTCATTACTTAACATCCAAGTCTACTTGCTAGCCACAACACTTATTCATCACACAAATTGTTTGCCCATCAAGTCTACCCACTTACACTTGGATTACCCCATGGATCATGGCTTAATCACATTGGCCTTGCTAATTAATCTAGCTAATTCCTTATTGGGCTTACACTACAATAGTTTGGACTCATGACATATCAAACACTTGAGCTTGAGTATTACATTCTATTGGACTTCTACCAATATACTAATACTCCTATAAGTCCATTACATTAAATTAAAAGCCTTATCATTATACCATACATATAATTCTCATATTCTAGTTCGTATATTAATTTGTAATATACGTTATTCCATTCTCCATACATAATAGTATAATACGTCATATTATACTTACATTCATTACCTCGTACAATGCATACGCATCATACGATTACCACTTTCTTTCCTTAACGCTTAATAAACCTAACGTTCCCAAATTAAGTCCGCATGTGAAATATTACGTTTTTCATACTTAGATTATTATTACATAATCAATATCACCTCGATATTATAACTTTACGTATTTCTCGAAAGTTCAAAAATAATTCCCGAGCAGAAATTGATGAATAGTGTTTTTTGGAAAAATTCTCGGAAAGCTTTTATTTTCGTCTTAGAAATTCAAACACTTTAATTCTCCCACGTAGTTAAAATACTACAGCTTTCCGACGTTTTTAGGTTATAGAACGACATTCATCTTATCAACACACAATAATAATAAATAATATTATTTTATTCATTATTAAAAATATTTACAAAGGTCCGATTTTCTGGGGCGTTACACTCTCTCCCCCTTATAAGGATTCTATCTCCAGAATCTCGCTAAAAAAGAAATTACACAAACATATGTGGATAATTCTTTTTCATCATTTCTTCTAACTCCCACGTTGCTTCTTCTGCATCGTGGTTCTTCCATATCACCTTCACCGAAGGTATGACTTTATTCCGCAGAACTTGTTATTTTCTATCGACAATTTGAATTGGCGTTTCCTCATACGTTAAGTCCTTCTCGATATGAATAGGCTCATATTCTATCACGTGCTTATAATCTGGCTTATAAAGACGCAATACCGATACGTGAAATACATTATGTATTCGTTCTAGGTCTAGAGGTAATGCTATCATATATGCTACCTTACCCACCCGTTTTAATACCTCAAAAGGTCCTATAAACCTCAGACTTAACTTTTCTTTCTTTCCAAAACGTATCTTTCCTTTCCAGGGAGATACTTTTAGAAATACGTACGAACCTACTTCAAATTCTCTATTCTCTCTATGCGAATCCGTAAACTTCTTCTGTCTTTCTTGAGCTGCTACCAAACACATCCGTATTAGTTTAACAATGTCCGCTGTTTGTTGCACCAATTCTGGTCCCAACATTCGGCGTTCTCCTACCTCATCCCAATACAGTGGCGTTATGCATTTCCTCCCATACAAAGCTTCGTAAGGCGGCATACGTATGCTTGCATTATAACTATTGTTATACACAAACTCCACTAATGGTAGATGATCATCCCAACTACCCTTGAAATCCATGATGCAAGATCTTAGCATATCTTCTAACGTCTGAATTGTTCTCTCGCTCTGTCTATCCATTTGTGGATGATACGCCGTACTCAAATTCAACTGCGTTCCTAACTGCTCTTGTAGACTCCTCCAAAAGTTCGATGTGAATCGTGGGTTACGATCTGACACAATTGATACTGGTACTCCATGTTTGGAAATTATTTCCTTAATATAAAGTCTAGCTAACTGGTCTAAATTATACTTGACCCTAATTGGCAAAAAGTGAGCTGACTTTGTCAACCGGTCCACTATTACCCAAATCGCATCATACCCTTTCGTTGTAGTCGGAAGTCCTACCACAAAATCCATCGTGATATTCTCCCATTTCCACTCCAGAATTTCTAATGACTGTAGCAAGCCACTTGGTCGTTGATGTTCAGCCTTAACTCTTTGACAAGTTAAGCACCTACTCGCATACTCGGCTATCTCTCTCTTCAAGTTCGGCCACCAGAAACTCTGTCGAAGATCTTGATACATCTTAGTGCTACCAGGATGAATTAAAAACCTCAAACTATGAGCCTCTTGTAATACCTGCTCCTTTAATTCCGTCTCATTCGAAACCCAAATTCTTCCTTCAAATCTTAATAATCCCTCATTATCAAGACTGTACTTAATATCTTTTTCATTGGCCAACCGCTCCTTCATCCGGTCACACTCATCAGTTTTGAGTTGCACCTCCTTGATTCTCTCTACGATAGTAGATTGCATCTCCGTCGTAAATAGAATTTGTCCTCCTTCACTTGGCAGCTTCACTTCCAACTCCATCCTAGCCATCTCTGTTATTAACTCAGTTTGAGCCGTTAACAAAGACAACTTTTCCCAACCCTTCCAACTTAAGGCATCGGCAACTACATTGGCTTTTCCAAGGTGATACAGGATTTCACAGTCATAATCCTTTATCAACTCCAGCCATATCCTCTGCCTCATATTCAACTCCTTCTATTGAAGATATATTTTAGACTCTTGTGGTCCGTGTATATCTCACATTTTTCTCTATAAAGATAATGTCTCTATATCTTTAGAGCAAAAACTACTGCGGCCAGTTCCAGATCATAAGTAGGATAAACTTTCTCATAATCCTTCAACTGCCTAGATGCATACGTAATGACCTTGCCATGCTGCATGAGCACGCAACCAAGTCCTCTATGCGTAGCATCGCTATAAACTATAAAATTTCCTGTGTCATCAGGCAATGACAAAACAGACGCTTCACTCAACCTCTTCTTTAGTTCTTGAAAACTGTCCTCACACTTGTCAGTCCAAGCGTATTTTACCGTCTTCCTCGTCAAGTTAGTCAACAGAGTAGCTATCTTTGAAAAATCTTGGATGAATATCACCTCGATATTATAACTTTACGTATTTCTCGGAAGTTCAAAAATAATTCTCGAGCAGAAATCGATGAATAGTGTTTTTTGGAAAATTTCTCAGAAAGCTTTTGTTTTCGTCTTAGAAATTCAAACACTTTAATTCTCCCACGCAGTTAAAAAACTACGGCTTTCCGACGTTTCTAGGTTATAGAACGACATTCATCTTATAAACACACAATAATAATAAATAATATTATTTTATTCATTATTAAAAGTATTTACAAAGGTCCGATTTTATGGGGCGTTACATTTAGAACCTGGGAATTTAGAATATATGTTGTTATATTTGAGTATATAATGATGTATGTTTGGAAGAAGATGGGATCGTGACGTACAGAATTTGGGTGTGAAGATAGACCAGATTTTGGGGCGTTACACAACTAGCCCAGTAAAGAATATCATGACTAAAAATAATTAAATTATCAATAGCCTTCGTCAGTAATAAATCAAAGATTTAGAACATATGGTAGATGATAAAACTTTTCAACCATAGTTGCAGCAGAACGAGTAATCCATTAGAAGACTCAAATAGACCATGAAGTTTATTATCTTCTCCATGTTAAAAGTCCACCAACCATGTTTTATCCTTGTAATATCAATGAACAGATACTGTCCACGATTATGTGAATAACTCATAATCGTAATTGTGATTCTAAATTTCACTTCGCACCCAGGACGAAGATAATTTTCATCACCTGTCTTTACTTGAAACATCGAAGATCATGGTTATACCAAATCACAGTTCCTTTTCATAATCACACAAATAAATTCATCTTTGCACTACAGGCCAAAGATATTCATTAACAGTTCATCTTTGCACTACAGGCCAAAGACATGCAACTTCTTTTTAGAAGAGTTAAGTAGAGCATGATATCTACTATCTTCTATGAATTAAAAGTTTATTATCAATATTTTATTGCTGAGACTCAGCTTAATAAATAATCCACATCATCGAATCATCCTTGCACTACGTCTAAGGATATTCATTAGTATCACGACCACGAATTATCCATGCACTACGGGCCAAGGATATTCGTGTTTTCGCCAATGGTCATGATTATACCGAATAATCCCTGGTCATAATCATACCAACAACTGTCCATCAATGCACTACGGGCCAATGAAGACTTTTATCACATCCTTTGTAACACTACAGGTCATAATTATACCGAATAATCCTTGGTCATAATCATACCAATCAACAGTCTATCTATGCATGTAAACCAAAGATGACTTTCATCACGATATAAGCATGAGGATGATGACAATGCTATAAGCATTAATCAAACAAAATCAAGGATAAATATCAAAGACTTTAAATTTATCCAGAGTTTAAAAATATCCAAATTGTCAACATGATACTGCTTTATGGGGTAAAATTCAAGAATAATATCCATGTATCAAAAATAATTTGGACAGAAAAGAAATAAATTTTTCGATGAATAGTATCCCGTGAATAGTACCCTATGAATTGTACTTCAGGAATAGTACCCTGTGAATAGTACCCCATCATGAAAAGTCCCCTGAATACGAGAGTGAATAATACTAGAATGAATAGTAACCGGGTGAATAGTAACCCGTGAATAGTAACTCGTGAATAGTACTTTGGCACGAAAAGTGCCCCGAATACCCGAGTGAATAATACTAGAGTGAATAGTAACTGGGTGAATAGTAACCCATGAATAGTAACTCATGAATAGTACTCTGGCACAAAAAGTGTCCTGAATACCCTAGTGAATAATACTAGAGTGAATAGTATTTGGATGAATAATAACCTGTGAATAGTAACTCGTGAATAGTACTCCAGCACGAAAGGTGCCCCGAATACCTGAGTGAATAATACTAGAGTAAATAGTAACCGGGTGAATAGTAACTCGTGAATAGTACCCCGGGTGAAAATATTGATATTTAATAAGAAAGTTCAAATCAATATTTTAATAAAACGATACTGGATGAAACGCAAAGCTCAAGGATATTCTACTAATTTCAGGAATTATAAAAGCAATACTTGCCATAGTAAGTTTAGATTTAAGAATATGAAAAGAAATAACATACGAAAACTGCAAATGGATTTTCACCATATGGTATGTAATCCGCGTAGACAGGTTATTCCGACATATTAAAGGATGAATACGAAAAATAGTATTCCTTATGAATACGAAAGAAATAATACCCCTTATGATACAAAAATAACATCCCTTACGAATACAACAAATAATATCCTTTGCCAAACAAAAATAACATCCCTTACGAATACAACAAATAATATCCTTTACCAAACAAAAATAACATCCCTTACCTTAGTAGAAGACTGGATACTGCAATAGTGAAGTAGCAAAATACTCTTCTTCTTGCTCTCTATAGTTTCTCTCACTATAGCTTCTCTTGTGAATCTCAATGAATTGGTGAGAATGAAATAAGAATTAAGCTTCTATTTATAGGAGAATGGACTAAATAGTAACTAATGCACGAACGGTCCAGATTGATTCACTATTAAACGGACGGTCCATATTGATTACTATTAAAACCACAACCGACGGTCCAGATTGATTTACTTTTAAAACCACCATCGACGGTCCAGATTGATTTACTTTTAAAACTACCATCGATGGTCTAGATTGATTTACTATTAAAACAACCACCAATGGTCCAGATTGATTTACTATTAAAACCACCATTAATGGTCCAGATTGATTTACTATTAAAACCACCATCAATGGTCCAAATTAATTTACCATTACAACCACCATCAATGGTCCAGATTGATTAACTATTAAAATCACCATCAATGGTCCAGATTGGTTATCTATTAAAACCACCATTGACGGTCCAGATTAATTTAACTTATTACACTTTAGTACCTCTAAAGTTTTTCAAGTTTGCATTATTCCCTTCTAACTTTTGTAATTCACTTATCTTCAATAAACACATTCTTAGTACTTCAACAATTATTCATCATTAATATTATAACTTACAATATCGACAACCAGATCATTCCCAGGTAAGAGGGAGCTTTCCGATAAGGATTTCTCTCTATTGACACGCAATTAGGTGACCAAACCTCTCTTCGACAGAACTTTCTAGACATTGTCAATATTGCAAATAATAATATGAATAACTTTGTTGTCTCAATTATTAATTTAATAATAAAAAATATTATGTAGATGATACTGTGATAATAATTGAATCAAATAACGTGAGATACTATGCAACACTTATTGTAGCAATAATTGAGTAAACGGAGTGGCTTCTTACGTAAGCATCAATAATTAATACTGTGTGCTGCTATGCAACCACGCGTATTACTGTACTTTTATCACCGGAAAGTTCAACAATTAACGGTAAAAATTTTGTCGTTATTTTTTAAAAAATTGGTTTCTGTCGTTTTCTAACTTCGACAGTTATTCCGTTGTGGGGTCCACCAATGATAGTGTCGTCGAACGAATATTCCCTGACAAAAAGAATATTTCCTAACCAAATGAATATTCCCCGACACAACGAATATTTTATATCAACTTGCTTACTTTACAAAAAAAATTTCACATATCACCCTTAACTTTAACCTTTTATCAATTTAACCATTTACTAAATAGAATAATAATTATAAGAAAATTGAATACTTTTATTTCATAAAATTTGGAGTCTTATACTTAATTTCTATATTCTTTCACATTTTATCTCTAATGTTTTATACATTTTTTCTCTCTAAAAGATTTTATACACTGTCTAAAAAATTTTAATTACTCTCTTCAAAATTTTTGTACAAACTGGATACCAAATTCTTAGGCTCTTCTCTGCTTCAATTTTCTTATATAGAAGGGTATGTTTCTATTGTTGTTGCAATGCAACGGGAGTGGGATTTTTGGGCCCAAAGAGGATCCCTAAGGCCCAAAAAGGTGAAATTTGACCAAAAAGTCAACTATATCCGTTTTTGACAAGAAAATACATCTTTTTTGTGGAAATAACCTTATAAGAAAAATGCAAAAGTTTCTCCCGACGTGATTTTAGCCATATTCCATCGTTTTGAGAGTCAAAATGATAATTTTTACATTTTTCATTAGTGTTTTGCACTTTTTCAATAAGTTAGGGGTATTTTTGTAATTTTGATAAGTTGTGTTGTATGTAGGGTTTTGTTTTAAATAGTTTGTAAATCCACTTATGGCTAGACAATTTTGATGAAATAAAATCTCCGTTTTCAGTTCAATTTCTCGGTATTCTTTTGAATTAACGAGTTTTTAATTAACAATTCTTGTTAACCAACGCACGCTGCATCAGATTGGTATCAGATTCGCTACGATCCTACACCATGCCATAACGGAGACGTGTTAATGATGCCCAGATGGAAGATGTGCTTCGGACAGATGAGATTGAACAGTTACGCCAACATGTAGACCGTTTAACACACCTATTGGCTGCACTTCAGCAGCCACTGCCACAATATGAAGTCGATTCGGAGGATGAAGATTTTTATCATGGGGAAAACCCTTTTGCGCCCCCCATGACCAACTTAAGCAAACAAATCAGCGATGGGAGTCTAGGTTCACGATTGAAATTCTAAAATTCCATGGTAGCCTCCAAACTACTGAATTTCTGGATTAGCTGCATACAATAAAAGAATTCTCGACTTTAAGGAGGTTCCAAATCCTCATCATGTTCAATTAATCACTATGCGACTGCGTGGCAGGGCAAAGCATGGTAGCAGTAGACGAAGGTAACTAGGGCTCGCACTAGTAAGACTAAAATCATTTTTTGGGAGAAGTTTAAGAAGCATACGAGGGAAGTCTTCCTCCCATACAACTATGAACGTAAACTGTATCAACGCATTCAACTTATGCGTCAAGGCCTTGATCTGTTGATGACTATACTATAGAATTCTACTAGTTGCTCGCTCGAACGGAGATTGTTAAATCCAATCCCAATTGGTTTTCAAGTATATTGGGGGGTTGTGGCTCTAATTACAAGGCGTGCTTAATATGCTTGACCAATTAACAGTTTCTAAAGCACACCAACGGGCGCTACAAGTCGAGGAAAAGTTGGCTTGATGCACGTATGGGGGATTCAAACTAGATGGCTGTTACTAGATGGCTGTTCTTCAACTTAACCACAATCAGGACCTGCGTGCCAACCACCTGTTCTTCAACCATATCGTGCTAGTGGCGGGCCTCCATCGGGTCATTTTGGTAGTGGGATGTGTTGTTTTAATTGTGGTGGGATAGGACATCGACAAACAAATTATCATCATGTAACTCCTAATATTAGGGGACTGTTTGCTGATGATCTGGAAATCCCTCTGAAGCTAATTTTTTATATTGACAATGATGCATCCATGGAGGAGTTTGTGGAGGGTGATATATGTCCGATTTTAATGTTATGATGAACCTATTTAAGTCCCCGTGCTTCAGATGATGATTGGCATTGCACTACTATTTTTCAGTCCACTTGCACGATTGAGGGGGAATTTTGTCGCTTTATCATTTAGGTAGTTGTGAGAAAGTGTTAATCAATTTTACCGTGGAGAAATTGGGCCTGAAAGTTGAGCAACACCCTAAACCATATAATCTAGCTTGGCTTAATAAAGGCACGGATGTCACTGTTTTCCGTCGTGTCTTGGTTTCTTTTTCCATTGGCCTAACCTATGCTGATGAGATTTATTATGACGTGGTATGTATGCATTTCTGCCATCTTTTATTAGGGCATCCTTGGTAATTTGATCACGAGGTAATTCATGACGGTCGTGCAAACACATTCATTTATGTTTGGTGGGAAAATGATTGTTTTACTACCCGGTAGAGATAAGGTTGGCTCTCCCACTGTGGCTAGTACCACTCTTTTGTCCAGACCACAAGTCATGGCTGACTCAGGGATCGTTTATGTGCTCTTCACCAAACCTACCACCAAAGTTTCTCCCGTACCAGCTGAAGTGAAACCATTGTTGGATGAATTTACTGATATCTTTCCTGATGAACTTCTCGCTAAACTAACTCCACTACGTGACATTCAACATCAAATTGATTTAGTCCTGGGAGGTGTGGCCCAACTGATTGCATTACAGGATGATTCCCAAAGAACATGAGGAATTATGCTGCCAGGTTGAGGAGTTACTCGCCAAAGGCCACATATGAGAGAGCCTTAGTCATGTGATGTGCATGCCCTCTTAACCCCAAAAAAGGATGGCACTTGGCAAATGTTTGTGGATAGTCGGCCAATTAACAAGATTGCTGTTCCTTATTGCTTTCTTATACCCCGTTTGGATAATTTGCTTGATCAATTGGGTGGGGAAACAATGTTTAGCAAATTGGATTTGAAGAGTGGCTACCATCAAATTCGAATAAAACCTGATGATGAATGGAAGACGTCATTCAAAACCTGTGAAAGCTTGTACAAGTGGCTAGTGATGTCTTTTGGCATGTCCAATGCCCCTAGCACGTTTATGCACGTTATGAATCAATCATTGCACCCTTTCATCGGTAAATTTGTTGTGGTTTATTTTGACGATATCCTTATTTATAGTGCTAACCCTGAATATCATCTTTAACACTTGTAGAAGATTTTAACGGTTCTTCACAAAGATAAATTTTATATAGCTCCTAGTAAGTGTGCTTTTATGACCGATACAGTTCAGTTTCTGGGTTATATCGTGTCTGAGGATGGTTTGGGGATGGAAAATTCAAAATTTGAGCACATTCAACAGTGGCCCCAGCTTAACACTATTATACACATGCGGAGTTTTCATGGTCTTGCCTCATTTTACCTTCGTTTCATCCCTCATTTTAGCAACATTATGGCACCTCTTACTGACTGTATAAAGGGTACCAAGTTCTTTTGGAAGGCCGATGTCACGGTTGCATTTCAAGAGATTAAACATAAATTGACCATAACACCAATTCTTGTCCTTCTTGATTTTGCCCAGCCATTTGAGCTTCATTGTGATGCTTCCAAAACTGCTATTGGTGCAGTCATCAGCCAATCTGGTCGTGTTGTTGCTTACTTCGGTGAGAAACTTTCTGGGGCTAAACTCTACTTCAACACATACGATGTTGAGTTCACACGATAGTTTAAGCTGTGAAACACTGGCGCCATTATCTCTTTCAGTAGGAATTTACCCATTTTACTAACTATGACGCCCTCAACCATCTTTCTAGTCAGGAAAAGATTTTCGCTTTTCATGCTTCCTGGAAATCATACTTGCAACAATTTACTTTTGTGATAAAACATAAGGATGGAACATTGAATTGTGTGGCTGATGCTCTAAGTCGACGTCATAACCTTCTTGCTGAGATGCGGATCACTATTCCTGGTTTTGATTATTTTCTGGACTTATATGCTACAAATCCCTTCTTTACTACAGTTTTATTGCAGAGTTAGCATGGTGAGAGGATATATTTTACGTTGCAAGATGGGTTTCTTTTCCTTGGCCTCCAACTTTGTACTCCAGTGATCAGCTTATGTTTGAAAATCATCTAGGAATTGCACAATGAGGGCCATGTTGGTCGTGATCTCACTTTCCATCTGGTATCTAGTTCTTACTTTTGGTTAATTATGCGTAGGGAATGACCAGATTTGTTCATCGTTGTCGTGTTTGTCAGTTGTCAAAAGGTACTTCCACTAATGTTGGTTTGTATATGCCTCTTCCCATTCCAACTTAACCTTGGACAGACGTTAGTATGGAATTTTTGCTTGGTCTTACGCATACACAACGTGGCAATGATTCCATCTTTGTTGTGGCGATCGATTTTCAAAGATGACTCACTTCATCCCTTGTAAGCGTACCACTGACGCAGTTCTTGTTGCTTAGTTATATTTTTGGGAGATTTATCGTCTTCATGGATTGCCAACGTCCATTATGCCTGATCGTGTTACTCGGTTTCTTAGTCATTTTTTGGCGGAGCCTCTGGCTATTGGTTAATATTATACTCAATTTCAGTAGTGTTTGACATCCGCAGATTGATGGGCAAACGTAGGTGGACAACCGTTACCTCGATAATTTATTACATTGTTTGGTAGGCGAACATGTGAAGTCATGGGATTCAATATGTCAACTTAAATTTGAAAGTAGTATTGTAAGACCCCAACTTTTATGAATAAAGATTAATTTCTCTCGAAATATATTTTTGAATATTATGGTGTGTATATAATATAATGTTATAGTTGTGGGTAATATTTACAAATTTTGTAAAGTAAGCAAGTGGTTATATAATATTCGATTAGTCGGAGAATATTCGTTTTAACAGGGAATATTTGTACGATGGCACAATCATTGGTGGACCCCACAACGAAAGTATTGTCGTAGTTAGAAAAGCATGTAATTATCATTTTATAAAAATAACTCTACGAAAGTGTTACCGTTAAAACCGTTGAACTACCCTTAGTAGTAAAAGTACAAGAATATATACGTGGTTGCATAGTAGCACCAGTATTGATTATTGATGCTTACGTGAGAAGTCACTCGCTTATATTCAATTATTGCTACTGATAATTGAATTTGCGATCATATATCTCATATTATTGATTCAATTATTGTCACAAGATTATCATCGCATAATATGTTATATTATTAAATCAATAATTGAGACGACAAAGTTATTCATATTATTAAATTGCAATATTTACAATATCAGAAGTTACATCGAGGAGAAGTTTGGTCATCTAATTGCGTGCCAATAAGGAGAAATCCTTATCGGAAAGCCCTTTCTTTCCTGGGAACGACCTGGTTGTTAAATATTGTGAGTTATAATATTAATAATGAATACGTTCGTGTTGATTAAAGATGAAACTGATAGTTCCATTGTGTTGGAATTGTTAGTGTTAGTGGAAATCGACATTTATTTCGATATTAATTGATGTCTGGAAGTTATACTGACCAGTCAGGTAATTAATCGGATAAATGAGCAATTAATTGCTATTAATTCACATGATTATAACTTTTTGTTCGCATGTGTTGTGACGCCCCCAAATTCGGGTATCTTCCAACCCGACAGATGGTGCTACACTGTACTCATAACTATACAATCATTCCATTGAAATACAACATAATGAATGTAATTACTATCTTCTTATTACAATCAAAGTATAATCATTCCCTGTGTTCATAAACCGATTACATCGTTCGATTATTCATCTTGTATAATACATACAAACATCTTAGTCTATTACACGATGGTTAAGTATCCATCTTAGCTTTGCCCTTATCTCTCTTAGCATTCTCAAGACGTTCATCCCATAATCGCAATCATATAATTCACGCAAGAAGTGAGCATAACAAGCTCAACAAGTTTTAACAAAGGATAACTGTAATACCACATTCGTGAATTATATGACAAATTCATACATAACTAAATAAATAGTTATGAAGTATTATGAAACAATAATACTTTAACATTTCATATCATCAATTCCCAAAGTATAGAGTAGATTAGGAATTACGAACAGGATTCGATAGACCATGAAATGACTTTACGTTTTCATACTTGAAAAGGATATCACAAGACTAAAATTTGAACATCCGCATTACTTACGAGCACTTCTAGGTGATCAGCCTATAGTACTCTATGTTGATCAACACTCATTCGTTAAACGTATTTACGTTTAACATTTGGCAAACTCGCATGCCCATCGAATAATCAATGAAAAATACTTTTGTTTGTTCATAGAAAAACCTTACCTTCACATTCGTACAAATTACTTGGCATATGATAGTGTTAACATTTCTATATAGAAAGATATGAATATCAATCAATCTATATCTTACGAGTAGTCTAGCCGAGTTAAATCTGGCATTGACCCTTTCTTTAAAATCAGTCGTGCAATTCAGTATAATAAATCACATAAAACTTGGCTAACTTAAAAGTTAGACAAGCGTTAAGAAAACTTGCCTTTCAACGTCTTCAAATAACTTAATCGACTGACCACAGCCTTTACAGAATCTACATGATATATTCACATAGCACACTGTAATTAGTTATCAAACAATTATTCACATTGTTCCTACCAACTTCTTTCTCTTCTATGTCTTGGTTAACTTAATATTATTAATAAAGTCAACTCGACTTATTACCGTTCTTCCCAGCTTATTAACCAACTTACGTTATTAACCGGACACTATCATTATTGGCAAAGTACCAACGTTGTTTCCCCGACTAGGGTTTATCAGCAACACTTTGTGTTCTTCTTTCAAAACTTACTAACATGCATTCAATTCCTAAGTTCAATACCATATACATTAGTATAGGTAGTATAGGAATAGTCTTAGTACATTCATTGAGTACATAAACTCAACTCATATAGGTCTCGGAACAACTAAAGTTCAAAACCTAGCTTTCTAACAAACCCACGACTCGGTGCAAAATGACATGACATACTAGTTCAAAGATCAGCTGAAATGCCAGCTTCCAAGATACCATGCTTTGGTCTCGTGGCATTATGCGAGACTTCCTTCTATTAGTGGCGCTACGGCACCACTTTCCAGTAGCCCATTATATACTATGGCCTGCCACGACGGGCACTTTAATCAACTGTTGTTCGCGTGCATGACGCTTGAATTCTCGGACTAGATAATTTTCAAGGATAAAAATTTTGGTGAGATTCTTGGAGCCATAACTTCTTCGTTATAGGTCCGATTTGGTTTGTTCAAAAACCTACATGTCATAAATGACATACTCTACGCGTTCATATAAGAATTTGACACTTTCGAATCCGTTAACTCAAAATCCACTATTGAGTTCATTTTTTAAGCATTCGTAAACGTTAATGAGCGTTCAATGCTCATTTTCTTTGTTTTAAGTCGAAATTCGACGATTCTTAAGTCCACGACTCTTAAATACCCTAACTCACGCGTTGACATTGAAAAACAATGTTTTCAAGTCTCACGACAACTTTCGACTGCCAATCCGGAATTTCTACGTTTTTGACGTTTAACGTCTATTTCCGTGAAATTCGCCATAACTTCGTTACTAATGTTCTATAAGCCAAATCAAATGGAATACTCCATGGACTTCATATCTACATCCTAACCAAACAAGATGCACATATTAACGTATTGATGGAGTTCAATTGTTTATCAACAATCAACCTCAACAATCAATATTTTCATGATTTTAAGCTATATCAAACCTTATGATTTCTATGATTTCATGACTTATAGAGATTAAATCTAAGGTAAGTCATTCTTATTCCACCATACAAGCCATACACCACCCATATATGATTCTCCATACTAAAAGAAAACTAAAAGAGATGAAAGTAGAAATAAGGGATATTACCTTAAGAACTCTTAAGTAATCTCTTGGAAAACTATAAGGCAAAGCTTCCAAGTGTATGATTTGGTTAAGCCTAGCTCTTTTTCTCTCTCAATAATCTAGTTTGGCAATTGAAAAACTCACAAAAGACCAACTCTTGCTTTCTATTTATAGGGAAATGAAATGGAGGGCAATTTAGTCATTATACCATCACCTCCTTACTATTTAACACTTTATCACCAAGTAAAATACTTGGTGACCAAGTGATATACTTGCCTTGTACACCAAGGGCCGGCCCACCATGCCCATGGGTCATCCCCGTGGGTTTTACCAGGTGACCCACCGGTTCGATCCACGGTTCGGTTTTCTTTCTTTGGGCTTAACCAATCTAATATTGGGCCTTGACTTGGGCTTAACACACTAATCCCTTGGGCTTTCTCATTCCATTGATTGGACTAAACATAATCCAACCCAAATGAATTAGCATTAAGTCTTAACTTAATTCCTTAATACGAATCGTATTCTATACGTATAATTCACGTATTCTCTCTGTATAATACTCGTATGATAATTGTATTGTACTTCCTATTAACTCATCGTATTATACATAGATACTAAATAGTATCATCCTAGTATAACACACGCTCTAACAATAACGCAATTCCTTCTACGCATTTCATTTCCTTCTCGGAAATCAGTATACTCAACCCTTAAGTTTTAAGTCCGCAGGCGAAAACTTCATTTGCCATAAATGAAATATTATCAGATATTTTATCTCATCTAGATATTCTATCATTACGCGTTTCTCGGAATTTCAAAATAATTTCCCGAACAAAAACGAATGAATAGTGTTTTTACAGGAATTTCTCGAAAAACATTTATTTTCGTCTCGAAAATTCTAAATAATTAATTCTAGCACGTAGCCAGATTACTAACCACATAACACATTCTAGGTCATAGAACGACCTTCACATATCTTACTCACAAAATAAATCAATTAAATTCATTTAATTCACATAATCAAATAAAATTTTAATTGTCATAAAAATCCAATTTTCTTGGGCGTTACATGTGTGTACTATTGATTCACATTCTTGTACTATTAGGGGAGTTGGTGCAATATTGATAATACTTGCATGACTAAGTTAAAAATAGAGGTATAGATGGACGTACTATACTGTAATTCGTATTTTCACATGATTATAACTATTGATTCACATGATTGAACTATTGATTCACATTATTTACTATTAGGGGAGGTGGTGCAAGTTTGATAATACTTGCAGGACTAAATTAAAAATGAAGAAAAAGAGGAAGGTATTATACTGTAATATTTCGAGTCCTAAAACGTGCAATTATCGAAACTATATTTTCCTATAAATAGATGCTCATTCTTCCTTCATTTCTCACCAATTCACTAAAGCTATAGAACAATTATTATAGAGAGAAATTATAGAGAGAAAGAAGAAGAGAAGTCTGCTACCTCACTATTCTAGTATCCAGTCTTCTTTTGAGGTAAGGGGTATTATTCTTTCGTATTCATGAAGAGAATTATTTTCTTTCAATACTCGTAGAATTTGTTATTCCATTCTTTATTATTATGTTGGAATAACTTTATCATGCAAGTACCGCATACATGGTGATATTGTTCTATTATTCCATTCTTTATTATTCGTTAGAATAACTTTGTTTTGTCTGATTCATCGCATGCACGGTGAATTCTGTTGTTATTCCATTCTTTATTATTATTCATTGGAACATCACATGCATGCGGATTACGCGTGACACTGGTTCCATTCTTTATTATTTAGTTGGAATATATCACATGCATGCGGATTACGCATGACACGGTTCTATTCTTTATTATTACATTTGGAATATCGTATACATGCGATTACTGGTGACTGGTTCCATTCTTTATTATTACATTGGGAATAACTCATCTGCATGCGATCTATATCGCATGCCTAGTGAATTCGTTATTCCATTCTTTATTATTACATTGGAATAAACATACATGTGGATTATCGCATGCATGGTGAATGATCCTTTGTATTCATTCCTTATTCATTTGTGGAAATGATCTGTCTACGTGGATTACCGCATGGCGGGTGAAAATCCATTTACAGTTTCATATATTCTATTATACTCAGTTGGTTAAAGTTTTGGCTTCTATACTCCATGAAATTAGTAGAATATCCTGGATATTTGTGCTTCATCCAGTATATTTTCACGAAAATATTCTTCTGAGCATTCTTGAATTTTATTCCACAAAGAAGTATCATGTTGACAATTTGGACGTAATTGATTTTAGGATAAATTAACTTATAAATCTTTAAAATTTATTCTTGAACTTGTTTTATTAAATTATTATGTCATTGCCATCATCCTCATGTTTATATTGTGATGAAAGTCATCTTTGGCTTACGTGCATAGATGGACTTGGTATGATTATGACCAGGGATCATTCGGTATAATCATGACCTGTAATGTTATAAATGATGTGGTAAAAGTCGTCAGTGGCCTGTAGTGCATTGATGGACAGTTTTTGGTTTGATTATGACCAGAGATTATTCGGTATAGTCATGACCACTGATGATTTAATGAATATCCTTGGCCCGTAATGCAGGGATGACTCGATGATGTGGTTTATTTATTAAGCTAAGTCTCAGCAATAAAAATTGATGTAAACATTTTAAATCATAGAAGATAGTAGATATTATGCTCTACTTGACTCTTCTAATGGATTGCTTATTCTGTTGCAGTTAAACTTGATGTCTATTGTATTTTATCAGTTTAACATTGTTGAAGGCTAATGATAATTTATCCTACATTATCTTAGTCATAATATTTCTTATTGGGCTAGTTGAGCTCACCCTTTTGCTTTAATTGTTCTCTTCAGGAAATGAGAACGTAGCCGAAACTAGTCGGGGAACGGAGTGATGGTCCGAGATGGTGTTATAGTAGTCCTCACTATTCTATAAAATAGTGTGACAATAAATGTAATGAGGACTCTATTTGAGAGTGGATATTGTCTAGGACGCAATATTCCTGTTTAAACTCTCAGCTATGTTTTGTCATATTTTACACGACTGTTGTATAATTAAGTTGTATTTGAATTTATGTACCATGTATCTGGCGACCCAAGATGGGTGATGTATACCTATTTTGGGGGCGTCCAGTTGGTATCAAAGCTTAGGGATATTTTTATTGGCTGAGATGTGAGACAAGAACTAGGAGGGGAGAGATGGGGAATTCCTTCGCTAGTATGACCTACCTAAGTTTATTTGGTATTTAATTGGCCGGTCAGAGTATAGGGATAATATGTGATATGTTAATTAACCCTTGTTTTGTGGCAGTATTTGAAAATGGCATCCGAAAATGTTGAGATAAGCAATGAAGCACATGAGACTGTTGAGTCACTACAGATTAATACCCAGGATAATGTGCAACATGAAGACAATAATCCTCATATAAATAACAACGATCAAATGATGAACGATGGGATTTTCAGAGGTTTTATGCAATTCATGCAACATTAGGCGAAGGCAGCTCCTATCCAAAATGCAGGTGGAAACACTGACAACTCTCGGATGGTCACCATTAAGCGATTCAAGGAGCTGGGACCACCGGAGTTTTTGGAGAGCCAAAACCACTTAAAGCAGAGACGTGGATAAAGCAGATCAACAAGATATTTGATGTCTTGGGATGCTTTAAGGAGAAAAAGGTTCCCTTTGCCACCTTCATGTATTGCAATGATTCTGACATTGGTGGGAATCGTAAAGCGTACTCAACTTCTTGCAGACTCAAAATGTCTTGGGAGAAGTTCCAAGAGCTGTTCAACGACAAGTACTTTCCTGAAAGTATTCGTCACATGAAGGAGGTAGAATTCATCAAGCTTGAGCAAAATAATATGACTATGGCACAGTACGAAGCTAAGTTTGCCGAGTTGTCCCAGTTTGCGACCCACTTGGTTGATAATGAGGAGAGAATGACGTGGATATTTCTAAGAGGTTTGAAACCCGAGATACATCAATACCTAATTTCTCATAAAATATGTTTGTATTCAGATGTTGTGAATAGGGCTCAGTTATTGGAGCGTGATAATGAGTCAACCCAACCAAGAGAGAACAACCGGCAAGTCGATAATACCAGTGGTAGCAATCATCGAAGCGGTGACAATCGATTATTTTAGGGATTGATTGGTTAACTACTCATCATGCTAAAATCGATTATTTTCGTAAGGTTGTTAGCTTTCATATTTCTAACCAACCTATTATGCGATTTCAAGCAACCAAACCACTAAAATCAATCACTGTCATATCAAGTCATAAAGCTATTCGTTTATTGAAAAACGGATGTCAATGTAAGACCCCAACTTTTATGAATAAAAATGAATTTTCTATAAATATCATTTTTGAATATTATGGAATAAATTTGATATAATGTTATAGTTGTGGGTAATATTTATAAATTTTGCAAAGTACGCAAGTTGTTATATAATATTCGATTAGTTAGGGAATATTCGTACGACAGCACAATCATTGGTGGACCCCACAACATAATTATTGTCGGATTGAGAAAATGACAAAAATATTTTTATGAAAATAACGGCGGAAGTTTTACTGGTTGATCTTTGTTGAACTACTCGGTAGTAAAAAATGCGATGTCTGGCGTGGTTGCATAGTAGTAGCTTATTACGGTATTGATTATTAATGTTTATGTGAGAAGTCACTCAGTTTGATTCAATTATTGTCGATATTTTATATGTTATTAAATCAATAATTGAGATGACAAAGTTGTTAATATTATTATTTGCATTATTAACGATGTCTAGAAGTTCTACCAAGGAGAGGTTTGGTCACCTAATTACGTGCCAATAGGGAAAAATCCTTATTGGAAAGCCCCCTCTTTCTTGGGAACGACCTGGTTGATTAATAGTGTGAATAATAATAATGATGATGAAGTTTTGTTTTATTCGTATTATTAACGTAATAAAACAGAAAAAATCTTTTTATATAAAACAGAATACTTTTATAAAGTTATACATTTTATTAATAATAACAATAATTAGAATATATTATATTTTATTACGCATAGTGTTTGCAGGTTTGCTTGCATAGTGTTTGTATAGTAAAATCTTTTTAAAAGTTATTCATTTTATTAGATTATAAATAGAATATATTATATTTTATTTAAAAGATTTTGCTTTAAATATGGACCGTCTGGATTAAAGTAAATCAATACGGATAGTTCATGGATTAGTTACTATTCATTCCATTCTTACATAAATAAAAGCTCACTCCTTCATTATTTCTTACGAATTCTTTGAAACTAGAGAGAGAAACTATAGAGAGAAAGAAGAAAAATATTCTACTACTTCTTTACTCTAGATATCAAGTTTCTTTTATGGTAAGGGTATTATTTCTTTTGTATTCATGAAGAAAACTTCTATTATTCCATCTTTATTATTACATTGGAATAACTTTGTATCTGTGTGCTACCTATACTTGGTGAAATTCTTACGTATTCCATTCTTTATTATTATGTTGGAATATCACATGCGTGCATTTACACAGGACTGGTTAAAATCTTTATTATTACATTGGAATATCATGTCCATGCTTATCTTGGGATTGGGTTCCATCTTTATTATTACATTGGAACATCTGTTGGTGTGAATTTCACTTGACTGGTTCCGTTATTTTGTGATACATTGGAATAACACATTATATCATATCTGCAATACCGCATGCATGGTGATTTTTGTTGTTATTCCATTCTTTATTATTACATTGGAATATCTGTTGGTGCGTATTACGTCGACTAGTTCCGTTATTTATTATTACGATGGAATAACTTGTCATACATCTGAAATCTGCATGCGTGGTGATTTTTTTTGTTATTCCATTCTTTATTATACTCGATTGGTTAAAGTTTTGACTTCTACACTCCATGAAATTAGTGGAATATTCTTGATATTTGCGCTTCATCCGGTATCTTTTCATGGAAATATTCTTACGAGCATTCTTGAATTTTACTTTACAAAGAAGTATCATGTTGACAATTTGGGCGTTATTAGTTCTGAATAAATTAATTCTTGAACTTGTTTTATTGAATTATTATATCATTGTCATCATCCTCATGTTTATATTATATTTGAAAGTAAATACGTGGCTGTAGTGCATAGATGGACTTGGTATGATTATGACCGAGGATTATTTGATTGTAATCATCATAGTAATGTTACAAATGATGTGGTAAAAGTCCTCGTTGTTTAGAAGTGCATTGATGGATGATGGTTAGCATGATCATGACCATTGATGAATACACAAATATCCTTGGCAGTGTAGTGCATGGATAATTTATGGTCGCGTGACCCTAATGAATATCCTTGGTAGTAGTAGTGTAGGGATGATGTGGATTATTTATTAAAAGTCGAGTCTTAGCGATAAAAGTGATGAAAAACCTTTTAAATCATAAAAGATAGTAGATTTTATTCTCTCTTGACTCTTTTATTGGATTGCATGTTTCATTGCATGATTAAACTTGATGTCTATTGTATTTTATCAGTTTAACACTGTTGAGGACTAATGATAATTTATTCTGCATTATCTTAGTCATAATATTTCTAACTAGGCTAGTTGAGCTTGCCCTTTCTTTCACTGTTCTCTTCAGGAAATGAGAATGTAGCCGGGACTAGTCGGGGAACAGAGTGATGGTCCGAGATGGTGTCTTAGTAGTCCTCACTATTCTGTTAAATAGTGTGACAATAAATGTAATGAGGACTAAATTGAGTGTGGATATTGTCTAGATGACAATATTTGTATTAAAACCCACAACATAAATTTTGTCGTATTTTACTCAACTGTTGTATAATCAAGTTGTATTTGAATTTAGTACCATGTATTTGGCGACTTAAGATGAGTGATGTATACCTATTTTGGGGGCGTCATAGTTGGTATCAAAGCCCATGGATATGATCTCTGACTGAGATATGAGATATGAACTAGGAGGGGAGAGACAGGAAATTCCTTCGCTAGTATGACCTACCTAAGTTTATTTGGTATTTAATTGGTCGGTCAGAGTATAGGGATAATATGTGATATATTAATTAACCCTTGTATTGTGGCAGTATTTGAAAATGGCATCCGAGAATATTGAGAACATCAATGGAGCACAGGAGACCGTTGAGTCTCCACAGATTAATAATTAGGATAATGTGCATCAGGAAGGCGACAATCCTAATGCAAACAACAACACTGACCAAATGATGAGCGATGGAATGTTTAGAGGCTTCATCTGATTCATGCAACATCGGAGAGGCGGCTCTGTCCAAAATGCGGGTGAAAACACTGGCAACTCTCGGACGGCCATCACCATGCCAAACGAGTTCAAGGAGCTGGGACCACCGAGAGTTTTGGAGAGCCAAAACCACTTAAAGCGGAGGCGTGGATAAAGCAGATCAACAAGATATTTGATGTCTTGGGTTGCTCGAGGAGCAAAAGGTTCCCTTGCCACTTTTATGTTGCGTGCGAGGCGTGATTCTTGGTGGGAATCACGTAAAGCGTACTCAACTGCCGCACTAAAGATGTCTTGGGAGAAGTTCAAGAACTGTTCAACGACAAGTACTTTCGAAAGTATTTATCACATGAAAGAGGTAGAGTTCATTAAAGCTGGAACAAAACAACATGGCCAGGTGTCATGATACTGAGCCAAGTTTGCCGAAGTTTGTCTCGGTTTGCGTCCCTTTTGGTTGATAATGAGGAGAGAATGACGCGAATGTATCTAAGAGGTTTAAAACCAGAGATACGTCAATATCTTATCTCTCATAAACTATGTTTGTATTCAGATGTTGTTAATAGGGCATAGTTATTAGAGTGCGATAATGAGTCAACCCAACCAAAAGAGAGCAGCCGACAAAATGATAATACCAGTGATAGCAGTCATCGAAACGGTGACAATAAGCGTGGAGGGAATCAACATGCCAGAAATGGTAACCACTTCGGTGGTAATCATGGCCAAAACAATAAGAATGGACATTTCAAGAAAAGAAGATTCAACAATGAGCGGAAAAGGCGTCAAAGATCAACACTGTCCTTAAGGAAGGAGAACGACCACCTATCATATGCTTCAAATGTGGAGGGGAGGGACACATCAGTCCAAACTGTACGATGCCCTCCAAAGCATGTTACAATTGTGGAAGAGAAGGACACCTGGCCCGATTTTGTCATGCATCGAAGACAAGTCCAGCTAGGATGGAGGCAGCAAAGGCCATCCTAGACAAGACAAAACCAATTGTTCAAGGGAGAGCGTTTGTCGTGACCTCCCAGAAAGCAAGGAACCCGAATGAGGTCATCACGGGTAAGCTTATCATAAATTCTAGTGAAGTATATACCTTATTTGATACCGGTTCTACCCATTCTTTTATTTCTCCTATTTGCGCTCAATGTTTAAATATTACTCCGGAGAAATTAAACTTTGACTTATCTGTTGAAACTCCGTTGGGAGAAACCTTCATTACATTCACTATTTATAAGTCTTGTTTGGTTTAAATCGGTACCCTCACATTACCTGTCGACCTTATTTCATTGAAAATACTTGCATTTGACGTAATTCTAGGGATTGATTGGTTAACTACTCATCATGCAAAAATTGATTGTTTTCGTAAGGTTGTTAGCTTTCAAATTCCTTATCAACCTATTATACGAATTCAAGCAACCAACCCATTAAAATCAATCACTGTCATCTCAAGCCATAAAGCTATTCGTTTATTGAAAAATGGATGTCAAGCTTTCTTATCTCATGTCACGGATCTAAACAAAAATACGTAAGTTTTGAATGATTATTTCTATTGTTAATGAATTTCCTGACGTATTCCCTGAAGAACTTCCTGGCCTACCCCCAGAACGTGAAATTAAATTTTGTATCGACCTTGAACCTGGTACAAAACCTATTTCCAAAGCCCCATATCGAATGGCTCCTATTGAACTTTAGGAGTTAAAGACCCAACTGCAGGAATTGTTAGACATTAGCTTTATTCGTCCTAGTACTTCTCCTTGGGGTGCTCTGTTCTATTCGTGAAGAAGAAAGATGGGAGTATATCGACTTTGTATTGATTATCGGGAGTTGAATCATGTCACCATAAAAATAGGTACCCATTGCCACGTATTGATGACTGTTTGACGGTTGCAAGGCGCCAAATTCTTTTTCAGAGATTGATCTTCGTTCCGGATATCACCGATTGAAGATTAGAACCGATGACATTCCAAAGACGACTTTCAGAACTCGGTATGGGCATTATGAATTCCTAGTCATGTCTTTTGGATTGACTAATGCTCCTGCTGCCTTCATGGATATGATGAACCGAGTATTCAAGGAATATTTGGATCACTTTGTGGTCGTCTTTATTGATGACATCCTTATTTATTCCAAAAGCCGTGAAGATCATGAGCAATACTTGAGGCTGATACTCCAAAAGCTTCGTGAATATAAGCTTTATGCCAAGTTAAAGAAATGCGAGTTCTGGCTTGAGGAAGTAGCATTCCTTGGGCATGTGGTATCAAGTCATGGAACCCGGCAAAGAGTGAAGCCATTCAAAGGTGGGAGCAACCTAAATCAGTGACCGAAGTACGTAGCTTTCTCGGCTTAATTGGTTATTATCGGAGATTCGTAGAAGGGTTTTCTCGAATCGCTACTCCCTTAACTCAGCTGACTCGAAAAGATATAAAATTTGGTTGGAACGAGGATTGTGAGCAGAGTTTTCAAGAACTCAAAAGAAGACTCATTTCAGCACCTATTCTGACAACACCATCTGGCTCGGAGGGATTTGTCATCTACAGTGATGCTTCAGGCAAGGGGTTACGATGTGTTCTCATGCAACATGGGAAAGTCATAGCCTATGCCTCTCGACAACTCAAAGAATATGAGAGGAATTATCCTACTCATGATCTAGAGTTGGTAGCTGTTGTCTTCGCACTTAAAATTTGGACTCATT
The DNA here is from genome assembly GCA_020205615.1 of Panax quinquefolius. NCBI lineage: Eukaryota > Viridiplantae > Streptophyta > Magnoliopsida > Apiales > Araliaceae > Panax > Panax quinquefolius. The sequence goes on from CM035158.1 coordinate 84,291,200, forward strand.
ACTTGTATGGGGAGAAAGTGGAGATCTTTACGGATCATAAAAGCCTCAAATATTTCTTCACTTAAAAGGAACTCAACATGCGACAGCGATGTTGGCTTGAACTATTGAAAGATTATGATCATACCATCCAATACCATCCTGGAAAAGCAAACGTGGTAGCTGACGCATTGAGTAGAAGATCATATGCGGGTAAAAGTGCAATATTGTCAACGCAAAGGCTCATCTTGTATGACTTGCAAAGGATGGAGATAGAATTAAAGACTCAAGGGACCCATGTGATGATGGCGAATATACGAGTAGAACCAACTTTAATCGATAAAGTTAAAGCTACTCAAGCTATGACACTGGAGTCGATGCGTATGAGGAAGAAAATACAAGAAGGTGTTATCTAGGAAGCAAGAATCGATGAAGAAGGAATACTTGAGTCAACTCCGGACTTTGTGTTCCTAACGACCACGATTTAAAGTATAAAATCATGATGAGGCGCACAACACACCGTTTGTAATCCATCTCAGGAGTACCAAAATGTATCGTGATCTTCGTCATACATTTTGGTGGAGCAATATGAAGAGAGAGATAACGCTGTTTATCTCAAGGTGTCTAACTTGTCAACGAGTCAAAGCAGAGCATCAAGTACCAAAAGCTCCATTGCAACCACTTGAAATTCCAGAATAGAAGTGGGAGCACATTACTATGGATTTTTTTACTGGTCTTCCCAAGGTTTCTCAAGGCATAGGTGCAATTTGGGACATTGTTGATAGATTGACCAAGTCTACTCATTTCTTACCAATACGAGAAACTTATACACTTGAACGTCTTGCTTGTATGTACATAAACGAGATTGTAAGACTGCATGGTATGCCAGAATCCATTGTTTCTGATCGAGACCCAAGATTCACTTCACGATTTTGGGTTAGTTTGGAAAAAGCTATGGGCATAGATTTACAATTTAGTTCGGTTTATCATCCTCAGACGGACGAACAATCAGAGAGGACTATTCAAACTCTTAAAGATTTATTAAGACTCTATGTCCTTGACTTCAAGGGAAGTTGGGACAAGTTCTTACCATTGGTGGTGTTTTCCTACTACAACAGTTATCAAGCAAGTATTGGCATGGCTCCATTCGAGGCGTTGCATGGAAGAAAGTGTCGTTCTCCAGTATGCTGGGATGAGGTGGGTGAAGCAACGTTGTTGGGACCGGAGTTGGTACGTATGACTATGGAAAAGATTCAAATGATCCGACAACGTATAAAACCTCACAAGACCGACAAAAGAGTTATGCTGATCTTCATTGAAAGGACGTGAAATTCAATATTGGAGATTATGTGTTGTTACGTGTTGCTCCATGGAAAGGAGTTTTGAGATTTGGAAAGAGAGGAAAGCTCAATCCTCGATTCATTGGCCCACTTTTAATCCTCGATTGAGTAGGGACTGTAGCCTATAGACTCGCTTTACCACCAAGTATGTCTCGTGTTCATAACGTTTTTCATATATCCATGATACGTAAATATGTGAAAGTCCCGAACCACATTATTGAGTTAGAACGGGACGAAATAGCGGAAGATTTAGCATATGAAGAGGTTCCTGTTAAAATATTGAATAAGAAGGAACATATTCTACGCTCCAAGGTTATACCTTAAGTCAAAGTGTTATGGAGGAACCACGATGTTGAGGAAATGACCTGGGAGTTAGAATCTGAAATGAAATCAAGGTATCATTACCTCTTCGACATACCAAGTACGTACCCTAATTTCGAGGGCGAAATTTCATAAGAAGGGGAGATTGTAAAACCCCAACTTTTATGAATAAAAATGAATTTTCTATAAATATCATTTTTGAATATTATGGAATAAATTTGATATAATGTTATAGTTGTGGGTAATATTTATAAATTTTTCAAAAAATCACGCAAGTTGTTATATAATATTGATTGGTGGGGAATATTAAATACGACGGCACAATCATTGGTGGACCCCACAACAGAATTATTATCGGATTGAGAAAACGACAAAAATATTTTTATGAAAATAACGGTGGAAGTTTTACCGTTGATCTTATTGAACTACTCGATAGTAAAAAAATACGATGTCTGGCGTGGTTGCGTAGTAGTACACGGTATTGATTATTAATGCTTATGTGAGAAGTCACTCGGTTTGATTCAATTATTGTCGATATTTTATATGTTATTAAATCAATAATTGAGATGACGAAGTTGTTAATATTATTATTTGCATTATTAACGATGTACAGAAGTTACATCGAGGAGAGGTTTGGTCACCTAATTCATGGCGCCAATAGGGAGAAATCCTTATTAAAAAGCCCCATCTTTCCAGGAACGACACGGTAGATTAATAGTGTGAATAATAATAATGATGATGAAGTTTTGTTTTATTCGTATTATTAACGTAATAAAACAGAAAAAATCTTTTTTATATAAAAAGCAGAATACTTTTATAAAGTTATCTATTTTATTAGATAATAATTAGAATATATTATATTTTATTACGATAGTGTTTGCAGATAAGTGCTTGCATAGTGTTTGCATAGTAAAATCTTTTTAAAAGTTATTCATTTTATTAGATTATAAATAGAATATATTATATTTTATTTAAAATATTTTGCTTTAAATATTTTATTATAGTTCATGGATTGGTTACTATTCATTCCGTTCTTCTATAAATAGAAGCTCATTCCTTCATTATTTCTTACGAATTCACTGAAACTCTAGAGAGAGAAACTATAGAGAGAAAGAAGAAAAATATTTTGCTACTTCACTACTCCGATATCAAGTTTTTTTTACGGTAAGGGGTATTATTTCTTTTGTATTCATGAAGAGAACTTCTATTATTCCATCTTTATTATTCTGTTGGAATAACATGTATACGCGGGCTACCCTATACTTGGTGAAATTTTTCTGTATTCCATTCTTTATTATTCTGTTGGAATATCCTGTCATGTGTTTGTGCCGTTTTTCTGTGGGACTGATTAAAATCTTTATTATTACATTGGAACATCCTGTTGGTGTGAATTTCACCGACTGGTTCCATTTATTTAGTATTCTCATTGGAATAACACATACATGAAGTACCTCATGCATGGTGATTTACGTTGTTATTCCATTCTTTATTATTACATTGGAATATCCCGGTCATGCGTGACACGCTGACCGGTTCCATTATTTATTATTCTTATGGAATAACTTTTATACATCTGAAGTACTACATGCATGGTGATTTTTTTGTTATTCCATTCTTTATTATACTCAGTTGGTTAAAGTTTTGACTTCTACACTCCATGAAATTAGTGGAATATTCTTGATATTTGCGCTTCATCCAAAGATATCTTTTCATGGAAATATTCTTACGAGCATTCTTGAATTTTACTTTACAAAGAAGTATCATGTTGACAATTTGGGACGTTATTAGTTCCTGAATAAATTAATTCTTGAACTTGTTTTATTGAATTCTTATATCATTATCATCATCTTCATGTTTATATTATTTTTGAAAGTCATCTGTGGCCTATAGTGCATAGATGGACTTTGTATGATTATGACTAGGGATTATTCAGTGTAATCATGACCGTAATGTTACAAATGATGTGGTAAAAGTCCTCATTGGCCCAAAGTACATTGATGGACAGTTGTTGGCATGATCATGACCATTGATGAATACACAAATATCATTGGCCCGTAGTGCATGGATAATTTATGGTCGTGACCCTAATGAATATCCGTGGCCGTAGATTTTATTCTCTACTTGACTCTTTTAATGGATCAAGATAGATGTTTAATCGCCGTTAAACATGATGTCTATTATATTTTATCGATTTTAACATGCGTTGAGAACTAATGATAATTTATTACGCATTATCTTAGTCATAATATTTCTTCTTTGGGCTAGTTGAGCTCACCCTTTCTTTCACTTCATTCTCTTGAGGAAATGAGAAGCGTGGCGGGACTAGTCGGGGAACGGAGTGATGGTCTGAGACGGTGTCTTAGTAGTCCTCACTATTCTGTTAAATAGTGTGATAATAAACGTAATGAAGACTAAATTGAGTGTGGATATTGTCTAGATGACAATATTTGTATTAAAATTCACAGCATGTATTTTTTCGTATTTTACACGAGTGTTGTATAATCAAGTTGTATTTGAATTTAGTACCATGTATTTGGCGACTTAAGATGGGTGATGTATACCTATTTTGGGGGCGTCACAGTCAAGCTTTCTTAGCCCATGTCACGGATTTAAATAAAAATACGTCAGATTTGAATGATATTTCCATTGTTAATAAATTTTTTGACGTATTCCCTGAAGAACTTCCTGGCCTACCCCTAGAGCGTGAAATTGAATTTTGTATCAACCTTGAATCCGGTACAAAACCCATTTCCAAAGCCCATATCGAATGACTCCTATTGAACTTGAGTTAAAATCCCAACTGTGAATTGTTAGAAATCGGTTTCATTCGGTCCTAAGACGTCTCCTCGGGGTGCTCCTGTTTCTATTCGTGAAGAAGAAAGATGGAAGTATGCGACTTTGTATTGATTATCGAGTTGAATCATGTCACCATCAAAAAATAAGTGCCGTTGCCTCTCATTGATGACTGTTTGACGATTGCAAGGAGCGAAATTCTTTTCAAAGATTGATCTTCGTTTCATATATCATCGGGTTGAAGATTAAAAGCGATGACATTCAAAGACGCTTTTCGGAACTCGATGACGGGTATTATGAATTCCTAGTCATGTCTTTTGGATTGACTAATGTTCTCGCCGCCTTCATGGACATGATGAACCGAGTATTCAAGGAATATTTGGATCACTTTGTGGTCGTCTTTATTGATGACAGTCTTATATACTCCAAAACCCGTGAAGACCATGAGCAACACTTGAGGGTGATACTTCAAAAGCTACGTGAAAACAAGCTTTATGCCAAGTTGAAGAAATGTGAGTTCTGGCTTGAGGAAGTTTCATTCCTTGGGCACGTGATATCAAATCATGGAATATTTGTTGACCCGACAAAGATTGAAGTAATTCAAAGCTGGGAGCAACCTAATTCAGTGACCGAAGTACGTAGCTTTCTCGGCTTAGCTGGTTATTATCGGAGATTCGTGGAAGGATTTTCTCAAATCGTTACTCCATTAACTCAACTGACTCGAAAAGATATAAAATTTGGTTGGAGCGAGGAATGTGAGAAGAGTTTTCAAGAACTCAAGAGAAGACTCATTTAGCTTTTGTTCGACAATACCATCGGCTCGGAGGATTTGTCATCTCTGATGATGCTTCGTGCAAAAGGTTAGGATGTGTTCTCATGCAACAAGGGAAAGTCATAGCTTATGCCTCGTGACAACTCAAAGAATATGAGAGGAATTATCCTACTCATGATCTAAAGTTGGCAGCGGTCATTTTTGCGCTTAAGATTTGGAGGCATTACCTGTATGGAGAGAAGGTGGAGATTTATACGGATCATAAAAGCCTCAAATATTTCTTCACTCAAAAGGATTTCAACATGCGACAACGATGATGGCTTGAGCTGTTGAAAGATTATGATCATACCATCCAATACCATCTTGGAAAAGTGAACGTGGTAGCCGACGCATTTAGTAGAAGATCATATGCGGGTACGAGTGCAATATTGTCAATGCAAATGCCCATTTTGTATGATTTACAAAGGATGGAGATAGAGTTAAAGACTCCAGGGACCCATATGATGACGGCAAATATACGAGTAGAATCGACTTTAATTGATAAAGTTAAAGCTGCTCAAGCTATAGACCTGGAGCTGATGCGTATGAGGAAGAAAGTACACGAAGGCGCTATTCTGGAAGCAAGAATTGATAAAGAAGGAATACTTTGAGTTAACTCCAGACTTTGTGTTCCTAACGATTCTGACTTGAAGTATAAAATCATGATAGAGGTGCACAACACACCGTTTGCAATCCATCCTGGGAGTACCAAAATGTATCATGATCTTCGACATACATTTTGGTGGAGCAATATAAAGAGAGATATAGCGGGGTGTATCTCAAGGTGTCTAACTTGTTAACGAGTTAAGGCGGAGCATCAAGTGCCAAAAGGTTCATTGCAACCACTTGAAATTCCAGAATGGAAGTGGGAACACATTACCATGGATTTTGTTACTGGTCTTCCGAAGGTTTCTCAAGGCATAGATGCGATTTGGGTCATTGTTGATAGATTGACCAAGTCTGCTCATTTCTTACCGATACGAGAAACTTTTACACTTGAACGTCTTGCTAGTATATACATAAATGAGATCGTAAGATTGCATGGTATGCCAGTATCCATAGTTTTTGATCGAAACCCAAGATTCACTTCAAGATTTTGGGTTAGTTTTCAAAAAGCTATGGGCATGAATTTACGATTTAGTTCAGCATATCATCCTCAAACGGATGGGCAATCGAAAAAGGACTATTCAAGCCCTTGAAGATTTATTAAGACTCTGTGTCCTTGACTTCAAGGGAATTTGGGACAAGTTCTTACTATTGGTGGAGTTTTTCTACAATAATAGTTATCAAGCAAGTATTGGTATGGCTCCATTTGAGGCGTTGTATGGAAGAAAGTGTCATTTCTCCAGTATGTTGGGATGAGGTGGGTGAAGCAACGTTGTTGGGACCGAATTTGGTACGTATGACTACGGAAAAGATTCAAACGATCCGATAACGTATATAAATCTCACAAGATCGACAAAAGAGTTATGTTGATCTTCATCGAAAGGACGTGGAATTCAATATTGGAGATCTTGTGTTGTTACGTGTTGCTCCATGGAAAAAAGAGTTACAAGATTTGGAAAGAGAGAAAAGCTCAATCCTTGATTCATTGGCCCATTTTTAATCTTCGATCGAGTAGGAACTGTGGCCTATAGACTCGCCTTATCGCCAAGTATGTCTTATGTTCATAACGTTTTTCACATATCTATGTTACGTAAATATGTGAAAGACCCAAACCACATTATTGAATTAGAACTAGACGAGATAGAGGAAGATTTAACGTATGAAGAATTACTTGTTAAAATCTTGGATAAGAAGGATCATATTCTACACTCCAAGGTTATACCTCAAGTCAAAGTTTTGTGGAGAAACCACGACGTGGAAGAAATGACCTGGGAGTAAGAATCTGAGATGAAGTCAAAATAACCTCACCTCTTCGATATACCAGGTACGTACCCTAATTTTGAGGACGAAATTTCATAAGAAGGGAAGGTTGTAAGACCCCAAATTTTATGAATAAAGATTAATTTCTCTCAAAATATATTTTTGAATATTATGGTGTGGACAGAATATAATGTTATAGTTCAGGTAATATTTACCAATTTTTCAAAGTAAAAGAGTGGTTATATAATATTCGATTGGTGGGGTGAATATTCGTTTTAACAGGAATATTCATACGATGGCACAATCATCAAAGTGGACCCCTAACGGAAGTATTGTCGTAGTTAGAAAATGACAGAATTATCATTTTATAAAAATAACTACGAAAGTGTTACCAATTAAAAGCGTTGAACTACGGTAGAAAAGTACGATAATACGCGTGGGTTCATATAAGAGTAACACCAGTATTGATTATTGATGCTTACGTGAGAAGTCACTCGTTATATTCAATTATTACTACGAATTGATGCATCATATCTCTTATATTATTGATTCAATTATTGTAACGAGATATCTCGCATAATATGTTATATTATTAAATCAATAATTGAGACGAAAAAGTTATTCATATTATTAAATTATAATATTTACAATGTCAGAAGTTACATCAAGGAGAGGTTTGGTCATCTAATTCAATTGCCTTGATAAGGAGAAAGCCTTATCGGAAAAGCCCCTCTTTCACGGGAACGACCTGGTTGTTAAATATTGTGAGTTATACTATTAATGATGAATAAGTTCGTGTTGATTAAAGATGACATTGATAGTTCCATTGTGTTGGAATTATTAGTGTTAGTGGAAATCGACATTTATTTCGATATTAATTGATGTATGGAAGTTATACTGACCAGTCAGGTAATTAATCGGATAAATGAGCAATTAATTGCTATTAATTCACATGATTATAACTATTTGTTCACATGTGTGTACTATTGATTCACATTCTTAAACTATTAGGGGAGTTGGTGCAAGATTGATAATACCTGCATGACTAAGTTAAAAATGGAGGTATAGATGGAGGTACTATATTGTAATTTGTATTTTCACATGATTATAACTATTGATTCACATGATTGAACTATTGATTCACATTATTTACTATTAGGGGAGGTGGTGCAAGTTTGATAATACTGCAGGACAAAATTAAAAATGAAGAAAAAGAGGAAGGTATTATACTGTAATATTTTGAGCCCCAAAACGTGCAATTATCGAAACTATATTTTCCTATAAATAGAAACTCATTCTTCCTTCATTTCTCACCAATTCACTAAAGCTATAGAGAAATTATTATAGAGAAAAATTATAGAGAGAAAGAAGAAGAGAAGTCTGCTACCTCACTATTCCAGTATCCAGTCTTCTTTTGAGGTAAGGGGTATTATTCTTTCGTATTCGTGAAGAGAATTATTTTCTTTCAATACTGTAAGAGTTGTTATTCCATTCTTTATTATTATGTTGGAATAACATGTCTGTCTATGCAAGTACCGCATACATGGTGAAATTCTTACATTATTCCATTCTTTATTATTACATTGGAACAACCTCGTCTCATATGGATTATCGCACGCACGGTGAATTCGTTGTTATTCCATTCTTTATTATTCTTTGGAACATTACATGCATGCGATTACGCATGACCTAGTTCCATTCTTTATTATTCTTTGGAATATCCCGATGCATGCGGGACACGCATGACCTAGTTCCATTCTTTATTATTACATTTGGGAATAACTGCATGCATGTATGGTCTATCGCATGCACGGTGAATTCTTACGTTATTCCATTCTTTATTATTACGTTGGAATAACTTTTATACATGTGGATTATCGCATGCATGGTGAATGATCCTTCGTATTCATTCCTTATTAATTTGTGGAAATAATCTGTCTACGTGGATTACCGCATGGTGGGCAAAAATCCATTTGCAGTTTCATATATTCTATTCTACTCAGTTGGTTAAAGTTTTGGCTTCTATACTCCATGAAATTAGTAGAATATCCTGGATATTTGCGCTTCATCTAGTATCTTTTCATGGAAATATTCTTCTGAGCATTCTTGAATTTTACTCCATAAAGCAGTATCATGTTAACAATTTGGACGTAATTGATTTCAGGATAAATTAACTTATAAATCTTTGAAATTTATTCTTGAACTTGTTTTATCGAATTATTATGTCATTGTCATCATCCTCATGTTTATATTGTGATGAGAGTCATCTTTGACTTACGTGCATAGATGAACTTTGGTATGATTATGATCAGGGATCATTCGGTATAATCATGACCTGTAATATTATAAATGCTGTGTTTTAAGAGAGGGTCATCATCTTTTGCTAGCATTCAACTAGGGTTTTAAAGGTATAATTTATCTTAATTTTCTTTGCAATACCTATTCTATGTTAATTGGGAATTTCGTTGGATAGGGTAAAGATGTTGAATTCTATGTATGTATGTTATTGCTAAACTTGTTAGTTATCATCTATAATTCTTGGTTAATGTTTAAATTCGTGTAATTTGATTGTAGGAGGAAAAGAAAAAAAATAGTGTTTATACTTTAAAAATTGACTTTAGAAAGTATAAAATTTGATGCTCTATATGTGTTATAATCTGTAATTTGTTATTGGATTATGTTAATATGTTAAGAAACGAAAGCGGCATAATGGGAATTGTGTCAATTGATTGAGAAATGAGTTCGTGGTGATTGAATTCGCTAATAGTGTAAAATATGATGAAATTTGGAAATTGGGGGGTTTTGATTCTTCAAATTTGTGTTTATGTAATGTTTTTGTATATAGAATGATGGATAACATGTGTATCTATGCTATTACAAGGTTTTAGTTGCTAGGTTTCATGATTTCTTTAGGATTTGGGTTGAGATGGGTGATCGCCGAGAGTAGCGAGAGCACCGCCGCTTCTCGATTTCAGATTCGTTCGTACATACTTGCACTGGTCTTGAATTCTACCAATGACTTGGTGCAGGTACTTGCGCCTAATCGGTATTCTATGATCGAGCACGGTAGCAATTATTGCACTTAAGTTAGGTAAGGGACAGCAAAGAATTGCTGCCGTGGCTGTCTCGAGCCCAGCAGTAAAATGACTTCCGCTATTTGCGGTAGTCATGTAATGGACTTATATTAGTTTAACATGTATGTTAATAATGTTGAGGCATAATATAAACCACAATAGCAGATTGTAAGGTGTTGTAATACAAAATGTGAAGATTTTAAGTATATATTTATATAAGTTATGTAATGAACCAAATGTGATGTTTTCAAAAGTTAAAGATAAATTATAAGGTTTATGTTAGTTTATAGTGTGATTTCAGAATCGTTAAGGTGTTAACCAACATGGTTAGGTGCTAGGTTAGGGTTATGACCTAAATGATGGTTTAAACCCTAAAGCTAATATTCATGCAACTAATTGTTGTTGCGATTTCAATGATATATGTAGGGTAATTGGCGAATATTACATTTGTGTAGCTTACATACAAGGCAAGTTTCTAAACCTTAACTCTTTAAATTGAGCAAGCTTTCTAACTTCATTCTTTTGTTAATGAATGCAAGTTTCTAAATTTTATTGAGCAAGACTATTGATTCTATCCTTATGTACGATTGAATAAGCTCTTGTAGCCTAACTCGTTACCTTGAGTGAGTTTTACTTTTCTAAACCTTGATATTATTATACAAAGCATATATTGTTCTAATACATCGATTCCAATGAGATTGTTCTAACTCTTTTGGATATAGCACTTTGCATGTATATCATGTTTATTCAATTATATATTGTTGATATCCGGTCTTTGACTTTGATAACCTTGTTCAGTTTTACATTCTTGTATTAAACCTTCAAGTAGTAAGCAAGCTCTTATTGATTAAATTAATCTATACTTGAACAGTGTTCTAAAATTCTAGAAACACTGATAAGCTAGTTCCAAACTAAACTTTCTTTAGTGCGGAAATTCTAAATTCAAACTGAGACGAACAACCCTAACATAGGGGATTTTGTACATGTAACATTTAGATGTTTGTGCATAATACATGGTAGAATGGGCTGAACCCCCTAAGTACGTTAAGAAGGGTCCGTATAGTTTAAATGACTGTTAAGGTTGGGTAATAATACCTAAGTACCGGGGACATAGTTCGTGGTCTTAAGACCCTCAGATATTAAAGTTCGAACTTGATTTCTATTTTGATTCGTGGAACAAGTTCATTATTGTTCAGCTTTTGTTGTTCATTCTCATGTTGTTGTCATTACTACTTTCTATATCAATGAGCATTTGTTTGCTCACTCTTTCAATTAACATTGCAGCTAAAGTGGAGAAAGTTAATGAGCCATCTACTAGCAAAGGAAAGGTCAAGATGTCCAAGTGTTGAAGATTTATGAGAAATTTATTTAAATTTTTTAATTTATGAGACTTGTTTTAGTATATGATGTATTCCGCAAACTGATGTAATAAATTTAAGGTTAGATTACCTGGGATTGTTTTGAGATGATGTAACCCTTTAATGGGAAAGACAATTGTTTAAGTTATTTAAATTATGTCTTTATCCTTTATGATGGGTAGTTAGATGTAATGGTTTTGGATAGTGAACACCAAATTCTATGGGAATGGGGTACTTGGATTTGGGAGTGTCACAGGTTGGTATTAGAGCCTTAGGTTATGAACCTTAGGTGGGGAAACCTTAGGAAGTAACCCTTAAGGAAACAGAAAACATAGAGGTGTCCAACTCTTATCGAGTTTTAAGGAATGGATTAAGGTATCCATTGAAGTTAAATAATAAAAGACATTATGTGCTATGTGTTAATAACTTATGTGATCGAGAGTATCGAAAATGTTAAGTAAAACTTAAAATATTTTATTGTCAGGATGTCTAATGAAGGAGGATCCAGTCCAGCTAGGGAGGTGATACCTCAGGTACCTAGAGATGACGAACCATAGTTTCTGATCGAGACCCAAGATTCACTTCACGATTTTGGGTTAGTTTGCAAAAAGCTATGGGCACAGATTTACAATTTAGTTCGGCTTATCATCCTCAGACGGACGGACAATCAGAGAGGACTATTCAAGCTCTTGAAGATTTATTAAGACTCTGTGTCCTTGACTTCAAGGGAAGTTGGGACAAGTTCTTACCATTGGTGGAGTTTTCCTACAACAACAGTTATCAAGCAAGTATTGGCATGGCTCCATTCAAGGCGTTGTATGGAAGAAAGTGTCGTTCTCGATATCTTTGGGATGAGGTGGGTGAAGCAACGTTATTGGGACCGGAGTTGAGTGCGTATGACTACGGAAAAGATTTAAACGATCCGACAACGTATAAAAACCTCACAAGATCGGCACAAAAGAGTTATCTTTGATTTCATCGAAACGACGTGGAATTCGATATTGGAGATCATGTGTGTTGTTACGTGTTGCTCCATGGAAAGGAGTTACGAGATTTGGAAGAGAGGAAAGCTCAATCCTCGATTCATTGGCCCATTTTTAATCCTCGATCGAGTAGGGACTGTAGCCTATCGACTCGCTTTACCGCCAAGTATGTCTTGTGTTCATAACTTTTTTCATATATCCATGATACGTAAATATGTGAAAGACCAGAACCACATTATCGAGTTAGAACCGGACGAAATAGTGGAAGATTTAACATATGAAGAGGTTCCTGTTCAAATATTGAATAAGAAGGAGCATATTCTACGCTCCAAGGTTATACCTTAAGTCAAAGTGTTATGGAGGAACCACGATGTTGAGGAAATGACCTGGGAGTTAGAATCTAAAATGAAATCAAGGTATCATTACCTCTTCGACATACCAGGTACGTACCCTAATTTTGAGGGCGAAATTTCATAAGAAGGGGAGATTGTAAGACCCCAACTTTTATGAATAAAAATTAATTTTCTATAAATATCATTTTTGAATATTATGGAATAAATTTGATATAATGTTATAGTTGTGGGTAATATTTATAAATTTGCAAAAAAGTACATGAGTTATTATATAATATTCGATTGGTCGGGGAATATTAAATGCGACAAGACAATCATTGGTGGACCCCACAATAGAATTATTATTCGGATTGAGAAAATGACAAAAATATTTTTATGAAAATAACGGTGGAAGTTTCACCGATTGATCTTTGTTGAACTACTCGGTAGTAAAAGTACGATGTCTGGCGTGGTTACATAGTAGCTATTACGGTTTTGATTATTAATGCTTATGTGAGAAGTCACTCGGTTTGATTCAATTATTGTCGATATTTTATATGTTATTAAATCAATAATTGAGATGACGAAGTTGTTAATATTATTATTTGCATTATTAACGATGTCAGAAGTTCGCTTGATGAGAGGTTTGGTCACCTAATTTGCGTGCGATAGGGAGAAATCCTTATTGGAAAACCCCTCTTTCACAGGAGCGACTGGTCGATTAATAGTGTGAATAATAATAATGATGATGAAGTTTTGTTTTATTCAGTATTATTAACGAAATAAAATAGAAAAAATCTTTTATATAAAACAAAATACTTTTATAAAGTTATCTATTTTATTAGACAATAATTAGAATATATTATATTTTATTACGCATAGTATTGTCAGAGTGCTTGCATAGTGTTTGCATAGTAAAATCTTTTTAAAAGTTATTCGTTTTATTAGATTATAAATAGAATATATTATATTTTATTTAAAAGATTTAACTTTAAATATGGACCATCCGATTAAAGTAAATCAATCTGGACCGTTCATAGATTGGTTACTATTTATTCCATTCTTCTATAAATAGAAGCTCATTCCTTCATTATTTCTTACGAATTCACTGAAACTCTAGAGAGAGAAACTATAGAGAGAAAGAAGAAAAGTATTCTGCTACTTCACTACTCCAATATCAAGTTTCTTTTACGGTAAGGGGTATTATTTCTTTTGTATTCATGAAGAGAACTTCTATTATTCCATCTTTATTATTCTGTTGGAATAACATGTATACGCGGGCTACCCTATACTTGGTGAAATTTTTCTATATTCCATTCTTTATTATTATGTTGGAATATCCTGTCTGTGCGTTTACGCCGACCTGATTCCGTCTTTATTATTCTATTGGAACATCCTGTTGGTGTGAATTTCACCTAACCTGGTTCCGTCATTTAGTATACATTGGAATAACCCGCATACATCTGGCAAGTCCGCATCGCATGCATGGTGATTTCATTGTTATTCCATTCTTTATTATTCTATTGGAATATCACGCTTGGCAATGCGTATTGTGCACGACACGTTCTCATTATTTATTATTCTTATGGAATAAACACGCATCATGCTAAGTACTACATGCATGGTGATTTCTTTTGTTATTCCATTCTTTATTATACTCAGTTGGTTAAAGTTTTGACTTCTACACTCCATGAAATTAGTGGAATATTCTTGATATTTGCGCTTCATCTAGTATCTTTTCATGGAAATATTCTTCTGAGCATTCTTGAATTTTACTTTACAAAGAAGTATCATATTGACAATTTGGACGTTATTAGTTCCTGAATAAATTAATTCTTGAACTTGTTTTTATTGAATTCTTATATCATTGTCATCATACTCATGTTTATATTATTTTTGAAAGTCATCTGTGGCCTGTAGTGCATAGATGGACTTGGTATAATTATGACCAGGGATTATTCGGTGTAATCATGACCGTAATGTTATAAATGATGTGGTAAAAGTCCTCATTGGCCCGAAGTGCATTGATGGACAGTTGTTGGCATGATCATGACCATTGATGAATACACAAATATCCTTGGCCCATAGTGTATGGATATTTTGTGGTCGTGACCCTAATGAATATTCGTGGTCGTAGTGCAGGGATGATGTGGACTATTTATTAAGTTGAGTCTCAGCGATAAAAGTGATGAAAACCCTTTTTAAATCATAAAAGATAGTAGATTTTATTCTCTACTTGACTCTTTTATTGGATTGCATGTTCCGCTGCAGTTAAACTTGATGTCTATTGTATTTTATCAGTTTAACACTGTTGAGGACTAATGATAATTTATTCTGCATTATCTTAGTCATAATATTTCTTACTGGGCTAGTTGAGCTTGCCCTTTCTTTCACTGTTCTCTTCAGGAAATGAGAACGTAGCCGGGACTAGTCGGGGAACGGAGTAATGGTCCGAGATGGTGTCTTAGTAGTCCTCATTATTCTGTTAAATAGTGTGATAATAAATGTAATGAGGACTAAATTGAGTGTGGATATTGTCTAGATGACAATATTTGTATTAAAACTCACAGCATGTATTTTAACGTATTTTACACGACTATTGTATAATCAAGTTGTATTTGAATTTAGTACCATGTATTTGGCGACTTAAGATGGGTGATGTATACCTATTTTGGGGGCGTCACAGTCAAGCTTAGCCCATGTCACGGATTTAAATAAAAATACGTCAGTGATCGAAGTACGTAGCTTTCTCGGATTAGCTGGTTATTATCGGAGATTCGTGTAAGGATTTTCTCGAATCGCTACTCCATTAACTCAGCTGACTCGAAAAGATATAAAATATGGTTGGAGCGAGGAATGTGAGAAGAGTTTTCAAGAACTCAAGAGAAGACTCATTTTAGCACCTGTTCTGACAATACCATCTGGCTCGGAGGGATTTGTCATCTACAATGATGCTTCAGGCAAAGGGTTAGGATGTGTTCGCATGCAACATGGGAAAGTCATAGCCTATGGTTCTCGACAACTCAAAGAATATGAGAGGAATTATCCTACTCATGATCTAGAGTTGGCAGCAGTCGTTTTTGCGCTTAAGATTTGGAGACATTACCTGTATGGAGAGAAGGTGGAGATTTATACGGATCATAAAAGCCTCAAATATTTCTTCACTCAAAAGGAACTCAACATGCGGTAACGACGATGGCTCGAAGTTGTTGAAAGATTATGATCATACCATCCAATACCATCCTGGAAAAGCGAACGTGGTAGCCGACGCATTGAGTAGAAGATCATATGCGGGTATGAGTGCAATATTGTCAATGCAAAGGCCCATTTTGTATGATTTACAAAGGATGGAGATAGAGTTAAAGACTCCAAGGACCCATATGATGATGGCGAATATACGAGTAGAATCGACTTTAATCGATAAAGTTAATGCTGCTCAAGCTACAGACCTGGAGCTGATGCGTATGAGGAAGAAAGTACAAGAAGGTGCTATGCCAGAAGCAAGAATCGATGAAAAAGGAATACTTTGAGTCAACTCCAGACTTTGTGTTCCTAACGATTCCGACTTGAAGTATAAAATCATGATGGAGGTACACAACACACCGTTTGCAATCCATCCTGGGAGTACCAAAATTTATCGTGATCTTCGACATACATTTTGGTGGAGCAATATGAAGAGAGAGATAGCGGGGTTTATCTCAAGGTGTCTAACTTGTCAACGAGTCAAGGCGGAGCATCAAGTGACAAAAGGTCCATTGCAACCACTTGAAATTCCAGAATGGAAGTGGGAACACATTACCATGGATTTCGTTACTGGTCTTCCCAAGGTTTCTCAAGGCATAGATGCGATTTGGGTCATTATTGATAGATTGACCAAGTCTGCTCATTTCTTACCGATACGAGAAACTTTTACACTTGAACGTCATGCTAGTATATACATAAACGAGATCGTAAGATTGCATGGTATGCTAGTATCCATAGTTTCTGATCGAGACTCAAGATTTACTTCAAGATTTTGGGTTAGTTTTCAAAAAGGTATGGGCACGGATTTACGATTTAGTTCGGCATATCATCCTCAAACGGATGGGCAATCGAAAAGGACTATTCAAGCTCTTAAAGATTTATTAAGACTCTGTGTCCTTGACTTCAAGGGAATTTGGGACAAGTTCTTACCATTGGTGGAGTTTTTCTACAATAATAGTTATCAAGAAAGTATTGGTATGGCTCCATTTGAGGTGTTGTATGGAAGAAAGTGTCATTTCTCTAGTATGCTGGGATGAGGTGGGTGAAGCAACGTTGTTGGGACCGGATTTGGTACATATGACTACGGAAAAGATTTAAACGATCCGACAACGTATAAAAACCTCACAAGATCGACAAAAGAGTTATGCTGATCTTCATCGAAAGGACGTGGAATTTAATATTGGAGATCATGTGTTGTTACGTGTTGCTCCATGGAAAGGAGTTACAAGATTTGGAAAGAGAAGAAAGCTCAATCCTCGATTCATTGGCCCATTTTTAATCCTCGATCGAGTAGGAACTGTGGCCTATAGACTCGTCTTACCGCTAAGTATGTCTCATGTTCATAACGTTTTCCACATATCTATGTTACGTAAATATGTGAAAGACCCAAAGCACATTATTGAATTAGAACAAGACGAGATAGAGGAAGATTTAATGTATGAAGAATTACTTGTTAAAATCTTGGATAAGAAGGATTATATTCTACACTCCAAGGTTATACCTTAAGTCAAAGTTTTGTGGAAAGACCACGACGTGGAAGAAATGACCTGGGAGTTAGAATCTGAGATGAAGTCAAAATAACCTCACCTCTTCGATATACCAGGTACGTACCCTAATTTTGAGGACGAAATTTCATAAGAAGGGAAGGTTGTAAGACCCCAAATTTTATGAATAAAGATTAATTTCTCTCAAAATATATTTTTGAATATTATGGTGTGGACAGAATATAATGTTATAGTTGTGGGTAATATTTACCAATTTTTCAAAGTAAAAGAGTGGTTATATAATATTCGATTGGTCGGTGAATATTCGTTTTAACAGGGAATATTCATACGATGGCACAATCATTGGTGGACCCCACAACGGAAGTATTGTCGTAGTTAGAAAATGACAGAATTATCATTTTATAAAAATAACGGTGAAAGTGTTACCGTTAAAACTGTTGAACTACCTGGTAGAAAAAGTACAGTAATATGCGTGGTTGCATAGTAGCACACGGTATTGATTATTGATGCTTACGTGAGAAGTCACTCAGTTATATTCAATTATTACTACAGTAATTGATGCATCATATCTCTTATATTATTGATTCAATTATTGTAACAGTATCATCTGCATAATATGTTATATTATTAAATCAATAATTGAGACGAAAAAGTTATTCATATTATTAAATTATAATATTTACAATGTCTAGAAGTTCTGTCAAGGAGAGGTTTGGTCATCTAATTACGCGCCAATAAGGAGAAAGCCTTATCGAAAAGCCCCCTCTTTCCTGGGAACGACCTGGTTGTTAAATATTGTGAGTTATACTATTAATGATGAATAAGTTCGTGTTGATTAAAGATGACATTGATAGTTCCATTGTGTTGGAATTATTAGTGTTAGTAGAAATCGACATTTATTTCGATATTAATTGATGTCTGGAAGTTATCTTGACGGTCGTAAGTAATTAATCGGATAAATGAGCAATTAATTGCTATTAATTCACATGATTATAACTATTTGTTCACATGTGTGTACTATTGATTCACATTCTTAAACTATTAGGGGAGTTGGTGCAAGATTGATAATACCTGCATGACTAAGTTAAAAATGGAGGTATAGATGGAGGTACTATATTGTAATTTGTATTTTCACATGATTATAACTATTGATTCACATGATTGAACTATTGATTCACATTATTTACTATTAGGGGAGGTGGTGCAAGTTTGATAATACTTGCAGGACAAAATTAAAAATGAAGAAAAAGAGGAAGGTATTATACTGTAATATTTCGAGCCCCAAAACGTGCAATTATCGAAACTATATTTTCCTATAAATAGAAACTCATTCTTCCTTCATTTCTCACCAATTCACTAAAGCTATAGAGCAATTATTATAGAGAAAAATTATAGTGAGAAAGAAGAAGAGAAGTCTGCTACCTCACTATTCCAAAGATCCGATCTTCTTTTGAGGTAAGGGTATTATTCTTTTCGTATTCGTGAAGAGAATTATTTTCTTTCAATACTGTAAGAGTACGTTATTCCATTCTTTATTATTATGTTGGAATAACATATCTATGCAAAGTACCGCATACATGGTGAAATTCTTACATTATTCCATTCTTTATTATTCATTGGAACAACCCGTCATGCATGCGATCTACATCGCATGCCCAGTGAATTCTGTTGTTATTCCATTCTTTATTATTACATTGGAACATTCTCATGCATGCGATTACGCATGACCTAGTTCCATTCTTTATTATTCTCTTTGGAATATCCGTCTGCATGCGGATTACGCATTGACCTAGTTCCATTCTTTATTATTACATTGGGAATAACATGCATGCGGATCTATCGCATGCACGGTGAATTCTTCGTTATTCCATTCTTTATTATTACATTGGAATAACACGTCTATGTGGATTATCGCATGCATGGTGAATGATCCTTCGTATTCATTCCTTATTAATTTGTGGAAATAATGCATCACGTGGATTATCGCATGGCGGGCAAAAATCCATTTGCGATTTCATATATTCTATTATACTTAGTTGGTTAAAGTTTTGGCTTCTATACTCCATGAAATTAGTAGAATATCCTGGATATTTGCGCTTCATCTAGTATCTTTTCATGGAAATATTCTTCTGAGCATTCTTGAATTTTACTCCATAAAGCAGTATCATGTTGACAATTTGGACGTAATTGATTTCAGGATAAATTAACTTATAAATCTTTGAAATTTATTCTTGAACTTGTTTTATTGAATTATTATGTCATTGTCATCATCCTCATGTTTATATTGTGATGAGAGTCATCTTTGACTTACGTGCATAGATGAACTTGGTATGATTATGATCAGGGATCATTCGGTATAATCATGACCTATAATGTTATAAATGATGTGTTTTGAGGGAGGGTCATCATCTTTTGCTAGCATCCAACTAGGGTTTTAAAGTTATAATTTATCTTAATTTTCTTTGCAATACCTATTCTATGTTAATTGGGAATTTTGTTGGATAGGGTTAAGATGTTGAATTCTATGTATGTATGTTATTGCTAAACTTGTTAGTTATCATCTATAATTCTTGGTTAATGTTCAAATTCGTGTAATTTGATTGTAGGAGGAAAAGGAAAAAAACAGTGTTTATACTTTAAAAATTGGCTTTAGAAAGTATGAAATTTGATGCTCTATATGTGTTATAATCTGTAATTTGTTATTGGATTATGTTAATATGTTAAGAAACAAAAACGGCGTAATGGGAATTGTGTCAATTGATTGAGAAATGAGTTCATGGTGATTGAATTCGCTAATAGTGTAAAATATGATGAAATTTGGAAATTGGGGGGTTTTGATTCTTCAAATTTGTGTTTATGTAATGTTTTTGTATATAGAATGATGGATAACATGTGTATCTATGCTATTACAAGGTTTTAGTTGCTAGGTTTCATGATTTTTGTAGGATTTAGGTTGAGATGGTGATCGCCGAGTAGCGAGAGCGATTGTTGCAATTTCTGTCGTACAAGGTAGAATGTCATTTGCACGTTATTAAAGCAGTAAACCAACAAATTGCCGCCACCTGGTTTTCTATAGTCAGACATCGGTAATTGCTACTTGGGTGCTTAAGCGAGGGACAGGCTTGTTGCTGGCAAGTGCTCTGAGCCCAGCAAAATGACTTACACTATTTGCAGGTCATGTGTAATGGACTTATATTAGTTTAGCATGTATGTTAATAATGTTGAGGCATAATATAAACCACAATAGCAGATTGTAAGGTGTTGTAATACAAAAGGTGAAGATTTTAAGTATATATTTATATAAGTTATGTAATGAACCAAATGTGATGTTTTCAAAAGTTAAAGATAAATGACAAGGTTTATGTTAATTTATAGTGTGATTTCAGAATCGTTAAGGTGTTAACCAACATGGTTAGGTGCTAGGTTAGGGTTATGACCTAAATGATGGTTTAAACCCTAAAGCTAATATTCATGCAACTAATTGTTGTCGCGATTTCAATGATATATGTAAGGTAATTGGCGAATATTACATTTGTGTAGCTTACATACAAGGCAAGTTTCTAAACCTTAACTCTTTACATTGAGCAAGCTTTCTAACTTCATTCTTTTGTTAATGAATGCAAGTTTCTAGATTTTATTGAGCAAGACTATTGATTCTATCCTTATATACGATTGAATAAGCTCTTGTAGCCTAACTCGTTACCTTGAGCGAGTTTTACTTTTCTAAACCTTGATATTATTGTACAAAGCATATATTATTCTAATACATCGATTCCAATGAGATTGTTCTAACTCTTTTGGATATAGCACTTTGCATGTATATCATGTTTATTCAATTATATATTGTTGATATCCGGTCTTTGACTTTGATAACCTTGTTTAGTTTTACATTCTTGTATTAAACCTTCAAGTAGTAAGCAAACTCTTATTGATTAAATTAATCTATACTTGAACAATGTTCTAAAATTCTAGAAACACTGATAAGCTAGTTCCAAACTAACTTTCTTTAGTGCGGAAATTCTAAATTCAAACTGAGACGAACAACCCTAACATAGGGGATTTTGTACGTATAACGTTTAGATGGTTGTGCACAATACATGGTAGAATGGGTTGATCCCCCTAAGTACGTTAAGAAGGGTCCGTATAGTCTAAATGACTGTTAAGATTGGGTAATAATACCTAAGTACCGAGGATATAGTTTGTGGTCTTAAGACCCTCATATATTAAAGTTCGAACTTGTTTTCTATTTTGATTCGTGGAACAAGTTCATTATTGTTCAGCTTTCGTTGTTCATTCTCATGTTGTTGTCATTACTACTTTCTATATCAATGAGCATTTGTTTGCTCACTCTTGCAATTAACATTGTAGCTAAAGTGGAGAAAGTTGATGAGTCATTTACTAGCAAAGGAAAGGGCAAGATGTCCAAGTGTTGAAGAC
Source organism: Panax quinquefolius (assembly GCA_020205615.1). Lineage (NCBI taxonomy): Eukaryota > Viridiplantae > Streptophyta > Magnoliopsida > Apiales > Araliaceae > Panax > Panax quinquefolius. The sequence goes on from CM035158.1 coordinate 84,313,239, forward strand.
TTATGAGAAATTTATTTAAATGTTTTACTTTATGAGACTTGTTTTAGTATATGATGTATTCCGCAAACTGATGTAATAAATTTAAGGTTAGATTACCTGGGATTGTTTTGTGATGATGTATCCCTTTAATGGGAAAGACTATTGTTTAAGTTATTTAAATTATGTCTTTATCCTTTATGATGGGTAGTTAGATGTAATGGTTTTGGATAGTGAACACCAAATTTTGTGGGAATGGAGTACCTGGATTTGGGGGTGTCACAGATAAATTATATGTCAATTGTTAAATAAATTAATTCATATAATATTCAAGGCAAGGAAATCCTATTTTTTCTCTAAACCAAAAATTTGGGCAAAAATATTTTATGCATATATACTAAATCATGTAGTACTAAATTATATATTTATATATATACATATATGTCGTATATATATTACTAGTATAATTAATAAATATAACAGTATATATATATATATATATATATATATATATATATATATCATATAAGCATTATATAATCATGTGTGTATGTGTGCTAAAATCGTGTGTGTGTGCTAAGTGACAATCAATTCGTTACAAAATTAAAACATGTGTTGGCTGGCATAAGCTTTAATTGGTATAACAAACAATAAATGCTCAGAAGATGAAAAATGGCCCGGGCAGATTTCAATCTACTACCACGTAAAAGCTTAGCTAAATCTGGACCATTCAATTCAAAAATGATTGATCATAACCGTGCATTCAAAAAATCAGTTTTTGAAATTACAATTTTGCCCCAACTTCAAAAATCCTATAAATAGGGAGTATTTCATTCATTTGATTTTTACCAATTTAGTGAAAAGAAAATCATACTCTCCTTGCCTACATTCTCTCAAAAGCTTTATAACTTTTCTTACAAAGGTTCTGAATTTTTGAAGAGAAAAATTGGTCCAAGTATTGAGATAAGTTTGATTTCTGTTAAATTATTTCTTACTTGTATTTTATCTATAGATATACAAATACATATTATTCTACACAATTTTATATATCCATATTTCATCTATTTATCAAATAAAATGATACTTGGGCACCGCAAGGCTACGGAGATAAACCTCTACGGAGAGGAATCCGACCGTACGATTCCTTATAGTCTTCAGTAACCTTTTATTGATATTATTTATATACATATCATAAAATAGATACGACACTTGATAGCTCAAAAAAACACTGAGATACTGCTCCAAAAAGAGTAGTCATCTGAACCGGATTTGAGAATCGTAGTGATCTATTGAAAATATTTATATAAATATCAATTGTGAAAATTATAAATTCTGTTATACTTGGGCGCCGCAAGGCTATAGAGATATACCTCTACGGAGAGGAATCCGACCGTACGATTCCTTATAGTACCAAGTGACACTATTTATAAAAGTTCACATAATAGATAAAATATTCTTATATATTATTTGAGTTAAACAAACAATATTTGTTATATCCGTTTGTGCTTAACTGAAATTATACTTGGTTTAATTTATTCATAAAAATAGTTCATATAATACTTGATAAAGAATAACTCAGAAACAATTCAATATTATCCATAGAAAAACACTCTTTATTTTATAGAATTGTTAATTCTTTATAAAAGTGCTTTAATATCATATATTTGCCTAATCAGAAGCATATTTTCTCAAGTATAAAAGTCTCTGAACTTTTATAAACATATTTGCTCCTTAATTGATATCTGCTTATTTGAGAAGCATCAATCTGTATTAAATTATTTCTGCTTATTTAAGAAGCATCCATATGTACTAAATTCTTATCTGCTTATTTGAGAAGCAAATTTTTGTAAAATCATTTGTAAAAAGAAAAGGATAGCGTTAGTTTATTTTATGTACCTATGAGAAAGACGAGTAATTCTTCGACCAAGATCAGAGTCTTAGAGAGGTCAGCGGGAAGTTGGGTCTCTAGTGTACTTGTGAGGTGAGGAAGAGGCTGTTGTTTCAAGAGCAGAGCATAGAATAGAACTAATCTCAAAGAGGTGGTACAACTAGACTTGAGGAAGGAGCGGGGAGCTTGCTATAGTTGAATAGTTGAATAGTTGAAAGTTTGTCTATAAAACTTTGTAAAGGCTTCTCCGCCTATTGAAGGAGTTGTTATTACTGATAGTAATAGGATCTCAAGTTCCAAGTAGGGACTTGAGACTGGACGTAGCAACATACCAAGGGGTGTATGTTGTGAACCAGATAAATCTCTGTGCATTGTGATTGAATTTTTATTTTGCATACTAAATTGCTAAAATTGTTAATTAATAACTAAAAATTCATTAAAAAGGCTAAAATATACATTTTAACTAGTAATAATCTATTCAACCCCCCTTCTAGATTATTATTGACTTTTCAATTGGTATCAGAGCAGTGCTCTTTAACTTATTTGTTGAGTATATACAGGCATACCTAAGAGTAGATCCATGGCCTATAATGCTACTGGTTGCGGGGAAGGACTATCTATGACCAGAACTCCACTATTTGATGGTACCAACTTTGCCACCTGGAAAAACAGATTCAAAATCTTTGCCAAATCCCAAGGAATCAAAATTTGGTGTGCCATTGAACGAGGTGTACAAATTCCAACCAAAATTGAAGGAGAAAAGACTGTCGAGAAAGACATATATGAATTTACCACTGAAGAAGAAGAGATCATGAATATTGCGTCCCGAGCAGAACAAGTGCTAACCAGTGCTTTGATTGAAAAAGAGTACAAAAGAGTCAGTTACTGTAAAAATGCAAAAGAAATTTGGGAAAAATTGATTGTAACTTATAAAGGTACCAATCACATCAAAGAAACAAAAAAAGATGCTCTAATTCAAGAATATGAAAGTTTCAAGCTTGAAGAAGGTGAAAAGATCATTGATATGGAAACTCGATTTTCCAGAATCATTGATGAGTTAGAACAATAGGGAAAAGCATACACTACAAATGAGAAAAATAGAAAAAATTCTCAAAGCTCTTCCATCCATTTGGAAAATGAAGGTTACAACAATAAAAGAAATGTAAGATCTAACCACATATCCTATGGATAATCTCATTGGAAATCTTCGTGCCCACGAAGTCGATATACTCGTTGAAAAAGCTGGATCAGACACAGACCTCAAAAAGAAAGGAATCGCCTTCAAAGCTCTCCTGGTGGATCAAGAAAGTGAAGATGAAGAATTAAATGAAGAACTTCTCAGTCTAGACAACAATGAAGTTGCCTTACTGTCCAAAAAACTCAGAAGAGTATTTCAAAGCAAAGTAAGAAAATATGGCGAAGGATTCATGAAAACAAACAACAACTTCAATAACTTCAAAGGCAAACAATTTTTCAAACCAAAGACGCAAGGAGGAAATTTCAAAACAAATAACAACAACTTCAGAAGTACCAATCCAAATGAAAACACATGTTTCAAATGTAAGCAGCCTGGACACTTCAAGAAAGACTGTCCAAAACTAGTCAATAACAAAGTTTTGGTAGCTAAAAAAGGATGGGATTTAAGTGACGAAGAAGAAACTGCTGAGCAAATCGAAGAAATTGCAAATCCCTGCCTAATGGCAGATAATGACTCATCACCAAGATCTGAGGAAAATTCTAAACACCAACTGCCTAGTACTTCATTTTCTTCATACACACTGGAAAATATAAATGAAGAACACTATGAATTACAAAAAGCTTACAGTCATTTATATGAAAGTAATGAACTGTTAAATTAAGAATTAGATAAATTAAGAATTAGATAAATGATGAACTTCTCAGTCTAGACAACAATGAAGTTGCCTTACTATCCAGACAACTCAGAAGAGTAAATCAAAGCAAAGCAAGAAAATATGGCAAAGGATTCATGAAAACAAACAACAACTTCAAAGGTAAACAATTTTTCAAACCAAAGACGCAAGGAGAAAATTTCAAAACAAACAACAACAACTTTAGAAGTATCAATCCAAATGAAAACACATGTTTCAAATGTAAGCAGCCTAGACACTTCAAGAAAGACTGTCCAAAACTAGTCAACAACAAAGTTTTTGTAGCTGAAGAAGGATGGGATTTAAGTGACGAAGAAGAAACTGCTGAGCAAATCGAAGAAATTACAAATCTCTGCCTAATGGCAGTTAATGACTCATCACCATGATCTGAGGTAAATTCTGAACACCAACTGCCTAGCACTTCATTTTCTTCATACACACTGGAAAATATAAATGAAGAACACTATGAATTACAAGAAGCTTATAGTCATTTTTATGAAAGTAATGAACTGTTAAAAGAAGAATTAGATAAATTAAGAAAAATAAATACAAGCCTTGAAATTGAAAATGCTATTTTAATTATCACTAACGAAAGCTGAAATGAAATAAACTTAGAAAATAAAGAAGAATTAGAACAACTTAGAAAAATTAATAAAAATCTTGAAATAGAAAATTCCTCACTTATTATTTCAATTGAAAATCTTAAAATTGAAAATTCAACACTTGTTGTAATCAATGAAGATAATCAAGTACAAGATCAAGCTGTAATTAAAGAAATTAAAAATAAAAATTCTAGTTTAAAGTCAGAAATAGAAAACCATAATTGTATAATTGAAAACTTAACCAAAGAACGTGAAGATTTAAATAATATAATTTATAAATTTACAAAAGGAAAAGAAAATCTTGATGTTATGTTAAATCAACAAAAATGTAGCTTTAATAAAGAAGGTTTAGGATATACCGGTGAAATAAGTGAATCAAAATATAAAGGATTATATCACGTTAAAATTAAAGAAAATGAAAGTCATATATCTCCCTTCACAAAATGTTCCTATTGTAACAGAAATGGTCACTCTTTTTATATGTGCAATGCTAGAAATGGAAACTATAAAGGAAAAATAATTTGGGTTCCCAAAGGAACATATACTGCACCAACTATCACAAGAAGAGAATTTCATAAACAGCATTATCATACATCTTACAATCCAGTTACTCATAGAATGCTTCTTTCTACTAAGATTGATTATCCTATACCGAGTTTTGTAAAGAAAACTTCAAATGTTTCTTATACAAAATGGAAAACACACCCTAAGGACCCTTCAAATTAAAGGGTACCAACTTGTAAAAATAATACATATATTGCAGGTATGTCTTGCAGCTAATATGAATAAAAGCAAATGGTATCTTGATAGTGGATGCTCAAGACATATAACTGGAGACAAGTCCAAATTAAGAAATTTTGCAAGATACAGACTTTGGTGAGGTAACTTTCGGTGACAACAATAAAGGTAAAATAATCGGAGTTGGATGTGTTGGTAATAAACACATAACCATTTCTAACGTTCAGTTAGTTACTGGACTCAGGTATAATCTTCTATCTATTAGTCAACTATGTGATAGTGGTTCTAAAATATCCTTTAGTACACATAACTGCTCTATTTTTTATCAAACTAGTAAATTGATTTTAGTTTGCCTTAGATATCAAAATGTGTATACCTGTGACTTAGATGTTTATTCTCATTTAGATAACATCTGTCTTGTATCTGCAAATGAAGATCCTTGGCTATGGCATCACAGACTAAGACATATCAATATGAAACTCATAAATAACATTTCCTCCAAAGATTATGTCCGTGGTCTTCCTAAATTAAAATTTTTCAAAGACCATATCTATGAAGCTTGTGAATTAGGAAAACAAATTCATGCATCACATAAACCTAAATTTACTGTGTCAACTTCTCAACCCTTAGAGTTATTACATATGGACCTTGTTGGACCAATCCCTAAACACAGCATGGGTGGTGTTGTATACATTCTAGTTTTGGTTGATGACTATTCACGATTTACATGGGTTGATTTTCTAAAATTTAAAAATGAGGCTATTAGCTCTTTTTCTACTCTATGTAAAAAGATTCAAAATCAACATGGAAGCTCTATTGTTTATATTCAATCTGATCACGGAAAAGAATTTGACAATTCTAATTTCATTATGTTCTGTGATGAGAATGGTATAAGTCATAACTTCTCTGCTCCTTATACTCCTCAGTCAAATGGTGTTGTTAAAAGAAAAAATCGCTCTTTGCAAGAAATGGCTAATACAATGTTAAATTAATACTGTCTTCCAAAGTATTTCTGGGTTGAAGCAGTGGCAACATCATGTTATATATTAAACAGAGTTTTATTAAGACATGTTTTTCTCAAAACTCCCTATGAGCTCTACTACGAAAGAACTCCAAAAATAAACTATTTTCGTGTTTTTGGGAGCAAATGTTTTATTCTAAACACCAAAGGACACTTATTGAAATTTGATCCTAAATTTGATGAAGGAATTTTTCTTGGATACTCTCTTAATAGTAAAGCATACAGAGTTTTCACCAAAAGAAGTGTAGTTGTGGAAGAATCAATAAATGTGACTTTTGATGAAACTCAGCCTCCTCCTAAATACAAAGAACTAACTGATAATGATGTTGTCATTGAAGATAATCTCAGAAATATGGAAGAACCGAAACTAGATAATACATCTCCAACTATTGTTGAAAATCCCCTTAAAAATCCAAACCCTCAGTTGAATGATTTGCCTAAAGAGTCTCATGTTATTAAAAATCATCCTATAGAAAATGTTATTGGTAATATTGAAAAAGGAGTTATCACTAGATCACAAATTGAACCTAAATTGATAAAAGATGCTTTACTAGATGAAGACTAGATAATGGCTATGCAAGATGAACTTGAACAATTCACTAGAAACAAAGTATGGGAATTAGTCCCACAACCTGAGGATGTTTCAATCATTGGAACTCGATGGGTATTTCGTAATAAACTTGATGAAAATGGAACTGTTATTCGTAATAAAGCAAGATTATTTGCACAAAGATATAATCAAATGGAAGGAATTGACTATGATGAAACATATGCTCCTGTTGCTAGAATTGAATCTATTCGTATATTCTTAGCATTTGCATGCCATAACAATTTTAAACTGTTTCAAATGGATGTGAAATCTGCTTTTTTAAATGGTGTTATAGAAGAGGAAGTTTATGTTAAACAACCTCCTGGATTTGAAGATTTCAGTCATCCTGAATGTTAGAAGAATGCATGTCTTGATTTGATGTTTAAAGTAAACGTTCATGATTATATATGAAGTCCTTCAAGGAATATATGTACAAGGACTTAGTGATAGATCAAAATTGTTAGGTTGATTTAAGCTTTCAATATTCATCATTCTGTAAATGAATGTATAGATAAAGAGATCAAAGATGTTAGATTGATCTATATCATGAAATGTAATAGATAGGCTTCAAACAGATTTGTTGTCTAATGAGTTGATCAAGAGTCTGTAGAAGCCAAGGAAAAATCATAGAGCGTCAAGGATCGTAGTATGACTACCTTGAAGGGCCTCTCTAGAGATCGTAGAGTGGTCCAGACGTTTGCCGAAGCCAACTCTGAGATCGTAGTGTGCTCTCAAAAACGTAGAGTCTACAAGACAAGCAAGTAAATATCGTAGTGTGCTCTCAGAAATGTAGAGTATGCAAGACAAGCAAGAGAAGATCGTAGTGTGTCGGTCCTTAAGAGAAATCATAGTGTTCTCGTTTGGTTGCATCAAGCACCAAGGTGGTAAGAAACCACGATAAGAATCATAGAGTATCATCTGGCTGTGTCAGAAGATGCGGGCCTTGATCATTTGTTCAAGGATAAAATCTTAACAAATGTGGAATGGGTTACAAACGTTGAAGTAATCACCAGTCCCAATGGCATAAAAATATCCTTAGTATGCAACAAAGAGATGTATTAAAGAAGCTAAGGAAAGGACCATGGGACAGAGGAAAACACCTTTTCAGGTGTTAGGTGAGAAAGCAGTCTGCTATGTCAGTGGGCCAGAATGAAATTCAGAAGATATGCAGAAAAGTCTCCATCAAAGTTCAGAAACGTCAAACGCATTAAATGCTTCAACGGATGGATTCAACGGGCAGATTTCAAAGATCACATATATGCAAGACATCTGCAGATGATTCAACTAAGCAAGCAATTGAACAAAAAGGAAAAATACTCAACGCTCAACTCTATGATCTGAGAAAAAGAGAAAGCTTGCACAGCTACTCAGTTCTTTCGAACAAGAGCTTAACGGCAACTGAGTAGCACTAACCAATAACTCAACAACTACCAATCAACTGAAGTAAGAGTTCCAAGTCAGAAGGACTTGAAGAGTTCTAAGTGAACTGTGAAGAACCAAGTCTGCTGGACTTAAAGAGTTCAAGAGTGAACTAAGAAGTTCTATATCTGGCCGGTCAGAAGGAATCTGTGAGATTCAGAAAGTGTAAAAGACATTCTTAGTGGATTTCCTACTCGAGGAGTAGAAGAGTGGACTAGGAGCTTTAAGTGCTCTGAACCATTTAAAATTGTTGTGTCTATTATATTCTTGCTATAACTGATATAACTGCCTCACTCTTATTAACTCACTATATCTAAAAAGGGAGATCAAACAAACCTTAATTCCGCTATGTTTAAATCATTATCAAAATTGACAAAGTAAAACAAAAAGACTACAAAGCTATTGTGCCTCCCGGAACTAACAATTGGTATCAGAGCCCCCTTCTAGATAACTATTGTGCCTCCCAGAACTAACAATTGGTATCAGAGCAGATTCTATTATATAGCCTACAAAGCTTGAGTAGATCCAATGGCATACTTACTAAGCGAATCAAAGACTGGAGGAGGCAGCAAGCCACCTATGTGCAACAAAGATAAATTCACCAACTGGAAAGTTCGGATGCAAGCATACATGGATTCAATAGATGAAGATCAATTTGAAACTGTTCACAAAGCTTGCACCAACTACAGACGATCCAAACAAAATACAAATTAAGGTCAAAGGAGAATGGACAGACAATGAGAAGAGAGTTGCTCAACTCGATAAAAAGGCGAAGAACATTTTGTTTCAATCCTTAGAAGATGATCTGTTCAAAAATGCGGTCAATAGCAAAATAGCAAAGGAGGTTTGGGAAGCACTGCTCATCATGAATGAAGGAACGGAAGAAGTCGGAGAAAACAAACAATCTCTTCTGACACAGCAATATGAAATGTTTTCATACATTCAAGGAGAAAACGTCACTGCCACCTATGAGAGATTCAATGTTCTGCTCAACTCTCTACGAGCCTATGGAAAGATCTATCCAAACAAAGATCTAATCATAAAGTTCATAAGAGCCTTACCAAGCTAGTGGGATGCCAAAACCACTACTATTAGAGAGTCAAAGAATCTCCATGAGATGACTGTTCAACAGTTATATGGCAACCTTCTTACATACGAACTGGAGCTGACTCAACGAGCAAAAACTCTATCCGAAGGAAGGAAGAAGGATAAGGGTGTTGCTCTTAAAGTAACGAAAAGCACCTCTAAGTTCAACACTGAAATTAACTCTGACTATGATGAAGATGATGATGAGGACTTTGCAATGCTGGTAAAGAGACTCAGAAGGTTCATGCATCAAGGAAAAACCAGCAAGCTAAAGAAATTCAACAACTACAGCAACCAGGAGCAAATGAATGATCTATGCTACAATTGCAAGAAACTTGGCCACTTCATTGCTAACTGCAACAAACCTCTCAGCGAAGAACTAAAGAAGAAATCACATTCAAAGAAAGAATACAAAGGCAACAAAAGGCCTCAGAAGAGAGACAAAGGCCTTGTAGCTAGAGGATCGTGCAGTGACTCAGACAATGATACAACTCCGAAATCTGGAGATGATGAAGATCCTCAAATGGCAAATCTTTGCCTGGTGGCCAAGAATGCAAAGGACAAACAGAACTCCAACATACATGAAGTAAGTATAGATGAGGTATTTGACTTCAACTCTCCTGATGTAGATGTGAGACCCCAGATTTTATGAATAAGGATTTAAATTTCTCGAAATATTTTTTTGAATATTATGGTGTGGATTTGATATAATGTTATTGTTGTGGGTAATATTTATAAATTTTGCAAAGCAAGCATGTTGTTATAAAATATTCGTTGTGTAGGGAAATAATCGATTAGTTGGGGAATATTCTTTTTATTAGGGAATATTCGTACGATGGCATAATCATTGGTAGACCCCACAACGGAAGTATTGTCGTAGTTAGAAAACAACAGAATTATCTTTTTATAAAAATAACGACGGAAGTGTTACCGTTAAAATTGTTGAACTACCTAGTAGTAAAAGCAAAAATACGATGTCTCGCATAAGAGTAGTAGCCTGCAGTATTGATTATTGATGCTTACGTGAGAAGTCACTCATTATACTCAATTATTGCTACGAAGAATTCACGCATCATATCTCTTATATTATTGATTCAATTATTGTCACAGTATCATCTTCATAATATTTTATATATTATTAAATCAATAATTGAGACGACAAAGTTATTCATATTATTAAATTATAATATTTACAATGTCTAGAAGTTCGTCAAGGAGAGTTTTGGTCATCTCTAAATACGCACGATAAGGAGGAAATCCTTATCTGAAAGCCCCTCTTTCCAGGAACGACTTGGTTGTTAAATATTGTGAGTTATAATATTAATGATGAATAAGTTCGTGTTGATTAAAGATGAATTTGATAGTTCCATTGTGTTGGGATTATTAGTGTTATTGGAAATTGACATCTATTTCGATGATAATTGATGTCCGGGGTTATATTGATAAATCGGGTAATTAATCGGATAAATGAGCAATTAATTCTTCGCTAATTCACATGCTTATATAACTATTTGTTCATATGTGTGTACTATTGAATCACATTCTTGTACTATTAGGGGAGTTGGTGCAAGATTGATAATACTTGCATGACTAAGTTAAAAAAGGAGGTATAGATGGAGGTATTATACTGTAATTCGTATTTTCACATGATTATAACTATTGATTCACATGATTGAACTATTGATTCACATTATTTACTATTAGGGGAGCTGGTGCAAGTTTGATAATACTTGCAGGACTAAATTAAAAATGAAAGAAAAGTTAGAGGTATTGTACTGTAATATTTCGAGCCCCAAAACGTGCAATTATCAAAACTATATTTTCCTATAAATAGAAGCTCATTCTTCCTTCATTTCTCACCAATTCACTAAAGCTATAGAGCAATTATTATAGAGAGAAATTATTGAGAGAAAAAAAAAAGAGAAGTCTGCTACCTCACTATTCTAGTATCCAGTCTTCTTTTGAGGTAAGGGGTATTATTCTTTCGTATTCATGAAGAGAATTTTTTCTTTCAATACTCATAAGAGTTGTTATTCCATTCTTTATTATTCTATTGGAATAACCTGTCTATGCGAAGTACCGCATACATGGTGAAATTCTTCTATTATTTCATTCTTTATTATTCTGTTGGAATATCACGTGCGTGCGGATTACGCGTGACCTAGTTCCATTCTTTATTATTACGTTGGAATATCTTGTTCACGCCAGACATGCATTTAATTCGGTTCCATTCGTTATTATTCGTTGGAATATCCCACATGCATGCGGTTTCATGCATTTGACCTAGTTCTATTCTTTATTATTCTGTTGGAATATCTTGTCTGTGCGGTTTACACATGACCTGATTCCATTCTTTATTATTTTGTTGAGAATAACTTGTCTGTATGATCTATCGCATGCATGGTGAATTCTTCTGTTATTCCATTCTTTATTATTTTTTTGGAATAACCTGTCTATGTGGATTACCGCATGCATGGTGAATGATCTTTTATATTCATATGAATAGTATTTTCATTCAAAAGGGGTTTCTGCCAGGGGTAGTTTCGTAATTTTTCTGACCCTCAAAAATTTTGGAAAATTTTGAAATGATAATTTGATGAGTTTTCTAGATTGTGTCCAAAAATGGCGATTTTTGGATGTATAGATTAAGAGTTATGGATTTTATGGGAAAATACTATTTTAAAAGTAAACCCTTATAACTCTTTGTGGTTAACTCCAAAATTGGTGAAATTTTTATTGAGAGTACATGTATATAACAGGAGTATACCCTGTAAATTTCGGAATTTTTGGACAAAATTAAAATTTATGATAAATGTCTAAATATTCGGCAGATTTGGCCATATGAAAAATAGTAAATGAATTTTAAAAATTCTGAGAAAAATATATGTTCAATATGGGACTATATTCTGCTAAATCCCAGAAAAGAAATATTTTTGGGACTAATTTGGTATTTTTCATAAAAATAAACTAGTTATGAGTAAATGAATTAAATATGTTATGTGAAGTAACAAAATTGGAAAATAGGATTTTATGGCTTGGGAATCCTATATAGGGTATATCTGATTTTGATGAGGATTTGATCATTGGTGATGAAATCTTATGAGTTTGGCATTTTTGAATGATTAAATGCATTATTTGGTAAAGTGTAAACAATTGAAATAAATTGTTTATAAGTTTAAGAAGTGATTAAAATATTGTTATAATATTAATAATATTAGATGATGAGTTTATTAAGTGATTGATAATATTTGGATAAATTTAAAGTCTTTAATATTTATCATTGTTTTCGTTTGATTAATGCTTATATCATTGTCATCATCGCCATGCTTATATTGTGATGAAAGTCATCTTAGCTTACGTGCATAGATGGACTTGGTATGATTATGACCAGGGATCATTCGGTATAATCATGACATGTAATGTTATAAATGATGTGGTAAAAGTCCTCAGTGGCCTGTAGTGCATTGATGGACAGTTTTTGGTATGATTATGACTAGGGATTATTCGGTAAAGTCATGACCATTGATTTAATGAATATCTTTGGCCCGTAGTGCAGGGATGACTCGATGATGTGGTTTATTTATTAAGCTGAGTCTCAGCGATAAAAATTGATGAAAACATTTTAAATCATAGAAGAAAGTAGATATCATGCTCTACTTGACTCTTCTAATGGATTTCTTATTCCGCTGCAGTTAAACTTGATGTCTATTTTATTTTATCAGTTTAACATTGTTGAAGACTAATGATAATTTATTCTGCATTATCTTAGTCATAATATTTCTTAATGGGTTAGTTGAGCTCACCCTTTCTTCACTGTTCTCTTCAGGAAATGAGAACGTAGCCGGGACTAGTCGGGGAATGGAGTGACGGTCCGGATGATAGCATTAGTAGTTCTCACTATTCTGTTAAATAGTGTGACAATAAATGTAATGAGGACTCCTTTTAGTATGGATATTGTCAAGATGACAATATTCTTATTAAAACTCTCAGTTTATGTCTTGTCGTATTTTACACGACAGTTGTATTATTAAGTTGTATTTGAATTTAGTACCATGTATCTGGCGACTCAAGATGGGTGATGTATACCTGTTTTGGGGGCGTCATAGTAGACATTGATGATTTAAGAACTGCACTGCATGACATAACATCTGATCTGCATCAATACATGAAATGGTTTAGAGTTCTGACTAAGGACTATTCACTTCTTCAAAAGGAGAAAGAAAAAGTTAAAGAAGAAGCTGAAACAATGACCCTTCTAAATCTTGATTCTCTCTCCAAGTTTGAAGTTGAGAATAAGCTCTTGAAACAGACCAAAGAGCTCAATGCAAAAAGAGAGTCAAGTTTAACCTCTAAAATTGAGGAACTAGAAAAGACAATATCTACATGGAATAAATCCTCTTCATCCATGGACTCCCTAATCTCTAGCCAGAGAAGTGTCTCTGACAGAATAGGTTTAGGCTTTGGGGAATCTGCCTCAGAGCCATGTGTGGAAAAGGTAAAGGAAACTAGCACTAGTAATGCTTCAAGTTTTAGTAGAGGCATTATATTTGTGAAATCCTCACAGAAAGATGAGCCAGTCAAACCCTGCTCTACTGATTCAATCCATATTCCAAGGAGTAAGGGATCTCATGCTGGCCTGGGTTTCAAAAAAGAGAAGAGTAACCGAGCCACTACTCACCAACCTCGAAGGATCGTAGAGTCAAGTAAGATCAACTCTAAGAACCAACTGGGAAGGTACAGTAGAGGTAAGGTACACTCCTCACAAATCATGAAACATAAGGACATATGGAAGAAGGAAAATCAGCTTAACAGTAGGATGACTAAAGATCCATAAAAGTCCAAATGGAGGAAGAATTCTCACACACACACAAACATGCATCATATTAGATGTTTTGTGTGCTATAAAATTGGTCACAAGGCTGCAAAGTGCCATTATAATTCCATGCATATGAGACCCAAAATAAAGCAGATTTGGGTCCCCAAGGGTACTAACAAAGTAGGACCCATGCAAGTATGGGTACCAAAATGAAGGTTTAATGTTATCACAGGAAAAGAGCTCCACGATCACAACCTGGTATCTGGACAGTAGATGCTCAAGGCACATGATTGGGAACAAAGCCCTTCTGTCTAATTACATAGAGAAGGAGGGTCCCTCAATCATCTTTGGAGACAACGGCTCTGGAAAGAAAAGAGGATATGGCTCAGCTGGAAATGATGCAGTATCCTTTAGTAAAGTGGCCTATGTGGAAGGACTACAACACAATCTTCTAAGCATCAGCCAACTCTGCGACAAGGGTCATCAAGTAACATTCTTCAACAATCAATGTCAAGTCCGAGACCTAAAGACATCTGTTGTAAAGTTAATCGGAACAAGAGAAGGAAATGTCTACACAGTAAATCTTGGTCAACTAAGCTCAGACGAGACAATATGCTTTCTGGCTAAAGCATCTGAAGAAATGAGCCGGTTATGGCATCGAAGACTGTCTTATCTCAACTTCAAGAGCATGGCCAAACTAGCCTCAAAAGATCTAATTGCAGGCTTACCTAAGTTAAACCGTTAAAGAAAGGCGGTCTGATGTCACGTCGACTTGAAGCGGACGAAGCTCATTCAAGAGCAAAACTGCCAACTCAATTGACAAGCCCATGCAGTTGCTCCACATGGATCTATTTAGACTAATTCCAACAATGAGCCTCGGAGGTAAGAGATACTCACTGGTCATAGTCGAAGATTACACCAGATTCACATGGGTATTCTTTCTAACCTCAAATGATGAAATAAGCTCCTATCTGATCAAGATGTTCAGACTAGTGATGAACGAGAAAGGGGAGAAAATCAAGGCTATAAGGAGTGATCATGGCAGAGAATTCGACTTCTCATAAATGGACAAGTTCTGAACAGATAATGGCATCAGTCATAACTTCTTAGCTCCATGAACTCCTCAACAAAATGGAGTAGCTGAGAGAAAGAACAGGACGTTAATAGAGGTTGGAAGAACTCTACTAGCAGCAGCCCATCTTCCTGAATACTTCTGGGCAGAAGCTATCAACACTGCCTGCTACACTCAGAACAGATCACTCATACACTCTACGATTAAGAAGACCCCCTATGAACTGTAGAAAGGAAGAAAGCCAAATGTTAGCTACTTTCATGTATTCGGCTGTGTATACTATATTCTTAACAATGGAAAGCAGTATTTGACAAAGTTTCAACCCAAGTCAAACGAAGGAATCTTTCTTGGATATGCCACAAACAGTAAGGCCTACAGAGTGTTCAACAAGAAGACACTAAGTGTGGAAGTCTCGATTCACATCATCTTTGATGAGACAGACTTAGACAAAATAGTGCTGCAAGACACTACGACCGACAGTTCAGACACTACGAACGAGGTCGCCGAGCTCAACACTACAGTCGTAGTTCCAGATAGTGAAATCGTTGAGCAAGGAAATGAGATCGTAGAGAGGCCTATGCAAGATAACGAGACTCCACACCAAGAAGCAGATATAGATCTTGAAGACCTCAGACAAGAAGGCATCAGGACAGATGTCCCAATAGGAAGCAGATGGGCAAGAGATCATACTCAAGACTTAATCATTGGAAATCTAAGTGCAAGAGTCAAAATAAGAGCTGCCACCCAAAATGAATGTTTCTATCTAAGCTTCCTGTCACAAATGGAACCTAAGAAGATAGAGGATGCTTTGGAAGACTCCAGTTGGATAGAAGCTATGCAGGAAGAACTTAATCAGTTTAAAAGAAGCAAAGTATGGAGGTTGGTACCAAGACCAAAAAGTCATCCTGTCATTGGAACCAAGTGAGTCTTCAGAAACAGGATGGATGAAGATGGAGTAATAACCAGGAATAAGGGAATACTAGTGGCCAAGGGCTACTCTCAGGAAGAAGGCATTGACTACGATGAGATATTTGCACCTGTTGCTAGACTAGAAGCCATCAGAATATTCCTTACCTTTGTTGCTCACATGAAATTCAAGGTCTTTCAGATGGATGTCAAAAGTGTATTCTTGAATGGTGAACTTCAAGAAGAAGTCTATGTAGAGCAACCTCCAAGTTTCATCAATCCATCTTTCTCTAATTATGTCTATAGATTAGACAAAGCCTTATATGGTCTTAAACAAGCACCTAGAGCATGGTATGAAACGCTAATTAACTTTCTTATTGAAAATGGGTTCACTAGAGGTAGAGTAGATACCACACTATTTCTTAGAAAGCATAAAGACAAAGTCTTATTAGTTCAAATATACGTTGATGACATTATTTTTGGATCTACTAATGAAAAGCTATGCAAGAGATTCTCCAAGCTTATGCAGAGAAAGTTTGAAATGAGCATGATGGGTGAGCTGAATTTCTTCATTGGACTGCAAGTAAAGCAAACTGATGAAGGAATCTTCATAAACCAAGCCAAGTACATTAAAGATTTACTTAAGAAGTATGGCATGGAATCAGCCTCTCCCATGAAAACCCCAATTGCTCCTGCAACCAAGCTTGACAAAAATGAAAAAGGTAAAAGTATTGATATAACTCAATACCGACGTATGATAGGCTCTCTTTTACATCTAACTGCCAGTAGACCAGACATAATGTTTGCAACATGCATATGTGCTAGATTTCAGGCTAATCCTATAGAATCATATTTAACTGTTGTAAAGAGGATTTTCAGGTATCTCAACGGTACACCTCACTTAGGGCTTTGGTATCCCAAGGAGTCCTCATTTGAACTAACAGGCTACACAGATGCTGATTTTGTAGGTTGTAAAATAGATAGAAAGAGTACCAGTGGCACATGTCAGTTACTAGGAAATAGACTTGTGTACTGGTTCAAAGAAGAAAAGTAAAACTCAAAGTATCTACTTATTTGCGGAAAATTTGAATACATTCTTTCTTTGGCATTCTTTGTACTCAGATCTATGGATGAAAAATCAACTAGCAGACTATGGGTTTGAATTCAAATCCATACCTATTCACTGTGATAACACAAGTGTCATAGCAATAACTCATAATCCTGTCATGTATTCTAGGACTAAGCATATAGAAATAAGGTATAATTTTATTAGGGATCATGTGCAAAAGGGAACCATATCTTTACAATATATCCCTACTAAAAATCAACTTGCTGATGTCTTTACAAAGCCTCTAGATGAATCGAGGTTTAACAAGTTAATAAGTTAGCTAGGCATGCTTCATTTACAACCATGAAATATATGCTCTAGTTTGTGCTAACCATATAGATACAAAGACTTTGTTCGAAATCGTGGACATGATCAAGGGAAGTCCACAATCGTAGAGCTGCAGTAACATAACAGACTCAACGATCGTAGTTCAGACTCGACGATTACTGATCAGACACGACAATTGCAAAACAGACTCGACAATCACAAAGGATACCTCAACGATCGTAGTCCTCCCAAAAACATGTCAGATGTTAAGGGCAAATCAGTATAATCCTCCTCGACCAAATAAATGAAGAGCGGCGAAATTTGACACCTTCCCCACTAAGCAAAATAGAGAGAGGGAAGTTATAAGTACAGTTTGAAAAACACCTTTTTAAAATCAGAAGTTCAAAAGCTTATCTCTCTCTTTCTCTCTACAAGCAAAAACCCTAACTCTCAAGAAAGCTCAATCAACCATACTCCTTGCAAAGAAATTAATGGAAGCATTCAACGTCATCTCGGGCTACAGACTCTGTTTTGATGAGTTCAAAATAGCTGAACCCAAATTTCACAAAACTCTGTCATTGATAAAGAAGGCTGGTCTTGAAGAGGCTCTGGGTACGAGCACGATAATCTACCCTAAGCTAATAAAAAAATTCTACAAAAATGGTGTGTTCAAGAACGACGTCATCACGACAAGGGTCAAGGACGTGGAAATCAAGCTGAAGGCTGAGGACATTAACCTAGCCCTAGTTTTCAAATCTAAAGGGTTTTCATTCATAGATGGCATAGATTTCCATGAAGGACTTAAAAGGATGCATCACAAGAAATTCCCCACTGTCAAAGGATACAAGAAAAAGGAGTTTCCTCAGAGGTACAAATTTCTGGCAGACATTGTTGGAAAATGCATATGTTATAAGAGCTCAGGCCACGATTCTGTAAATGAAGTACATCTCAAGCTCATGACAGCCATCAGTTGTGGGATACAGTTTAACTATGGAGCCCTGCTGCTTGAATGGATTGGGAAGTGGATTCTCAGCTCAAAGAAGTTAAAGAGCTCTGGGAAGATGCTCTACGAGCCATTCATCAGTATCATCCTATAGTCTGCTTTGGACAATAAGATGAGGGATGATGAGCGAGAACCAATCAATCAAAGCAGACGAATGACCCACAAGCTGTTCGAAAAGCGGAAAAGGAATCCAACTAAAATGTACGAATGATGTATATGAGTCCGGTGGTAGGGACGGTGATGCAAGAGTCGAGGGATTACGGGAAATATGTGCGTGGTCGAGGGCGAAGAAAATGAAGAAGAAACTAATAAAGAAGAATCCTCTGCCCTGGTCAAAAAAAGCAAGGGCAAGAGGAAGCTAAGGGCTCAAATAGCAGAAGAACCCCAAGGGTCTACCACTGATATACCTATAGATTCTTCTGACATTGAGACTCTAAGAATCCTAAGAAGAAAAGAACAGCAAGCTGAGGCAGATGAAGACAGAGTTACCATCTCATAGCTACTGAAGAAGAACAAAAATAGTCACAAGCCCAAGAGGCCATCTGTCTCCTCGATCGTAGAGTCTCTACCTACCATAGAGACTAGATTGGACGCCTCCCCCAGAGAAGTTATTGCACCAGAGACTCTGGTTGATCAATAGTTCAGAGCTGAAGCTGAAGGAAGAGTTGAGGCTGTGGCTCAGCCTAAAAAGTCCAGAAGAAAACTTGTTAAGAAATACATTCTTGTCAATGAAAAGGTCTTAAAGAAGGAAGATAAAAGGATAACTGCTGAGAAGGAGCTATCCAAAGCTGAACAAGAAAACACTACTCAAGCTGAGGGGGAGCTACCTAAAGTTCTCACCCTAGAAAGTGTTCGAGCTGAGGGGGAGCCACTGGAAATGCAAATGGATGATCATGTTGAGGGGGAGCCTCATGATGTCCCCATGACAGAAGAAGTTGCTCCCATAGAAAATGAGAAAGAACCAGAGCAAGAACAAAGAGAAGTCATTGATGTAGTGGAATCCTTGAACGAAGTCAGAGAAGAGCACGAAGATGATGAGGTTGAAATCATCGTTGTGGGCTATGATGGGTACAGGAAAGCTAACTATGATCAGTTGTTCTCTTATCTACCCATGATGCCTTTTCATCAAGCTCAAATTCTAAACTCCTAGAATCACATGTTTTGGAGCTTCAAAGAATATCTAGCCATCTCCATGCTGGCTCATGGATTTCAAGGAAACTTCAACTTTACCAAACAGCTAATCACAAATGGTCCCTCCTCAAGAATTATGCATGAGGTATTATCTATCCCAATCTTTTTTGAGTTAATCACTATACACTATTTTTAGCCTTGATTTTATGAATTTTCAAAATTTGGTTGGAAGTGGTTCTTAATCCACTAAATCAATTCGATTCTGAGAATCCCAAAATTATGTAAGCGATGAACCAAATATACTTGACTTCATATTGATCCCAACTCCTCCCATCTCTACGACATCGACTCTAGCCCCATCGTAGAGTCCTCGCTCAAATCGTGAGAGCCACCTACCCGGACGCCCAAACGCGGAGGCCCTCCATCCGATATTCCTCCTCGTCCACAAATGAATACTTGACCTTGATCTTGCCCTCTACTCATTACAAGATCAATACAAGAGAACACCCCTCCTCCATACATTCCCCAACTCGGTGAACTTCTTTGAGGCGCCCACCAAAACCGATTTGTCGGGACGTGTCAAAGAAAGTGATCAAGGAAATCGATGATAGTCTTGAAGCACTGCTTGAACTCATTCAAATGAGACTAACAAAAATGATCAGTGCTGCAAATAGTCTCCCAAGCACCCTAAGCTCTGAGCTCATAAAGAAACTTAAGGAGATCATCAAGGAAATGATTCATAGCACAAAGGACAGGGATGAGATCCACTTTCTCCATGACCCAAAAGACACAAGGATGTTGTTCTTGTCTTCTGAGACAACTCAAGAAGCTCGAGAATAAACTTATGTTGGAGAGTTTCATCAATCTGCAAACTACTAGTAAAAAGAATTCCAACAATTTTATGTCACCCGAGGACAACGGTGACAATGTTCTAGCGAATCCTCCAACAAAGGGAAGCTCGATCTTATGCTCTAATCCAAGAAAATTGAGAGGACATTGCTCAAACTCAAAGTTAACTCAACGAGCTTGTCAAGGAATGACTCACCTCTCGAAGACATTCAACCCTTGATCTCGACATAAAGGGGAGAATAAAGGAAAGGAGATCAAAAGGCGGAGGCGGTGGCACTTTCTTGGGAGGCGAGAGGCACTTTCTCCGATCAATCATCAAGAAGTCCTTCAAGGCAGTATCATCAACAGACTCCATGATCTGGCTATCATACTCAACGATCTGATGATGAGCCAATTATCATGGCTCAACCATTAAGAAGTCAAGGGCCTTCTCTCAGCTCACACGAGGTGACCATGATAGAGCCTAAGAATGCCAATTGGAGATCTGCATTCATGAAAAGCACGATTATAATGAAAGACTTAGTCAAAGCGAGCTGGAAGAAATAGCACAAAGAGACGAAGCTAGCAAGAGAAGAAGAGCTGAGGAATATGCAAATCCTCTGAGAAGAAAAAGTCAAAAGAAATAGAGATAAGTTGAAACTCAATTCTTATTAATGTAACTAAGTTTAAATATAATATATATCCTCAAAAATCAATAAATTCATGCTTATTCCCTAGAAATTTCAGATGCTCACTGAAATATTAAGTCATATTTACTTTGCTGCACTGCATATAGAATTTGATAATAATGACAACAAATCTCCTTTGTTATGTCAACATCAAATAGGGGGGGATTGTTGGAAGAATGCATATCTTTATTTGATGTTTAAAGTAAATGTTTATGATTATATGTGAAGTCCTTCAAGGAATATATGTACAAGGACTTAGTGATAGATCAAAATTGTTAGGTTGATCTAAGCTTTCAATATTCATCATTCTATAATGAATGAATAAATAAAGAGATCAAAGATGTTAGGTTGATCTATATCTTGAAATGTAATAGATAGGCTTCAAACAGATTTGTTGTCTAATGAGCTGATCAAGAGTCTGCAGAAGCCAAGGAAAAATTATAGAGCATCAAGGATCATAGTATAACTACCTTGAAGGGCCTCTCTAGAGATCGTAGAGTGGTCCAGACGTTTGCCGAAGCCAACTCTGAGATCGTAGTGTGCTCTTGGAAATGTAGAGTCTGCAAGACAAGCAAGTAAAGATCGTAGTGTGCTCTCGGAAATGTAAAGTCTGCAAGACAAGAAAGTGAAGATCGTAGTGTGCCAATCCTTAAGAGAAATCGTAGTGTTCTCGTTTGGTTGCATCAAGCACCAAGGTGGCAAGACACCCTGATAAGAATCGTGAAGTATCATCGGCTATGTAATAGGAAGATGTGGGCCTTGATCATCTGTTCAAGGATAAAATCTTAACAAATATGGAATGGGTTACAAACGTTGAAGTAATCACCAGTCCCAATGGCATAAAAATATCCTTAGTATGTAACAAAGAGACGTATTAAAGAAGCTAAGGGAAGGACCATGGGACAAAGGAAAACACCTTTTCAGGTGTTAGGTGAGAAAGCAGGCTGCTATGTCAGTGGGCCAGAATGCAATTCAGAAGATATGCGAAAAAGTCTCCATCAAAGTTCAAAAATGTCAAACGCATTAAATCCTTCAACGGATGGATTCAACGGGCAGATTTCAAAGATCACATATATGCAAGACATATGCATATGATTCCACTAATCAAGCAATTGAACAAAAAGGAAAAATACTCAACGCTCAACTCTACAATCTTAGAAAAAGAGAAAGCTTGCACAGCTACTCAATTCTTTCGAACAAGAGCTTAACGAAAACTAAGTAGCACCAACCAATAACTCAACTACTACCAATCAACTGAAGTAAGAGTTCCAAGTCAGAAGGACTTGAAGAGTTCTAAGTGAACTGTGAAGAACCAAGTCTGCTGGATTTGAAGAGTTCAAGAGTGAACTAAGAAGTTCCTAGACTGCTGGTCTAGAAGGAATCTGTGAGATTCATAAAGTGTAAAAGACATCCTTAGTGGATTTCCTACTCGAGGAGTAGAAGAGTGGACTAGGAGCTTTAAGTGCTCTGAACCACTTAAAACTGTTGTGTCTATTACATTCTTGCTATAACTACTATAACTGTTATAACTGCCTCACTCTCATTAACTCACTATATCTAAAAAGGGAGATCAAACAAACCTTAATTTCGCTGTGTTCAAATCATTATCAAAACTGACAAAGTAAAATAAAAAGAATTTTAAATATCTATTCAACCCCCCTTCTAGATAACTATTGTGCCTCCGGGAACTAACACTGAATATGTTTAAAAATTACATAAAGCTCTATATGGTTTGAAACAGGCTCCTAGAGCTTGGTATGAAAGGTTGAGTAAATTTTTGTTGAAGAATGGCTTTAAACGAGGAACTATTTATAATACCTTGTTTACTAAAAATAAAAATGATGATATTTTGGTAATTCAAATATAAGTTGATGATATTATTTTTGGCTCTACTAACATTACTATATGCAATGAGTTTTCTGAAAGTATGAGTAAAGAATTTGAAATGAGCATGATGGGAGAATTAAACTTCTTCCTCGGACTACAAATCAAACAAGGAGAAAAAGGTATTCACATATCTCATTCTAAATATTGTAAAGAAATGATCAAGAAATTTGGCCTAGAATCAGCAAAACCTCTTAACACTCCTATGTCAACAACTAATAAATTAATTATTGACAAAAATAAAAAATCTGTTGACCCAAAGAAATATAGAGGAATGATCGAAAGTTTATTATATATAATTGCTAGTAGACCTGACATCATGTTTAGTGTTTGTAAATGTGCCAGGTTTCAAGCTGATCCTAAAGAATCTCACCTGACCGCAGTGAAAAGAATTTTTCGATATCTCAAAGGAACCACTGAATTGGGTCTATGGTATCCTAAGGATCAACCATTTAATCTAGTATATTTTTAGATTACATTATACGCGGTGTCATCATGTCGATCAAAAAGTACTAGTGGTACCTGCCAATTCCTAGGAGGATGTTTGGTTTCTTGGTTTTCTAAGAAACAGAACTCGGCCTCTATTTCAACCACCGAAGCAGAATACGTTGCAGCTGCACGATGTTGTGCTCAAATATTGTGGATGAAACAGACCCTTGCATGCTCAATTTTATGTGATAGTGTCTCAATTTTATGTGATAATACCAGTACAATAAATCTCAGCAAAAATATAGTCTTGCATGCTAGGTTAAAACATATAGACATTAGGCATCATTTTTTACATGATCATGTTAATAACGGAAATATTAAATTAGACCATATTGACACGGAATTAAATATAGCTGATATATTTACTAAACCACTAAGTTCAGAAAGATTTTGTAAATTAAGAATTGAGTTAGGAATGCTAGATATTATTTCTTAATTATTTTATTTTATTTTGTGTCTAAACAAATTTTAATTTATCTTCTACTTAATTATTTTTTTTAAAAATTATATATGTATTCTTGATAATTTTTAATATATATATATACTAAATATATATACATACATATATATATATATATATATATATATATATTTACAAAAAAAATTTAAATAATTTTTATTAAAGAAGGGTATATTACATATATATATATATATTAAATCTGATCCATCAGATTTTTGCATATCCAATGGTCCACATCATACAAGCCTCGTCCCACTTATTCAACCAATCAAAATTTCACTATAAAAAGCACACGGATCACTCTCCCAAACCGTCCGATCAAAACTAAGCACTGATCTCAGCCATTGGATCATGTTTTTGAAAGAAACACAACTCAAATTAAATTATGGTCGTTGATCAAGATCTTCTTAATCTTCTCCACCGATTGGATCATCGATAAACCAAACTATATATATAAATTTTATTTTTTAATTCATTTTCTTTAATACCCTTTCTCTCTCTTCTACACTCTCATTCGCTTTCTCTATTTCTCTCTCTCGTCTCATCGGATCGTAATCTCCGACTACTCTCTATTGTCTCCAATTTCTATCTCAGCGTCATTCGCCTCACTACTCTTCTTCCTAATCATGATTTCTACTAAATTTTGTTACGTTTCTTAATATTTTATCCAAATTTTTCCAGATCTATTTTTTTACTCTTAAAGTCCTTTTTATAAATCGCCTCTGTTTAAAGTTTTCAATTTTTTTTGGTTTCATTCGTCTTTATCTTAGGATCAAAAGATGTATATTAATTCGACAAAATCTACGATTTCTTATTCTTCAAAATCTTTCTCTCTCTCTTTCTCTCTCTCTCTATATATATATATATATGTGTGTGTGTGTGTGTGTGTGTATGTGTGTGTGTGTGTGTGTGTGTTTAGTTTTGTTATCCTACCTATGAAAACACCGATAATTATTCAATTTTTTAGAGTTTTGGGCAAGTGTTTGATGTGATTAATCGATCTATTTTTTTTTGTTTCATTCTTCTCAGATGTCCATATTTTTACCAAAAATCGTTTCATCAGTCTTTAATTTTTAGGGTTTTGGTCAATTTTTTTTCTGAGATTCTCGAACTCTTGCATGTGTTACTTGTGTTCACTTTTTTTTTCATCTCTAAAAAATACCTATACGAAATCTAATGGTCAGGGTTTCTTAGTTGAACCACAAATTTTTCATCTCATTTCATTCTAGGGTTTTTGTCAAATATTTTTTTTTACTTACTCTCAAAATCATATCTGAGTTATTGTTCAAATCGATTTTTTAAAATACCACAAATGTTTAGTTTCTGAACTTTCATGGACTATCTTTTTTTGCCGATACCAGCCATTTCGTTTACATTATCACAATCACTGTCATTACTGGTAAGCTATGGAAAGATCTGCTATTTTTTCTTCTTCACCTCAATCTTTTTACAAAAACCCATTTTCGTTCACTAACCTCATTTTATTTTATTTTACCAACTATCAATTTTCATGTTCTAAAATTTTGTTTACTGATTCTGTTATAATAAAATGTTTATCTATATATATATATATATATATATATATATTTAATCTACACTATTTATATATATCTATATATATTACTTATCCTTATATATATATATATATATATATATATATATAATCTATATCTTTCTGCATTTTTGGGCTCACTACTGCTTTTATCATGAAAAAGTTCGAAGAAGAACTTAGCATACTTAAACGGGTATCTTATTGATACCTCCTCTGGTATACCTTCTCTATCTCTGTGTATATTCTTACTTGTGTGGGTACTGATGCCCACTAGATTAATTGTTGTGTCTTATATAATGTGTGCATCTTGATCCTCAATGGTTTTTTCCCTGCATTAACTGTTATATGATATCTCCCTAAGATTTGCTATAAATGTTGCAATCTTACAATTTACCTGTTGCTTTGAAAATTTGATGACTGAAATAATACTTTCTTGTCGTGTTTTATAAATAACGGTGTAATCGTTACCGTTAACACTGTTGGAATACCCAGTGGTTAAAATACGATGTCTGGCGTGGTTGCACAAAGAGCATTACAGTATTGCACAAAGATTTTTGAATTATTGATTCTTACGTAAGAAGGAACTACTTAATAATTGTTCTGAGTAATTCTTGTCAATATTTTATTTTATTGATTCAATAATTCTTTGTGTTGATAGTTTATATTATTGTTATTTTAATATTTATATCAACGCATGATTTCCATTATCGGATCAATAATTCATATTATTTGAATAATATTATTAGATAGCATTATTGGCAATGTCTAGAAAGTTCTGTCAAGGAGAGGTTTGGTCACCTAATTGCGCGCTAGTAAGGAGAAATCTTTATCGGAAAGCCCCCTCTTTCCTGGGAACTACCTGGTTGTCATTATTGTGATTCTGTAATATTGTTTGTGAACAATTAATTATTGATAAGGAAATATTTTTTCGATGCGGATATAAATGATGGATTTATTTATTTTATATGGTTATAAATGAAGGAATTAATGTTGAGGTGTTTTACCAGTATTTTGTCGGATTGGAGGTTTTAAAAAATCAAATCGGTGTTCTTAAAGCTCTATTGCGTGAGTTATAATTTTAATCCGACCGTTGGATCGTTGTGATTTTTGGATATGTTATACATATATAAGTTGAGTATATATCCACAAATTTTGAACCATTAAAAATTAATGTATGATTTGTTATGAATTTTAAGAGGTGTTGAAAATCATCCGTTTGTGGATTTCGGATATTTTCTGTCTGGAATTTGGAAAAACTTAAAGCTACAAAGTTGTAGAGAATTCAATTTCATGTGGAATGGACATAAAATTTGTATTTTTCTGATAAACGGGCTATTTTCTATGAATTATTGAAGTTTTGGAAAATAAAATGATTTTTATTAAAATTGGGTGGGACCCACTTTTGGTTGGTATAGAAAACATGTGCTCAATTAATTGTTCAAAGGTGATGGCTAGTCTAGGATGGCTGCATGCGTAGAAGGATGAATAATAATATTATTATTTTATTATTTTAGTCTCCTTTGGCGTTCTAGCATTTTCCTATAAATATGCGCTTAGGTTAGAATTGAAAATCACACCAGAAACATAAGTTTTCTCTCTCTATATTATCGAGCGTATTTTTGTGAGTATTTAGATACTTTGAGAGTTTCTAATCAATGCAAGTTTCCTTCAACGTTATATCCGATATTCCAGTCAGAAATACTGTTCTTTTGAGGTAAGGGATTGTAAGGGTTATTATGTTTTTCAGTTTCGTAATTTTTCTAACCTTCAAAAATTCTAGAAAAATTTGAAATGATAATTTGATGAGTTTTCTAGATTGTGTCCAAAAATGACAATTTTTGAATGTATAGATTAGGAGTTATGAATTTTATAAGAAAAGACTATTTTAAAAGTAAACCCTTATAACTCCTTGTGGTTAACTCCAAAATTGATGAAATTTTTATTGGGAGTACATGTAATATAATAGCAGTATACTCTGTAAATTTTGGAATTTTTGGACAAAAGTATAGTTTATGATAAATGTTTAAATATTCGGTAGTTTTGGCCATATGAAAAATAGTAAATGGATTTTAAAAATTCTGAGAAAAATATATGTTCAATATGGGACTATATTCTGATAAATCCCAGAAAGGAAAATTTGTTTGTACTGATTTGGTATTTTTCATGAAAATAGACTAGTTATGAGTAAATGAATTAAATATGTTATGTGAAGTAAGGAAATTGGAAAATAGGATTTTATGGCTTGAGAATCCTATAAAAGGTATATGCAGATTTTTGTTAAGGGTTTTGGTTATTGGTGATGAAATCTTATGAGTTTGGCATTTTAGGATGATTAAATGCATTAATTAGTAAAGTGTAAATAATTAAAATAAATTGTTTATAAGTTTAAGAAATGATTAAAATATTGTTGTAATATTAATAATATTAGATTATGAGATTATTAAGTGATTTATAACATTTGGATTAAGATGTAATAAATATTTATATGGTTTTTATTGTCAAACTTTATCTTTTCCTGTCGGGATTACTATTCAATATACGACACTATTCATGTATATGGAACTATTTAGGTATACGATACTATTTACGTATATGGTACTATGTACGAATACGAGGTACTATTCACGATAAAATTGGTTTCTCTTTCTGACCAAATTATCGTTGATTTATGAATCTTACTCTTGAAATTAAATTCATGTTTTGATAATATTGTTTTTATTATCATATATAACATTTTTATAATCCTGGTGAAGAAATTTCTCTTTGACTTTAGTGTAAAGATGGGTAGATTATTGGTATGATCGTGACTAAGGGTTCTCTTTGGCCAGTAGTGCAAAGTTGAATCGTTGACTGGTATAATCATAACCATTGAATTTACAATTGAATATTTTTAGCTTAAGTGCAAAGGTGAATTGATCAACATGGTTATAATTATGGTTTATATAAATTTTGAAATGATTATGTATTTCTTTGAGATATTAATATTTTTGGCCCGCACTGCAAAGATGACCTGTTGTTGAATATCTTTGGCCTGTAGTGCAAAGATGACATGTTGTTAAATATCTTTGGCATGTAGTGCAAAGATGATCTTTTGTTGAATATCTTTGGCCTGTAGTGCAAAAATGATCTGTTTTTGAATATCTTTAGCCCGTAGTGCAAAGATGACTTGTTGATGCATATCTTTGGCCCGTAGTGCAAATATGAATTTATTAGCATGATTATGAACAGGAACTGTGATTTGGTATAACCATGATCTTTAATATTTCAGGTAAAGACAAATGATGAAAATTATCTTTGTCCTGGATGAGAAGAGGAATTTAGAACCACAATTATGATTATGAGTTATTCACATGAATGTTGATAGGAACTGTTGATTGATATTACAGGGATAAAACATTATTGGTGGACTTTTAACATTGAGAAGATAATAGACTTTATGGTCTATTTGATTCTTCTAATGGATTGCTCGTTCCGCTGCAACTATGGTTGAAAAGATTTATCATCTACCATATGTTCTAAATCTCTGATTTATTACTGATGAAGGCTATTGATAATTTAATTATCTTTAGTCATGATATTCTTTACTGAGCTAGTTGTACTCACCCTTTTGCTTCACAATTCCTTTCAGGTAATAGGAGTGTTGACGGGTCGAGCGGGGATAACAGGGGAATAGAACGGTGGTCTATAGTTGTTGAGGTTCTCCCTAAATAGTATGGAAATAATTTTATTGAGAACTTTAGATAAGTGTGACGTATTGTATACGTCATTTGATATTTAGTTTTGGTGAACCGAATAGGGTGAGGTGAACCCAACTTTGGAAGGGTGTTTTACCACTATCATACAAGATGTCTAATGGCATACAACCTCGTGTAATCATAAGACAGGGTCGTGAACATCCACTAGCTGAGTATATCTACGAGCACTACCTATATGATCTTGGAGTTCGGTTGAAATATAATTTTCAATTGCAGACAGTGGAGATAGCTATATGTCAAGAGAAGACTCACCATTGGAAAGAACATGATAGTAATCTTCTCATTTTTCTTTGGGGTCTATTGGGTCAACCAAGGATAATTCTGTGGACATATGATATCTATCATAACGCGTTGACGTGGCCTCCCATGTATGAAGGTTTCTTGAGCACTTCCCAAAGATTTTAAATTCTAAAAGCAGGTTTTTGATTTGTACCTTTATGTAACGTGCCATTGTGACGTGTTATCAAAGTTGGTGTCAAGAGTCACAGTTGGTATATATATTTGTATCAAAACTCACAACATATGTGTTGTTGTATTTTGCACGACAATTATAGTAATAAAGTTGTAGTTGTTTTCTGTACCATGTATTTGGCGACTCAGAATAGGTTGGGTGGTTTGGACCTATTTTTGGGGTGTCACAGTTGGTATTAGAGCTATAAGTAAAGAGCCCCGGGCCTCTCGCTGGTGACTTCCTTGTGTGGGATGCACCGAAGCCAGACTCTCCATAGGGGACACCGTTCTGCGGTGGCAAACTGATTGGTACCACTATGAGGTGCTGTCCATGGTTGGGACATGAGTCACAGTTGGTATCCGAACTTAGGGATATGGTCTCTGGCGGAGATCCGAGATTAGAACTAGGAAGGGAGAGAAAAGTAAATCCTTCGCTAGTGTGTCCTACCTAAGCTAATTTTTGTTACTTAATTAGTTGACAAATTATGATATGTCAATTAACCTTTGTTTTGAAGCTGTATTCTAGAATGATATCTGAAATACAGGAGATAAGCAATGGAAAAATCATGATGACATGGAAGATGGAATCTAAAATAAAAGCAAGGTATTAAATACCAGGTACATAAATTTCGCAGACAAAATTTAATAAGGAGGGGAGATTGTAAGACCCCGAATTTTATGAAATAAAAGTATTCAATTTTTCTTATAATTATTATTCAGTAAATGGTTAAATTGATAAAAAGTTAAAGTTAATGGTGACATATGAAATTTTTCAAAATAAGCAAATGGCTATAAAATACTTATTGTTGTCGGGAAATATTCGTTTGGTCGTGGAATATTCTTGTTGTCGGGGAATATTCGTACGACGGTGCAGCAAGTTATGGGCCCCATAATAGAATAACTGTCGGATGAAGAAAACGACAAGTTTGAGTTTTTATAAATAACGACGTAATAATTCTGAATTAATCTTTGTTGGAATACCCGGTGGTTAAAAATCTGATAATACTGTCGTTGGTTTTGCGAAGCTTTGCGGTATTGTACAATATTTTTGAATTATTGATTCTTACGTAAGAAGGAACTACTCAATAATTGTTACAGTAAATACTGTTCAATATTTTATTTTATTGATTCAATAATTGCTGTGTTGATAGTTTATATTATTGTTATTTCAATATTTATCACTGCACAATATTTCCCATTAATAGATCAATAATGAATATTATTTGAATAATATTATTAGATAGCATTATTGGCAATGTCTAGAAAGTTACATCGAGGAGAGGTTTGGTCACCTAATTGCGGCGCAAGAAGGAGAAATCTTTATCGGAAAGCCCATTCTTTCACAGGAACCTGCTGGTTGGTTGTCATTATTGTGATTACTGTAATATTATTTGTGAACAATTAATTGATTTATTGATAAGGAAATATTTTTTTCGATGATGGATATAAATGATGGATTTATTTATTTTATGTGGTTATAAATGAAGGAATTAATGTTGAGGTGTTTTACCAGTATTTTGTCGGATTGGAGGTATTAAAAAATCAAATCGGTGTTCTTAAAGCTCTATTGCGTGAGTTATAATTTTAATCCGACCGTTGGATCGTTGTGATTTTTGGATATGTTATACATATATAATTTGAGTATATATCCACAAATTTTGAACCGTTAAAAATTAATGTATGATTTGTTATGAATTTTAAGAGGTATTGAAAATCATCCGTTTATGGATTTCGAATATTTTCTGTCTGGAATTTGGAAAAACTTAAAGCTACAAAGTTGTAGAGAATTCGATTTCATGTGGAATGGACATAAAATTTGAATTTTTCTGATAAACGGGCTATTTTCTATGAATTATTGAAGTTTTGAAAAATAAAATGATTTTTATTAAAATTGGGTGGGACCCACTTTTGGTTGGTGTAGAAAACATGTGCTCAATTAATTGTTCAATGGTGATGGCTAGTCTAGGATGGCTGCATGCATAGAAGAATGAATAATAATATTATTATTTTATTATTTTAGTCTCCTTTGGTGTTCTAGCATTTTTCTATAAATATGCGCTTAGGTTAGAATTGTAAATCACACCAGAAACATAAGTTTTCTCTCTCTATATTATTGAGCGTATTTTTGTGAGTATTTAGATACTTTGAGAGTTTTTAATCAGTGCAAGTTTCCTTCAACGTTATATCCGATATTCCAGTCAGAAATACTGTTCTTTTGAGGTAAGGGATTGTAAGGGTTATTATGTTTTTCAGTTTCGTAATTTTTCTAACCTTCAAAAATTCTAGAAAAATTTGAAATGATAATTTGATGAGTTTTCTAGATTGTGTCCAAAAATGGCAATTTTTGAATGTATAGATTAGGAGTTATGAATTTTAAAAGAAAATACTATTTTAAAAGTAAACCCTTATAACTCCTTGTGGTTAACTCCAAAATTGATGAAATTTTTATTGGGAGTACATGTAATATAATAGCAGTATACTCTGTAAATTTTGGAATTTTTGGACAAAAGTATAGTTTATGATAAATGTTTAAATATTCGGCAGTTTTGGCCATATGAAAAATAGTAAATGGATTTTAAAAATTCTGAGAAAAATATATGTTCAATATGGGACTATATTCTGATAAATCCCAAAAAAGAAAATTTGTTTGTACTGATTTGGTATTTTTCATGAAAATAGACTAGTTATGAGTAAATGAATTAAATATGTTATGTGAAGTAAGGAAATTGGAAAATAGGATTTTATGGCTTGAGAATCTTATATAAGGTATATGCAGATTTTTGATGAGGGTTTTGGTTATTGGTGATGAAATCTTATGAGTTTGGCATTTTAGGATGATTAAATGCATTAATTAGTAAAGTGTAAATAATTAAAATAAATTGTTTATAAGTTTAAGAAATGATTAAAATATTGTTGTAATATTAATAATATTAGATTATGAGATTATTAAGTGATTTATAACATTTGGATTAAGATGTAATAAATATTTATATGGTTTTTATTGTCAAACTTTATCTTTTCCTGTTGGGATTACTATTCACATATACGACACTATTCATGTATATTGAACTATTTAGGTATACGATACTATTTACGTATACGGTACTATGTACGAATACGAGGTACTATTCACGATAAAATTGGTTTCTCTTTCTGACCAAATTATCGTTGATTTATGAATCTTACTCTTGAAATTAAATTCATGTTTTGATCATATTGTTTTTATTATCATATATAACATTTTTATAATCCTGGTGAAGAAATTTCTCTTTGACTTGAGTGTAAAGATGG
This sequence comes from Panax quinquefolius, assembly GCA_020205615.1. Taxonomy (NCBI): domain Eukaryota; kingdom Viridiplantae; phylum Streptophyta; class Magnoliopsida; order Apiales; family Araliaceae; genus Panax; species Panax quinquefolius. Next base: position 84,346,148 of record CM035158.1, read on the forward strand.
GTAGATTATTGGTATGATCGTGACTAAGGGTTCTCTTTGGCCCGATGGTGCAAAGTTGAATCGTTATTTGGTATGATCATGACCATTGAATTTCTAATTGAATATTTTTAGCTTAAGTGCAAAGGTGAATTGATCAACATGGTTATAATTATGGTTTATATAAATTCTGAAATGATTATGTATTTCTTTGAGATATTAATATTTTTGGCCCGCGGTGCAAAGATGACCTGTTGTTGAATATCTTTGGCATGTAGTGCAAAGATGACATGTTGTTAAATATCTTTGGCATGTAGTGAAAAGATGATCTTTTGTTGAATATCTTTGGCCTGTAGTGGAAAGATGATCTGTTTTTGAATATCTTTAGCCCGTAGTGGAAAGATGACTTGTTGATGCATATCTTTGGCCCGTAGTGCAAATATGAATTTATTAGCATGATTATGAACAGGAACTGTGATTTGGTATAACCATGATCTTTAATATTTCAGGTAAAGACAAGTGATGAAAATTATCTTTGTCCTGGATGAGAAGAGGAATTTAGAACCACAATTATGATTATGAGTTATTCACATGAATGTGGACAGGAACTGTTGATTGATGTTACAGGGATAAAACATTATTGGTGGACTTTTAACATTGAGAAGATAATAGACTTTATGGTCTATTTGATTCTTCTAATGGATTACTCGTTCTGCTGCAACTATGGTTGAAAAGTTTTATCATCTACCATATGTTCTAAATCTCTGATTTATTACTGATGAAGGCTATTGATAATTTAATTATCTTTAGTCATGATATTCTTTACTGAGCTAGTTGTGCTCACCCTTTTGCTTCACAATTCCTTTCAGGTAATAGGAGTGTTGTCGGGTCGAGCGGGGATAATAGGGGAATAGAACAATGGTCTATAGCTGTTGAGGTTCTCCCTAAATAGTATGGAAATAATTTTATTGAGAACTTTAGATAAGTGTGACGTATTGTATACATCATTTGATATTTAATTTTGGTGAACCGAATAGGGTGAGGTGAACCCAACTTTGGAAGGGTGTTTTACCACCATCATAAAAGATGTCTAATGGCATACAACCTCGTGTAATCATAAGATAGGGTCGTGCACATCCACTAGCTGAGTATATCTACAAGCACTACCTATATGAATATGGAGTTTGGTTGAAATATAATTTTCAATTGCAGATAGTGGAGATAACTATATGCCAAGAGAAGACTCACCATTGGAAAGAACATGATAGTAATCTTCTCATTTTTCTTTGGGGTCTATTGGGTCAACCAAGGATAATTCTGTGGACATATGATATCTATCATAACGTTGACGCGTGGCCTCCCATGTATGAAGGTTTCCTTGAGCACTTCCCAAAGATTTTAAATTCTAAAACAGTTTTTGACTGTACCTTTATGTAAGGTGCCATTGTGACGTGTTATCAAAGTTGGTGTCAAGAGTCACAGTTGGTATATATATTTGTATCAAAACTCACAACATATATGTTGTTGTATTTTGCACGACAATTATAGTAATAAAGTTGTAGTTGTTTTCTGTACCATGTATTTGGCGACTCAGAATAGGTTGGGTGGTTTGGACCTATTTTTGGGGTGTCACAGTTGGTATTAGAGCTATAAGTAAAGAGCCCCGGGCCTCTCGCTGGTGACTTCCTTGTGTGGGATGCACCGAAGCCAGACTCTCCATAGGGGACACCGTTCTGCGGTGGCAAACTGATAGGTACCACTGTGAGGTGCTGTCCATGGTTGGGACATGAGTCACAGTTGGTATCCGAACTTAGGGATATGGTCTCTGGCGGAGATCCGAGATTAGAACTAGGAAGGGAGAGAAGAGTAAATCCTTCGCTAGTGTGTCCTACCTAAGCTAATTTTTGTTACTTAATTAGTTGACAAATTATGATATGTCAATTAACCTTTGTTTTGAAGCTGTATTCTAGAATGATATAAAATCTGAGGAGATAAGCAATGGAGAAATCATGATGACAGGGAAGATGGAATCTGAAATGAAAGCAAGGTATTAAATACCAGGTACATAAATTTCGGAGACAAAATTTCATAAGGAGGGGAGATTGTAAGACCCCGAATTTTATGAAATAAAAGTATTCAATTTTTCTTATAATTATTATTCAGTAAATGGTTAAATTGATAAAAATTTAAAGTTAATGGTGACATATGAAATTTTTCAAAATAAGCAAATGGCTATAAAATACTTATTGTTGTCGGGGAATATTCGTTTGGTCGTGGAATATTCTTGTTGTCGGGGAATATTAAATGCAATGCCAGTAAAACCATTATGGGCCCGTAATGAGAATAACTGTCGGATGAAGAAAACGACAAGTTTGAGTTTTTATAAATAACGACGTAATCGTTACCGTTAATACTGTTGGAATACCCAGTGGTTAAAATACAGTAATACACGTGGTTGCACAGTAGCACACGGTATTGTATAATATTTTTGAATTATTGATTCTTACGTAAGAAGGAACTACTCAATAATTGTTACAGTAATTACTGTTCAATATTTTATTTTATTGATTCAATAATTGATGTGTTGATAGTTTATATTATTGTTATTTCAATATTTATCACTACACAGTATTTTCCATTATCAGATCAATAATTCATATTATTTGAATAATATTATTAGATAGCATTATTGGCAATGTCTAGAAAGTTCTGTCAAGGAGAGGTTTGGTCACCTAATTGCGCGCCAGTAAAGAGAAATCTTTATCGGAAAGCCCACTCTTTCCTGGGAACTGCCTGGTTGTCATTATTGTGATTCTGTAATATTATTTGTGAACAATTAATTATTGATAAGGAAATATTTTTTCGATGCTGATATAAATGATGGATTTATTTATTTTATGTGGTTATAAATGAAGGAATTAATGTTGAGGTGTTTTACCGGTATTTTTTGCCGGATTGGAGGTATTAAAAATCAAATCGGTGTTCTTAAAGCTCTATTGCGTGAGTTATAATTTTAATCCGACCGTTGGATCGTTGTGATTTTTGGATATGTTATACATATATAAGTTGAGTATATATCCACAAATTTTGAACCGTTAAAAATAATGTATGATTTGTTATGAATTTTAAGAGGTGTTGAAAATCATCCGTTTGTGGATTTCGGATATTTTCTGTCTGGAATTTGGAAAAACTTAAAGCTACAAAGTTGTAGAGAATTCGATTTCATGTGGAATGGACATAAAATTTGTATTTTTCTGATAAACGGGCTATTTTCTATGAATTATTGAAGTTTTAAAAAATAAAATGATTTTTATTAAAATTGGGTGGGACCCACTTTTGGTTGGTGTAGAAAACATGTGCTCAATTAATTGTTCAAAGGTGATGGCTAGTCTAGGATGGCTGCATGCGTAGAAGGATGAATAATAATATTATTATTTTATTATTTTAGTCTCCTTTGGCGTTCTAGCATTTTCCTATAAATATGCGCTTAGGTTAGAATTGAAAATCACACCAGAAACATAAGTTTTCTCTCTCTATATTATCGAGCATATTTTTGTGAGTATTTAGATACTTTGAGAGTTTCTAATCAGTGCAAGTTTTCTTCAACGTTATATCCGATATTCCAGTCAGAAATACTGTTCTTTTGAGGTAAGGGATTGTAAGGGTTATTATGTTTTTCAGTTTCATAATTTTTCTAACCTTCAAAAATTCTAGAAAAATTTGAAATGATAATTTGATGAGTTTTCTAGATTGTGTCCAAAAATGGCAATTTTTGAATGTATAGATTAGGAGTTATGAATTTTATAGGAAAAGACTATTTTAAAAGTAAACCCTTATAACTCCTTGTGGTTAACTCCAAAATTGATGAAATTTTTATTGAGAGTACATGTAATATAATAGCAGTACACTCTATAAATTTTGGAATTTTTGGACAAAAGTATAGTTTATGATAAATGTTTAAATATTCGGCAGTTTTGGCCATATGAAAAATAGTAAATGGATTTTAAAAATTCTGAGAAAAATATATGTTCAATATGGGACTATATTCTAATAAATCCCAGAAAAGAAAATTTGTTTGTACTAATTTGGTATTTTTCATGAAAATAGACTATTTATGAGTAAATGAATTAAATATGTTATGTGAAGTAAGGAAATTGGAAAATAGGATTTTATGGCTTGAGAATCCTATATAAGGTATATGCAGATTTTTGATGAGGGTTTTGGTTATTGGTGATGAAATCTTATGAGTTTGGCATTTTAGGATGATTAAATACATTAATTAGTAAAGTGTAAATAATTAAAATAAATTGTTTATAAGTTTCTGAAATCTGGAGATGATGAAGATCCTCAAATGGAAAATCTTTGCCTGATGGCCAAGAATGCAAAGGACAAACAGAACTCCAACATACATGAAGTAAGTATAGATGAGGTATTTGACTTCAACTCTCCTGATGTAGATGTGAGACCCCAGATTTTATGAATAAGGATTTAAATTTCTCGAAATATTTTTTTGAATATTATGGTGTGGATTTGATATAATGTTATTGTTGTGGGTAATATTTACAAATTTTTCAAAGCAAGCATGTTGTTATAAAATATTCGTTGTGTAGGGAAATAATCGATTAGTTGGGGAATATTTTTTTTATTAGGGAATATTCGTACGATGACATAATCATTGGTAGACCCCACAACGGAAGTATTGTCGTAGTTAGAAAACTACAGAATTATCTTATTATAAAAATAATGGCGGAAGTGTTACCGTTAAAATTGTTGAACTACCTAGTAGTAAAAAATACGATGAATGGCGTGGTTGCGTAGTAGCACTACGGTAGTGATTATTGATGCTTACGTGAGAAGTCAATCGGTTATACTCAATTATTGCTCTGATAATTCTTTGCATCATATCTCTTATATTATTGATTCAATTATTGTCACAGTATCATCTTCATAATATTTTATATATTATTAAATCAATAATTGAGGCGACATAAAGTTATTCATATTATTACATTGCAATATTTACAATGCAGAAGTTACATCGAGGAGAGGTTTGGTCATCTAATAAGCGCGCTTGATAAGGAGAAATCCTTATCGGAAAGCCCCTCTTTCACAGGAGCGACTTGGTTGTTAAATATTGTGAGTTATAATATTAATGATGAATAAGTTCGTGTTGATTAAAGATGAATTTGATAGTTCCATTGTGTTGGGATTATTAGTGTTAGTGGAAATTGACATCTATTTCGATGATAATTAATGTCTGGGGGTTATATTAATAAATCGGGTAATTAATCGGATAAATGAGCAATTAATTGCTACTAATTCACATGCTTATATAACTATTTGTTCATATGTGTGTACTATTGAATCACATTCTTGTACTATTAGGGGAGTTGGTGCAAGATTGATAATACTTGCATGACAAAGTTAAAAAAGGAGGTATAGATGGAGGTATTATACTGTAATTCGTATTTTCACATGATTATAACTATTAATTCACATGATTGAACTATTGATTCACATTATTTACTATTAGGGGAGGTAGTGCAAGTTTGATAATACTTGCAGGACTAAATTAAAAATGAAAGAAAAGTTGGAGGTATTGTACTGTAATATTTCGAGCCCCAAAACGTGCAATTATCAAAACTATATTTTCCTATAAATAGAAGCTCATTCTTCCTTCATTTCTCACCAATTCACTAAAGCTATAGAGCAATTATTATAGAGAGAAATTATAGAGAGAAAAAAAAAAGAGAAGTCTGCTACCTCACTATTCTAGTATCCAGTCTTCTTTTGAGGTAAGGGGTATTATTCTTTCGTATTCATGAAGAGAATTATTTCTTTCAATACTCATAAGAGTTGTTATTCCATTCTTTATTATTCTATTGGAATAACCTGTCTATGCGAAGTACCGCATACATGGTGAAATTCTTATGTTATTTCATTCTTTATTATTCTGTTGGAATATCCTGTCTGTGCGGATTACGCATGACCTAGTTCCATTCTTTATTATTCTGTTGGAATATCTTGTCTACGCGTATTACGCATGACCTGGTTCCATTCTTTATTATTCTGTTGAAATATCCTGTCTGTGCGGTTTACGCATGACCTAGTTCTATTCTTTATTATTACATTTGGAATATCTTATGCATGCGGTTTTACGTGATTGATTCCATTCTTTATTATTTTGTTGAGAATAACTTGTCTGTGCGATCTATCGCATGCATGGTGAATTCTTCTATTATTCCATTTTTTATTATTTTGTTGGAATAACCTATCTATGTGGATTACCGCATGCATGGTGAATGATCCTTTATATTCATATGAATAATATTTTCATTCAAAAGGGGTTTCTGCCAGGGGTAGTTTCGTAATTTTTCTGACCCTCAAAAATTTTGGAAAATTTAGAAATGATAATTTGATGAGTTTTCTAGATTGTGTCCAAAAATGGCGATTTTTGGATGTATAGATTAAGAGTTATGGATTTTATGGGAAAAGACTATTTTAAAAGTAAACCCTTATAACTCTTTGTGGTTAACTCCAAAATTGGTGAAATTTTTATTGAGAGTACATGTATATAACAGGAGTATACCCAGTAAATTTCGGAATTTTTGGACAAAATTAAAATTTATGATAAATGTCTAAATATTCGGCAGATTTGGCCATATGAAAAATAGTAAATGAATTTTAAAAATTCCGAGAAAAATATATGTTCAATATGGGACTATATTACGCTAAATCCCTTAAAAGAAATATTTTTGGGACTAATTTGGTATTTTCATAAAAATGAACTAGTTATGAGTAAATGAATTAAATATGTTATGTGAAGTAACAAAATTGGAAAATAGGATTTTATGGCTTGGGAATCCTATATAGGGTATATATTGATTTTTGATGAGGATTTGATCATTGGTGATGAAATCTTATGAGTTTGGCATTTTGAATGATTAAATGCATTATTTGGTAAAGTGTAAACAATTGAAATAAATTGTTTATAAGTTTAAGAAGTGATTAAAATATTGTTATAATATTAATAATATTAGATGATGAGTTTATTAAGTGATTGATAATATTTGGATAAATTTAAAGTCTTTAATATTTATCATTGTTTTCGTTTGATTAATGCTTATATCATTGTCATCATCGTCATGCTTATATTGTGATGATGAAAGTCATCTTAGCTTACGTGCGTAGATGGACTTGGTATGATTATGACAGGATCATTCGGTATAATCATGACACGTAATGTTATAAATGATGTGGTAAAAGTCATCGGTGGCACGTAGTGCATTGATGGATAGTTTTGGTATGATTATGACTAGGGATTATTGGTAAAGTCGCCACTGACCATTGATGATTTAATGAATATCTTTAGCCGCAGTAGTCTTGGGGATGACTCGATGATGTGGTTTATTTATTAATTTGAGTCTCAAATGATAAAAATTGATGAAAACATTTTAAATCATAGAAGAAAGTAGATATCATGCTCTACTTGACTCTTCTAATGGATTTCTTATTCCGCTGCAGTTAAACTTGATGTCTATTTTATTTTATCAGTTTAACATTGTTGAAGACTAATGATAATTTATTCTGCATTATCTTAGTCATAATATTTCTTAATGGGCTAGTTGAGCTCACCCTTTCTTCACTGTTCTCTTCAGGAAATGAGAACGTAGCCGGGACTAGTCGGGGAATGGAGTGACGGTCCAGATGATAGCATTAGTAGTTCTCACTATTCTGTTAAATAGTGTGACAATAAATGTAATGAGGACTCCTTTGAGTGTGGATATTGTCAAGATGACAATATTCTTATTAAAACTCTCAGTTTATGTTTTGTCGTATTTTACACGACAGTTGTATTATTAAGTTGTATTTGAATTTAGTACCATGTATCTGGCGACTCAAGATGGGTGATGTATACCTGTTTTGGGGGCGTCACAGAAGTGAACATTGATGATTTAAGAAGCGCCTTTGCATGACATAACATCGATGCGCATCAATACATGAAATGGTTTAGAGTTCGACTAAGGACTATTCACTTCTTCAAAAGGAGAAAGAAAAGGTTCAAGAAGAGCTGAAGCTTGACCCTTCTAAATACTGATTCTCTCTCCAAGTTTGAAGTTGAGAATAAGCTCTTGAAACAGACCAATGAGCTCAATGCAAAAAGAGAGTCAAGTCTAACCTCTAAAATTGAGGAACTAGAAAAGACAATATCTACATGGAATAAATCCTCTTCATCCATGGACTCCCTAATCTCTAGCCGGAGAAGTGTCTCTACACGAGAATAGGTTTAGGCTTTGGGGAATCGCCTCGAGCCATTGTGTGGAAAAGGTAAAGGAAACTAGCACTAGTAATGCTTCAAGTTTTAGTAGAGGCATTATATTTGTGAAATCCTCACAGAAGGATGAGCCAGTCAAACCCTGCTCTACTGATTCAATCCATATTCCAAGGAGTAAGGGATCTCATGCTTGGCTGGGTTTCAAAAAGAGAAGAGAATGCTTGAGCCACTACTCACTGACCTCGAAGGATCGTGAGAGTCAAGTAAGATCAACTCTAAGAACCAAGCTGGGAAGGTGCAGTAGAGGTAAGGTACACTCCTCACAAATCATGAAACACAAGGACACATGGAAGAAGGAAAATCAGCTTAACAGTAGGATGACTAAAGAGCCATAAAAGTCCAAATGGAGGAAGAATTCTCACACACACACAAACATGCATCATATTAGATGTTTTTTGTGTGCTATAAAATGGTCACAAAGTTGCAAAGTGCCATTATAATTCCATGCATATGAGACCCAAAATAAAAGCGATTTGGGTCCCCAAGGGTACTAACAAAGTAGGACCCATGCAAGTATGGGTACCAAAATGAAGGTTTAATGTTATCACGGGAAAAGAGCTCCACGATCACAACTTTGGTATCACGGACGGTAGATGCTCAAGGCACATGATTGGGAACAAAGCCCTTACATCTAACTACATAGAGAAGGAGGGTCCTCGATCATCTTTGGAGACAACGGACTCTGGAAAGAAAAGAGGATATGGCTCAAATTTGGAAATGATGCGGTATCCTTTAAAAGTGGCCTATGTGGAAGGACTACAACATAATCTTCTAAGCATCAATGACTCTGCGACAAGGGTCATCAAGTAACATTCTTCAACAATCAATGTCAAGTCGAGACACTAAAGACATCATTGTAAAGTTAATCGGAACAAGAGAAGGAAATGTCTACACGAGTAAATCTTGGTCAACTAAGCTCGAGACAAGACAAAATACTTTACGGCTAAAGCATCGAAGAAATGAGCGAGTTATGGCATCAAGGTATCTCATCTCAACTTCGAGCATGCCAAACTAGCCTCAAAAGATCTAATTGCGAGGCTTACCTAAGTTAAACTTCATTAAAGAAAAGCGGTCTGATATGCATCGACTTGGAAAGCGGACGGAAGCTCATTCAAGAGCAAAATTGCCAACTCAATTGACAAGCCCATGCAGTTGCTCCACATGGATCTATTTAGACCAATTCCAACAACGAGCCTCGGAGGTAAGAGATACTCACTGGTCATAGTCGACGATTACACCAGATTCACATGGGTATTCTTTCTAACCTCAAATGATGAAATAAGCTCCTATCTGATCAAGATGTTCAGACTAGTGATGAACGAGAAAGGGGAGAAAATCAAGGCTATAAGGAGTGATCATGGCAGAGAATTCGACTTCTCATAAATGGACAAGTTCTGAACAGATAATGGCATCAGTCATAACTTCTTAGCTCCACGAACTCCTCAACAAAATGGAGTAGCTGGGAGAAAGAACAGGACGTTAATAGAGGTTGGAAGAACTCTACTAGCAGCAGCCCATCTTCCTGAATACTTCTGGGCAGAAGCTATCAACACTGCCTGCTACACTCAGAACAGATCACTCATACACTCTACGATTAAGAAGACCCCCTATGAACTGTAGAAAGGAAGAAAGCTAAGTGTTAGCTACTTTCATGTATTCGGCTGTGTATGCTACATTCTTAACAATGGAAAGCAGTATTTGACAAAGTTTAAACCCAAGCCAAACGAAGGAATCTTTCTTGGATATGCCACAGACAGTAAGGCCTACAGAGTGTTCAACAAGAAGACACTAAGTGTGGAAGTCTCGATTCACATCATCTTTGATGAGACAGACTTAGACAAAATAGTGCTGCAAGACACTACGACCGACAATTCAGACACTTCGAACGAGGTCGCCGAGCTCAACACTACTACGATCGTAGTTTCGAGAGATAGTGAAATCGTTGAGCAAGGAAATGAGATCGTAGAGAGCTATCTATGCAAGATAACGAGACTCCACACCAAGAAGCGGATATAGATCTTGAAGACCTCGAGATAAGAAGGCATCGGGGCGGATGTCCCAATAGGAAGCAGATGGGCAAGAGATCATACTCAAGACTTAATCATTGGAGATCTGAGTGCAAGAGTCAAAATAAGAGCTGCCACCCAAAATGAATGTTTCTATCTAAGCTTCCTGTCACAAATGGAACCAAAGAAGATAGAGGATGCTTTGGAAGACTCCAGTTGGATAGAAGCTATGCAGGAAGAACTTAATCAGTTTGAAAGAAGCAAAGTATGGAGGTTGGTACCAAGACCAAAAAGTCATCCTGTCATTGGAACCAAGTGAGTCTTCAGAAACAGGATGGATGAAGATGGAGTAATAACAAGGAATAAGGCAATACTAGTGGCCAAGGGCTACTCTCAGGAAGAAGGCATTGACTACGATGAGATATTTGCACCTGTTGCCAGACTAGAAGCCATCAGAATATTCCTTGCCTTTGTTACTCACATGAAATTCAAGGTCTTTCAGATGGATGTCAAAAGTGTATTCTTGAATGGTGAACTTCAAGAAGAAGTCTATGTAGAGCAACCTCCAAGTTTCATCAATCCATCTTTCTCTAATTATGTCTATAGATTAGACAAAGCCTTATATGGTCTTAAACAAGCACCTAGAGCATGGTACGAAACACTAATTAACTTTCTTATTGAAAATGGGTTCACTAGAGGTAGAGTAGATACCACACTATTTCTTAGAAAGCATAAAGACAAAGTCTTATTAGTTCGAATATCGTTGATGACATTATTTTTGGATCTACTAATGAAAAGCTATGCAAGAGATTCTCAAGCTTATGCGAGAGAAAGTTTGAAATGAGCATGATGGGTGGTGAATTTCTTCATTGAATTTGCAAGTAAAAGCAAACCGATGAAGGAATCTTCATAAACCAAGCCAAGTACATTAAAGATTTACTTAAGAAGTATGGCATGGAATCGGACCTCTCCATGAAAACCCCAATTGCTCCTATGACCAAGCTTAACAAAAATGAAAAAGGTAAAAGTATTGATATAACTCAAATACCGGCGTATGATAGGCTCTCTTTTACATCTAAGCGCCGATGACCGGACATAATGTTTGCAACATGCATATGTGCTAGATTTTGAGGCTAATCCTAAAGAATCATATTTAAGCTGTTGTTGTAAAGAGATTTTCAGGTATCTCAACGGTACACCTCACTTAGGGCTTTGGTATCCCAAGGAGTCCTCATTTGAACTAACAGGCTACACAGATCTTTGATTTTTGTAGATGTGTAAAATAGAAAGAAAAGAGTACCCGATGGCACATATCGGTTACTAGGAAATAGACTTGTGTCTCTGGTTCAATGAAAGTAAAACTTCGATTATCTACTTACTGCGGAAGTTGAATACATTCTTTCTTTGCGCATTCTTTGTACTCGAGATCCTATGGATGAAAAATCAACTAGCAGACTATAGGTTTGAATTCAAATACATACCTATTCACTGTGATAACATAAGTGTCATAGCAATAACTCATAATCCTGTCATGTATTCTAGGACTAAGCATATAGAAATAAGGTATAATTTCATTAGGGATCATGTGCAAAAGGGAACCATATCTTTACAATATATCCCTACTAAAAATCAACTTGCTGATGTCTTTACAAAGCCTCTAGATGAATCGAGGTTTAACAAGTTAATAAGTTAGCTAGGCATGCTTCATTTACAACCATGAAATATATGCTCTAGTTTGTGCTAACCATCTGAGATACAAAGACTTTGTTCAAAATCGTGGACATGATCGAGGAAGTCCACGATCGTAGAAGCTGCGATAACATATGCGATATGAGACTCAGCGATCGCGATTCGGACTTCGGCGATTCTTGATCGAGACACGACAATTGCAAAACAGACTCGACAATCACAAAGGATACCTCAACGATCGTAGTCCTCCCAAAGGACATGTCAGATGTTAAGGGCAAATCAGTATAATCCTCCTCAGTTAAATTCGTAGAGCCAAGCAGAATTTGACACCTTCCCCACTAAGCAAAATAAAGAGAGGGAAGTTATAAGTACCGTTTGAAAAACACCTTTTTGAAATCAGAAGTTCAAAAGCTTATCTCTCTCTTTCTCTCTACAAGCAAAAACCCTAACTCTCAAGAAAGCTCAATCAACCATACTCTTTGCAAAGAAATTAATGGAAGCATTCAACGTCATCTCGGGCTACAGACTCTGTTTTGATGAGTTCAAAATAGCTGAACCCAAATTTCACAAAACTCTGTCATTGATAAAAAATTTGGTCTTGAAGAGGCTCGGAGTGCGAGCACGATAATCTACCTAAGCTAATAAAAAATTCTACAAAAATGGTGTGTTCGAGAACGACGTCATCACGACAAGGGTCAAGGACGTGGAAATCAAGATGAAGGCTGAGGACATCAACCTAGCCCTAGTTTTCAAATTTAAAGGGTTTTCATTCATAGATGGCATAGATTTCCATGAAGGACTTAAAAGGATGCATCAAGAAATTCCCCATTTGTCGAAGGATCTGAAAAAGGAGTTTCCTCAGAGGTACAAATTTCTGGCAGACATTGTTGGAAAATGCATATGTTATAAGAGCTCAGGCCACGATTCTGTAAATGAAGTACATCTCAAGCTCATGACAGCCATCAGTTGTGGGATACAGTTTAACTATGGAGTCCTGCTGCTTGAATGGATTGGGAAGTGGATTCTCAGCTCAAAGAAGTTAAAGAGCTCTGGGAAGATGCTCTACGAGCCATTCATCAGTATCATCCTATAGTCTACTTTGGGCAATAAGATAGGGGATGATGAACGAGAACCAATCAATCCAAACAGACGAATGACCCAGCAACTATTCAAAAAATGGAAAAGGAATCCAACTAAAAATGTACGAATGATGTATGAGTCCAGTGGTAGGACAGCTGATGCAAAGGAGTCAAGGATTCTGGGAAATATGTCTGTGGTCAAGGAGACTGAAGAAAATGAAGAAGAAACTAATAAGGAAGAACCCTCTGCCCTGGTCAAAATAAGCAAGGGCAAGAGGAAGCTAAAGGCTCAAATAGCAGAAGAACCCCAAGGATCTACCACTGATATACCTATAGATTCTTCTGACATTGAGACTCTAAGAATCCTAAGAAGAAAAGAACAGCAAGCTGAGGCAGATGAAGACAGAGTTACCATCTCACAGCTACTGAAGAAGAACAAAAATAGTCACAAGCCCAAGAGGCCATCTGTCTCCTCGATCGTAGAGTCTCTACCTATCATAGAGACCAGATTGGACGCCTCCCCTAGAGAAGTTATTGCACCAGAGACTCTGGTTGATCAATAGTTGATTTGAAATTTGAAGGAAGAGTTGAGGCTGTGGCTCAGCCTAAAAAGTCCAGAAGAAAACTTGTTAAGAAATACATTCTTGTCAATGAAAAGGTCTTAAAGAAGGAAGATAAAAGGATAACTGCTGAGAAGGAGCTATCCAAAGTTGAACAAGAAAACATTACTCAAGCTGAGGGGGAGCTACCTAAAGTTCTCACCCTAGAAAGTGTTCGAGCTGAGGGGGAGCCACTGGAAATGCAAATGGATGATCACGTTGAGGGGGAGCCTCATGATGTCCCCATGACAGAAGAAGTTGCTCCCATAGAAAATGAGAAAGAACCAGAGCAAGAACAAAGAGAAGTCATTGATGTAGTGGAATCCTTGAACGAAGTCAGAGAAGAGCACGAAGATGATGAGGTCGAAATCATCGTTGTGGGCTATGATGGGTACAGGAAAGCTAACTATGATCAGTTGTTCTCTTATCTACCCATGATGCCTTTTCATCAAGCTCAAATTCTAAACTCCTAGAATCACATGTTTTGGAGCTTCAAAGAATATCTAGCCATCTCCGTGCTGGCTCATGGATTTCAAGGCAACTTCAACTTTACCAAACAGCTAATCACAAATGGTCCCTCCTCAATAATTATGCATGAGGTATTATCTATCCCAATCTTTTTCAGAGTTAATCACTATACACTATCTTTTTTTAGCCAATTTTATGAATTTTTAAGCTGGTTGGAAGTGGTTCTTAATCCACTAAATCAATTCCCAGTTACAGAATCCCAAAATTATGTAACTGATGAACCAAATATGCCCAACTTCATATTGATCCCAACTCCTCCCATCTCTACGATTACTGACTCTAGCCCCATCGTAGAGTCCCTCGCTCAAATCGTAGAGCCACCTACTCCAGACGCCCAAACGCAGGCCCCTCCATCTGATATTCCCTCCTCGTCCACAAATGAATACTTCAACCTTGATCTTGCCCTCTACTCATTACAAGATCAATACAAGAGAACACCCCCTCCTCCACACATTCCCCAACTCAGTGAACTTCTTTCAGAACTGCCCACCAAAACCGATTTGTCAGACGTGTCAAAGAAAGTGATCAAGGAAATCGATGATAGTCTTGAAGCACACACTGAACTCATTCAAATGAGACTAACAAAAATGATCAGTGCTGCAAATAGTCTCCCAAGCACCCTAAGCTTTGAGCTCATAAAGAAACTTAGGGAGATCATCAAGGAAATGATTCATAGCACAAAGGACAGGGATGAGATCCACTTTCTCACGCAGCCAAAAGACACAAGGATGTTGTTCTTGTCTTACAGACAACTCAAGAAGCTCAAAATAAACTTATGTTGGAGAGTTTCATCAATCTACAAACTACCGTAAAAGAATTCCAACAATTTTATGTCAGCCAAGGACAACAGACTGACAATGTTCTAGCCGTCCTCCAACAAAGGGAAGCTCGATCTTATGCTCTAATCTAAGAAAATTGAGAGGACATTGCTCAAACTCAAAGTTAACTCAACGAGCTTGTCCAAGGAATGACTCACCTCTCAGAAGACATTCGAACCCTTGATACTGACATAAAGGGGGAGAATAAAGGGAAAGGAGATCAAGGCAGAGGCATTGGCACTTTCTCAGGAGGCAGAGGCACTTTCTCTGATCAATCATCAAGAAGTCTTTCAAGGCAGTATCATCAACAGACTCCATGATCTGGCCATCATACTCAACGATCTGATGATGAGCCAATTATCATGGCTCAACCATTAAGAAGTCAAGGGCCTTCTCTCAGCTCACACGAGGTGACCACAATAGGCCTAAGAATGCCAATTGGAGATCCTGCATTCATGAATAGGCATGATTATAATGAAAGACTTAGTCAAAGCGAGCTGGAAGAAATAGCACAAAGAGACGAAGCTAGCAAGAGAAGAAGAGCTGAGGAATATGCAAATCCTCTGAGAAGAAAAAGGCAAAAGAAATAGAGATAAGTTAAAACTCAATTCTTATTAATGTAACTAAGTTTAAATATAATATATATCCTCAAAAATCAATAAATTCATGCTTATTCCCTAGAAATTTCAGATGCTCACTGAAATATTAAGTCATATTTACTTTGCTGCACTGCATATAGAATTTGATAATAATGACAACAAATCTCCTTTGTTATGTCAACATCAAATAGGGGGGATTGTTGGAAGAATGCATATCTTGATATGATGTTTAAAGTAAATGTTTATGATTATATGTGAAGTCCTTCAAGGAATATATGTACAAGGACTTAGTGATAGATCAAAATTGTTAGGTTGATCTAAGCTTTCAATATTCATCATTCTATAATGAATGTATAAATAAAGAGATCAAAGATGTTAGGTTGATCTATATCTTGAAATGCAATAGATAGGCTTCAAACAGATTTGTTGTCTAATGAGCTGATCAAGAGTCTGCAGAAGCCAAGGAAAAATTATAGAGCATCAAGGATCATAGTATAACTACCTTGAAGAGCCTCTCTAGAGACCGTAGAGTGGTCCAGACGTTTGCCGAAGCCAACTCTGAGATCGTAGTGTGCTCTTGGAAATGTAGAGTCTGCAAGATAAGCAAGTAAAGATCGTAGTGTGCTCTC
Source organism: Panax quinquefolius (assembly GCA_020205615.1). NCBI lineage: Eukaryota > Viridiplantae > Streptophyta > Magnoliopsida > Apiales > Araliaceae > Panax > Panax quinquefolius. The sequence goes on from CM035158.1 coordinate 84,362,406, forward strand.
GGAAATGTAAAGTCTGCAAGACAAGAAAGTGAAGATCGTAGTGTGCCAATCCTTAAGAGAAATCGTAGTGTTCTCGTTTGGTTGCATCAAGCACCAAGGTGGCAAGACACCACAATAAGAATCGTAGAGTATCATCTGGCTGTGTCAGAAGATGTGGGCCTTGATCATCTGTTCAAGGATAAAATCTTAACAAATATGGAATGGGTTACAAACGTTGAAGTAATCACCAGTCCCAATGGCATAAAAATATCCTTAGTATGCAACAAAGAGACGTATTAAAGAAGCTAAGGAAAGGACCATGGGACAGAGGAAAACACCTTTTCCGGTGTTAGGTGAGAAAGCAGTCTGCTATATCAGTGGGCCAGAATGCAACTCGGAAGATATGCAGAAAAGTCTCCATCAAAGTTCAAAAACGTCAAACGCATTAAATGCTTCAACGGATGGATTCAACGGGCAGATTTCAAAGATCACATATATGCAAGACATATGCATATGATTCAACTAATCAAGCAATTGAACAAAAAGGAAAAATACTCAACGCTCAACTCTACAATCTTAGAAAAAGAGAAAGCTTGCACAGCTACTCAATTCTTTCGAACAAGAGCTTAACGGAAACTAAGTAGCACCAACCAATAACTCAACTACTACCAATCAACTGAAGTAAGAGTTCCAAGTCAGAAGGACTTGAAGAGTTCTAAGTGAACTGTGAAGAACCAAGTCTGCTGGATTTAAAGAGTTCAAGAGTGAACTAAGAAGTTCCTAGGCTCAGCAGTGCAGAAGGAATCTGTGAGATTCAGAAAGTGTAAAAGACATCCTTAGTGGATTTCCTACTCGAGGAGTAGAAGAGTGGACTAGGAGCTTTAAGTGCTCTGAACCACTTAAAACTGTTGTGTCTATTACATTCTTGCTATATCGCTATAAGCGCTATAAGCATTATAAGCGCCTCACTCTCATTAACTCACTATATCTAAAAAGGGAGATCAAACAAACCTTAATTTCGCTGTGTTTAAATCATTATCAAAACTGACAAAGTAAAATAAAAAGAATTTTAAATATCTATTCAACCCCCCTTCTAGATAACTATTGTGCCTCCGGGAACTAACACTAAATATGTTTAAAAATTACATAAAGCTCTATATGGTTTGAAACAGGCTCCTAGAGCTTGGTATGAAAGGTTGAGTAAATTTTTGTTGAAGAATGGCTTTAAACGATGAACTATTTATAATACCTTGTTTACTAAAAATAAAAATGATGATATTTTGGTAATTCAAATATAAGTTGATGATATTATTTTTGGCTCTACTAACATTACTATATGCAATGAGTTTTCTGAAAGTATGAGTAAAGAATTTGAAATGAGCATGATGGGAGAATTAAACTTCTTCCTCGGACTACAAATCAAACAAGGAGAAAAAGGTATTCACATATCTCATTCTAAATATTGTAAAGAAATGATCAAGAAATTTGGCCTAGAATCAGCAAAACCTCTTAACACTCCTATGTCAACAACTAATAAATTAATTATTGACAAAAATAAAAAATCTGCTGACCCAAAGAAATATAGAAGAATGATCGAAAGTTAATTATATATAATTTCTAGTACACCTGACATCATGTTTAGTGTTTGTAAATGTGCCAGGTTTCAAGCTGATCCTAAAGAATGTCACCTGACCGCGGTGAAAAGAATTTTTCGATATCTCAAAGGAACCACTGAATTGGGTCTATGGTATCCTAAGGATCAACCATTTAATCTAGTATGTTTTTCAGATTCTGACTATGCAGGTCATCATGTCGATCGAAAAAGTACTAGTGGTACCTGCCAATTCCTAGGAGGATGTTTGGTTTCTTGGTTTTCTAAGAAACAGAACTCGGCCTCTATTTCAACCAAAAGCGAGGTATCGTTGTACCGCATCGATGTTGTGCTCAAATATTGTGGATGAAACAGACCCTTGCATGCTCAATTTTATGTGATAGTGTCTCAATTTTATGTGATAATACCAGTACAATAAATCTCAGCAAAAATATAGTCTTGCATTCTAGGTTAAAACATATAGACATTAGGCATCATTTTTTACATGATCATGTTAATAACGGAAATATTAAATTAGACCATATTGACACGGAATTAAATATAGCTGATATATTTACTAAACCACTAAGTTCAGAAAAATTTTGTAAATTTAGAATTGAGTTAGGAATGCTAGATATTATTTCTTAATTATTTTATTTTATTTTGTGTCTAAACAAATTTTAATTTATCTTCTACTTAATTATTCTTTTAAAAAAAATTATATATGTATTCTTGATAATTTTTTAATATATATATATACTAAATATATACATACATATATATATATATATATATTTATAAAAAAATTTAAATAATTTTTATTAAAGAAGGGTATATTACATATATATATATATATATATATATATTAAATCTGATCCATCAGATTTTTGCATATCCAATGGTCCACATCATACAAGCCTCGTCCCACTTATTCAACCAATCAAAATTTCACTATCAAAAGCACACGGATCACTCTCCCAAACCGTCCGATCAAAACTAAGCACTGATCTCAGCCATTGGATCATGTTTTTGAAAGAAACACAACTCAAATTAAATTATGGTCGTTGATCAAGATCTGCTCAATCTTCTCCACCGTTGGATCATCTGATAAACCAAACTATATATATAAATTTTTATTTTTTAATTCATTTTCTTTAATACCCTTTCTCTCTCTTCTCTACACTCTCATTCGCTTCTCTATTTCTCTCTCTCTCGTCTATCAGATCGTAATCTCCGACTACTCTCTATTGTCTCCAATTTCTATCTCAGGCGTCATTCTGCCTCGACTACTCTTCTTCCTAATCATGATTTCCTACTAAATTTTGTTACGTTTCTTAATATTTTTATCCAAATTTTTTCCAGATCTATTTTTTTTACTCTTAAAGTCCTTTTTATAAATCGCCTCTGTTTAAAGTTTTCAATTTTTTTTGGTTTCGTCGTCTTTATCTTAGGATCAAAAGATGTATATTGGTCGACAAAATCTCTGATTTCTTATTCTTCAAAATCTTTCTCTCTCTCTCTCTCTCTCTATATATATATATATATATATGTGTGTGTGTGTGTGTGTGTGTGTGTGTGTGTGTGTGTGTGTTTAGTTTTGTTATCCTACCTATGAAAACACCGATAATTATTCAATTTTTTAGAGTTTTGGGCAAGTGTTTGATGTGATTAATCGATCTATTTTTTTTTGTTTCATTCTTCTCAGATGTCCATATTTTTACCAAAAATCGTTTCATCAGTCTTTAATTTTTAGGGTTTTGGTCAAATTTTTTTCTGAGATTCTCGAACTCTTGCATGTGTTACTTGTGTTCACTTTTTTTTTCATCTCTAAAAAATACCTATACGAAATCTAATGGTCAGGGTTTCTTAGTTGAACCACAAATTTTTCATCTCATTTCATTCTAGGGTTTTTGTCAAATATTTTTTTTTACTTACTCTCAAAATCATATCTGAGTTATTGTTCAAATCGATTTTTTAAAATACCACAAATGTTTAGTTTCTGAACTTTCATGGACTATCTTTTTTTGCCGATACCAGCCATTTCGTTTACATTATCACAATCACTGTCATTACTGGTAAGCTATGGAAAGATCTGCTATTTTTTCTTCTTCACCTCAATCTTTTTACAAAAACCCATTTTCGTTCACTAACCTCATTTTATTTTATTTTACCAACTATCAATTTTCATGTTCTAAAATTTTGTTTACTGATTCTATTATAATAAAATGTTTATCTATATATATATATATATATATATATATATATATATATATTTAATCTACACTATTTATATATATCTATATATATTACTTATCCTTATATATATATATATATATATATATATAATCTATATCTTTCTTCATTTTTGGGCTCACTACTGCTTTTATCATGAAAAAGTTCGAAGAAGAACTAGCATACTCAAACGGGTATCTTATTGATACCTCCTCTGGTATACCATCTCTATCTCTGTGTATATTCTTACTTGTGTGGGTACTGATGCCCACTGGATTAATTGTTGTGTCTTATATAATGTGTGCATCTTGATCCTCAATGGTTTGTTCCCTGCATTAACTGTTATATGATATCTCCCTAAGATTTGCTATAAATGTTGAAATCTTACACTTTACCTGTTTCTTTGAAAATTTGATGACTGAAATAATACTTTCTTGTCGTGTTTTATAAATAATCTGTAATCGTTATCAATTAACACCGTTGGAATACCCGATGGTTAAAATACGAGAATCGCATGGTTGCTTAAAGTAGCACAGGAATTGCGCATATTTTTGAATTATTGATTCTTACGTAAGAAGGAACTACTCAATAATTGTTACAGTAATTACTGTTCAATATTTTATTTTATTGATTCAATAATTGTTGTGTTAATAGTTTATATTATTGTTATTTTAATATTTATCACTGCACAGTAGTTCCCATTATCAGATCAATAATTCATATTATTTGAATAATATTATTAGATAGCATTATTGGCAATGTCTAGAAAGTTCTGTCAAGGAGAGGTTTGGTCACCTAATTGCGCGCTAGTAAGGAGAAATCTTTATCGGAAAGCCCCCTCTTTCTTGGGAACTGCCTGGTTGTCATTATTGTGATTCTGTAATATTATTTGTGAACAATTAATTATTGATAAGGAAATATTTTTTCGATGCGGATATAAATGATGGATTTATTTATTTTATGTGGTTATAAATGAAGGAATTAATGTTGAGGTGTTTTACCAGTATTTTGTCGGATTGGAGGTATTAAAAAATCAAATCGGTGTTCTTAAAGCTTTATTGCGTGAGTTATAATTTTAATCCGACCGTTGGATCGTTGTGATTTTTGGATATGTTATACATATATAAGTTGAGTATATATCCACAAATTTTGAACCGTTAAAAATTAATGTATGATTTGTTATGAATTTTAAGAGGTGTGGAAAATCATCCGTTTGTGGATTTCGGATATTTTCTGTCTGGAATTTGGAAAAACTTAAAGCTACAAAGTTGTAGAGAATTCAATTTCATGTGGAATGGACATAAAATTTGTATTTTTCTGATAAACGGGCTATTTTCTATGAATTATTGAAGTTTTGGAAAATAAAATGATTTTTATAAAAATTGGGTGGGACCCACTTTTGGTTGGTGTAGAAAACATGTGCTCAATTAATTGTTCAAAGGTGATGGCTAGTCTAGGATGGCTGCATGCGTAGAAGGATGAATAATAATATTATTATTTTATTATTTTTGTCTCCTTTGGCTTTCTAGCATTTTCCTATAAATATGCGCTTAGGTTAGAATTGAAAATCACACCAGAAACATAAGTTTTCTCTCTCTATATTATCGAGCGTATTTTTGTGAGTATTTAGATACTTTGAGAGTTTCTAATCAATGCAAGTTTCCTTCAACGTTATATCGATATTCCAAATGTAAATACTTGTTTCTTTTGAGGTAAAGGATTGTAAGGGTTATTATGTTTTTCAGGTTTCAGTAATTTTTCTAACCTTCAAAATTCTAGAAAAATTTGAAATGATAATTTGATGAGTTTTCTAAATTGTGTCCAAAATGGAAATTTTTGAATGTATAGATTAGGAGTTATGAATTTTATAAGAAAAGACTATTTTAAAAGTAAACCCTTATAACTCCTTGTGGTTAACTCCAAAATTGATGAAATTTTATTGGGAGTACATGTAATATAATAGCCAGTATACTCTGTAAATTTTGGAATTTTTGGACAAAAGTATAGTTTATGATAAATGTTTAAATATTCGGCAGTTTTGGCCATATGAAAAATAGTAAATGGATTTTAAAAATTCTGAGAAAAATATATGTTCAATATGGGACTATATTCTGATAAATCCCAGAAAAGAAAATTTGTTTGTACTGATTTGGTATTTTTTATGAAAATAGACTAGTTATGAGTAAATGAATTAAATATGATATGTGAAGTAAGGAAATTGGAAAATGGGATTTTATGGCTTGAGAATCCTATATAAGGTATATGCAGATTTTTGATGAGGGTTTTGGTTATTGGTGATGAACTCTTATGAGTTTGGCATTTTAGGATGATTAAATGCATTAATTAGTAAAGTGTAAATAATTAAAATAAATTGTTTATAAGTTTAAGAAATGATTAAAATATTGTTGTAATATTAATAATATTAGATTATGAGATTATTAAGTGATTTATAACATTTGGATTAAGATGTAATAAATATTTATATGGTTTTTATTGTTAAACTTTATCTTTTCCTGTCGGGATTACTATTCACATATACGACACTATTCATGTATATGGAACTATTTAGGTATACGATACTATTTACGTATACGGTACTATGTACGATAAAATTGGTTTCTCTTTCTGACCAAATTATCGTTGATTTATGAATCTTACTCTTGAAATTAAATTCATGTTTTGATCATATTATTTTTATTATCATATATAACATTTTTATAATCCTGGTGAAGAAATTTCTCTTTGACTTGAGTGTAAAGATGGGTAGATTTTTGGTACGATCGTGACTAAGGGTTCTCTTTGGCCAGTAGTGCAAAGTTGAATCGTTGACTGGTATGATCATGACCATTGAATTTACAATTGAATATTTTTAGCTTAAGTGCAAAGGTGAATTGATCAACATGGTTATAATTATGGTTTATATAAATTCTGAAATGATTATGTATTTCTTTGAGATATTAATTGTAAGACCCCAAAATTTTTTTTTAATAAAAATGAATTTCCTTTATTTATTATTTTGAAATAGTAAGGGTTGATTTGATTAATGTGGATAGTTAGGGGTTAAATACGCAAATATTTTAAAATAAGCAAGTGGTTATAAAATATTCATTGTTGTCGGGGAATATTCGTTTGGTCGTGGAATATTCAGACCGTCGGAGAATATTCGCATTTACCTGTAGCTAAGACCATGTGTGGGCCCCATACTTGAAAGCGATTGGATGAAGAAAACGACAAATATAAGTTGGTTAAAAATAACGGGCGTAGTTATTCATCAATTAAGACCGTTGGAATACCTTTGGTTAAATATAAAGAATACGCTGGGTCGGTTAAAGAAGACGCCAGATTGCATAAAGATTGTTGAATTATTGATCCTTACGTAAGAAGGCACTACTCAATAATTTTCACGGTGAGTTACCGCTCAATATTTTATTTTATTGATTCAATAATCACTGCGTTGATATTTTATATTATTGTTGTTCAATAATTGTCAACGCATTATTATCTCCATTATCGATCAATAATTCATATTATTTAAATAATATTATTAGATAGCATTATTGGCAATGTCTAGAAAGTTCGCTCAAGGAGAGGTTTGGTCACCTAATCTTGCGCCAAGAAGAAGGAGAAATCCTTATCTGGAAAGCCCCTCTTCCGGAACTACTGGTTGTCATAATTGTGATTCGTAATATTATTTGTGAATAATTAATTATTGATTTATATGATAAAGAAATATTTATTTTATGTGGATATAAATGATGGATTTATTTATGTGGTTATAAATGAAGAAATTAATGTCGAGGTGTTTTATCAAGATTTTATCTGATTGGAGGTATTAAAAGATCAAATCGGTGTTATTATGACTTTATTGTGTGAGTTATAATATTTAATCCAACGGTTGGATCGTTGTAATTTTTGGATATGTTATACATATATAAGTTGAGTATATGTCCACAAATTTTGAACCGTTAAAATGAGCGATAATTTATTATGAATTTTAAGAGGTGGTGATTCGTAAATTAGGTTATAAATGATTTTGGTGGAAAATTCTAGAATTGGTGGGCCCCACTTGTGGTTGGTGAAGAAATGTGCTGAATTTTATTTCAAATGTGGTGGGTGGGAATAGTAGCAGTGTAAAGCCATCAAAGTCAGCGAGTTAAGTCCGCTTTGGCGTGCTAACATTTTCCTATAAATAGAGGACTAAGTTAGAATTGAAAATCACACCGTAAACATAAGCTTTCTCTTTTCTCTCTATATTATCAGTGTATTTTGTGAGTATTTTGAGTATACTTTGAGTATTGTTAGACGCGGTGCAAGTTCCTCAAAGACTATATCCTGTTTCAACTAGAAGTACTGTCTTTTCGAGGTAAGGGATATTATTTTTTTTTCAGAATGATATTATTTCTTCAATATCATTATGTTGAAATGTTGATCTGAAGTTTTTATCAAATTTGGAACTTTTTCGTATGGGGTTACTATTCATGAGTTACTATTCACGAAGTTACTATTCATGAGTTACTATTCATGAGTTACTATTCACGAAAGTACTATTCATGAAGCGTGAAGATGTTTTTTGTGGAATTTCTATCTTTTGGTGTCGGATTTACTATTCATGTATACGGCACTATTCACGTATACGGCACTATTCACCAAAAAATAAAATTTCTTCTTTTTGTCCAAAACATCTATTTTGGATACTAGCTTTGATTGTATCCATGTTTTGATCATTCTTGAATTTTACACCACTATGATTATTTTTGAGGTATTTTTTGAACATGGATAAAACAAAGTACGAATCCTTAATCCTTAATCCTTGTCATTTTGTTTCACTGGATTCGTTTCTTTAAAAATATTTTTCATCATCCGCAGCCTTAAATGATGATAATATTGAATATCTTTAGCCTCAGAAGGCAAAAGATGAATGATTTCAAGAATATCTTTGGCCCTGTAGTGCAAAAGATGAACAGTGTTTAAATGAACACGAATGATCGATGAATATCTTTGGCCTTTAGTGCAAAGATGAACAGTGTGTTTAAATGAAACATAACCGATCGATGAATATCTTTGGCCTTTAGTGCAAAGATGAACAGTGTTGAGATGAACACGACCGATCGATGAATATCTTTCGCACCGTAGTGCAAAGATGAATATTTGATTTGAGATGAATATTGATTGATGTTCTGAGGATAAAATATTGATGATGGACTGTTAAATTCATAGATTATAGTAGATTTCATTCTCTACGTAACTCTTCTATGAATTATTATTTCATTGCATGAATATTGATCTGAAACTTGTTGTCTATCAGTATTCTATCGATTTTTTTCCTCGTTGAAGACTAACGATAATTTGTTCTATATTATCTTAGTCATAACATTCTTTATTGGGCTAGTTGAGCTCACCCTTTTCCTTTTGTTCCATTTTTTCTCGGGAGGCGAGAATATAGCTAAAGCATTTAGTGGGGTATGGAATGAAGGTTTTAGAAAGGATTGTTTAGTAGTCCTCACCATTTTTGTAAAATAAATGTGATGAGGATTTATTTGAGTATAGATATTGTACAGAAGATAATATTTGTATTCAAACTCACGCCATTGTTGTAATAATAAAGTTGTAGTTGTTTCGCACCATGTATTGGCGACCCGAGAATGGGTTGGATGGAATGGACCTATTTTGGGGTCGCCACGGTTGGTATCGAAGCTTAGGGATATGATCTCCATGAGATCGGGAATAGAACTAGGAGGGAGAGACGAGTAAATCCTTCGCTAGTGTGTCCTACCTAAGCTTATTTGTTAGTTGGTCAAGATATAGGGATATTATGTGATATATTGATTTCCTTAATTAACCCTTATTTTATGACAAGATTTGAGAATGTCAATCGAGAATATTAACAATTGGAGTAAATGAGACCGTGGAGATGCTCAGACTCACCAACGAGGAGAACGCGGCAACAGTCGGCAATGTTCCTCCCGTGAACAACACCACCGGAAAGCGGATGATGAACGAGGGGATGTTTAGAAGCTTTTTGCGATTCATGCAAAAATCGCACGAGGAGACTCGTGTTCAAAATATTGAGGAGGAAATGATAGCAATTACACGGGTTGTCACAAACCAAGCGATTCAAAGAGTTGGGACCACCGAGAATTCTGGGAAAGCCGATCCGATCACGGCGGAAACATGGGTCAAGCAAATTACCAAGATATTCGATGTCTTGGGATGCACGGAGGAACAAAAGGTTCCATTTGCCACCTTTATGTTCCGTGGTGAGGTGACTCATTGGTGGGAGTCTCGTGAAGCGCACTCCATCCAAATCCGCACTCAAAGATGTCGTGGGAGACGTTTGAACTATTTAATGACAAATACTTTCCCGAAAGTGTTCGGGCTCGTATGAAGGAAGTGGAGTTTATTAGGCGAGAGAGAATAACACGACGGTGTCCCAAAGACGAAGCGAAGTTCGCGGAGTTATCCGTGCTTGCACCTCATTTGGTGGAGAATGAGGAACGTATGACGCGGATGTTTCGAGAGGTTTGAAACCCTAAGATACGTCAAGATCTCATTCTCATAAATTTTCTATCTATTCAGATGTTGTCATTGGCTCGATTGTTAGAGCGAGATAACGAGTACGTTCAACCGAGGGACCATAACCGAGGATCATACCGAAGATAGCATTCAACAGAATAACGATAACCGGTGGAGAAAGAAGAATACGGACAAAGAAGCAGAACCACTCTCGGTGGTAATCGTGGCCATGAAAATAGAAGCGAAGCCGGGAGGAGATTTTAAAAAGAGGAGATTCAACAACCACCATGTGAAGACGCGTCGGCGCAAGAAAGAGCAACTAGTTCCAAGGAGAGAAAAGACCATCGGTCATTATGTTACAAATGCGGAAAGAGGGACATATCGCACCCAAACCGCCCACAACAGCTTTAAGGTATGCTATAATTGTGGAAAAGAAGGACATATCGCCGAGATTAGACGATATCGAAAACCCGATCCAAAGGGAATGGTGACTCAAAAGGATGTCCCGTAAAAGTCAAAGTCAACGATTTACGGAAGAGCGTTTGTCGTGACCGGTCAAAATGCGAGGAACCCGAACGGTTAGCACGGGTTAGTTAATTATAAATTCTGCGAAGTTTATACCTTACTAGATCTAGGTTCTACCCATTCTTTTATCTCTCTCAAGCTCAACGTTTGCACTTGACTCACGGAGAAATTAGACTTTGACCTATTTATGGAGACTCGTTAGGAGAAACTTTCATTACATCCGTTGTTTAAAAATCTTGCTTGATTCAAAGTTGGCACTATCACATTACCGTTGACCTTATTCCTATAAAGATATTTGCTTTTGATGTGATTTTAAGGTTAACTACTCATCATGCCAAAATTGATTGCTTTCGTAAGGTTGTTAGTTTTCATATTCCTAAACAACCTTTGTTATTCAATTCAAGCAATCAAACTATTCAGAGTCAAACATTTTCATATCAAGCCATGAAGTCATTCGTTTATAACGGATGTCAAGTTTTCTCGATCCATGTTATGGATTTGAATAAAGACACGCCGATTTAAATAATATTCTCATTGTTATTGATGTTTTCGACGTATTTCTGAAGAATTTTCGCTTACTCCCAAAGATCGATATTAAATTTTGTATCGACTTTGAACCCGCAGACAAAACTCATTCCTAAAATCTCATATCGAATGGCTCCTATTGAACTTCGTGAGTTAAAAATTCAACTATAAATTTGGTACCGAGCCTTTATCCGGTGACTTCCTTTGTGGAATGCAATCAAGACAGACTCTCCGTAAGGGACACCATATATTCGTATGCGATAGTAAGCGATAGGTGTCATTGTAACGTCTTTATCCAAGGTTGGGATATGAGTCGCGATTGAGAACAACCTAAGTCAGAATCGAAATACGTAGCTTTCTAGGCTTAGTTGGTTATTATCGGAGATTCGTTGAAGGATATTCTCGAATCGCTATTCCATTAACGTAGCTGACTCATAAAGATACAAAATTCAAATGGAGCAAGGAATGTGGTAAGAGCTTCGAAGAACTCAAGAGGAGACTCATTTCAAAGATATGTTCGACCACGCCATCCTCGAAAAGTTTAACGTGATAGCTGACGTGTTGAGTAGAAGATCGTATACAAGTACGAGTACGTGATGATATACGAGTATAATCGACTTTAATCGATAAAGTTAAAGCTGTTCAAGCTACACACCGGAGCTGATGAATTTGAAGAAGGAGGTGCAAGAAGTTGTTATTTCAAAAGCGAGAGAATCGGTGAGGTGAGGAAAGCTCAAACCTTCGATTTATTAATCCATTTAAAATTCTCGATCGAATAGGAACCGTGGCCTATAGACTCGCTTTTTTACCGCCAAGTATGATGCGTGTTCATAACGCTTTTTCACGATCGATGTTACGTAAATATGTGGATGACCCGAACCACGCTATTGAGTTAGAACCAGGACGAGATAGCCAAGACCCAATATACGAGGAGGTACTGTCAAGATTTTGGATAGGAAGGAGCATGTCCTACGCCAAGAAAGGTCATACCACAAGTTAAAGTTTTGTGGAGGAATCATGCTATAGAGGAAATGACCGGGAATTGGAAACGGAAATGAAAGCGAGGTATCCTCATCTTTTGAAAACACCAGATCGTGACGCCAATTTCGAGGACGAAATTTCATAAGGAGGGAGGTTGTAAGACCTCAAATTTTTTTTAAATAAAAAGGAATTTCCTTTATTTATTATTTTGAAATAGTAAGGGTTGATTTGATTAATGTGGATAGTTAGGGTTAAATACACAAATATTTCAAAATAAGCAAGTGGTTATAAAATATTCATTGTTGTCTTGGGAATATTCGTTTGGTCGTGGAATATTCGCATCGTTGGGAATATTAAATACGATTTGCCAATATGACCGTGTGGGCCCCATAACGGAAAGCGATTGGATGAAGAAACGACAAATATAAGTTGGTTAAAAATAACTACAGTAGTTGTTACCGTTAAGATCATTGGAATACTCCTATTGGTTAAAATACTGATGTCTGGCGTGGTTGCACAAAGAGTATTACCAGTATTGCACAGTATTGTTGAATTATTGATCCTTACGTAAGAAGGCACTTTACTCAATAATTTTCACGGTGAGTTATTATTCAATATTTTATTTTATTGATTCAATAATTCTTTGCGTTGATATTTTATATTATTGTTGTTCAATAATTGTCAACGCACATTATCTCCATTATCGGATCAATAATTCATATTATTTAAATAATATTATTAGATAGCATTATTGGCAATGTCTAGAAAGTTACTGTCAAGGAGAGGTTTGGTCACCTAATCATGCGTGCAAGAAGGAGAAATCCTTATCTGAAAGCCCCCTCTTTCAGGAGCTACCTGGTCATCATAATTGTGATTTCGTAATATTATTTGTGAATAATTAATTATTGATTTATATGATAAAGAAATATTTATTTTATGTGGATATAAATGATGGATTTATTTATGTGGTTATAAATGAAGAAATTAATGTTGAGGTGTTTTATCAAGATTTTATCGGATTGGAGGTATTAAAAGATCAAATCGGTGTTATTCTGACTTTATTGTGTGAGTTATAATATTTAATCCGACGGTTGGATCGTTGTAATTTTTGGATATGTTATACATATATAAGTTGAGTATATGTCCACAAATTTTGAACCGTTAAAAATGAGCGTATAATTTATTATGAATTTTAAGAGGTGACTGATTCGGAAATTAGGTTATAAATAATTTTGGTGGAAAATTCTAGAATTGGTGGGCCCCACTTGTGGTTGGTGAAGAAATGTGCTGAATTTTATTTCAAATGTGGTGGGTGGGAATAGTAGCAGGTAAAGCCATCAGGTTGCAGGTTAAGTCTGCTTCGGCGTGCTAACATTTTCCTATAAATAGAGGACTAAGTTAGAATTGAAAATCACACCAGAAACATAAGCTTTCTCTCTTTCTCTCTCTATATTATCGAGTGTATTTTGTGAGTATTTTGAGTATACTTTGAGTATTGTTAGACGGTGCAAGTTCCCTTCAGCACTATATCCGGTGTTTCAACTAGAAGTACTGTCTTTCGAGGTAAGGGATATTATTTTTTTTTCGTAATGATATTATTTCTTCAATATCATTATGTTGAAATGTTGATCTGAAGTTTTTATCAAATTTGGAACTTTTTCATGTCGGGGTTACTATTCATGAGTTACTATTCACGAGTTACTATTCATGAGTTACTATTCACGAGTTACTATTCACGAGTACTATTCATTAAGCGTGTGAAGATGTTTTTTTTGTAGAATTTCTATCTTTTGGTGTTTGATTTACTATTCATGTATACGGCACTATTCACGATATCTGACACTATTCAATCTAAAAATAAAATTTCTTCTTTTTGTCCAAAACATCTATTTTGGATACTAGCTTTGATTGTATCCATGTTTTGATCATTCTTGAATTTTACACCACTATGATTATTTTTGAGGTATTTTTTTGAACATGGATAAAACAAAGTACGAATCCTTAATCCTTAATCCTTGTCATTTTGTTTCAATCGATTCGTTTCTTTAAAAATATTTTCATCATCGCATGATCTTAAATGATGATAATATTGAATATCTTTATTTTGTAGTGCAAAGATGAATGATTTCTGAAGAATATCTTTGGCCTGTAGTGCAAAGATGAACAGGTGTTTAAATGAACATGACCGACTGATGAATATCTTTGGCCTTTAGTGCAAAGATGAACAGGTGTTTAAATGAACATGACCGACTGATGAATATCTTTGGCCTTTAGTGCAAAGATGAACAGGTGTTGAGATGAACATGACCGACTGATGAATATCTTTGGCCTGTAGTGCAAAGATGAATATTTGATTTGAGATGAATATTGATTGATGTTCTGAGGGGATAAAATATTGATGATGGACCGTTAAATTCATAGATTATAGTAGATTTCATTCTCTACGTAACTCTTTCTATGAATTATTATTTCATTGCGAATATTGATCTCGAAACTTGTTGTCTATTGTATTCTATCGATTTTTCCTCGTTGAAGACTAACGATAATTTGTTCTATATTATCTTAGTCATAACATTCTTTACCTGGCTAGTTGAGCTCACCCTTTTCCTTTTGTTCCATTTTTCTCGGGGAGGCGAGAATATAGCGAGTATTTAGTCGGGGTATGGAATGAAGGTTTTAGAAAGGATTGTTTAGTAGTCCTCACCATTTTGTAAAATAAATGTGATGAGGATTTATTTGAGTATAGATATTGTCAGAAGATAATATTTGTATTCAAACTCACGCTTTCTTGTTGTAATAATAAAGTTGTAGTTGTTTACGTGCCATGTATTGGCGACCCGAATGGATTGGATGGAATGGACCTATTTTGGGGTCGTCACGGTTGGTATCGAGCTTAGGGATATGATCTCTGGCGGAGATCGGGGAATAGAACTAGGAGGAGAGACGAGTAAATCCTTCGCTAGTGTGTCCTACCTAAGCTTATTTGTTAGTTGGTCAAGATATAGGGATATTATGTGATATATTGATTTCCTTAATTAACCCTTATTTTATGACGATGATTTGAGAATGTCAATCGAGAATATTAACGATTGGAGTAAATGAGACCGTGGAGATGCCCTGTCCTCACCAACGAGGAGAACGCAGCAGTGGCAATGTTCCTCCCGTGAACAACACCACCGAAAGAGATGATGAGCGAGGGATGTTTAGAAGCTTTTTCGGTTAGTTCATGCAAAATCGACGAGGGAGACTCGTGTTCAAAATACTGAGGAGGAAATGATAGTAATTCACGGGTTGTCACGCCCAAGCGATTCAAAGAGTTGGGACCACGAGTGCGGGGAAAGCGAGATCCGATCATGGCGGAAACATGGGTCAAGCAAATTACCAAGATATTCGATGTCTTGGGATGCACGGAGAGAACAAAAGGTTCCATTTGCCACCTTTATGTTCCGTGGCGAAGCGAACTCTTGGTGGGAGTGCGTGAAGCGCACCATCCATCTAGCCGCACTCAAAGATGTCATGGGAGACGCGTTTGAAACTATTTAATGACAAATACTTTCACGAAAGTGTTCGCTATATGAAGGAAGTGGAGTTTATTAGGTGGAGTAGAATAACATGACGGTGTCGGTCCAAAGACGCGAAGTTCGCGGAGTTATCCAAGTTTGCACCTCATTTGGTGGAGAATGAGGAACGATGACGCGGATGTTTCGAGAGGTTTGAAACCCGGCATACGCCAAGATCTCATTTCTCATAAATTTTCTATCTATTCAGATGATGTTGTCAGCAGGCTCCCGGTTGTTAGAGCGAGATAACGAGTACGTTCAACCGAGGGACCATAACCAGGATCATACCAAGATAGCATTCAGCGTAATAACGATAACCAAATGGAGAAAGAAGAATACGGACAAAGCGGTAACCACTCTGGTGGTAATCGTGGCCATGAAAATAGAAGGTTTAGTCGGGAGGAGATTTTAAAAAGAGGAGATTCAACAACGACCATGTGAAGACGTCAGCGCCAGTAGCAACTGGTTCCAAGGGAGGAGAAAGACCATCGGTCGTATGTTACAAATGCGGGAAAGAGGGACATATCAGCCCAAACTGCCCACAACAGTTTAAGGTATGCTATAATTGTGGAAAAGAAGGACATATCGCTCGAGATTGTACGATATCGAAACCCAGTCCAGCGGAAATGGTGACTCAAAAGGATGTCCCAGAAAAGTCAAAGTCAACGATTTCTGGAAGAGCGTTTGTCGTGACCGGTCAAAATGCGAGGAACCCGAACGAAGTTAGCACGGGTTAGTTAATTATAAATTCTTGCGAAGTTTATACCTTACTAGATACCGGTTCTACCCATTCTTTTATCTCTCTTGCTTGCGCTCAACGTTTGAACTTGACTACGGAGAAATTAGACTTTGACCTATTTATGGAGACTCCGTTAGGAGAAACTTTCATTACATCCGTTGTTTAAAAATCTTGCTTGATTCAGGTTGGCACTATCACATTACCTGTTGACCTTATTCCTATAAAGATATTTGCTTTTGATGTGATTTTAAGGTTAACTACTCATCATGCCAAAATTGATTGCTTTCGTAAGGTTGTTAGTTTTCATATTCCTAAACAACCTGTTATTCGAATTCAAGCAATCAAACTATTGTAGTCAAACATTTTCATATCAAGCCATGAAGTCATTCGTTTATAACGGATGTCAAGTTTTCTCAGTCCATGTTATGGATTTGAATAAAGACACGTCAGATTTAAATAATATTCCTGTTGTTATTGATGTTTCCTGACGTATTTCCTGAAGAATTTCTTGGCTTACTCCCAAAGACTGATATTAAATTTTGTATCGACTTTGAACCCCAGACAAAACTCATTCCTAAAATCTCATATCGAATGGCTCCTATTGAACTTCGAGAGTTAAAATTCAACTATAGAATTTGGTACTGAGCCTTTATCCGGTGACTTCCTTTGTGGAATGCACAGAAGACAGATTCTCTCGTAAGGGACACCATATTCGTGCGATAGTAAACCGATAGGTGTCATTGTAACGTCTTATCAAGGTTGGGATATGAGTCACGATTGAGAACAACCTAAGTCGGTAATCGAAATACGTAGCTTTCAGGCTTAGTTGGTTATTATCGGAGATTAGTTGAAGGATATTCTCGAATCGCTATTCCATTAACGAAATGACTCATAAAGATACAAAATTCAAATGGAGCAAGGAATGTGGTAAGAGCTTCGAAGAACTCAAGAGGAGACTCATTTCAGCATATGTTCTGACCATGCCATCCTGGAAAAGCGAACGTGATAGCTGACGTGTTGAGTAGAAGATCGTATACAAGTACGAGTACGTGATGATATACGAGTATAATCGACTTTAATCGATAAAGTTAAAATTTGTTCAAGCTACACACCGGGTGATGAATTTGAAGAAGGAGGTGCAAGAAGTTGTTATTTCAAAAGCGAGAGAATCGGTGAGGTGAGGAAAGCTCAAACCTTCGATTTATTAATCCATTTAAAATTCTCGATCGAATAGGGCCGTGTGGCCTATAGACTCGCTTTTACCGCCAAGTATGATGCGTGTTCATAACGTTTTTCACGATCGATGTTACGTAAATATGTGGATGACCCGAACCACGCGTCATTGAGTTAGAACCGGGACGAGATAGTAGAAGACCCAACATATGAGGAGGTACTGTCAAGATTTTGGATAGGAAGGAGCATGCCCTACGCTAAGAAAGGTCATACCACAAGTTAAAGTTTTGTGGAGGAATCATGCTTTATAGAGGAAATGACGGGAATTGGAAACGGAAATGAAAGCGAGGTATCCTCATCTTTTTCAAACACTGGTGTATCGACGTCAATTTCGAGGACGAAATTTCATAAGGAGGGAGGTTGTAAGACCTCAAATTTTTTTAAATAAAAGGAATTTCCTTTATTTATTATTTTGAAATAGTAAGGGTTGATTTGATTAATGTGGATAGTTAGGGTTAAATCACGCAAATATTTCAAAATAAGCAAGTGGTTATAAAATATTCATTGTTGTTGGGGGAATATTCGTTTGGTCGTGGAATATTCAAATGTCGGGGAATATTCGTACGACGCCAGTAGCGAATGCGCGTGGCCCCATAACGAAAAGCGATTGGATGAAGAAAGCGACAAATATAAGTTGGTTAAAAATAACTTGGCGTAGTTATTACTGAATTAAGACTGTTGGAATACCCGGTGGTTAAAATACGATGAATACGCGTGGTTGCCGCGAAGAAGACACCGGTATTGCATAAAGATTGTTGAATTATTGATCTTTACGTAAGAAGGCACTACTCAATAATTTTCACAATAGTTCTTTATTCAATATTTTATTTTATTGATTCAATAATTCTTTGCGTTGATATTTTATATTATTGTTGTTCAATAATTGTCCGCATTATTATCTCCATTATTAGATCAATAATTCATATTATTTAAATAATATTATTAGATAGCATTATTGGCAATGTCTAGAAAGTTACATCAAGGAGAGGTTTGGTCACCTAATCATGCGCCAAGAAGGAGAAATCCTTATCTGAAAGCCCCTCTTTCACGGGAACTACTGGTTGTCATAATTGTGATTACGTAATATTATTTGTGAATAATTAATTATTGATTTATATGATAAAGAAATATTTATTTTATGTGGATATAAATGATGGATTTATTTATGTGGTTATAAATGAAGAAATTAATGTTGAGGTGTTTTATCAATTATTTTATCGGATTGGAGGTATTAAAAGATCAAATCGGTGTTATTACTGACTTTATTGTGTGAGTTATAATATTTAATCCGATAGTTGGATCGTTTAATTTTTGGATATGTTATACATATATAAATTGAGTATATGTCCACAAATTTTGAACCGTTAAAAATGAGCGTATAATTTATTATGAATTTTAAGAGGTGACTGATTCAGAAATTAGGTTATAAATGATTTTGGTGGAAAATTCTAGAATTGGTGGGCCCCACTTGTGGTTGGTGAAGAAATGTGCTGAATTTTATTTCAAATGTGGTGGGTGGGAATAGTAAGAGTAAAGCCATCAGTTCTTGAGTTAAGTCTCCGCTTGGCGTGCTAACATTTTCCTATAAATAGAGGACTAAGTTAGAATTGAAAATCACACCAGAAACATAAGCTTTCTCTCTTTCTCTCTCTATATTATCGAGTGTATTTTGTGAGTATTTTGAGTATACTTTGAGTATTGTTAGACGGTGCAAGTTCCCTTCAGCACTATATCCGGTGTTTCAACTAGAAGTACTGTCTTTCGAGGTAAGGGATATTATTTTTTTTCGTAATGATATTATTTCTTCAATATCATTATGTTGAAATGTTGATCTGAAGTTTTTATCAAATTTGGAACTTTTTCATGTCGGGGTTACTATTCATGAGTTACTATTCACGAGTTACTATTCATGAGTTACTATTCACGAGTTACTATTCACGAGTACTATTCATGAAGCGTGAAGATGTTTTTTGTGGAATTTCTATCTTTTGGTGTCGGATTTACTATTCATGTATACGGCACTATTCACGTATACGGCACTATTCACCGAAAAATAAAATTTCTTCTTTTTGTCCAAAACATCTATTTTGGATACTAGCTTTGATTGTATCCATGTTTTGATCATTCTTGAATTTTACACCACTATGATTATTTTTGAGGTATTTTTTTGAACATGGATAAAACAAAGTACGAATCCTTAATCCTTAATCCTTGTCATTTTGTTTCACTGGATTCGTTTCTTTAAAAATATTTTTCATCATCCATGATCTTAAATGATGATAATATTGAATATCTTTGGCTTTAGTAGGCAAAGATGAATGATTTTGAAGAATATCTTTGGCACAGTAGTGCAAAGATGAGCAGTGTTTAAATGAACACGACTGAAGTGATGAATATCTTTGGCCTTTAGTGCAAAGATGAGCAGTGTTTAAATGAACATGACCGATCGATGAATATCTTTGGCCTTTAGTGCAAAGATGAGCAGTGTTGAGATGAACATGACCGATCGATGAATATCTTTGGCTGTAGTGCAAAGATGAATATTTGATTTGAGATGAATATTGATTGATGTTACTGAGGATAAAATATTGATGATGGACCTGTTAAATTCATAGATTATAGTAGATTTCATTCTCTACGTAACTCTTCTATGAATTATTATTTCCGCTGCGAATATTGATCTCGAAACTTGTTGTCTATCAGATTCTATCATTTTTCCTGTTGAAGACTAACGATAATTTGTTCTATATTATCTTAGTCATAACATTCTTTCTTTGGGCTAGTTGAGCTCACCCTTTTCCTTTTTGTTCCATTTTTTCTCGGGAGGCGAGAATATAGCGAGTACGAGTAGGGGGTATGGAATGAAGGTTTTAGAAAGGATTGTTTAGTAGTCCTCACCATTTTGTAAAATAAATGTGATGAGGATTTATTTGAGTATAGATATATTATGCAGAAGATAATATTTGTATTCAAACTCACAGTTTTACTGTTGTAATAATAAAGTTGTAGTTGTTTCTGTACCATGTATTGGCGACCCAGAATGGGTTGGATGGAATGGACCTATTTTGGGGTCGTCACATTAATATTTTTGGCCCGCAGTGCAAAGATGACCTGTTGTTGAATATCTTTGGCATGTAGTGCAAAGATGACATGTTGTTAAATATCTTTGGCATGTAGTGCAAAGATGATCTTTTGTTGAATATCTTTGGCCTGTAGTGCAAAGATGATCTATTTTTGAATATCTTTAGCCCGTAGTGCAAAGATGACTTGTTGATGCATATCTTTAGCGTGTAGTGAAAATATGAATTTATTAGCATGATTATGAACAGGAACTGTGATTTGGTATAACCATGATCTTTAATATTTCAGGTAAAGATAAGTGATGAAAATTATCTTTGTCCTAGATGAGAAGAGGAATTTAGAACCACAATTATGATTATGAGTTATTCACATGAATGTGGACAGGAACTGTTGATTGATGTTACAGGGATAAAACATTATTGGTGGACTTTTAACATTGAGAAGATAATAGACTTTATGGTCTATTTGATTCTTCTAATGGATTGCTCGTTTCGCTGCAACTATGGTTGAAAAGTTTTATCATCTACCATATGTTCTAAATCTCTGATTTATTACTGATGAAGGCTATTGATAATTTAATTATCTTTAGTCATGATATTCTTTACTGAGCTAGTTGTGCTCTCCCTTTTGCTTCACAATTCCTTTCAGGTAATAGGAGTGTTGTCGGGTCGAGCGAGGATAATAGTGGAATAGAACAGTGGTCTATAGCTGTTGAGGTTGTTAGGTTTGTAATATTCATGAACGCTATCAAATTGCAAAAATAAGCGGAAACGTGTAAAAATCAGAGTTTAAAAATTTTACAAACCATATACCCGGATCACCCTTTATGCACAATTATTAATTAAACGAAAAAGATGAATAAGAAACATACCCTTGAAGATCCGAAGCTTCCTCAGTACAAGTTCACCTCGATCTCCTTTTCGCATTCAACTTGAATCCATCGGGTTTGGTTCCTTCCTTTGATCAACGTTAGCCACCCAAGTGTTTGGCCTACAGAGGTGATCCACGAGGAAGAAGAAGAATTCGAGAAGATGGGTGGTTGGCTAAACCCTAGTTTTTCTATCTCTATAGAAAAGGAGCGTATTCTCCGACTCTTGGAATAACGTATGTGTAATATCGATATAAGACTCATCTTATAAAGATATCAAGTAACCTATTAAAATAAAGTATTATTTAATTAAACCCTTTTTTTTAATTAAAGGGCTCCCTAATCTTATTAGGGATAATTAGTTAAACTCCTTTAACTAATTTTCCTTCCTAATCCAATTAGGAATAAATGAGAAGTACTTATATTAAATTAATTCCTAAACTCTTTAGAAATTAAAATAATAATAATAATTGTAATAATATTAATAAGACTCCTCTTATTAATTTATATTTAATATTTCTAAAATATTAAATAATAAATATTAAGCTATTTAATTTATTCTATCACCATAGATTAAATTAAATATACATAACTTATTATTACGATTATGCCATTAACTTCTTAAATAATTATTCTTCCTTTTATGGTGTGTGACCCTTTAGGTTCTCCATATTAAAACCGGTTGTGAATAAATCAATTAGAACAATTCTAATCTTATTTAAATAAATAAATTAATCAATTAATTTATTTAAATAAATAATATTTATTCTACAATAGGGATAAGCCTCCCTAGCGATAAACGACTTTCCGGATAATATAGATTTCAACATTAATCATAAAAGAACCTTTGAGTAAATAGTTCAAGTATAATTCAATCCTTCCACCATACAATGTCCCAATTAAATATAAGACATGGAATTCTTTGTCAAGTCTTATTTTATTTAATTATATGTATTTCGACTCTTAAATGCACTGACTCAAATAATGCAAATTAGAAACTCCTTTCTAATTTCATTTCGCTAACGCCAAGGACTCTTGGGTTGTCATTTATCGAATCACATAGGACATTTCTCTTCTATTAATAAGTGGTAGATTCTTTATTGATCATACAATATCTCCATGTACAACTTATTATACCCAAGCATACCCTTTGATATACCCTAAGGGTCTTAAGGAATAAGTCAAAGTATAATTCATCATACACAAGATACTATGATGATCTCAAGTCCAAGGATCACTTAGACTACTATCACTACTGAATTCCTATCGACAGCAAGTAAAACTCCATTAGGTATTCCTTAGCGAGCCACGTTCGAGAACGTATTCTCTAATAAGCACCTACATACTTGCTTTAGTGTCTCCACACAAATGATCATGAGATCAATCATCCTCATCCAATGAGCAAGCAACGTATGTACCAATCTATCCGGATTCACTAATCCCCAATTTAGTAATCCAATGATTGGGAACTATTTTAGTTTTAAGCTTTCTAAGAATTTAGATCTCATTAGAATGATCATCATCATTATTCTAAAAGCATTGCTTAAAACTATGGGATTATCACATATTATAAAACAAAGATCGTGTAGATAATTAAAAGCCTTTAATAAATTAATACTTTTATTAATAAATGAATAAGATTGTTACAAAGTATATGCTTTATCATCAAACATGATTGGCTTGTGTGCATACTACTTTCAGAGGTTCTCCCTAAATAGTATGGAAATAATTTTATTGAGAACTTTAGATAAGTGTGACGTATTGTATACGTCATTTGATATTTAATTTTGGTGAACCGAATAGGGTGAGGTGAACCCAACTTTGGAAGGGTGTTTTCCCACTATCATACAAGATGTCTAATGGCAAACAACCTCGTGTAATCATAAGACAGGGTCGTGGACATCCACTAGCTGAGTATATCTACGAGCACTACCTATATGATCTTGGAGTTTGGTTGAAATATAATTTTCAATTGCAGACAGTGGAGATAGCTATATGTCAAGAGAAGACTCACCATTGGAAAGAACATGATTGTAATCTTCTCATTTTTCTTTGGGGGGTCTATTAATTGACCAAGGATAATTCTGTGGACATATGATATCTATCATAACCTAGACGCATGGCCTCCCATGTATGAAGGTTTCCTTGAGCACTTCCCAAAGATTTTAAATTCTAAAACAGTTTTTGATTGTACCTTTATGTAAGGTGCCATTGTGACGTGCTATCCAAGTTGGTGTCAAGAGTCACAGTTGGTATATATATTTGTATCAAAACTCACAACATATGTGTTGTTGTATTTTGCATGACAATTATAGTAATAAAGTTGTAGTTATTTTCTGTACCATGTATTTGGCGACTCAAAATAGGTTGGGTGGTTTGGACCTATTTTTGGGGTGTCACAGTTGGTATCAGAGCTATAAGTAAATAGCCCCGAGCCTCTCGCTGGTGACTTCCTTGTGTGGGATGCACCAAAGCCAGACTCTCCATAGAGGGCGCTTGCCAGGGTGGCAATCGATAAGTACCCTTGTGTGAGTTTGTCCATGGTTGGGACATTAGTCACAGTTGGTATCAGAGCTTAGGGATATGGTCTCTGGCGGAGATCCGGGATTAGAACTAGGAAGGGAGAGAAGAGTAAATCCTTCAATTAGTGTGTCCTACTAAGCTAATTTTGTTACTTAATTAGTTGACAAATTATGATATGTCAATTAACCTTTGTTTGAAAGTTGTATTCTAGAATGATATCTGAAATACAGGAGATAAGCAATGGAGAAATCATGATGACAGGGAAGATGGAATCTGAAATAAAAGCAAGGTATTAAATACCAGGTACATAAATTTCGGAGACAAAATTTCATAAGGAGGGAGATTGTAAGACCCGAATTTTATGAAATAAAAGTATTCAATTTTCTTATAATTATTATTCAATAAATGGTTAAATTGATAAAAAGTTAAAGTTAATGGTGATATATGAAATTTTTCAAAATAAGCAAATGGTTATAAAATACTTATTGTTGTTGGGAATATTCGTTTGGTCGTGGAATATTCTTGTTGTGGGGAATATTAAATTTATGCTGGCAAGCAACCGGTTATGGGCCCCATAGCAGAATAAATCGAATGAAGAAAAGCGACAAGTTTGAGTTTTTATAAATAACGACGTAATCATTCACAGATTAATATCTTTGTTGGAATACCCGGTGGTTAAAATCTGATAATACTGCGTGGTTTTGCTGATAGCACTGCGGTATTGTATAATATTTTGAATTATTGATTCTTACGTGAAGGAACTACTCAATAATTATTACGAGTAATTCTTATTCAATATTTTATTTTATTGATTCAATAATTCTTTGTGTTGATAGTTTATATTATTGTTATTTCAATATTTATCACTGCACTGTATTTCCCATTATCAGATCAATAATTCATATTATTTGAATAATATTATTAGATAGCATTATTGACAATGTCTAGAAAGTTTTGTCAATGAGAGGTTTGGTCACCTAATTGCGCGCCAGTAAGGAGAAATCTTTATCGGAAAGCCCACTCTTTCCTAGGAACTGCCTGGTTGTCATTATTGTGATTCTGTAATATTATTTGTGAACAATTAATTATTGATAAGGAAATATTTTTTTGATGCGGATATAAATGATGGATTTATTTATTTTATGTGGTTATAAATGAAGGAATTAATGTTGAGGTGTTTTACCAGTATTTTGTCGGATTAGAGGTATTAAAAAATCAAATCTGTGTTCTTAAAGCTCTATTGCGTGAGTTATAATTTTAATCCGACCGTTGGATCGTTGTGATTTTTGGATATGTTATACATATATAAGTTGAGTATATATCCACAAATTTTGAACCGTTAAAAATTAATGTATGATTTGTTATGAATTTTAAGAGGTGTTGAAAATCATCCGTTTGTGGATTTCGGATATTTTCTATCCGGAATTTGGAAAAACTTAAAGCTACAAAGTTTGAGAATTTGATTTCATGTGGAATGGACATAAAATTTGTATTTTTCTGATAAACGGGCTATTTTCTATGAATTATTGAAGTTTTAGAAAATAAAATGATTTTTATTAAAATTGGGTGGGACCCACTTTTGGTTGGTGTAGAAAACATGTGCTCAATTAATTGTTCAAAGGTGATGGCTAGTCTAGGATGGCTGCATGCGTAGAAGGATGAATAATAATATTATTATTTTATTATTTTAGTCTCCTTTGGCGTTCTAGCATTTTCCTATAAATATGCGCTTAGGTTAGAATTGAAAATCACACCAGAAACATAAGTTTTCTCTCTCTATATTATCGAGCGTATTTTTGTGAGTATTTAGATACTTTAAGAGTTTCTAATCAGTGCAAGTTTCCTTCAACGTTATATCCGATATTCCAATCAGAAATACTATTCTTTTGAGGTAAGGGATTGTAAGGGTTATTATGTTTTTCAGTTTCATAATTTTTCTAACCTTCAAAAATTTTAGAAAAATTTGAAATGATAATTTGATGAGTTTTCTAGATTGTGTCCAAAAATGGCAATTTTTGAATGTATAGATTAGGAGTTATGAATTTTATAAGAAAAGACTATTTTAAAAGTAAACCCTTATAACTCCTTGTGGTTAACTCCAAAATTGATGAAATTTTTATTGGGAGTACATGTAATATAATAGCAGTATACTCTGTAAATTTTGGAATTTTTGGACAAAAGTATAGTTTATGATAAATGTTTAAATATTCGGCAGTTTTGGCCATATGAAAAATAGTAAATGGATTTTAAAAATTCTGATAAAAATATGTGTTCAATATGTGACTATATTCTGATAAATCCCAGAAAAGAAAATTTGTTTGTACTAATTTGGTATTTTTCATGAAAATAGACTAGTTATGAGTAAATGAATTAAATATGTTATGTGAAATAAGGAAATTGGAAAATAGGATTTTATGGCTTGAGAATCCTATATAAGGTATATGCAGATTTTTGATGAGGGTTTTGGTTATTGGTGATAAAATCTTATGAGTTTGGCATTTTAGGATGATTAAATGCATTAATTAGTAAAGTGTAAATAATTAAAATAAATTGTTTATAAGTTTAAGAAATGATTAAAATATTATTGTAATATTAATAATATTATATTATGAGATTATTAAGTGATTTATAACATTTGGATTAAGATGTAATAAATATTTATATGGTTTTTATTGTCAAACTTTATCTTTTTCTATCGGGATTACTATTCACATATACGACACTATTCATGTATATGGAACTATTTAGGTATACGATACTATTTACGTATACGGTACTATGTACGAATACGAGGTACTTTTCACGATAAAATTAGTTTCTCTTTCTGACCAAATTATCGTTGATTTATGAATCTTACTCTTGAAATTAAATTCATGTTTTAATCATATTGTTTTTATTATCATATATAACATTTTTATAATCCTGGTGAAGAAATTTCTCTTTGACTTGAGTATAAAGATGGGTAGAATATTGGTATGATCGTGTTATGGGTTCTCTTTGGCGATAGTGCAAAGTTGAATTGTTATTTGGTATGATCATGACCATTGAATTACTAATTGAATATTTTTAGCTTAAGTGCAAAGGTGAATTGATCAACATGGTTATAATTATGGTTTATATAAATTACGAAATGATTATGTATTTCTTTGAGATATTAATATTTTTCTTTGCAAAGATGACTGTTGTTGAATATCTTTGGCGATGGTCAAAAGATAACATGTTGTTAAATATCTTTGGCATGTAGTGCAAAAGATGATCTTTTTGTTGAATATCTTTGGCCTGTAGTGCAAAGATGATCTGTTTTTGAATATCTTTAGCCCGTAGTGCAAAGATGACTTGTTGATGCATATCTTTGGCCCGTAGTGCAAATATGAATTTATTAGCATGATTATGAGCGAGAGGCGTGATTTGGTATAACCATGATCTTTAATATTTCAGGTAAAGATAAGTGATGAAAATTATCTTTGTCCTGGATGAGAAGAGGAATTTAGAACCACAATTATGATTACGAGTTATTCACATGAATGTGGATAGGAACTGTTGATTGATGTTAGAGGGATAAAACATTATTGGTGGACTTTTAACATTGAGAAGATAATAGACTTTATGGTCTATTTGATTCTTCTAATGGATTGCTCGTTCCGCTGCAACTATGGTTGAAAAGTTTTATCATCTACCATATGTTCTAAATCTCTGATTTATTACTGATGAAGGCTATTGATAATTTAATTATCTTTAGTCATGATATTCTTTCTTGAGCTAGTTGTGCTCACCCTTTTGCTTCACAATTACTTTCGAGGGTAATAAGAGTGTTGTTGCTGGAATTGGCGAGGATAATAGGGGAATAGAAGCGGTGGTCTATATAGCATTTGAGGTTCTCCTAAATAGTATGGAAATAATTTTATTGAGAACTTTAGATAAGTGTGACATATATTGTATCGTCATTTGATATTTAATTTTGGTGAACCGAATAGGGTGAGGTGAACCCAACTTTTGAAAGGTGTTTTACCACTATCATACAAGATGTCTAATGGCATACAATCTCTCGTGTAATCATAAAGGCAGTGGTTGTGCACATCCACTTCTTTGAGTATATCTACGAGCACTACCTATATGATCTTGGAGTTTGGTTGAAATATAATTTTCAATTGCGAGGCGGTGGAGATAGTTATATGTCAAGAGAAGACTCACCATTGGAAAAGAACATGATTGTAATCTTCTCATTTTTTCTTTGGTGTCTATTGGATTGACCAAGGATAATTCTCGTGGACATATGATATCTATCATAACCTAGACGCGTGGCCTCCCATGTATGAAGGTTTCCTTGAGCACTTCCCAAAGATTTTAAATTCTAAAAGCAGGTTTTTATTTGTACCTTTATGTAAGGTGCCATTATGACGTCTTTATCCAAGTTGGTGTCGAGAGTCACGATTGGTATATATATTTGTATCAAAACTCACTGACATATGTGTTGTTGTATTTTGCATGACAATTATAGTAATAAAGTTGTAGTTGTTTTCTGTACTATGTATTTGGCGACTCAGAATAGGTTGGGTGGTTTTGACCTATTTTTGGGGTGTCACAGTTGGTATCAGAGCTATAAGTAAAGAGCCCCGAGCCTCTCGTTGGTGACTTCTTGTGTGGGATGCTGAAGCAGGACTCTCCATGGGGGCCTTGAGATTCTATGGTGGTAAATCGATAGTACCTTTGTGAGGTCTTGTCCATAGTTGGGACATGAGTCACAGTTGGTATCAGAGCTTAGGGATATGGTCTCTGGCGGAGATCCGGGATTAGAACTAGGAATGGAGAGAAGAGTAAATCCTTCGCTAGTGTGTCTTACCTAAGCTAATTTTTGTTACTTAATTAGTTGACAAATTATGATATGTCAATTAACCTTTGTTTTGAAGCTGTATTCTAGAATGATATCTGAAATACAGGAGATAAGCAATGGAGAAATCATGATGACAGGGAAGATGGAATCTGAAATGAAAGCAAGGTAATAAATACCAGGTACATAAATTTCGGAGACAAAATTTCATAAGGAGGGGAGATTGTAAGACCCCGAATTTTATGAAATAAAAGTATTCAATTTTTCTTATAATTATTATTCAGTAAATGGTTAAATTGATAAAAAGTTAAAGTTAATGGTGACATATGAAATTTTTCAAAATAAGCAAATGGCTATAAAATACTTATTGTTGTCGGGGAATATTCGTTTGGTCGTGGAATATTCTTGTTGTCGGGGAATATTAAATGACGACAGTGCACCGATTATGGGCCCATAATGAGAATAAGCCTGTCGGATGAAGAAAGCGACAAGTTTGAGTTTTTATAAATAACGGCGTAATAATTACTGATTAATCTTTGTTGGAATACCCGGTGGTTAAAATACGAATACTGGCGTGGTTGCACAAGCGATGATAGCACGGTATTGTATAATATTTTTGAATTATTGATTCTTACGTAAGAAGGAACTACTCAATAATTGTTACGGTAATTCTTATTCAATATTTTATTTTATTGATTCAATAATTCTTTGTGTTGATAGTTTATATTATTATTGTTTTCAATATTTATCCTTGCATGATATTTCCCATTATCGGATCAATAATTCATATTATTTGAATAATATTATTAGATAGCATTATTGGCAATGTCTAAAAGTTACATCGAGGAGAGGTTTGGTCACCTAATTGCGTGCAAGAAGGAAAATCTTTATCGGAAAGCCCACTCTTTCACGGGAAGCCACTGGTTGTCATTATTGTGATTACGTAATATTATTTGTGAACAATTAATTATTGATATGGAAATATTTTTTTCGATGCGGATATAAATGATGGATTTATTTATTTTATGTGGTTATAAATGAAGGAATTAATGTTGAGGTGTTTTACCAATATTTTGCCGGATTGGAGGTATTAAAAATCAAAATCGGTGTTCTTAAAGCTCTATTAACGTGAGTTATAATTTTAATCAAGCCGTTGGATCGTTGTGATTTTTGGATATGTTATACATATATAAGTTGAGTATATATCCACAAATTTTGAACCGTTAAAAATTAATGTATGATTTGTTATGAATTTTAAGAGGTGTTGAAAATCATCCGTTTGTGGATTTCGGATATTTTCTGTCTGAAAATTGGAAAAACTTAAAGCTACAAAGTTGTAGAGAATTCGATTTCATGTGGAATGGACATAAAATTTGTATTTTTCTGATAAACGGGCTATTTTCTATGAATTATTGAAGTTTTAGAAAATAAAATGATTTTTATTAAAATTGGATGGGACCCACTTTTGGTTGGTGTAGAAAACATGTGCTCAATTAATTGTTCAAAGGTGATGGCTAGTCTAGGATGGCTGCATGCGTAGAAGGATGAATAATAATATTATTATTTTATTATTTTAGTCTCCTTTGGAGTTCTAGCATTTTCCTATAAATATGCGCTTAGGTTAGAATTGAAAATCACACCAGAAACATAAGTTTTCTCTCTATATTATCGAGCGTATTTTTGTGAGTATTTAGATACTTTAAGAGTTTCTAATCAGTGCAAGTTTCCTTCAACGTTATATCCGATATTCCAATCAGAAATACTATTCTTTTGAGGTAAGGGATTGTAAGGGTTATTATGTTTTTAAGTTTCATAATTTTTCTAACCTTCAAAAATTTTAGAAAAATTTGAAATGATAATTTGATGAGTTTTCTAGATTGTGTCCAAAAATGGCAATTTTTGAATGTATAGATTAGGAGTTATGAATTTTATAAGAAAAGACTATTTTAAAAGTAAACCCTTATAACTCCTTGTGGTTAACTCCAAAATTGATGAATTTTTTATTAGGAGTACATGTATATAATAGCAGTATACTCTATAAATTTCAGAATTTTTGGACAAAAGTACAGTTTATGATAAATGTTTAAATATTCGGTAGTTTTGGCCATATGAAAAATTGTAAATGAATTTTAAAAATTCTGAGAAAAATATATGTTCAATATGGGACTATATTCTGATAAATCCCAGAAAAGAAAATTTGTTTGTGCTGATTTGGTATTTTTCATGAAAATAGACTAGTTATGAGTAAATAAATTAAATATGTTATGTGAAGTAGGGAAATTGGAAAATAGGATTTTATGGCTTGAGAATCCTATATAAGGTATATGCAGATTTTTGATGAGGGTTTTGATTATTGGTGATGCAATCTTATGAGTTTGACATTTTAGGATGATTAAATGCATTAATTAGTAAAGTGTAAACAAATAAAATAAATTGTTTATAAGTTTAAGAAATGATTAAAATATTATTGTAATATTAATAATATTAGATTATGAGATTATTAAGTGATTTATAACATTTGGATTAAGATGTAATAAATATTTATATGGTTTTTATTGTCAAACTTTATCTTTTCCTGTCGGGATTACTATTCACATATATGAAACTATTCATGTATATGGCACTATTTAGGTATATGATACTATTTACGTATACGGTACTATGTACGAATACGATGTACTATTCACGATAAAATTGGTTTCTCTTTCTGACCAAATTATCGTTGATTTATGAATCTTACTCTTGAAATTAAATTCATGTTTTGATCATATTGTTTTTATTATCATATATAACATTTTTATAATCCTGGTGAAGAAATTTCTCTTTGACTTGAGTGTAAAGATGGGTAGATTATTGGTATGATCGTGACTATGGGTTCTCTTTGGCCAGTAGTGCAAAGTTGAATCGTTGACTGGTATGATCATGACCATTGAATTTACAATTGAATATTTTTAGCTTAAGTGCAAAGGTGAATTGATCAACATGGTTATAATTATGGTTTATATAAATTCTGAAATGATTATGTATTTCTTTGAGATATTAATATTTTTGGCCCGTAGTGCAAAGATGACCTGTTGTTGAATATCTTTGGCCTGTAGTGCAAAGATGACATGTTGTTAAATATTTTTGGCCTGTAGTACAAAGATGATCTGTTGTTAAATATCTTTGGCCCGTAGTGCAAAAATAAATTTATTAGTATGATTATGAACAGGAATTGTGATTTGGTATAACCATGATCTTTAATGTTTTAGGTAAAGACAAGTGATGAAAATTATCTATGTCCTGGATGAGAAGAGGAATTTAGAACCACAATTATGATTATGAGTTATTCACATGAATGTGGATAGGAACTGTTGATTGATGTTACAGGGATAAAACATTATTGGTGGACTTTTAACTTGGAGAAGATAATAGACTTTATGGTCTATTTGACTCTTCAAATGGATTGCTCGTTCCGCTGTAACTATGGTTGAAAATTTTTATCATCTATAATATGTTCTAAATATCTGATTTATTATTGATGAAGGTTATTGATAATTTAATTATCTTTAGTCATGATATTCTTTACTGAGCTAGTTGTACTCACCCTTTTGCTTCACAATTCCTTTCAGGTAATAGGAGTGTTGATTTTGAATTGACGGGGATAACGAGGGGAATAGAGCGGTGGTCTATATAGGCATTGAGGTTCTCTCCTAAATAGTATGGAAATAATTTTATTGAGAACTTTAGATAAGTGTGACGTATTGTATCGTCATTTGATATTTAATTTTGGTGAGTGAAAATAGGGTGAGGTGAACCCAACTTTGGAAGGGTGTTTTACCACTATCATACAAGATGTCTAATGGCATACAACCTCGTGTAATCATAAGACAGGGTCGTGCACATCCACTTAGCTGAGTATATCTACGAGCACTACCTATATGATCTTGGAGTTTGGTTGAAATATAATTTTCAATTGGAGCGGTGGAGATAGTTATATGTCAAGAGAAGACTCACCATTGGAAAGAACATGATAGTAATCTTCTCATTTTTCTTTGGGGTCTATTGGATTGACCAAGGATAATTACATGGACATATGATATCTATCATAACCTGGCGCATGGCCTCCCATGTATGAAGGTTTCCTTGAGCACTTCCCAAAGATTTTAAATTCTAAAACAGTTTTTGACTGTACCTTTATGTATGGTGCCATTGTGACGTGTTATCCAAGTTGGTGTCAAGTGTCACAGTTGGTATATATATTTGTATCAAAACTCACAACATATGTGTTGTTGTATTTTGCACGACAATTGTAGTAATAAAGTTGTAGTTTTTTTTGTACCATGTATTTGGCGACTCAGAATAGGTTGGGTGGTTTGGACCTATTTTGGGGGTGTCACACACACACACACACACACACACACACACACACACATATATATATATATATATAAATATATATATATATATCAGTCATTTCAAAAATATGCATTTCTATGTGCAATTTTTTCTCAGTTTAATACTTTCTCCTATTCTTCCTGCATCCATACTCATCATGTCTAATATATTTTCTTCCAAAAGGAAAGCTTTACCTCTTAATTCTGAACTTCAAGTTTTAAATGTTGTCCGTCATATTACTACTATCTCTGCTCAGTCAAAATATAGATCCATGAGACACAATCTTTGTCCTGATAATGTCATCACATTTCATTGTTTTCCAAAACTATTTGACAACTTTAAAAATGTTGGGTGGGACTGCTTGGTTTCTTTCAATGACAAATCTATTTATCCTAATCTCATTGTTGAATTTAATTCTCATATGGAGTTTTCAACTGACTCATCTGGGTTACTAAAAAGTATTACAACTTGTATTCAATGACAAACTCATATCATTGATGAATTATTTCTTGTCAATTCATATATTCATCCCTCTGAAATATCTGTCGAAGAATGCATGTTGTTTAAGTTCAATCTGTTTGTGTTAACAGATCAAATGGTACCAGCTATTTTGTTTGACTTTCCATGCAAAGTTGGTTTAGAGTTCTTAACTCCTGAGTGTCAATTTATAGGCAAAATCCTCAGACATAATTTTATGCCTATTCGTGATGATCGCAAAATGTTACCCTTTGACTTGGAAATAATCAAGAGTCTATTAAATGAGTGCATGCCTTACAATCTAGCCTATTTTTTGCTATCTTCATTCGAATTCTGTTTTCAAAACAATTGTCTTGGTTTTGGTCTCCTTCTCACACAAATAGTCCATTATTTGAATCTTCCTCTGACCATTCATCAATCTCAACATGTTCCCACTAGCAATATCATTTCTCACCTCAATCAGCCACCACAACCCCTCATTATCTTCAAACCTCTTGATAATAAACATCTTGAAACTACCATCAACATGACTTCAAAACTCGACTCTCTCAACAGTATGAATCAACTTCTACTGCAAAATTAAACACTGCTTGTTAAAAAATTGGAAGATATTCAGCTTTCCTTACACACTGTCAAATCCGTGGTCTGTCTGTTATTAGAGCACAGCAACATGCTGCTAAATCCCTTCAATGCAAATACCACACCGAATTTCACTGTTTCTATTCCCCCACCGGTTGATCCAGAAGGCAACATTCCGGATATGTCTCATTTCTCTCCTCTTGATCTAGAGGACATCCAACTGTATGACCAAATTGACTAACTCTTTGTTTAAATTTGTCTAACTAATTCGGATAACTGTACTCCCTAATCCCTCACCCATCTCTCACTACACTAACTACCACTGCTACTAGTACTACTTCTACCTCTTATTCTTATATATTTTTTGGATAACTAACTCTCAGTGCATGTTTTCCAAACACATTTTCTGCAGCTTTCAAATTTTCTTTTACCCTGTCATTTTTTATGATAACAAAGGGGGAGAAGAAAAATATGATGCCATAAACTGCCATAAACTGCTAGGATGATATGAACTGCAATGAATGAATTATATATAAACTGTCATAAACTGCTATGATGATATGAACTGTCGTAAATGGATTATAACTGCCAAGAATGGATTATATATAAACTGCCATAAACTGTCATGGATTATATATAAACTGCCATAAACTGATATGATTGATTTTAAATTGTTATAAAAGGATTCACAGTTTAAGGGGGAGTCTTTCTTAAAATATTTTTATAATTTTCATCATCAAAAATGGGGAGATTGATAGATATATTTTTTAGATTTTGATGATAAAAATTATGTTTTATATAATTATTTTATTATTTTATTAGTTTTGGTTCTTACTTGAATTAATTTTTATTGACCTTGATAAATTATATGTCAAGTGTTAAATAAATTAATTCATATAATATTCAAGGCAAGGAAATCCTATTTTTCTCTAAACCAAAAATTTGGGCAAAAATATTTTATGCATACATACTAAATCATGTAGTACTAAATTATATATATTATATATATATATATACATATATGTATATATATATATTACTAGTATAATTAATAAATATAACATAGATATATATATATATATATATATATATATATATATATATATATACTATATACTATATACTATATATATATATATATCATATAAGCATTATATAACCGTGTGTGTGCTAAGTGACAATCAATTCGGTACAAAAATTAAAACATGTGTTGGCTGGCATAAGCTTTAATTGGTTAAACAAACAATAAATGCTCAGAAGATGAAAAATGGCCCGGGCGGATTTCAATCTACTACCGCGTAAAAGCTTAGCGAAATCTGGACCATTCAATTCAAAATGATTGATCATAACCGTGCATTCAAAAAATTAGTTTTTGAAATTATAATTTTGTCCCAACTTCAAAAATCCTATAAATAGGGAGTATTTCATTCATTTGGTTTTTACCAATTTAGTAAAAAGAAAATCATACTCTCCTTGCCTACATTCTCTCTAAAGCTTTATATCTTTTCTTACAAAGGTTCTGAATTTTTGAAGAGAAAAATTGGTCAAAATATTGAGATAAGTTTGATTTTTGTTAAATTATTTCTTACTTGTATTTTATCTATAGATATACAAATACATATTATTCTACACAATTTTATATATCCATATTTTATCTATTTATCAAATAAAAGGATACTTGGGCGCCGCAAGATACTTGAGATAAACCTCTACGGAGAGAGAATCAAACCGCACGATTCCTTATAGTCTTCAGTAACCTTTTATTGATATTATTTATATAAATATCATAAAATAGATACGACACTTGATAGCTCAAAACAACACTGAGATACTGCTCCAAAAAGAGTAGTCATCCGAACCGGATTTGAGAATCGTAGTGATCTATTAAAAATATTTATATAAATATCAATTGTGAAAATTATAAATTCTGTTATACTTGGGCACCGCAAGGCTACGGAGATAAACCTCTACGGAGAGGAATCCGACCGTACGATTCCTTATAGTACCAAGTGACACTATTTATAAAAGTTCACATAATAGATAAAATATTCTTATATATTATTTGAGTTAAACAAATAATATTTGTTATATCCGTTTGTGATTAACTGAAATTATAATTGGTTTAATTTATTCATAAAAATAGTTCATATAATACTTGATAAAGAATAACTCAGAAACAATTCAATATTATCCATAGAAAAACACTCTTTATTTTATAGAATTGTTAAGTCTTTATAAAAGTGCTTTAATATCATATATTTGCTTAATCAGAAGCATATTTTCTCAAGTATAAAAGTCTCTGAACTTTTATAAACATATTTGCTCCTTAATTGATATCTGCTTATTTGAGAAGCATCAATCTGTATTAAATTATTTCTGCTTATTTAAGAAGCATCCATATGTACTAAATTCTTATATGCTTATTTGAGAAGCAATTTTTTGTAAAATCATTTGTAAAAAGAAAAGGACATAGTTAGTTTATTTTATGTACCTGTGAGAAAGACGAGTAATTCTTTGACCAAGATCAGAGTCTTAGAGAGGTCAGCGGGAAGTTGGGTCTCTAGTGTACTTGTGAGGTGAGGAAGAGGCTGTTGTTTCAAGACCAGAGCATAGAATAGAAATAATCTCAAAGAGGTGGTACAACTAGACTTGAGGAAGGAGCGGAGAGCTTGCTATCCAAGATAGAATAGTTGAATAGTTGAAAGTTTGTCTATAAAACTTTGTAAAGGCTTCTCCGCCTATTGAAGGAGTTGTTATTACTGATAGTAATAAGATCTCAAGTTCCAAGTAGGGACTTGAGACTGGACGTAGCAACATACCAAGGGATGTATGTTGTGAACCAGATAAATCTCTGTGCATTGTGATTGAATTTTTATTTTGCATACTAAATTGCTAAAACTGTTAATTAATAACTAAAAATTCAAAAAAAGGCCTAAATATAAGTTTTAACTAGTAATAATCTATTCAACCCCCTTCTAGATTATTATTGACTTTTCAAGTAATAATGACGAACGAAAAATTTGAGAATTTACGGATGAATTTTCTGATTTTCACTATGCATCACTATGCAAATACTATGCAACACTATGCAAATACTATGAAAACACTATGTAATAAAATAAAATAAAATATATTCTATTTATAAAAAGTTTTTTGTTTTATATAAAAAGTTTTCTGTTTTATTACTATTATTATAATAATAATAAATAAAAACTGAGATAACTTTCTACTGAAGATTTTGAAAAATGAGTAAGTGGGGGTCCATGTAATAAGCAAAATTTATAATAAATATTTCATGAAAAACTCCTTTTATTTATCACAAATCACTTGACTAAACACATTTTTAATCTTTTAACAATTATTCATCATTAATATTATAACTCACAATATTAACAACCAGATCATTCCCAGGAAAGAGGGTGCTTTCTGATAAGGACTTCTCCTTATTGGCGCGCAATTAGATGACCAAATCCTTTTCCTCGACAGAACTTTCTAGACATTGTCAATAATGCAAATAATAATATGAATAATTTTATCGTCTCAATTATTGATTTAATAATATAAAATATTATGCAAATGATACTGTGACAATAATTGAATCAATAATATGAGATATTATGCATCAACTACTATTGTAATAATTGAATAAAATTGATTAACTTCTCACGTAAGCATCAATAATCAAAGATATTGTACAATACCGTGTGCTATTGTGCAACCACGCGTATTAATTACTATA
The DNA here is from genome assembly GCA_020205615.1 of Panax quinquefolius. Taxonomy (NCBI): domain Eukaryota; kingdom Viridiplantae; phylum Streptophyta; class Magnoliopsida; order Apiales; family Araliaceae; genus Panax; species Panax quinquefolius. The sequence continues at coordinate 84,400,756 of CM035158.1, forward strand.
CTTTTATCACTAGGTATTTCAATAGTTAACGGTAAAAGTTTTGTCGTTATTTTTATAAAAAGGTTATTTTTGCCACTTTTTATATCCAACAGTAATTCCATTGTGGGGTCCACCAATGATTGTGTCGTCGTACAGATATTTCCCAACAAAAAGAATATTCCCCGACCAAACGAATATTTTATGATAACTTGCTTACTTTGTAAAATTTGTAAACATTAACCACAACTATAATATTATATCAAATCCACACCTTATTATTCAAAAAGATATTTAGAGAAAAATTAAATTTTTATTCATAAAAAGTTGGGGTCTGACAATGGATAATTAAATTAAAATATTGCAAAAGGTTCCATTGTACTCCTAATTGATGATTTAGTTTATAATCCTAAAGTAAACCTGTGATAACCCGAGAATTTATAAGATTAATAATGTCAGACCCCAACTTTTTAATAAATAAAATTGAATTTCCTCTATTCATTATCTTGAAATAATAAGTAGTTAATTTGATATAATGCTTTGGTTATGGGTGAAATGTGCAAATTTTACAAAATAAGTAAGTGGTTATAAAATATTTATTGTTGTCAAGAAATATTCGTTTAGTCGTGGAATATTCTTTGTAAGACCCCAGCTTTTATAAATAAAGATGAATTTTCTATAAATATTATTTTTGAATATTATGGAATAAATTTGATATAATATTATAGTTGTAGGTAATATTTATAAATTTTGCAAAGTAAGCAAGTTGTTATAAAATATTCGTTTGGTGGGAATATTCTTTTTGTCGGGGAATATTAAATGCGACTACTCAATCGATGGTGGACCCCTAGCGGAAGTATTATCGTAGTTAGAAAGCGACAAAATTATCTTTCTATAAAAATAACGGCGGAGGTGTTACCGTTAAAAGCATTGAACTACGGTAGTAAAGAAATACAAGAATGCGCATGGTTGCATAGTAGCACACGGTATTGATTATTGATGCTTACGTGAGAAGTCACTTAGCTATACTCAATTATTGCTACGATAATTCACGCATCATATCTCTTATATTATTGATTCAATTATTGTCACAAATATCATCTCATATAATATGTTATATTATTAAGCGAACGACAAGTTATAAATGATTAATAATTGTTGAAAGATTAAATATGTGTTGACTAAAAATAAAATGATTTGTGGTAATATTTATTCAATCCTTGATGTATATAAAGAGTACATTATGAGACGTTTGTGGTAAGTTTGATTATTTTATGGGGGCCCATATGTCATCATCTAAGAGTCTCTTCGTCAATAGTATTTACCTTTGTGAATAGTAATTACCTTCGTCAATAGTATTTACCTTAAATCGATAGTATTTACCTTTGTGAATAGTAATTACCTTAAATCGATAGTATTTACCTTAAATCGATAGTATTTACCTTTGTGAATAGTAATTACCTTTGTGAATAGTAATTACCTTCATCAATAGTATTTACCTTCCGTCGATAGTATTTACCTTCGTCGATAGTAATTACCTTCTTCAATAGTAATTACCTTCGTCGATAGTAATTACCCCTTCGCAAAATAGTAGTTGTCCTTCAATAGTACCAAGAGTTAAGCGCCTCTTGATTGTTCCAAGGGTTAATTACCCCTTAGCAAATAGTAGTTGTCTTTGATATTACCAAGAGTCATTTTGACCCTTCGTTAAGACCAAGAGCCACCCTCGTTTTTTCTATAAATAGAAAGCTCATTCCTTCATTATTTCTTACGAATTCATTGAAACTCAGAGAGAAACTATAGAGAGAAAGAAGAAAAGTATTCGCTACTTCACTTTTCCAATATTCAGGTTCTTCTAAGGTAAGGGTATTATTTGTTTGTGCAGTAAAGAGTGTTATTCTTTCTTATTCATGAAGAGAACTTCGTTATTCCATTCTTTATTATTACATTGGAATAACTTCACATATCTGTGGCACCCTATACTTGGTGAAATCCTCTGTTATTCCATTCTTTATTATTACATTGGAATAACTCAGATATCTGTGCATACCCTATACAAAATCAGATATCGTGGTTTACCTTATACTTGGTGACATTCTTCTATTATTACGTTGGAACATCACATGCGTGTGTTTTACAGGACTGGTTAAAATCTTTATCATTACATTGGAATATCCTATCGTGTGTTTTACACCGGATCCTGGTTCCATCTTTATTATTACATTGGAACATCCTGTTGGTGTGAATTTCACACGACTTGGTTCCGTTATTTATTATTACATTGGAATAACTTTGCATGCGATCTATCGCATGCGTGGTGATTTCTTTTGTTATTCCATTCTTTATTATACCCGGTTGGTTGAAACTTTGACTTCTATACTCCATGAAATTAGTAGAATATCCTTGATATTTGCGTTTCATCCAAAGATATCTTTCATGGAAATATTCTTACGATCATTCTTGAATTTTACTCTCTAAAAAAAGTATCTTGTTGACAATTTGGACGTTAATAATTCTTAGATAAATTAATTCTTGAACTTGTTTTATTGAATTCTTATATCATTGTCATCATCCTCATGTTTATATTATGTTGAAAGTTATCTTTGGCTTACGTGCATAGATGAACTTAGTATGATTATGACTAGGGTTCATTCGGATATAATCATGGCTTGATATAAATGATGTGACAAAAGTCCTCGGTGTTTTTGTAATGCGATGATGGATAGTTTTGGTATGATTATGACCGGGGTGATTCGGTATAGTCATGACCATTGATAATTTGATGAAAATCCTTGACCATAGATGCAGGATGATTAGATATTGTGGTTTATTCATTAAACCGAGTCTTAGTGATGAAAACCTTTTAAAACATAAAAGATAGTAGACTTTATTTTCTACTTGACTCTTTTAATGGATTGCATATTCATTGCAGATTAAACCGGTTGTCTATTGTATTTTATCGGTTTAACATTGTTGAAGACTATTGATAATTTATTACGCTTTATCTTAGTTATAATATTTCTTCTTTGGGCTAGTTGAGCTCACCCTTTCTTTCACCGTTTCTCTTGAAATGAGAATATAGTTGGGACGAGCCTGGGGAGCGGAGTAATGGTCGAGAGGATAGCATTAGTAGTCCTCACTATACGTGAAATAGTGTGATAATAATTGTAATGAGGACTCCTTTTGAGTTTGTATAATATCTAGTAGACAATATTTGTATTCAAACTCACGGTTTATGTCGTATTATACCAGCAGTTATAATAGTAAGTTGTATTTAAATTACATACCATGTAAGTGGCGACCCAAGATGGGTGGACGATACCTAATTTTGAGGCGTCACATTCTTCTTTGTCGAGGGAATATTAAATACGACATGACAATGTGACCATTTTATGGGCCCCATAACGGAAAAAAGGTCGGATGAAGAAAGCGACAAGTTTGAGTTTTTATAAATAACGGCGTAATTATTACCAATTAACTTGTTGGATTACTCGGTGGTTAAAATACTGATGTCTGGCGTGGTTCTTGTGATAACTGCGGTATTGTACGAGATTTTGAATTATCGATTCTTACGTAAAAAGGCCTTTGCTTTCAATAATTATTACTGTAATTATTGTTCAATATTTTATTTTATTGATTCAATAATTGATGCGTTGATATTTTATATTATTGTTGTTTCAATAATTGTCATTGCACAGTATTTCCCATTTCAGATCAATAATTCATATTATTTGAATAATATTATTAGATAACATCATTGGCAATGTCTAAGGAAGTTCTGTCTAGGAAAGAGGTTTGGTCACCTAATTGCGCATGATAAGGAGAAATCTTTATCGAAAGCCCCTCTTTCACAGGAGCGACACTGGTTATCATAATTGTGATTCTGTAATATTATTTGTGAATAATTAATTATTGATTTATATGATAAGAAAATATTTATTTTATGTGGAAATAAATGATGGATAGGAAAATATTTATTTTGTGTGCATATAAATGAAGTAATTAATGCTGAGGTGTTTTATCAGTATTTTTTCGGAATGGAGGTATTAAAAATCTTTCGTATGTGGATTTCAGGCATTTTTCGTTTAGAATTTGGAAAAACTTAAATCTACAAAGTTGTAGAGAATTCGATTTCCTATGGAATGGACATAAAATTCGTATTTTTCTGATAAAAGGGATATTTATTATGAATTATTGAAGTTTCAAAAATAAATATTTTTATTAAAAATATGGTGGGCCCCACTTTTGGTTGGTGAGAAATGTGCTGAAATGTTTTTCAAAAGTGGTGGGCGAAAATTTCAAAGTTGGATGAGTAGAAGCCATCAGAGGCAAATTTGTCAGCTTTGGCATGCTAAGTTTTTCCTATAAATAGGGTACTTAGTTAGACTTGAAAATCACACCAGAAACTAAAGTTTTCTCTCTATATATTATCGAGCGTATTTTTGTGAGTATTTAGATACTTTGAGAGTTCTTTATTAAAGTCTGAAGTTTCTTTCAAAGATCATATCCGATATTCCATTCAGAAGTACTGTTCTTTTGAGGTAAGGGATGTTATTTTCTTCGCAAATGATATTATTTCTTTCAATATCATTATGATGAAATATTGGTATGAATTTTATTGTGGAATTTCTAACTTTTTATGTCGGGATTACTATTCACGTATACGACACTATTCACGTATACGGCACTATTCACAAATATGACACTATTCATCAAAAAATAAAATTTTCTCTTCTTTGTCTAAGATGTCTATTATGGTTACTATCTTTGATTATATCTATGTTTTGATCTTCATTCTTGAATTTTACTCCACTATGGTTTATTATGGAGTGTTTTTGAACTTGGATTATCTAAAGTACGAATCCCTAATCTTTGTTCTTTTATCTCACCGGATTCGTTTCTTAAAAACATTTTTCATCATCCTCAGTCCTAAATAATGATATAGCTGAATATCTTTGGCTTGTAGTGCAAAGATGAATGATAACCTGATGAATATCTTTGGTCCGTAGTGCAAAGATGAACAGGTGTTGAGATGAACATGACCAACTGGTGATACAAATGAATATCTTTGGCCCATAGTGCAAAGATGAATATTTGATTCAAGATATATATTGATTTATGTTACATGGATAAAATATTGATGATGGACTTTTAAATTCATAGATGATAGTAGATTTCATTCTCTACTTAACTCTTCTAATGAATTGTTGTTTCCGTTGCAGTTGTTGATCTAATTTGGTGTATATTATCTTAGTCATAATATTCTTTACTGAGCTAGTTGAGCTCACCCTTTTCGTTTTTGTTACATTTTTCTTCTCAGGAGGTGAGAATTTAGCAGGAAATAGCCGGGGTATGGAGTGATGATTCAAGATAGTTGTTTTAGCAGTCCTCACTATTTTATAAAATAGTGCATTAATAATTGTAATGAGGACTTTATCTGAGTGTGAATATTATCTAGAAGACAATATTTGTATTTAAACTCACAATTTATGTGTTTTCGTATTTTGCGCGACAATTGTATTAATAAAGTTGTAGTTGTTTCTGTACCATGTATTTGGCGACTCAGAATGGGTGATGTATACCTATTTTGGGGGCGTCACGGTTGGTATCAAAGCTTAGGGATATGATCTTTGGCGGAGATCGAGGAATAGAACTAGGAGGGGAGAGACAAGTAAATCATTCGCTAGTGTGTCCTACCTAAGCTAATGTTATGTTAAGAACCTAATGTTATGTTAAGAACCCTAATGTTAAGTTAGAAAACCCTAACAATCAATTTGAAACCCTAATTCCAGTTTTGGAAACCCTAACCGGGAATGCTAAACCCTAATTTGGGAACCCTAATGCTAAGTATCAAAACCTAAGGGCTAAAAGTTATGTGATATATGTGAAATGACCAAATTACCCTTCAAATTATTGGGGAAATGACCAAAATACCCTTAGTAGGTACAAAATTATCAAAATACCCTTTTACTTAACTTTTAAGTAAAGGATATAGCTAAATCTTGGTGACTCATCACTTGAGATATGCCATGTGTTAAAATCAACTTGGATCAGCCAATCTTGGACACTTAGCAACAATTGCAACCGTAGAATCAAATATTAGAAAATTAAAGTAAGAAAATATCTTTACTTTAGTTTCTCATAAGCCAAGACTCTCTCTCTCTCTCTCTAACCCATAAAATTTGGGAGTGAAACTAAGTCCTAAGATCAACCAAGAACACCTCTTAGCTATCCAAGATCAGATCAAAAGATTAGAAATCAAAAGTTGATCAAGAAAGGTATAAACCCTAATTCATCCTAGATCTTAGTAGATGTTATGTTTTGTTATTTATATATGTGTTATGTGATGTTATTTAGTGATCTATGATGATACATCATGGATCCATAACATCTAAGTGCATGAAAATAGGAATTTTAGAAACTGCCAAGAACCCTAAAAATGAGGTCTGACAGTCAAATGTCAGAGCCTCTAGATCATTTTTTGTTAATTGTTTGAGTTTGTAAGTGTATCATTGATATAGTATGCTATGAGGAGAGTACACTATAAGTGGAATCAAGTCCATATCATGTCTAGATTCCAAGTTATTAATGGTCAAACATGGTTGACCAGTCATGAAAAATTGGATCCTGGAAAACCCAAAAACTGTCTGACAAGCTTTTGTAGAGCTTTGATCTTTCAGTTGTTAGGTTTTTAAGCCATGAGAGTGTATAGCTTTTATACTCTGACATATGGACTACCAAATCATGACACTAGAACACCTAGATCATGACCAGAATCAAAGTTATTAATGGTCAAAACTGGGTTGACCAACTGGCAAGAATGAGTTTCTGAAAATTCCAAAAATCTCAAGAACAAGTTCTGGCAAGTACTTTGACTAAGCCAGATTTTGCTTCTGTGATGTTGTTAAGCTACCAAAGTGTAGTACTTTTATACCTTGACATTTAAACTACAAGGGGGTGACACTTTAACACACAAACAAAGCCCAGAATCCAAGTTATTAAGGCTTGAATATGAACCCTCAACACTGTCTGGGTTTCTGGGTAACCCAGAAACTCAAGAACAACTCTAATTTCACTTTTGATGGCTTATATCTTCAAGATATGATGTAGTTTGACCCTGGAATTGGTTAGTACATGTAGTATTACATCAATACTACAAAACTAATACACCCTCATGCCCAAAAACATCATGAACAAGGAATTAAAGGTGGTCAAAGTAAGTATCTAAACACTGACTAAGAATGTTCTTCAAGCTCAAGAACACCTATAGCGACAATTTCTGTTGCGATAGGTCTTTAGCGACAGTTTAAATGAAAATTAATTTATTTAATTGAAATAAATAGAAAAAAAAATAGAAAATAATTATAAAAAATTCATAATTAAGTTTTAAAAATTATTTTAAATTATAAAAATTAACTTTTAATAATTTTAGATAAATTTCATTAATATTTTAATTTATTTAAATATTAATGATATTAAATTTATTTAATAATTGTATTAAATAAATTAGTTAAAAATGATTTTAATATTTTAAAAATCATTTAAAATGATATTAAAGTGTTAAAAATATTTGAAGTTATATTGAATAACTTTTAATATTTTGGTAAGGATTTCATTAATAAATTAATATTAATGATAATACATATATTTAATAATTATATTAAATAAATTATGTAAAAATGGTTTTAATGTTTTAAAAATTATTTTAAAATGATTTAAAGGTTTTTAAAAAATATTTTAAGTTATAATATATAACTTTTAATATTTTGACATGAAATAAATTAATATTTTAATATTAATGGAGTTATTTAAGAATGATTTTAAATATTTTAAAAATCATTTAAAGGTGATATTAAGTTATTAAAATATTACGAGTTATAATAAATAACTTTTAATATTGTGACATGGATTTCATTAATACTTGAAATTAATTAAATATTAATGATGATGGAATTACTTGGTATTTAAATCATTTAAAAATGATATTAATGATTGAAAAATCATTATAAATGATAATAATTATCTAAAAATTATTATAAGCTACTGAAAAATGTTATGACTGATAATTAAATTATTTAAGATAATATTGAAGCATTTAAGTAGAGTTTTATTTATAATAAACTCGATAATTATCCGATAAGACAATCGGGATGTCGAAATAATACCGAAATCAAACTAGACTGAAATAGTTTGACTTGATACCGGGTCTTTTGTGTTCTAATGACTGTTAGGGATATGTGGTAATGTGTTTAAGTTATATTATGACTGTGAATAGCAGGAGTAGACGTTATGATATTATTCTAATTGAGAGATCAATATTATCAATAATAGGTCTTTCAACTTAAGCTAAATTAGATTGTGTAGCAGTAATCGATGGTACATGCAAGTTTCCTAACTCGAACTCGAGTTGTTATTGTAAATCATGTTCGTTGTTAATCATTGTTGATTATATCACATCGATGACTTATTGATTCGCACGTTGTGCATGTTGTATATGTTCGTCAGGTATGAAAAGCTGATCACCTTCATTACCATATGGTTTAGTTGAACTTGTTCATGTTAATTGTTGTCTATTCAACATTATTGATTTAGTCATTCAGTTATGCAAATTGATTCATATTCTTTCACAATTATTATATTATTGAAATTTTGTCAGCTTATTATTCCTTTTCAATCATGATATATCTTCTTTTGAACTTAAACTTGTTGGGCAAAATTGTTGCTCATCCTTGCTATTTCATGATAAAAAATTTAGATTAAGACGAAACTTCGGATACAGTCAAAGGCAAAGACAAATTCTAGAATTGGAATATGGTGCAGTTAAAATTATAATAGTATCGGATGATAATGGCATTGTATGTCGAATAGGATATTAAATACAGGTATTAAGTTAAGGCTACAGACCTTGGGAATTATGTTGTAAAAATTATTGTATAAACAATTTATGTTTATATCTTTCGCAATAGTTATAGAAATGATGTACCAGGTCCGAGGTAAAATATAACCGTATTTGGGGGATGCTATAAAACCATCGTCTCAAATATGAAAAACATCCAAAGTTACAAATAAAAAAATTAAAGAGATGAAGAAAAATTATAGTAAGAATCTAGTTTCCTTAAGCTTCAATATCTGATTCGTTTTACTCTCCAATCTAATCTCACAGCCTCCTTTGACGTTAGTTATCAATCCTTGCTGTCAAAAGTCCTCCAAATCTAAGTCATAATCAAGTATTTATAATTCTAATGGAAACCCTAATAAATTAGGCATCCAAAAATCCTATTACAACTCAAATTGGACATAAGTGCTTAAAATCAGCTTTCTTCCCGGCGTCTAGCGTGCCCCGTGCTACTTGATCAGAAAATTCCCCCAGCCTGGCACGCCCCGTGTCGGTCCCACTTCATTCTAAGCGTGCCTCACGCCAGTCAATTTTGTTCTACGACATCTTGATAAAACGGTCATAACTTTCTCGTATGAACTCCGATTGGGACGATTCAAGATATTCCGGAAAGCTAAGAAGTAGATCTAAAACTTTTATTTTTTTAAGAATTGAGAGATTTTGATTAAATCAATGTCAAATTTTGGCTCTAAGTGACTGTTACGTAAATTACAAGCTAAGCATGACAACTCCAAGCTTTCATCCCTGTTGATAAAAATGTCATAAATTTTGATTCGGGTGGAGTTACAGGACGTGTCACCTATCAAATTGAAGCTCTCGACAAGATCTACAATAAAATCTAAGTTTCAAGCCAAGAACATACATTCAGTTTGGCATTAAAAATCCTTCAATCTTTCCTTCTTACATTTAAATGCATATTGTATTTTCAAAATATATCCGAAGTGCGTTTCCTTACTTCTTCCTATAAAATAACATAAAAACACTATAAATACCTAATAATAACTTAAAATACTTAAGAACTCACAAATTATCAAATTAAAAATATTTAAAATAATGGTATAAATCCACTCATTAGTACCCTATTTTCCCTCCTACGATGAATTAGTATACCTTCAATCTACCCAAAGTGCCCAAAGAAATTCATTAACACTTCCTCCGTAATATTAATAGCCAAATTTGATTTTATAAAAAATGTGATTTAAAAAATTAATGAATAATAAGTTATAGAAAATAATGGAGTATTTATTATTTTTCTCCAAATATGGGATACGTTAACATTAATTAGAGATGTAACTAGATATTACCTAAAAAAGGATTAAAGTGACGTAATTTCATTACAACACAATTCTAAATATGACAGAGTAATTAGACCGCTATTTATAATTGTATTGATTAAATTAAAGGAATTAATTTTAATGAAAATGATATATTTTGAGATTTTGTATGTCCATATTTTTGTTGAGTTACGTGGATAATTAAATTTGATAATATTTTAACAACATATTTGATATATATATATATATAATGGGTCAACATTATAATCCTACCAAATACAAAGCTGAACTCTAATGTCAAATTTAAGTTTAAAAATATTTTAAGTTGATTTTAAAAAGTCAATAATAATTTTATAATTTAAAACAAAATGCGTGTTCTTATCAGGAATTTAAATAACTAAAATTGTTTTGGTGGTTGGAAGGAAAAGGAAAAAACAAAATGGAAAATGTAATTAACTTGAAACTGTCAACTAACTGAACAAAGGGTTTTATTAAAATTCTCTATCATTGCTCATACATTGGGAATATACTATATAGTACAACGTTGACTCTAGCTCAAAAGATAATAAAACCCCTTTTAAGTAAACTCAAGTACTCAACCCCAAAGCAGAAACATAACAACAAAAGGGAAGAAAATTCCATAAATTTGGAGATGATCTCTTGTAACTTGATCATATAGCTTAACTGCTTGTTCATTGCATAGGAATTGAGCCACCAGCAGCCAGAAATTGTTGCTCTAGCTACATTTATCAAATAAAAAGAATTAGAAACTTCTATATATATATATATATATATAAAGAAATAAAAGTTCTTCTAATAATAACAAGTAAATCACCTTGAACAGAGTTTCTAGCTTGTTCTTTACTAGAAAATACTCATTCTTTACTTGCTGAAGACATTTTAAGCACCTGCAAATATAAATCAGTTCTATCTTCTCAGTAAGAAATACTCCTAAAATCATTCTAATTTCCTAATTAATTTCCTTTGGCAATGCGATGATATGAATGGTTACAGGAGCTCAAATTGCATAGCGTTCAGGGCCGTTCCTAAGAACGGGTGGGAGGATCAACCGCCCTGGGCCTCCATTCAGAGAGGCCCCAAATTTTATATATATATATTGAATAGCATTCTTGGTAACCATGATACGATAGTATGAAGGAAAAAAAATTACCCTTCTATATTCTGGTCTTCGCAATAATTACGGAAGGTAATGCATGCCCTTTGAACTCTTTGTGCTCCAATGCTGTTAAAAAGAAGAGAATTACACATTTTGGTCAATCTTAAGGGATGGAACATGATAAGTTCTGAACATGCTTTAGCTTCTTGGTTTTTTAATGATAACAACTGGCAATTGTTAACTTAATAGTATTCTAAAAGAGATAGTTGATAACCAAACCCGTAGTGGTCGTTGGCATGCACATGCCTCAATCACAAGATAAGGGATTCATCAAGTTTTTACAATATGGTTCTTCTATTGTTTTTTTTTTTTGGTGATATTCGTGTGAAGATGATCAGATGAAAGGGTAGTAAAGGTATGTTCAATTATTAGCGTTTACAACATTTAAAGCGGCAGTGTTTAATGTGTTTGGTCACTGCACCAAAAATGGTGTGGGGTGGTGTGTTTAAACTCCTAACACTGCATTTGTAAATTTAATAAACTGCGTTTATAACAAGTTTCTTGTAAACGAATAAGATTTTTAAATACGTCTAAACTTCAAACACTCTAAACGTTTTATAAGTTGAGACGAACACGCACTTAATCATCTTGTTGAAATCTTTCAAAATCTGTACTGATCCCTTTTATTCAAGGATTGGTGAAGGGAAATGGAAACAGAAATAGTACATTATAACGACGGTTTTCATGTGAAAATATCAAAAAAAAGTTGTGTAAATAAATATCAACAACAAATCAAACAAAACTTAAAATAAAAATTAAAATGAAACTTTTAAGAGCATTCTGGATCTAGATTAGTTAATCAATTCTCTGAGATCTGATCAACGCTTCAAAACTTATCTTAGCCAAATGCACAAAACACACAGATTAAGAAATGTAGTTAATGATTTATCTGATTAATTAAATTGGTTATAAAATATCAATGTTACGCTTCTAAAATGACTTCAAATATGGTGATTATGGTGTTTTGAGATGATTTTTTTGTCACAAAATGATTTCCATTGAATCAAATGAAATCAAAGAATTCCCTTGAGGGAAATTCCTAAAGTTCTAATTAGGTTTAAAAAACAAAAGAGAAAGTGTAATGCTGACTTACAAAATTGAGAAATAGTTCAAACCTTTATTTATAAAAAAATAAAATAAAATTACCTGGAGCTGCTACCTTTCAACTGGTGAACATGGGAATCAATCCTTTTGAAATCCACATTTTTCTGATCTCTACATAAAACAGAGAAAAAAAAGACCCCAAAAAAACATCAAATTGATACATTAATGTATCAATTTCATTGAAAATTCAAAATTATAATTGTCAATACATATATATATATATATATATATATATATATATATATATATATATATATATATACTCTTTTTTTCTTACAATGTTTTGCTTAATTCATTTAGAAGCCTCTCAGAATCTTCAAAGAACAGAGATACCACCTCAACTACAAAATCAGGGTTGCTTTCATCTTGCAGCTGTTGAAGCTGAGAGAACTGATCATCCAAATATGCCTAATTTCTCACCCCAAAAAAAACAATTAATCCCTAATTATCAAAATCCCATAGAACAATTAAACAAAAGCTTCAAGAAAATTAGAAAAAAATAACCCATATCATACTAACCTCATTGTACAAAGAGGTTGTGTACTCAAGTAATTGCCTTTGCAACTGAATTACACCATCCATTTCCTCTCAATCCCAAGTTCTTTAACAATTTTGCAGATCTTTTGTAGTTTCACTTCACAATGGAGGAGTTTATCCACTTGTTGGTTTTGTTGGGGCAGCCCAAGAGTGTAGACAGAATTTGTAACTTCAATACATATACAATACTGTATATAAATAGACACCCTATCTCATTTCACCTATCAGCAAATGCCATATTCTGATGCTTACTAGGAATGCTGATTAATTAGGTAAACGGAACAAAATCGGATACGAAAAATAATTGAATGCACAAGACATTTAGTTATCATAACATGATTCTGAACGGAGATTAAAATAGGACTTTGGGGTGGGGTGGGGTGGGGTGGGGTGGGGTGGGGGGTTGAATAAATAAATTATTTTTTATTTTCTCTTCCTGTATCTGTTTCTGTTCCTTTACTTCCTATCTCTCTTTAAAACGGAAATGGTTAGTATGAAGTTTATTTTGGGTAAGTTGGTCAATTGATCAATAAAATACTGACACGCTAACGAGGTTGTATATGTGTCAGTATTCTATTGATCAATTAACCAACTTACCAAAAAAATAACTTCATGCTAACCGAATCTCTTTAAAACTAAAATGTATTTGAGCAGTTATAGATATAATTAAATATTAAGTTTGGAGCCCACGTACAATTCACCTCCCCACATTTTTCTCCCATTTCAGTAATTCTCTCTCTCTCTCATATTTTATTATATAATTTGATTCTGTCTGGATTTTCTTTTGTTTTTCCTCTCCAAGATGCAAAGCTGTCAGTGGGGCATGAACATGACATTACTCTGCATGCTCAAGTTACAAAATATGTGCACACCTAAGACCTTGTTACAGTATAACAGTATAGATGATTTTTAGAACAATCATTAAAAAATAATTATATTCTTAAAAGCACCTAATATATAAGTAATAACATGCATGTTATAAATTTAATATCAATTTATAGTTTAAAATAGATATACTTTTAATTTTAGAACGGACTTTAAAAAAAAATGTATATCGAATATATCAGCAGAAAAAGTATAATTTAAGCAAATAAGCATAATCTACATATTCTAAGTTATAAGCTATATATGTTGCAAATAAGTTGCAGTTAAAAGACACTATAGAATTGTTTGTTTAGAAATTTGAATAAATTTGAATTTGAATTCAATTTGAATCGATCGAGACGTTTGTTTTGAGTGCGAATAAATTTGAATCTAGTAAGATGGGCGAAATTTGAATAAATTTAAATCGATTTTTTTAAATTGAATGGTGAATGAAAGCAACTTAATGAAGTAAAAAAATTAAAAAAATTAAAAATTAAAAAAATATTAACTATTATATTAAGTAATATTAAATAAATTTACAATAATTTTGAATTTTTTCAGAGGGGTAAAATAATAAAGTTTTGTCATTCAGATGTTTCAGACATGTCAATTATCAAATAATTTTTTTTTCAGATTCAGATTCAACTCATTCAGATTCAGATTCATTCAGTTTTTATCAAACACCCCCCTAAATTTATATAAAAAAGTAATTAATGTAATTTTAATATTTTTTATATTTGCGTTTGTGTAATGTTTTTGGGTCTTTTTCTTATTGAAAGATTTTTGGAACTATGCAAGAATGTGAAAGTTAGAATATCACATTGTTTATTTAAAGATGATCATTGGTGAAGGTTTCTTATATATTTATTCAAAGGTCAAGTTGGTGATATAAAGGATAAGGCTCAAGTATTGTTTATTAAGGAACAAATATATGTCTTACCAACTCCTTCCCTTTACCTTTTATCCTTATCTCTTAACATCTCACATTCAAAATTTCAATCTTTTTCAGATTAATTCTTGATGACCGAGCTTATGCTTTTTGTCATTTGTGTGTTTTGTTCTGTTGTTGTTACTTGTTACATTGATTGTTGAGTTTTGATGAGTTAATTTGATTGGTTTTTAGTACTCTTTGTTTTTTTGGAGGTTGGAGGGGGGTGTTAAATTTGAGTACTCCTTTTGTCATACGAAGTATAAGATTTTCATTTATTTAATTTGGTGGTGATAGTGACTCAAAATTTATTGTAATTACGTTTAGTCTAAAAAATGGATAAAATGGAGTAATCATCTTGAATCATTTCTGTTATCAGTTTCACCATAAAAGCAGAGTCTCAACATTATTTTATAGGTCCTTTTGTATATTGCAGCAAAAATATGTCTTGTTATATTAGAAATAAGAAAATTGATGAATTTATAATAAAAAATAATATTTTTATATGAAAATTGTCGTTATAGATCCTATAACGACGATTTTCGCCGTCACTACATATGAAAATATTAAAATGTTGTGAAAATATTAATTTTCTAAAAATAATAGCATAATTAGTAAATAAATATAAATAAGACTTCTTCTTAGATAAATGAACAAATTACTCCATCTATATATATATATATATATATATATATATATATATATATAATGTGTGTGTGTGTGTGTGTGTTTGGGGTGGGGTGGGGGGGGGGGGGGGGGGTATGATTCATACCAACTATTTTGTTATGAACTACTTTGGCTAAATTTTGTTATGAACTACTTTGGCTAAATAGATCATATAACGTCCTTTTAATATAGAACGGTCCAAATATAAAAATTATACCCGACATTCGCTACTAATAATAGTAGACATCTTAATTATCAAATATGTCCTTAAATTAAGTTGTACAAATCCTAAACCCTAGTTAATAAACTCTAAACTCTAATTAATAAATTCTAAAACCTGGTTAATAAACTATAAACCTTAGTTAATAAAAGTGTAGTGATGTAATTGATATGTCTGCTAGTGGACGAGTTGTTTTTTTACTACTGATACAGTTGACTCTTAGTTGACTTTAGGGATATTTTTGTAAACACTCCATCCGCTAGTAATACTAGCAGACACTGCATTTTTCTGTCTAATTTTGGTCGTTGATATTTGGAACGGATGGGTGTATACTCGTTTTTGATCCATAACAAATACATATTATGGATTATTATCATATATATATATATATATATATATATATATATTTGTGTGTGTAATAACTCGGACCAGGGGAGGATTTTTTTGGACTAAAATTTAACGAGGTAGAGAGCGAGAATTTGAATACACATTGTACATTGTGTGTTTAATTTTTTTTAGAGCAGTAGTAGTTTAAGTTTTTTTTTGCCCCTCTAAGTTTTAACTTTTTTATAAATTTGCCGATTTAAATTTATTAAATTTTATTTTTACTCTTCTCACTATACCTATAAAAAAAAATTAACATAGGCAGTGCCCCATTTACCCTCCACGTAGATCTGCCAATGACTCAGATGTAAGACCCCAACTTATTATAAATAAAATTAAATTTCTTCTATTCATTATCTTGAAATAATAAGGAGTTAATTTGATATAATGCTTTAATTATGGATGAAATGTGCAAATTTTGTAAAATAAGCAAGTGGTTATAAAATATTCATTTTGTCGAGGAATATTCGTTTGATCGTGAAATATTCTTGTTGTCGGGGAATATTCGTACGACGGCGCAGCCATTTGTGGGCCCCATAACAGAATAATTGTCGGATGAAGAAAATGACAAATTTGAGTTTTTATAATAACGACATAATTATTACTGCAATTAATCTTGTTGGATTACACGGTGGTTAAAATCTGATCGTCGTGGTTGCTGAGAATATTACCGGTATTATCTGATATTTTTGTATTATTGATTCTTACGTGAAGACACTACTTAATAATTTTTATAGTAATTCTTTATTCGATATTTTATTTTATTGATTCAATAATTCTTTGCATTTCTATTTTATATTATTGTTGTTTCAATAATTGTTATTGCCTGATGAGTTCCCATTATCGGATCAATAATTCATATTATTTGAATAATATTATTAGATAGCATTATTAGCGATGTCTAAGGAAGTTACATACAAGGAGAGGTTTGGTCATCTAATTGCGCGCCAGTAAGAAAAAATTCTTATCGGAAAGTCCCCGCTTTCCTGAGAACGATCTAGTTGTCATAATTGTGATTCTGTAATATTATTTGTGAATAATTAATTATTGATTTATATGATAAGGAAATATTTATTTTATGCGAATATAAATGATGGATATATTTATTTAATGTGGATATAAATGGAAGATTTTTTAGAAAAGTGGCAATTGTTAAAAATTGATATTTTATCTTTTACGATAAAATAATTCATTCACATATATTATTGTAATATTACATTATAATAGTATAATGTGATAATATAATAGTATAATTTTTATAATTTAACTGGTAATATTATTATATTTTTTTTGCATGTGAATTAAATGGAGTAAAGATGATCAAATTGAATTAGTTTTCAAATTGAATTTGAATTCTTTTAGTTTTTTTCAAAAACATGTGATAAATGGGGTGGGTGAGTAAAGTTGGAAAATCTTGGTTCAAGTAAGGTGTGCGTAGAAGAGAAGGAAATAATAATATTATTTTATTATTTTAGTCTCCTTTGGCGTTCTAGCATTTTCCTATAAATAGGTGCTTAGTTTAGAATTGAAAATCACACTAAAAACAAGTTTTCTTTCTCTCTATATTATTGAGCATATTTTTGTGAGTATTTAGATACTTTGAGAGTTCTTTATTCGGTCTAAGTTTTCTTGAAGATTACATCAGATATTCCAAATGGGAAATCTTGTTCTTTTGAGGTAAGGGATGTTATTTTCTTCGTAAATGATATTATTTTCTTGATATCATTATCTTTGAAATATTGATATAAATTTTATTGTGGAATTTTTACCTTTTTTGTGTCGGGTTACTTATTCACGATATCGACCTTTATTCACAAAATCTGAGACTATTCAAGAAAAATGAAATTTTCTCTTCTTTGTCCCAGATGTCTATTATGGTTACTATCTTTGATTGTATCCATGTTTTGATATTCATTCTTGAATATTTCTCCATTATGATTTATTATGGAGTATTTTTAAACTTGAATTATCTAAAGTACGAATCTCTAATCTTTGTCCTTTTATCTTACTGGATTCGTTCTCTAAAATATTTTTCATCATCCTCAGTCTTTAATGGTAATACTTGATGAATATCTTTGGCCTGTAGTGCAAAGATGAATGATTACCTGATGAATATCTTTGGCCCGTAGTGCAAAGATGAACAGGTGTTGAGATGAATATAACCAACTTGTGATACAAATGAATATCTTTGGCCCGTAGTGCAAAGATGAATATTTAATGCAAGATGTCTATTGATTGATGTTACAGGGATAAAATATTGATGATGGACTTTTAAATTCATAGATGATAGTAGATTTCATTCTCTACTTAACTCTTCTAATGAATTGTTATTTTCGCTGCAAATAATGATTTAAAACTGGTTGTCCATTATATTTTATCTGATTTGTTGAAGGCTAACGATAAATTGTTGTACTTTATCTTAGTCATAATATTTTTTACTGAACTAGTTGAGCTCACCCTTTTCCTTTTTGTTCCATTTTTCTTCTCAGGAGGTGAGAATATAGCAGGATCTAGCCGGGGTATAGAGTGACGGTTCTAGAAAGTTATTTTAGCAGTTCTCACTATTTTTATAAAATAGTGTATCAATAATTATAATGAGGACTTTTTTGAGTGTGGATATTGTCTAGAAGACAATATTTGTATTTAAACTCACAGTATGTGTTATCGTATTTTGCACGAAAATTATAATAATAAAGTTGTAGTTATTTTCTGTACCACGTATTTGGCGACTCAGAATGGGTGATGTATACCTATTTTGGGGGCGTCACAGTTGGTATCAGAGCTTAGGGATATGGTCTCTGGCGGAGATCAGGGAATAGAACTATGAGGGGAGAGACGAGTAAATCCTTCACTAGTGTGTCCTACCAAGCTTATTTGTTGGTCAGTCATAATATAGGGATATTATGTGATATGTTAATTTGTTTAATTAACCCTTGTTTTATGGCAGTTTTTAAGAATGGAAGTTGAGAACGTTAACAATGGAGTGTATGAGACCGTGGAACAATCTTCGATCACCAACCAGGAGAACGTGCAACAGGAAGGCAATATTCCTCCTGTAAACAACACTACCGAGCAAACGATGAATGATGGAATGTTTAGAAGCTTTTTGCAGTTCATGCAAAATTAGACGAGGGAGACTCGTGTACAAAATACGAGTGGAAATGATAAAAACGCGCGGTTTTTCACAGCCAAGCAGTTCAAGGAGTTGGGACCACCAGATTTCTGGGGAAAGCCGGATCCGATTAAGGCAAAAACGTGAGTCAAGCAAATTATCAAGATATTTGATGTCTTGGGATGCACGGAAGAACAGAAGGTTCCATTCGCTACCTTTATGTTCCATGGTGAGGCAAATTATTGGTGGGAATCTGTGAAGCGTACCCAGCTAGCCGCACTCAATATGTCTTGGGAAAAATTTCAGAAACTGTTCAATGACAAGTACTTTCCTGAAAGTATTCGTCGCTATATGAAAGAGGTAGAGTTTATTAGATCGAGCGAACAAACATGGCGGTGTCTCGATGAGGCGAAGTTCGCGGAGTTATCCAGGTTTGCACCTCATTTGGTAGAGAATAAGGAACGTATGACGCGGATATTTTTGAGAGGTCTAAAACCCGAGATTCGTCAATACCTTATCTCTAATAAATTTTCTCTGTATTCAGATGTGTCAATGGGCTTCAATTATTAGAGCGAGATAATGAGTATGTTCAATGAGGGACCACAACCGAGGGTCATCACGGTGGCCAGTGATCATCATAGCGATGATAACCAGCGAGGAGGTTAAAATACGGACAAAAGCGGTAACCACTCGGGTGGTAATCGTGGCCATGACAATAGGAGAGGTGATTCAAGTGGAAATTTCAAAAAGAGGAGATTCAACAATGACGGTAAGACATCAGTAGCAGCACCAACACCAACAACAAATTCTAGGGGAGGAGAACAACCGCTAGTCAGATGCTACAAATGTGGAGAAGAGGGGCACATAAGTCCAAACTATTCACAGCCTTCCAAGGTGTGTTTCAGTTGTGAAAAAGACGGTCATATAGCCCGATTTTGTCCGATAGCGAATTCAAGTCCAGCTGGGACGGCGGCACCAAAAGCGACTTCGGACAAAACAAAGTCAGTGGTTCAAGGGAGGGAGTTTGTCGTGACTGGCCAAAACGCGAGAAACCCGAATGAGGTGATCACGGGTAAGCTAATCTTGAACTCTTACGAAGTTTATACCTTACTAGATACCAGTTCTACCCATTCTTTTATCTCTCCTATTTGTGCTCAACGTTTAAACTTGACTCCGGAGAAATTGGACTTTAACTTATCTATTGAAACTCCGTGGGTGAAACCTTCGTTACATCTACAGTTTATAAATCTTGCTTAATGCAAGTTGGCACCATCAAATTACATGTTGATTTTATCTCTTTAAAGATACTTGCATTTGATGTGATTTTAGGGATTAATTGGTTAACCACTCATCATGCTAAAATTGATTGTTTTCGTAATGTTGTTAGTTTTCATATTCCTAACTAACCTGTTATGCGAATTCAAGCAACCAAACCACTAAAGTCAATCACTGTCATATCAAGCTAGCCATTCGTTTATTAAAAAATGAATGTCAAGCTTTCTTAGCCCATGTTATGGACTTGAACAAAAACACGTCATATTTGAATAATATTTATGTTGTTAGTGAATTTCCTGACGTATTTCCTGAAGAACTTCCTGGTCTACCCCCAGAACGTGAAGTTAATTTCTTTATTGATCTTGAACCGGGTACGAAGCCCATTTTCTAAAATCCCATATCGAATGGATCCTATTGAACTTCATGAGTTAATAGTCCAACTACAGGAATTGTTAGACATCGGTTTCATTCGTCCTAGTACATCTCCTTGGAGGTGCTCCTATTTTATTTGTAAAGAAGAAAGACGGGAGTATGCGACTTTGTATTGACTACTGGGAATTGAACCATGTTGTGACGCCCCCAAAATAGGTATACATCACCCATCTTGAGTCGCCAGATATCACACTACATAAATCATCTACAAACTTAATTATACAACTGTCGTGTAACATACGACAAAACATAAGCTGAGAGTTTTAAAACGAATATTGTCTTCTAGACAATATCCACACTCAATGGAGTCCTCATTACAATTATTATCACACTATTTCACAGAATAGTGAGGACTACTAAAGCCATCGATCTCGGACCATCACTCCGCTCCCCCACTAGTCCCAAATTTATATTCTCATTTTACAAGAGAACGTTGAAAGAAAAGGGTGAGCTCAACTAGCCCAAGAAGAAATATTATGACTAAGATAATGCGAGAATAAATTATCATTAGTCTTTGATGGTTAAAGCGGTAAAATACAATAAACATCAAGTTTAAGCTGCGGTAGGAATAAGCAATCCATTGGAAGAGTCAAGTAGAACATAATGTCTACTATCTCCTCTAGATTAAAAGTCCATCATTAATGTTTCATTCCTGTAATAATCATCAATAGTTCTTTGTTATACCCAAGACAAAGAGAACTCTCATCACCTGTCTTCACCTAAACTACCACAGATTATAGTTAAATTCATAATTCATATTTATAATCAGGTAAATCAACAGTTCATACAACTGTAAAACCAATAATCTTTGAGACTCGACTTAACAAGATTATCACGACCACGAATTATCCATGCACTACGGGCCAAGGATATTCGTGTTTTCAATTACGGTCATGATTATTCCAAATAATCCCTGGTCATAATCATACCAACAAATGTCCATCTATGCACGTAAGCCAAAGATATACAACTCTAAAACCAATAATCAACTGTCTATCTTTGCACGTAAGCCAAAGAAATACAACTATAAAACCAATAATCAACAGTTCATCTTTGCACGTAAGCCAAAGATATACAACTGTAAAATCATTAATCAACAGTCCATCTATGCACGTAAGCCAAAGATGACTTTCATCACAATATAAGCATGAGGATGATGACAATGATATAAGCATTAATCAAACGAAATCAAGAATAAATATTAAAGACTTTAAATTTATCCAGAGTTTAAAAATTTCCAAATTGTCAACATGATACTGCTTTGTGGAGTAAAATTCAATAATAATATTCATGACTCAAAAATAATTTGGGCAGAAAAGAAATATATTTTTCGAGTGAATAGTAACCCGTGAATAATAACTCGTGAATACCCGGCACGAAAAGTGCCCCGAATATCCGAGTGGATAATACTAGAGTGAATAGTAATCGGGTGAATAGTAACCCATAAATAGTAACTCGTGAATAGTATTCCGGTAATAATATCCAAATGTTATCAATCACTTAATAATCTCATAATCTAATATCATTAATATTATAACAATATTTTAATCATTTTTTAAACTTATAAACAATTTATTTTAATTATTTACACTTTACTAATTAATGCATTTAATCATCCAAAAATGCCAAACTCATAAGATTTCATCACCAATAACAAAAATCCTCATCAAAAATCTGCATATACCTTATATAGGATTCCCAAGCCATAAAATCCTATTTTTAAATTTTGTTACTTCACATAACATATTTATTTCATTTACTCATAACTAGTTCACTTTCATGAAAAATACTAAATCATTCCCAAAAATATTTCTTTTCTGGGATTTAGCATAATATAGTCCCATATTGAACATATATTTTTCTTAGAATTTTTAAAATTCATTTACTATTTTTCATATGGCCAAAACTGCCGAATATTTAGACATTTATCATAAACTGTACTTTTGTCCAAAAATTCCAAAATTTACAGGGTATACTGCTGTTATATATATGTACTCCCAATAAAAATTTTACCAATTTTGGAGTTAACCACAAGGAGTTATAAGGGTTTACTTTTAAAATAGTCTTTTCCCATAAAATTCATAACTCCTAATTTATACATCCAAAAATCGCCATTTTTGAACACAATCTAGAAAACTCATCAAATTATAATTTCAAATTTTTCCAGAATTTTTGAGGGTCAAAAAAATTATGAAACTGCCCCTGGCAGAACCCCTTACTTACAATGGTTGAACGAAAATAATATTCCTTACGAATATTAAACGAATATAATGAATATTGAACGATAATAATATTCATACGAATACGAAAAATAATATCTCTTCAGAATATAAAAATAATAACCCTTACCCTAGAAGAAGACTGGATACTGGAGTAGTGAAGTAGCAGACTTCGCTTCTTCTTTCTCTCTATAGCTTCTCTCTATAGCTTCTATCGCTATAATTGCTCTTGTGAGAATTAGTGAATTGGTGAGAAATGAAGGAAAAATGAGCTTCTATTTATAGAAAAATATAGTTTCAATAATTACACGTTTTGGGGCTCGAAATATTACAGTATAATACATTTATTTTTTCTTTCATTTTTAATTTAGTCCTGCAAGTATTATCAAACTTGCACCACCTCCTCTAATAGTACATCATGTGAATCAATAGTAAATCATGTGACTCAATAGTTCTAAACATGTGAAAAAATTAATTATAGTATAGTACCTTCAACTATACCTCCATTTTTAATTTAGTCATGCAAGTATTATCAATCTTGCACCAACTCCCCTAATAGTAAATCATGTGAATCAATAGTACACACATGTGAACACATAGTTATAAGCATGTGAATTAATAGCAATTAATTGCTCACTTATCCGACTAATTGCCTGATTGGTCAATATAACCTCCAGACATCAATTATTATCGAAATAAATGTCGATTTCGACTAACACTAATAATTCTCGCACAAAGGAACTATCAATTTCATCTTTAATCAACACGAACTTATTCATCATTAATATTATAATTCACAATATTTAACAACTAGGTCGTTCCCAGGAAAAAGGGGGTTTTTCGATAAAGATTTCTCCTTATTGACGCGCAATTAGGTGACCAAACCTCTCCTTGACAGAACTTCTAGACATTGTCAATATTGCAAATAATAATATGAATAACTATGTCGTCTCAATTATTGATTTAATAATATAAAATATTGTGACAATAATTGAATAAAACCGAGTGACTTCTCACGTAAGCATCATTAATCAATACCGTGTGCTACTATGAAACCACGCGTATTACTGTACTTTTATCACCGATTATTTTATGACAACTTGCTTACTTTAAAAAAATTCAAATATCACCCTTAACTTTAACCTTTTATCAATTTAACCATTTACTAAATAGAATAATTATAAGAAAATTGAATACTTTCATTTCATAAAATTTGGGGTCTCACACATGTCACCATAAAGAATAGTTATCCCCTACCTCGCATTGATGACAAGTTCGACCAGTTGCAAGGAGCACAATTCTTTTCAAATATCGATCTTCATTCTGGATATCATCAGCTGAAGATTAAAACTGATTATATTCTGAAGACTGCCTTCAGAACTCGGTTCGGGCATTATGAATTCTTAGTCATGTCTTTTGGATTGACTAATGTTCCTACTTCTTTCATGGATATGATGAACCATGTATTCAAGGAATATTTGGATCAGTTCGTTGTTGTCTTTATTGATGACATCCTCATCTATTCCAAAAGCCATGAAGATCATGAGCACTATTTGAAGCTGGTACTTCAAAGGCTTCGTGAAAAAAGTTGTATGCCAAGCTGAAGAAATACGAGTTCTGGCTTGAGGAAGTAGCATTCCTTGGGCACGTGGTGTCAAAACGTGGAGTATCTGTTGACCCAGCAAAGATTGAAGCAATACAAAGTTGGGAGCAATCGAATTCGGTGACCGAAGTACGTAACTTTTTGGGCTTAGCAGGTTATAATCGGAGATTCTTGGAAAGATTTTCTCGAATCGCTACTCCGTTAACTCAGCTGACTCGAAAAGATAAAAAATTCGTATGGAGCAAGGAATGCGAGAAGAGTTTCCAAGAGCTCAAGTGGAGACTCATTTCGGCACATGTTCCGACAATACCATCTGGTTCTGATGGATTTGTTATCTACAACGATGCTTCATGAAAAGGGTTAGGATGTGTTCTCATGCAACATGGGAAAGTCATAGCTTATGCCTAGCGACAACTCAAAGAATATGGTAGGAATTATCATACTCATAATCTGGAGTTGGCAGCAGTCATTTTTGCGTTGAAAATCTGGAGACACTACCTGTATGGGGAGAAAGTGGAGATTTATACGGATCATAAAAGCCTCAAATATTTCTTCACCCAAAAGGAACTCAACATGCGACAACGACGTTGGCTCGAGCTGTTAAAAGATTACGACCATAGCATTCAATATCATTCTAGAAAAGCAAACGTCAGAAGGCGACGCGATTGAGTAAAAGATCGTATGCGCATGAAGTGCGATGTTGTTAACACAAAGACCCATTTTGTACGACTTACAAAGGATGGAGATAGAGTTAAAGACTCCAAGTACCCATATGTTAATATCAAACATATGAGTAGAACCGACTTTAATCGATAAAGTTATAGTTGCTCAAACTATTGACCTGGAGCTGATGCGTATGAAGAAGAAAGTGCAAGAAGGTGCTATTCCGGAAGCAAGAATCGATGAAGAAGGAATACTTTAAGTCAACTCCAGGCTTTGCGTTCCCAATGATTCTGACTTGAAGCATAGAATCATGATGGAGGCACACAACACACCATTTGCAATCCATCCTGGGAGTACCAAAATGTATCATGATCTTCGACATACATTTTGATGGAGCAATATGAAGAGAGAGATCGCAGAGTTTATGTGAGACCCCGAATTTTATGAAATGAAAGTATTTAATTTTCTTATAATTATTCTATTTAGTAAATGGTTAAATTGATAAAGGTTAAATTTAAGGGTGATATTTGAAAATTTTACAAAGTGTTATAAAATATTCGTTTGGTTGGAGAATTTTTTTTTGTCGGGAATATCTGTGCGATGGCACAATCATTGGTGGACCCCACAATGGAAGTATTGTCGTAGTTAGAAAACGCATGTAATTATCATTTTATAAAAATAACTACGAAAGTGTTACCGTTAAACCGCTGTTGAACTACTCGGTAGTAAAAGTGCGATGTCTGGCGTGGTTGCATAGTAGCACACCAGTATTGATTATTGATCCGACGTAAGAAGTTACTCAATTATACTCAATTATTGCTACAAGAATTCTTTGATCGTATCTCTCATATTATTGATTCAATTATTGTCGCGATTATCATCTCAGATAATATGTTATATTATTAAATCAATAATTGAGACGACAAAGTTATTCATATTATTATTTGCAATATTGACAATGTCTAGAAGTTCTGTTAAGGAGAGGTTTGGTCACCTAATTGCGTGCCAATAAGGAGAAATCCTTATCAGAAAGCCCCTTCTTTCTTGGGAACGACTTGGTTGTTAAATATTGTGAGTTATAATATTAATGATGAATGTTATTAAAAATCGAATTTGAGTTCAGAGTTAAATTTGGAGACGGGGACGTGATATTTGAGTCCGAAACGATGAAATTAGTAGAAATAGACTATAAACACAAAATTTGTCGGGGTTGACTTTTTGGTCAAAAAAAGTCAACGATTGACATTTTCGGAAAAAGTCAAATTTTGAAATTTCAAAAATAAAATTTTTGAGAAAAATATTTCCATTGTGTTGGGATTGTTAGTGTTAGTGGAAATCGACATTTATTTCGATAATAATTGATGTCTGGAGGTTATATTGACCAATCAGGTAATTAATCAAATAAATGAGCAATTAATTGCTATTAATTCACATGATTATAACTATTTGTTCACATATGTGTACTATTAATTCACATTCTTGTACTATTAGGGGAGTTGGTGCAAGATTGATAATACTTGCATGACTAAGTTAAAAATGGAGGTATAGATGGAGGTACTATACTGTAATTCGTATTTTCACATGATTATAACTATTGATTCACATTATTGAACTATTGATTCACATTATTTACTATTAGGGGAGGTGGTGCAAGTTTGATAATACTTGCAGGACTAAATTAAAAATGAAGGTATTATACTGTAATATTTTGAGCCCCAAAACGTGCAATTATCGAAACTATATTTTCCTATAAATAGAAGCTCATTCTTCCTTCATTTCTCACCAATTCACTAAAGCTATAGAGCAATTATTATAGAGAGAAATTATAGAGAGAAAGAAGAAGAGAATTCTGCTACCTCACTATTCAAGTATCCAGTCTTCTTTTGAGGTAAGTGATATTATTATTATAGTAAGGGGTATTATTTCTTTCGTATTCATGAAGAGAGCTATTGTTATTCCATTTCTTATTATTTACATTGGAATAACTCAGATACGCTGTGGACCATCGTATACATGGTAAAATTCTTCGTTATTCTATTCTTTATTATTATGTTGGAATAACATATCTACATCAAGTAATCGCATACATGGTGAAATTCTTTTCATTATTCCATTCTTTATTATTTTGTTGGAATATCCTTTCATGCGGATTACGCATGAATTCGGTTCCATTCTTTATTATTCATTGGAATATATCACATGCAATGCGGATTACGTATAACCCGGTTCCATTCTTTATTATTACATTGGAATAACTCGTCGTGTGGTCTATCGCAGCTGGTGAATTTCTGTTGTTATTCCATTCTTTATTATTCATTTGAATAACTTTGTTTGTGCGATCTATCGCACGCACAGTGAATTCTTACGTTATTCCATTCTTTATTATTCGTTGGAATAACTTTGCTCACGCTGCGGACCGCATGCATGGTGAATTCTTCTGTTATTCCATTCTTTATTATTCTGTTGGAATAACCTGTCTATGTGGATTACCACAAGCATGGTGAATGATCCTTCACATTCATTCCTTATTAAATTGTGGATATGATCTGTCTACGTGGATTACCGCATGGCGGACGAAAATCCATTTGCAGTTTCTTAATTTTTCCGACCCTCAAAAATTCTGGAAAAATTTGAAATGATAATTTGATGAGTTTTCTAGATTGTGTCCAAAAATTGCGATTTTTGGATGTATAGATTAGGAGTTATGAATTTTATGGGAAAAGACTATTTTAAAAGTAAACCCTTATAACTCCTTGTAGTTAACTCCAAAATTGGTAAAATTTTTATTGGGAGTACATATATATAACAGAAGTATACCTTGTAAATTTTGGAATTTTTGGACAAAAGTACAGTTTATGATAAATATCTAAATATTCGACAGTTTTGGCCATGTGAAAAATAGTAAATGAATTTTAAAATTTCTAACAAAAATATATGTTCAATATGGGACTATATTCTGCTAAGTCCCAGAAAATAAAATTTGTTTGTACTGATTTGGTATTTTTCATGAAAATAGACTAATTATGAGTAAATGAATTAAATATGTTATGTGAAGTAAGAAAATTGGAAAATAGGATTTTATGGCTAGAGAATCCTATATAAGGTATATGCAGATTTTTGATGAGAGTTTTGGTTATTTGTGATGAAATCTTATGAGTATGACATTTTTGAATGATTAAATGCATTATTTGGTAAAGTGTAAACAATTAAAATAAATTATTTATAAGTTTAAGAAGTGATTAAAATATTGTTATAATATTAATAATATTAGATTATGAGTTTATTAAATGATTGATAATATTTGGATAAATTTAAGGTTTTAATATTTATCCTTGATTTCGTTTGATTAACGCTTATATCATTGTCATCATCCTCATGCTTATATTGTGATGAAAGTCATCTTTGGCTTACGTGCATAGATGGATTGATTGATTATTGGTTTTACTGAGTTGTATATCTTTGGCTTACGTGCAAAGATGGACTGTTGATTATTGGTTTCTACAACAGATATCTTTGGCTTATGTGCATAGATGAACCTGTTTATTGGTATGATTATAACCGAGGATCATTCGGATATAATAATGACCCGTAATGTTATAGATGATGTGGTAAAAGTCCTCATTGGACCGTAGTGCATTGATGGACGATTATTGGTATGATTATAACAGGGATTATTCGGTATAATCATGACCATTGATGATTACATGAATATCCTTGGTAGTAGTGCGAGGATGATTCGATGATGTGGATTATTTATTGTCGAGTCTCGCCGATAAAATATTGATTATACTCTTTTAATTAAGTAAAGATAGTAGATATCATGCTCTACTTGACTCTTCTAAAATACGGTTGTATGTCTTTGGCTGCCCCGTAGTACAAAGATGAATTGTTAATGAATATCTTTGGCCGTAGTGCAAAGATGAATTTATTTGTATGATTATGAGTAGGAATTGTAATTTGGTATAACCATAATTTTTGATGATTCAGGTGAAGATAGGTGATGAAAATTATCTTCGTCCTGGGTGCAAAGAGGAGTTTAGAACTAGTTGTGCTCACCCTTTTTGCTTCATAATTCCTTTCAGGTAATAAGAGTGTAGTTGGGTCGAGTGGGGGTAACAATGGATTAGAACGGTGGTCTATAGTTGTTGAGGTTTCCCTTGAAACAGTATGGAAATAATTTTATTGAGAATTTTAGATAAGTGTGTCGTATTGTATACGTCATTTGATATTTAATTTTGGCGAACCGAATAGGGTGAGGTGAACCCAACTTTGGAAGAGTGTTTAGCTACTATCATACCAGATGTCTAATGACATACAACCTCGTATTATCATAAGACAGGGTTGTGCACATCCACTTGCTGAGTATATCTACGAGCACTACCTATATGATCTTGGAGTTTGGTTGAAATATATTTTTCAATTGCAGACAGTGGAGATAGTTATATGTCAAGAGAAGACTCACCATTGGAAAGAACATGATAGTAATCTTCTCGTTTTTCTTTGGGGTTTATTGGGTCAACCAAGGATAATTCCGTGGACATATGATATCTATCATAACCTTGACGCATGGCCTCCCATGTACAAAGGTTTCCTTGAGCACTTCCCAAAGATTTTAATTTCTAAAACAGTTTTTGACTGTAATTTTATGTAAAGTACCATTGTAAGGTTATGGTCGAGGAATCATGAGAGTTACATACATTTGTATTTAAACTCACAATTTAACTGTGGTCGTATTCTGCACGACAGTTCAACAGTTGTATAAATGAAGTTTGTAAATGCTTTTTATAGTGTCATATCTGACGACTCAGAATGGGTGATGTATACCTATTTTGGGAGCGTCACAAATGGTATCAGAGCTTAAGGATATGATCGCTGGCGGAGATAAGAGTCTAGAACTAGGAGGGGAGAGACGAGTTATATACTTCGCTAGTATGTGACTTACCTAAGCTGAAATTATTTACTTGATAAGTTGAGAAATTGTGATATATCAATTAACCTTTGTTCTGAAGATATATTCTAGAATGATATCTGAAAATACAGGAGATGAGCAATAGGAAAATCATGGTACAGAGGAAATAATCGAGAAGGTACAATTCGAAAAGGAAGCAAGGTATTCTCATCTCTTCGAACTACGAGGTACGTAAATTTCGAGGGCAAAATTTCATAAGGAGGGGAGATTGTGAGACCCCGAATTTTATGAAATGAAAGTATTCAATTTTTTTATAATTATTCTATTTAATAAATGGTTAAATTGATAAAGGTTAAAGTTATGGGTGATATTTGAAAATTTTGCAAAGGATGCAAGTTGTTATAAAATATTCGTTTAGTTGGGGAATATTCTTTTTGTTGGGAATATCTGTGCGACAGCACAATCATTGGTGGACCACACAATAGAAGTATTGTCGTAGTTAGAAAATGTCAGAATTATCATTTTATAAAAATAACGGCGAAAGTGTTACCGTTAAAACTGTTGAACTACTCGGTAGTAAAAGTACATTAATACGCGTGGTTGCATAGTAGCACACGGTATTGATTATTTATGCTTACGTAAGAAGTCACTCAGTTATACTCAATTATTGCTACAGTAATTGCTGCATCATATCTTCATATTACTGATTCAATTATTGTCACATTATCATATGTATAATATGTTATATTATTAAATCAATAATTGAGACGACAAAGTTATTCATATTATTATTTGCAATATTGACAATGTCTAGAAGTTTTGTCAAGGAGAGGTTTGGTCACATAATTGCGCGCCAATAAGGAGAAATCCTTATCGGAAAGCCCCCTCTTTCCTAGGAACGACTTGGTTGTTAAATATTATGAGTTATAATATTAATGATGAATGTTATTAAAAATCAAATTTGAGTTCGGAGTTGAATGTGGAGACGCGGACGTGATATTTGAGTCTGGAACGATGAAATTAATAGAAATGGACTATAAACACAAAATTTGTCGGGGTTGACTTTTTGGTCAAAAAAGTCAACGGTTGACTTTTTCAGAGAAAGTCAAACTTCGAAATTTCAAAAATAAAATTTTTGAGAAAAATATTTTCACTGTGTTGGGATTGTTAGTGTTAGTGGAAATCGACATTTATTTCGATAATAATTGATGTCTGGAGGTTATATTGACCAATTAATTAATTAATCGAATAATTGAGCAATTAATTGCTATTAATTCACATGATTATAACTATTTGTTCACATGTGTGTACTATTAATTCACATTTTTGTACTATTAGGGGAGTTGGTGCAAGATTGATAATACTTGCATGACTAACTTAAAAATGGAGGTATAGATGGATGTATTATACCTCCATTTCGTTACGGGTCTTCCCAAGGTTTCTCAAGGTATAGATGCGATTTAGGTTATTGTTGATAGATTAACCAAGTCTGCTCATTTCTTGCCTATACGTGAGACTTATTCCCTTGAACGTCTTGCTCGTATGTACGTAAATGAGATTGTGAGATTGCATGGCATGTCAGTATCCATAGTTTTTGATCGTGACCCAAGATTCACTTCACGATTTTGGGTTATTTTACAGAAAGCTATGGGCACGGATTTATGATTCAGTTCGGTATACCATCCTCAAACGAACAGGCAATCGGAAAGGAATATTCAAACCCTTGAAGATCAATTAAGACTCTGTGTCCTAGATTTCAAAGTTAGTTGGGATAAGTACTTGCCATTGGTGGAATTCTCCTACAACAACAGTTATCAAGCAAGTATAGGCATGGCTCCATTCGAGACGTTGTATGGACGAAAGTGTCGTTCTCCAGTATGTTGGGATGAGGTGGGTAAAGCAACGTTGTTGGGACCAGAAATAGTACGCATGACTACGAAAAATATTCAAATGATCCGGCAACGTATAAAGACCTCACAAGATCGACAAAAGAGTTATGTTGATCTTCATCGAAAGGACGTGGAATTTAATATTGGAGATCATGTACTGTTACGTATTGCTCCATGGAAAGGAGTTACAAGATTCGGGAAGAGAGGAAAGCTCAATCCACGATTTGTTGGTCCATTTGAGATTCTTGATTGAATAGGAAATGTGGCATATAGACTCACATTACCTCCAAGCATGTCTCGTGTTCATAATGTTTTTCATATATCTATGCTTCGTTAATATGTGAAAGACCCAAACCACATTATTCCGTTAGAACCAGAAGAGATAGCCGAAGATTTAACGTATGAGGAGGTACCTGTCAAGATCTTGGATAGGAAAGAGCATGTCCTACGAACAAAGGTTTTGTGGAGGAATCATGCTATTGAGGAAATAACCTGGGAGTTGAAATCGGAAATGAAAGCGAGGTATGTAAGACCCCGAATTTTATGAAATAAAAGTATTCAATTTTTCTATTTAGTAAATAGTTAGATTGATAAAAGTTTAAAGTTAAGGGTGATATATGAAATTTTTCCAAAATAAACAAGTGGCTATAAAATACTTATTATTGTCGGGGAATATTCGTTTGGTCGTGGAATATTCTTTGCGTTTGGGAATATTAAATGCGACCGGTGCGACCATTTGTGGGCCCCATAATTGAGAATAAGCGCTTCGGATGAAGAAAACGACAAGTTTGAGTTTTATAAATAACGTCGTAATTGTTACCGTTAACACTTTTGGAATACCCGGTGGTTAAAATACAGTAATACGCGTGGTTGCACAGTAGCACACGATATTGCATAGTATTTTTGAATTATTGATTCTTACGTAGGAAGGCACTACTCATTAATTGTTACAGTAATTATTGTTTAATATTTTATGTTATTGATTCAATAATTGCTGCGTTGATATTTTATATTATTGTTGTTTCAATAATTGTCACGGCAAAATATTTCCCATTATCAGATCAATAATTCATATTATTTGAATAATATTATTAGATAACATTATTGGAAATGTCTAGAATGTTCTGTCAATGAGAGGTTTGGTCACCTAATTGCGCGCTAGTAACCCTAAAGCTGATATTTCTCTTTGACTTGAGTATAAAGATGAGTAAATTATTGGTATTATCGTGACTATGGGTTCTCTTTGGCCAGTAGTGCAAAGTTGAATCGTTGACTGGTAATTGAATATACAATTGAATATTTTTAGTTTAAGTGCAAAGGTGAATTTATCAACATGGTTATAATTATGGTTTATATAAATTTTGAAATGATTATGTATTTCTTTGAGATATTAATATCTTTGGCCGGTAGTGCAAAGATGAATTATTGATGAATATCTTTGGTTTGTAGTGCAAAGATGACCTATTGTTGAATGTCTTTGGCCTGTAGTGCAAAGATGATCTGTTATTGAATATCTTTGGCCTGTAGTGCAAAGATGACCTGTTGTTGAATATCGTTGGCCTGTAGTGCAAAGATGAACTGTTAATGAATATCTTTGGCCCGTAGTGCAAAGATGAAATTATTAGAATGATTATGAACAAGAACTGTGATTTGGTATAACTATGATCTTTGATGTTTCAGGTAAAGACAGGTGATAAAAATTATCTTCATCTTGGATGAGAAGAGGAATTTAGAATTCACAATTATGATTATGAGTTATTCATATGATTGTGGAAAGGAACTGTTGAGGTTCTCCCTAAATAGTATGGAAATAATTTTATTGAGAATTTTAGATAAGGGTGTCGTATTGTATACGTTATTTGATATTTAATTTTGGTGAACCGAATAGGGTGAGGTGAACCCAACTTTGGAAGGGTGTTTTGCAACTATCATACAAGATTTTTAGTGACATACAACCTCATGTTATCATAAGACAGGGTTGTACACATCCACTTACTGAGTATATCTACGAGCACTACCTATATGATCTTGGAGTTTGGTTGAAATGTAATTCTCAATTGCAGACAGTGTAGATAGTTATATGTCAAGAGAAGACTCGCCATTGGAAGAAACATGATAGTAATCTTCTCATTTTTCTTTGGGGTCTATTGGGTCAACCAAGAATAATTCTCGAGTCATTTGATATCTATCATAACCTAGATGCATGGCCTCCCATGTATGAAGGTTTCCTTGAGTAATTCTCAAATATTTTAATTTTTAAAATAGTTATTGACTGTACATTTATGTAATATATCAATGTGAGGTGCTATCCATAGTTGGGACATAAGTCACAGTTGGTATTAAAACTCACAATATATGTGTTGTTGTATTTTGCACAACAATGGTAGTAATAAAGTTGTAGTTTTTTTCTGTACCATGTATTTGGCAACTCAAAATAGGTTGGATGGATTAGACCTATTTTGGGGGCGTCACATTTGGTATCAGAGCTTAGGGATATGATCTCTAGCAGAGATCCAAGATTAGAACTAGGAAGGGAGAGACGAGTAATATCCTTCGCTAGTGTGTGTCCTACCTAAGCTGAATTTTCTTACTTAAGTTGACAAATTGTGATATGTCAATTAACCTTTGTTTTGAAGCAGTATTTTAGAATGATATTTGAAATACAAGAAATGAGCAATGGAGAAATCATGATGACAGGGAAGATGGAATCTGAAAAGAAAGCAAGGTATTCTCAACTCTTTTAAATACCAGGTACGTAAATTTCGGGGATGAAATTTCATAAGGAGGGGAGATTGTAAGACCCCGTATTTTATGAAATAAAAGTATTCATTTTTCTTATTTAGTAAATAGTTAAATTGATAAAATTTTAAAGTTAAGGGTGATATATGAATTTTTTTTCAAAATAAGCAAATGGCTATAAAATACTTATTGTTGTCGTGGAATATTCTTGCCATCGGAAAATATTCGTACGAAGGCGCAGCCATTTGTGGGCCCCATAAAAGAATAACTGTCGGATGAAGAGAACGAAAAAAGTATAAGTTTTATAAATAACGACGTAATTGTTACCGTTAACACTGTTGGAATACCCGGTGGTTAAAATACAGTAATATGTGTGGTTATACAGTAGCACACGGTATTGCACAGTATTTTTGGATTATTGATTCTTACGTAGGAAGACACTACTCAATAATTATTACATTAATTATTGTTTAATATTTTATGTTATTGATTCAATTATTGTTGCGTTGATATTTTATATTATTGTTGTTTCAATAATTATCACGGCATAATATTTCCCATTATCAGATCAATAATTCATATTATTTGAATAATATTATTAGATAGCATTATTGGCAATGTCTAGAAAATTCTGTCAATGAGAGGCTTGGTCACCTAATTGCGCGCCAGTAAGGAGAAATCCTTATCGGAAAGCCCCATCTTTCCTGGGAACGGTCTGGTTGTCATTATTGTGATTCTGTAATATTATTTATGAATAATTATTTATTGATTTATATGATAAGAAAATATTTATTTTATTTGGATATAAATAATGGATTTATTTATGTGGTTATAAATGAAGAAATTAATGTTGAGGTATTTTATCAGTATTTTTGTCGGAATGGAGGTATTAAAAATCAAACCAGTGTTCTTGAGATATATTGCGTGAGTTATAATTTTTAATCCTACCGTTGGATCGTTGTGATTTTTGAATATGTTATACATATATAAGTTGATTATATGTCCACAAATTTTGAACCGTTAAAAATTAACGTATGGTTTGTTATGAATTTTAAGAGGTGTTAAAAATCATTCGTTTGTGGGTTTCGGATATTTTTTGTCTGGAATTTGGGAAAACTTGAAGCTACAAAGTTGTAGAGAATTCGATTTCGTGTGGAATGGACATAAAATTCGTATTTTTCTAATAAACGAGCTATTTTTTATGAATTATTGAAGTTTCAAAAAATAAAATGATTTTTATTAAATTATGGGTGAGACCCACTTTTGGTTGGTGTTGAAAACATGTGCTAGAATTTTTGTTCAAGTGTGATGGCTAGTCTTGGTTGGTTTGGGTAGGTGTAGGAAAATAATAATAATAATAATAATATTTTATTATTTTAGTCTCCTATGACGTTATAGCATTTTCCAATAAATAGATGGCTAAGTTAGAATTGAAAATCACACTAGAAACAAGTTTTTTTTTCTCTCTTTATATATATTATCAAGCGTATTTTGTGACACCCCCAAAATTAGGTATACGTCACCCATCTTGGGTCGCCACTTACATGGTACATAAATTCAAATAAAACTTACTAATATAAGCTGCTGTCATAATAATACGACATAAATCGTGAGTTTGAATACAAATATTGTCTACTAGATATTATACAAACTCAAAAGGAGACCTCATTACTACTATTATCCCACTATTTTCAGAATAGTGAGGACTACTAATGCTATCCTCCGGACCATTACTCCGTTCCCCGACTAGTCCCCAATTTATGTTCTCATTTTTCAAGAGAAGCGGTGAAAGAAAGGTGAGCTCAACTAGCCCAAGAAGAAATATTATATGACTAAGATAATGCGCAGAATAATTTATCATTAGCCTTCAACAAAGTGTTAAACCGATAAAATACAATTGACAACAAGTTTTAAGCTTGTGCGGAATAAGCAATCCATTAAAAGAGTCAAGTAGAGAATAAAGTCTACTATCTTTTAGTTTTTAAAAGGTTTTTTCATCAATTTATTATAAATTGAGACTCACTTTAATAAATAATCCACATCATCGAATCACCCCGCACTCTACGGCCAAGGATATTCATCAAATTATCAATGGTCATTGACTATACCGAATCACTTACCCCCGGTCATAATCATACCAAAAACTATCCATCATCTTTGCATAAAAGCCAACCGAGGACTTTTATCACATCATTTATATCAAGCCATGATTATCTTAGAATGATCCCTAGTCATAATCATACTAAGTTCATCTATGCACGTAAGCCAAAGATAACATAATATAACATGAGGATGATGACAATGACATAATAATTCAATAAAACAAGTTCAAGAATTATTTAATCCAGGAATTATTAATGTCCAAATTGTCAACATGATCTTTGCTTTTGTAGAGTAAAATTCAAGAATGATCGAGAAGAATATTTCCATGAAAAGATCTTTGGATGAAACGCAAATATCAAGGATATTCTACTAATTTCATGGAGTATAGAAGTCAAAGTTTTAACTTATTTGGGTATAATAAAGAATGGAATAACAAAAGAAATCACCATGCATAAGATTGCGATAGAGCGAGTTATTCAGCAGAATAATAATAACGGAACGAGTCGGGTGAAATTCATTGCGGCAGGATGATCCAATGAATAATAAATCTTTGAATAATAAACAATGGAACTGAGTTAAGGTGTAAAACACACGATGAGGATATTCCAATGTAATAATAAAGAATGGAATAATGTAAGAAGATCACCAAGTATAGGGGATTCAGCGTATACTGAGTTATTCCAATGTAATAAATAAGAATGGAATAACATAAGGATTTCACCAAGTATAGGTACGCCGCATATACAAAGGTTATGTATAGGGTATACCACTTTTATAAGTTATTCCAATGTAATAATAATGAATGGAATAATGTAAGTTCTTCATGAATAAGAAAGAATAACACCCTTACAGGTACAACAAATAATACCCTTACCGTAAAAGACTTTGGATATCAAAGTAGTGAAGTACCGAATACTCTTCTTCTTTCTCTCTATAGATTTTCTCTCATAGCTTCTCTCTATAATTTCTCTCTAGAGTTTCGGTGAATTAAGTAAGAAATAATGAAGCACTAGCCTCTATTTATAGAAGATTTCTAGCTTTTTTGCCATGTGAAAAGGCAAGTGGCTCGACGATCGGTGATGTGAAAAGAAAAGTGGTTTGGCCTTTGTAATGTGAAACGACAAGTGGTTCGGCCTTTGTAATGTGAAACGACAAGTGGTTCGGCGCTTTGTAATGTGAAACGACAAGTGGTTCGGCCTTTGTAATGTGAAACGACAGTGGGTTCGACGCTTTGTAATGTGAAAACGGCAAGTGGTTTGACGTCTGGTAAAGGTAATTACTATCGACGAAGGTAATTACTATTCACAAGGTAATTACTATTGACGAAGGTAATTACTATTATGACGAAGGTAAATACTATTGACGAAGGTAATTACTATTCACAAAGGTAATTACTATTGACGAAGGTAATTACTATTCATAAAGGTAATTACTATTGACGAAGGTAATTACTATCGACGAAGATAATTACTATTCACAAAGGTAATTACTATTGGCGAAGATAATTACTATCGGCGAAGATAATTACTATTCACAAAGGTAATTACTATTGACGAAGGTAATTACTATTGATTGAAGAGACTCTTAGATGATGACATATGGTCCCCCATAAAATAATCAAACTTACCACAAATGTCTCATAATGACTCTTTATATACATCAAGGATTGAATAAATATTACCACAAATCATTTTATTTTAATCAACACATATTTAATCTTTCAACAATTATTAATTATTTATAACTTGTCGTCTCAATTATTGATTTAATACTATAACATATTATATGATGATGATATTGTGACAATAATTGAATCAATAATATAAGAGATATGATGCAAGAATTATTGTAGCAATAATTGAGCATATTTGAGTGACTTCTTACGTAAGCATCAATAATCAATATCGTGTGCTACTATACAACTACGCCAGACATCGTACTTTTACTCTTAGGGTAGTTCAGCGGTTTTAACGGTAACACCTCGCCGTTATTTTTATAGAAAGATAATTTTGTCGTTTTTTCTAACTACGACAACACTTCCGCCAGGGTCCATTAATGATTGAGCCGTCGATTTAATATTCCCCGACAAAAGAATATTCCCCACCAAACGAATATTTTATAACAACTTGCATACTTTGCAAAATTTATAAATACTACCCACAACTATAATATTATCTTAAATTCACACCATAATATTAAAAAATTATTTCGACAAAATTTAAATCTTTATTGATAAAAACTGGGTCTCACAATCTCCCTCCTTATGGAATTTCTCGCCCTTTAAATTAGGGTGCGACGCACAGTATGATAAAAAGGTGAGGATACCTTGAATACCTTTATCGTTAAAAATATTAAATTCATCTTCGCAATCCGGCCAAAGATATTCATTAACAATTCATCTTTGCACTACAGGCCAAAGATATATAACTGTAAAACCAATAATACTAAGACTACTTTAACAATAGTATCACAACCACGAATTATCCATGCACTCTTGGCCAAGGATATTCGTGTTTTCAATCTATCATGATTATACCGAATAATCCACGGTCATAATCATACCAAGTCTATCAATGCACTACTACTGAAAGATGACTTTTACCACATCCATGAATTAATATTTCATTCACGAGACTCATTTCAATATTTAATCCATATCATTGAATCATCCCGCACTACTGTGCCAAGGATATTCATTAGTATCACGACCACTAATTATCCATGCACTACTACCACCGATAATCGTGTATTCATTAGTATATCGCGACCACAAATTATCCATGCGCTACTACCAAAGATAATTGTGTATTCATTAGTATCACGACCACAAATTATCCATGCACTACGTACAAAGATAATCGTGTATTCATTAGTATCACGACCACGAATTATCCATGCACCACGTACAAAGATAATCGTGTATTCACTAATATCACGACCACGAATTATCCATGCACCACGTGCCAAAGATAATCGTGTATTCATTAATATCACGACCACAAATTATCCATGCACTCTGACCCGCGATAATCGTGTATTCATTAGTATCATGACCACAAATTATCCATGCGCGCTAATGCAAAAGATAATTGTGTATTCATTAATATCACGACCACAAATTATCCATGCACTACGTGCAAAGATAATCGTGTATTCATTAGTATCACGACCACGAATTATCCATGCACCACGTGCCAAAGATAATCATGTATTCATTAGTATCACGACCACGAATTATCCATGCACACGTGCCAAGATAATCGTGTATTCATTAATATCACGACCACAAATTATCCATGCACTACGGCCAAAGATAATCGTGTATTCATTAGTATCACGACCACAAATTATCCATGCACTACGTGCCAAAGATAATCGTGTATTCATTAGTATCACGACCACGAATTATCCATGCACTACGTGCCAAAGATAATCTTGTATTCATTATTATCACGACCACGAATTATCCTTGCACTAAGTGCCAAAGATAATCGTGTATTCATTAGTATCACGACCACGAATTATCCATGCACTACGTGCCAAAGATAATCGTGTTTTCAATTACGATTATGATTATACCGAATAATCCCTGGTCATAATCATACCAAGTCCATCTATGCACTACAGTCCACAGATGACTTTCAACATAATATAAGCATGAGGATAACGATATAAAGAATCAATCAAATGAGATAAAGGATAAATATTAAACATTTATAATATAATTTTTCCAGGATTCAAGAATATCCCCATGTTATCAATCACTTAATAATCTCATAATCTAATATCATTAATATTATAACAATATTTTAATCACTTCTTAAATTTATAAATAATTTATCTCAATTGTTTACGCTTTACCATATAATGCATTTAATCATTCAAAAATGCCATACTCATAAGATATCATCACCAATTATCAAATCCCTCATCAAAAAATATGCATATATTCTATATAGGATTCTCTAGCCATAAAATCATATTTTCAACTTTGTTACTTCACATAACATATTTAACTCATATGTCCGTAACTAAACTATTTTCATGAAAAATACCAAATCAGTCCCAAAATATTTCTTTTCTGGGTTTTAGCATAATATAGTCCCATAATGAAAATATATTTTTCTCGGAATTTTTAAAATTCATTTACTATTTTTCAAAAATCAATTTCTAATTAATTCCTTAAGAAATTAGCTACCTCAAGTTTAACTCCAAAAATTCCCAAATCTTGGCAGGACCTTACACATGTTAACATGAGCTTCTAGTTTAAATTTCATGGTCATCGGAGTTATAGAACTCCGGTTATAGCGTTTTTCGTCGAAAAAATCTAAATATTGAAATAGTCATAACTTGCTCATTTTAAGTCAGAATGAGCTCATTTTTGGACAGGAGGTACTTTATACCATATACCTTCATGTCCCAAAAGGCCAGAATTTTTCTCATAATTTAAGTGGCCGAAACAGCCCCTCTAAAATCATGGCAGCAGCTTTTT
This sequence comes from Panax quinquefolius, assembly GCA_020205615.1. Taxonomy (NCBI): domain Eukaryota; kingdom Viridiplantae; phylum Streptophyta; class Magnoliopsida; order Apiales; family Araliaceae; genus Panax; species Panax quinquefolius. The sequence continues at coordinate 84,442,218 of CM035158.1, forward strand.
CGGTTTTTTGCAGCTTTGCACTCCTTTGCTAAAATCAGTCCACACAAAAATCTACAACACCTTTTCCAGTAATTCCACTTGAATTAGTTAGGTAACTCATAGATCTAACTCTAGGACTTGACCACACTCAAAAATTCAAAATATAATAGGAGATATGGTCAATTGAATTTCATGTTACGTTTTTCACCAAAATCTGATTTTCAACTCTTTGTGATTTCTAAGAAACTTTCATGTTTTCACATACTAACCAACATAACTCATCATAAAACTTACTAATACCTCATATAGCCATGATTTTCATCAGTTCTATACTTTTATTATGACTTTCATCATAATCCACGTAAACAGATCCTTTTAGTTGAAGAAATATTTGAGGGTTTAAGAAATGGGTTTTGTTCTGGGGTCAATACAAAATTCGATTTCACGCTCTAGGGTAGGCTAGGAAATCTTCAAGAATACGTCAAGAAATTTATTAATGATAGAAATATCATTCAAAACTACTACTCTTATCCAAGACTTGGATAGTACGTTACATTGATACCAACTGTGACTTTCATCCCAACTTTGGATAAGACGTCACAATGACACTTACATATAAATGTATAGTCAAAAACTGTTTTAGAAATTAGAATCTTTGGGAAGTGCTCAAGGAAACCTTCGTACATGGGAGGCCATGCTTCTAAGTTATGATAGATATCATATGGCCACAGAATTATCCTTGGTTTACCCAATAGACCCCAAAGAAAAATGAGAAGATTACTATCATATTCTTCCCAATGGTGAGTCTTCTCTTGATTTATCATTATCTCCACTGTCTCAAATTGAGAATTATACTTCAAACAAATACCAAGATCATATAGGTAGTGCTCGTAAATATACTCAGCAAGTGGATGAGCACAACCCTGTCTTATGATGACACGAGGTTGTATGTCATTAGACATCTTGTATGATAGTGGCAAAACACTCTTCCAACATTGGGTTCGCCTCACCCTAGTTGATTCACCAAATATAACTACTAAATGATGACCACCGTTCTATTCCACTGTTACCCCCGATCAACCTAGCTACACTCTTATTACCTGAAAGGATTTGTGAAGCAAAAGGGTTAATTAATATATCAAATATTATCCATATACTAAATTGACCAATTAAATACCAAATAAATTTAGGTAGGTCATACTAGCGAAAGTAATTCCCGTCTCTCCCTCCTAGTACTATTCTCACATCTTGCAGGATCATATCCTAAGCTCGATACCAATCGCGACTCGACACCAACATGTGTCAAGACCTCACCGATGATACTTATCGGCTTTTACACCGCAGAAGCAGGCGTCCCCTACGGAGAGTCTAGCTTCGGTGCATCCCCATCAACAGGAAGTCACCAGATAGAGGCTCGGGGCTCTTTACTTATGGCTCGATACCAACCATGACGCCCCAAAATTAGGTATATCGCCACCCATCTTGGGTCGCCACTTACATGGTACATAAATTCAAATAAAACTTACTAATATAAGCGTAGGTATGCAATACGACATAAATCGTGAGTTTGAATACAAATATTGTCTACTAGATATTATACAAACTCAAAAGGAGACCTCATTACTACTATTATCACACTATTTCACGAGAATAGTGAGGACTACTAATGCTATCCTCTCGGACCATTACTCCGTTCCTCGAGCTCGTCCCAAACTATGTTCTCATTTCGAAGAGAGCGGTGAAAGAAAGGATGAGCTCAACTAGCTTAGTAAGAAATATTATGACTAAGATAATGCGAGAATAATTTATCATTAGCCTTCAACGGTGTTAAAAACCGATAAAATACAATAGACAACAAGTTTAGCTGCAGCATGAATAAGCAATCCATTAAAAGAGTCAAGTAGAGAATAAAGTCTACTATCTTTTAGGTTTTAAAAGGTTTTTCATCATTGTTATATTTGAGACTCAAACTTTAATAAATAATCCACATCATCGAATCACTTACCTTACTACTGACAAGGATATTCATCAAATTATCAATGGTCATGACTATATACCGAATCACCCCTGGTCATAATCATACCAAAACTATCCATCAATTTGCATTACTGTGCCACCGAGGACTTTTATCACATCATTTATATCAAGCCATGATTATACCGAATGATCCCTAGTCATAATCATACTAAGTTCATCTATGCACGTAAGCCAAAGATAACATAATATAACATGGGGATGATGACAATGACATAATAATTCAATAAAACAAGTTCAAGAATTATTTAATCCGAGAATTATTAACGTCCAAATTGTCAACACGATCTTTGTTTTTGTAGAGTAAAATTCAAGAATGATCGGAAGAATATTTCCATGAAAGATATTGGATGAAACGCAAATATCAAGGATATTCTACTAATTTCATGGAGTATAAGTCAAAGTTTTTAACTATTTGGGTATAATAATTATCATCGTACAATATTTCCCATTATCGGATCAATAATTCATATTATTTGAATAATATTATTAGATAGCATTATTGGCAATGTCTAGAAAGTTACATCGATGAGAGGCTTGGTCACCTAATCATTGGCGCCAAGAAGGAGAAATCCTTATCTGAAAGCCCCATCTTTCACAGGAACTACTGGTTGTCATTATTGTGATTCTGTAATATTATTTATGAATAATTATTTATTGATTTATATGATAAGAAAATATTTATTTTATTTGGATATAAATAATGGATTTATTTATGTGGTTATAAATGAAGGAATTAATGTTGAGGTATTTTATCAGTATTTTTGTCGGAATGGATGTATTAAAAATCAAACCAATGTTCTTGAGATATATTGCGTGAGTTATAATTTTTAATCCGACCGTTGGATCATTGTGATTTTTGAATATGTTATACATATATAAGTTGATTATATGTCCACAAATTTTGAACCGTTAAAAATTAATGTATGATTTGTTATGAATTTTAAGAGGTGTTGAAAATCATCCGTTTGTGGATTTCGGATATTTTCTATCTGGAATTTGGAAAAACTTGAAGCTACAAAGTTGTAGAGAATTCGATTTCGTGTGGAATGGACATAAAATTCATATTTTTCTGATAAACGAGCTATTTTTTATGAATTACTGAAGTTTCGAAAAATAAAATGATTTTTATTAAATTATGGGTGAGACCCACTTTTGGTTGGTGTTAAAAACATGTGCTAGAATTTTTGTTCAAGTGTGATGGCTGGTCTTAGTTGGTTTGGGTAGGTGTAGGAAAATAATAATAATAATAATAATATTTTATTATTTTAGTCTCCTATGACGTTATAACATTTTTTCTATAAATAGAGGGCTAAGTTAGAATTGAAAATCACACCGGAAACAAGTTTTTTCTTCTCTCTCAATATATATTATCAAGCGTATTTTGTGAGTATTTAAATACTTTGAGAGTTGTTGTTCAGTGCAAGTTTCCGATATTCTGGTCAGAAGTACTGCTCTTTTGAGGTAAGGGATAGTAAGGGATTGTAAGGGTATTTATGTTTTTCATGTTTCTTAATTTTTCCGACCATCAAAAATTCTGAAAAATTTTAAAATGATAATTTGATGAGTTTTCTAGATGGTGTCCAAAAATGATGATTTTTGGATGTATAGATTAGGAGTTATGAATTTTATGGGAAAAGATTATTTTAAAAGTAACCCTTACAACTCCTAGTGGTTAACTCCAAAATTGGTAAAAAAATTTATTGGGAGTATATGTATATAATAGCAGTATACCCTGTAAATTTTGGAATTTTTGGACAAAAGTACAATTTATGATAAATGACTAAATGTTCGGCAGTTTTGGCCATATGAAAAATAGTAAATGAATTTTAAAAATTCTGAGAACAATATATGTACAATATGGGACTATATTCTGCTAAATCCCAGAAAAGAAAATTTGTTTGTACTGATTTGGTATTTTTCATGAAAATGAACTAGTTATGAGTAAATGAATTAAATATGTTATGTGAAGTAACAAAATTGGAGAATATGATTTTATGACTTGAGAATCCTATATAAGGTATATGCAGATTTTTTATGAGGGTTTTTGTTATTGGTGATGAAATTTTATGAGTTTGGCATTTTAGGGTGTTTAAATGCATTAATTAGTAAAGTGTAAACAATTAAAATAAATTGTTTATAAATTTAAGAAATGATTAAAATATTGTAGTCGTATTAATAATATTAGATTATAAGATTATTAAGTGATTTATAATATTTGAATTAAGGTGTTTATGAAATCATTGATTTATGAATCTTACTCTTGAGATTAAATCTATATGTTGATTATATTATTTTTATTATCATATATAACATTTTTATAACCCTAAAGATGATATTTCTCTTTGACTTGAGTATAAAGAAGAGTAAATTATTGGTATTATCGTGACTATGGGTTCTCTTTGGCCAGTAGTGCAAAGTTGAATCGCTGACTGGTAATTGAATTTACAATTGAATATTTTTAGCTTAAGTGCAAAGGTGAATTGATCAACATGGTTATAATTATGGTTTATATAAATTTTGAAATGATTATGTATTTTTTTGAGATATTAATATCTTTAGCCGGTAGTGCAAAGATGAATTATTGATGAATATCTTTGGCCTGTAGTGCAAAGATGACCTATTGTTGAATGTCTTTGGCCTGTAGTGCAAAGATGATCTGTTGTTGAATATCTTTGGCCTGTAGTGCAAAGATGACATGTTGTTGAATATCGTTAGCCTGTAGTGTAAAGATGAACTGTTAATGAATATCTTTGGCCCGTAGTGCAAAGATGAAATTATTAGAATGATTATGAATAGGAACTGTGATTTGGTATAACCATGATCTTTGATGTTTCAGGTAAAGACAGGTGATGAAAATTATCTTCGTCTTGGATGAGAAGAGGAATTTAGAATTCACAATTATGATTATGAGTTATTCATATGATTGTGGAAAGGAACTGTTGTTTGATGTTACTGGGATAAAACATTATTGGTGTACTTTTAATGTGGAAAAGATAATAGACTTTATAGTCTATTTGACTCTTCTAATGGATTGCTCGTTCCGCTGCAACTATGGTTGAAAAGTTTTATCATTTACCATATGTTCTAAATCTCTGATTTATTACTAATGAAGGCTATTGATAATTTAATTATCTTTAGTCATGATATACTTTACTAGGCTAGTTGTGCTCACCCTTTTGCTTCAAAATTCCTTTCAGGTAATAAGAGTGTTGCCGGGTCGAGTGGGGATAACAGGGGAATAGAACGGTGGTCTATAGCTGTTGAGGTTCTCCCTAAATAGTATGGAAATAATTTCATTGAGAATTTTAGATAAGGGTGTCGTATTGTATACGTCATTTGATATTTAATTTTGGTGAACCGAATAGGGTGAGGTGAACCCAACTTTGGAAGGGTGTTTTGCCACTATCATACAAGATGTTTAGTGACATACAACCTCATGTTATCATAAAAGATGTGGGTTGTGCACATCCACTTCTTTGAGTATATCTACGAGCACTACCTATATGATCTTGGAGTTTGGTTGAAATGTAATTCTCAATTGCGAGAGCCGGTGGAGATAGTTATATGTCAAGAGAAGACTCACCATTGGAAGGAACATGATAGTAATCTTCTCATTTTTCTTTGGGGTCTATTGGGTCAACCAAGAATAATTCTCGAGTCATATGATATCTATCATAACCTAGATGCATGGCCTCCCATGTACGAAGGTTTTATTGAGCAATTCCCAAATATTTTAATTTCTAAAATAGTTATTGACTGTACATTTATGTAATGTATCAATGTGAGGTGCTATCCATAGTTGGGACATGAGTCACAGTTGGTATTAAAACTCACAGTATATGTGTTGTTGTATTTTGCACAACAATGGTAGTAATAAAGTTGTAGTTGTTTTTTTACGTACCATGTATTTGGCGACTCAAAAATAGGTTGGATGGATTAGACCTATTTTGGGGCGTCCACAATTGGTATCGAGCTTAAGGATATGATCTCTGGCGAGAGATCAAGAGATTAGAACTAGGAAGGAGAGACGAGTAATATCCTTCGCTAGTGTGTCCTACCTAAGGTGAATTTTCTTACTTAAGTTGACAAATTGTGATATGTCAATTAACCTTTGTTTTGAAGTGTATTTTAGAATGATATTTGAAATACAAGAAATGAGCAATGGAGAAATCATGATGCGAGGGAAGATGGAATCGAAAAAGAATTTAAATTTTTGTCGAAAATATTTTTAATATTATGGTGTGAATTTGAGATAATATTATAGTTGTGGGTAGTATTTATAAATTTTTGCAAATAAGTATACTGATAATTACTTTTTAAGTTTTTATATAAAATGTTGCGTTGATATTTTTTGGTGAATTGGGGAATATTCGATAATTTTGAATAATATTATTAGATAGCAATATTGGCAATGTCTAGAAAGTTACAAGGAGATATTCACCTAATTAATCTGAGAAGGAGAAATCCTTATCGGAAAGCCCATATTGGTGGACCCCATATTTTATCAATAAAGATTTAAATTTTGTCGAAATAATTTTAATATTATGGTGTGAATTCGGATAATATTTAAAGCGAGTATTTATAAATTTTGCAAAGTATTTGTTATAAAATATACGTTTGGTGGGGAATATTCTTTTTGTTAGGGTGTTAACTTTCAATCATTGGTGGTTAAAAAAGCTGATTGAACTACAAAAATATTTTATAAAAATAACTACGGAGGTGTGGTTAAACATGTTGAACTACGGTGGTAAAAATACGATGTCTGGCGTGGTTGCGTAGTAGCACACGGTATTGATTATTGATGCTTACGTTGAAGTCACTCGACTATGTTCGATTATTCTATGATAATTCTTTGCATCATATCTCTTATATTATTGATTGATTATTGTCACGATATATCATACATATAATATGTTATATTATTAATTGAGGCGACGACAAGTTATAAATGATTAATAATTGTTGAAAGATTAAAAATGTGTTGATTAAAAATAAAATGATTTGTGGTAATATTTATTCGATCCTTAATGTATATAAAAAGTACATTATGAGGCGTTTGTGGTAAGTTTGATTATTTTATGGGGACCCATATGTCATTATCTAAGAGTCTCTTCGTCGATAGTAATTACCTTTGTGAATAGTAATAATTACCTTCGATATAGTATTTACCTTACGTCGATAGTATTTACCTTCGATCGATAATTAATTACCTTCGTCGATAGTAATTACCCTTGTGAATAGTAATTACCTTCGTGAATAGTAATTACCTTTGAATAATTACCTTTACGAACGTCGCAACCACTTGTCGTTTCACATTACAGACGTCGAAACCACTTGCCGTTTCACATTCAAAGGCGTCGAACCACTTGTCGTTTCACATTACGAGCGTCGAACCACTTGTCGTTTCACATTACTGAGCGTCGAACCACTTTTCTTTTCACATCACCGGTCGTCGAGCCACTTGCCTTTTCACATGTGGTAGGTCTAAGCTAGAAATCTTCTATAAATAGAGGCCTAGTGCTTCATTATTTTTCACGAATTCTTTGAAACTCTAGAGAGAGAAACTAGAGAGAGAAAGAAGAAAAGTATTACGCTACTTCACCTTGCCGATATTCGGTTCTTCTAAGGTAGGGAATATTATTTGTTGTACCGTAAGGAGTGTTATTCTTTCTTATTTATGAAGAAGAATTGTTGTTATTCCATTGCTTATTATTACATTGGAATAACTTTTGTAAAAGTGGTATACCCTATACATAACTTTGTATCTGGCGTACCCTATACTTGGTGAAATCCTTATATTATTCCATTCTTATTTATTACATTGGAATAACTTTGTATCTGTGGAATCCCCTATACTTGGTGATCTCATACATTATTCCATTCTTTATTATTACATTGGAATATCACATGCATGTGTTTTACAGGACACAGTTCCATTGTTTATTATTCGCATTTATTATTACATTGGAATATCACATGCATGTGTTTTACAGGACTGGTTCCATTGTTTATTATTCAGCATTTATTATTACATTGGATCATCACATGATTGTGAATTTCACGACTGGTTTAGATTATTATTATTACATTGGAATAACTTTGTACATCAATCTGCATGCGTGGTGATTTCTTTTGTTATTCCATTCTTTATTATACTCGGTTGGTTAAATCTTTGACTTCTATACTCCATGAAATTAGTGGAATATCCTTGATATTTGCGCTTCATCCGATATCTTTTCATGGAAATATTCTTACGATCATTCTTGAATTTTACTCTATAAAAGCAGTATCATTTTGACAATTTGGACGTTAATAATTCTGGATAAAATAATTCTTGAACTTGTTTTATTGAATTATTATGTCATTGTCATCATCCTCATGTTATATTATGTTATCTTGACTTACGTGTATAGATGAACTTAGTATGATTATGACGGGGATCATTCGGTATAATCATGGCTTGTTATAAATGATGTGATAAAAGTCCTCGGTGGCTGTAATGCGGTGATGGATAATTTTTGGTATGATTATGACCGGGGTGATTCGGTATAGTCATGACCATTGATAATTTGATGAATATCCTTGGTAGTAGTGCGGGGGTGATTCGATGATGTGGATTATTTATTAAAAAATTTGAGTCTCAACTATACATGATGAAAAACCTTTTAAAACCTAAAAGATAGTAGACTTTATTCTCTACTTGACTCTTTTAATGGATTGCTTATTCAGCTATGATTAAACTTGTTGTCTATTGTATTTTATCGGTTTAACCACTTGTTGAAGGCTAATGATAAATTATTACGCATTATCTTAGTCGTAATATTTCTTCTTTGGGCTAGTTGAGCTCACCCTTTCTTTTCTTGTTCTCTTCTTGAAATGAGAACATATTTGGAGACGAGTCGGGAGCGGAGTAATGGTCGAGGAGGATAGCATTAGTAGTCCTCACTATTACGTGAAATAGTGTGATAATAGTAGTAATGAGGACTCCTTTTGAGTTTGTATAATATCTAGTAGACAATATTTGTATTCAAACTCACGATTTATGTAAGTATTGTACCACGACAGTTATATTAGTAAGTTGTATTTGAATTTATGTACCATATAAGTGGCGACCCAAGATGGGTGGCGTATACCTAATTTTGGGGGCGTCACGGTTGGTATCGAGCTTAGGATATGATCCTGGCTAAGATGTGAGAATAGTACTAGGAGGGAGAGGCAGGGGAATACCTTCGCTAGTATGACCTACCTAAGTTTATTTGGTATTTGATTGGTCGGATAGGAGTATAGTGATAATATGTTGCATGTCGATTAACCCTTATTTTGTGGCGGTGTTTGGAAATGGCGGTGAAAATATTCACAATGGAGTGAATGTTACCGTTGTGACACCTTTAATCACTAATCGGGTTAATGCGATTGTCGAGACGAGGAACAAATTAGAGATATCCACGTAGTGAATGAAGAACTAATTGTTGCTTTTAGAGCTAGTTGCGAGGTAGCGGTGAGGTGAGAGTGAGGAAGAAGAGGAAGAAGAGGAACACGAGGAGAATTGGTTAGAAGAAGTTTATGATCAAAACTTAGAATTACAAAATCGTGTTCGTGAGCTAGAAGAAACGAGGTTGAAGAGCGGCAAGCGGTCGTGGAACAAAGGGATCTGACAATTCAAAATTGGGTTACCCGATATGTGATGCTCGAACAAAATCACGCTTTGGCGGTGTAAGATATTAAAGTTGGAATCGAGAATTTAAAAATCAAAGATCGGTGAAAGAAGAAGAAACAATGAGCGAAGGAGAATAGGCGATGCATGGGTAAAAAGCTGCTGCACGTTGCGTTGATAGTGTAGAAAAAAGGCGTCCAGATCGATAAAGCCAAAATAGATGAAATGGACTTTGCTTTTTGGATGACAATTGGGAGAACCCAACATCGAATTCGGAATTACCACATGCATAGCGGTCAACCCGAATTCGATATGGATCGGAGAATAATGATTCAAATCATGGATCGGGAATGTGAAGAAGCACTTAAGGGTGGAATGTACCTATAGTAAAGTCGAACTTCGGTAATTTAAGCGAGGCGTTTGTCGAGAAACCCGAGCGAAGTTATTACGGGTAAATTAATTATAAATTATTACGAAGTCTATACTTTATTCAATACAAGTTCTACCCACTCTTTTATTCTACCTAGTTGTGTTCGATGTTTAAATTTGACTCAGGAAAAATTAGACTTTGATTTTTCTATTGAAACTTCGTTGGGAGAAACCTTCGTTACCTCCTTTGTTTATTAATCTTGTTGTTTCAAATAAACACTTTCACGATCTTATCTCTTTGAAAATACTTGCCTTTGAGGTAATTTTTGAAAATGATTGATTAACTACTCATTATTCTTTTTGTAAGGTTGTTAGCTTTCATATTCTAACCAACTTTGTTATATCTGAATTTAAAGTAACCAAACCCTAAAGTTAATCTTTGTTATATCAAGCCATAAGTAAAGAGCCCCCGATCCTTTCGTTGTTGACTTCCTTGTGTGAAATGCTGCAGAAGCGGACTTTACGTGGGCGACGTCGTATTTGAAGATGGCAAGTTGATAGGTATCATTGTGAGGTCTTATCGAGGTTAAGGGATAGAAGTCGCGAGTTGGTATTAATGTGACGTCTTATCCAAGTCTTGGGCGAGAATATGATTTTGAATGATATTTCTATCATTAATAAATTTCTTGGCGTATTCTTGAAGTCTTCTAGCCTACCCTAGAGCGTGAAATCGAATTTTGTATTGACCCCGATCTACAAAAACCCATTTCTTAAACCCTCGAATATTTCTTGACTAAAAGGATGCATTTACGTGGATTATGATGAAAGTCATAATAAAAGGATAGAACTGATGAAAATCATGGGTATATGAAGTGTTAGTAAATTTTAAGATGAGTTATGTTGGTTAGTATGTGAAAACATGAAAGTTTCTTAGAAATCACAAAGAGTTGAAAATCGATTTTGGTGAAAAGCGTAACATGAAATTCAATTGACCATATCTCCTATTATATTTTGAATTTTTGAGTGTGGTCAAGTCCTAGAGTTAGATCTATGAGTTACCTAACTAATCTAAGTGGAATTACTGGAAAAGGTGTTGTAGATTTTTTGTGTGGACTGATTTTAGCAAAGGGTGCAAAGCTGCAAAAAGCCGAAAAAGCTGCTTTGCCATGATTTTTAGACGGGCTGTTTCGGCCACTTAAATTATGAGAAAAATTCTGGCCTTTTGGGACTTGAAGGTATATGGTATAAAGTACCTCCTGTCCAAAAATGAGCTCATTTCGACTTAAAATGAGCAAGTTATGACTATTTCAATATTTAGGTTTTTAAAATGAAAAATGCTATACTTGAGTTCTATAACTCAGATGACCATGAAATTTAAACTGGAAGCTCACGTTAACATGTGTAAGGTCCTGCCAAGATTTGGGAATTTTGGAGTTAAACTTGAGGTAGCTAATTTCTTAAGGAATTAATTAGAAATTGATTTTTGAAAAATAGTAAATGAATTTTAAAAATTCGAGAAAAATATATTTTCATTATGGGACTATATTATGCTAAAACCCAGAAAAAAATATTTTTGGGACTGATTTGGTATTTTTCATGAAAATAGTTTAATTCTGAACATATGAGTTAAATATGTTATGTGAAGTAACAAAGTTGAAAATAGGATTTTATGGCTAGAGAATCCTATATAGAATATATGCATATTTTTTGATGAGGATTTGATAATTGGTGATGATATCTTATGAGTATGGCATTTTGGATGATTAAATGCATTATATGGTAAAAGCGTAAACAATTGAGATAAATTGTTTATAAATTTAATAAGTGATTAAAATATTGTTATAATATTAATGATATTAGATTATGAGATTATTAAGTGATTGATAACATGGGGATATTCTTGAATCTGGATAAATTATATTATAAATGTTTAATATTTATCCTTTATCTCATTTGATTGATTCTTTATATCGTTATCCTCATGTTTATATTATGTTGAAAGTCATCATGGCGTGGCTGTGGTGCATAGATGGACTTGGTATGATTATGACGAGGATTGTTCGGTATAATCATAATAAGTAATTAAAAACACGATTATCTTTGGCCGTAGTGCATGGATAATTTGTGGTTGTGATCTTAATGAATACGATTATCTTTGGTAGTAGTGCATGGATAATTTGTGGTCGTGATACTAATGAATACCACGATTATCTTTTCGTAGTGCATGGATAATTTGATAATTTGTGGTGATACTAATGAATACACGATTATCTTTGGTAGTAGTGCATGGATAATTTGTGGTCGTGATCTTAATGAATACGATTATCTTTGGTAGTAGTGCATGGATAATTTGTGGTCGTGATACTAATGAATACACGATTATCTTTGGTAGTGATGCGTAGTGCATGGATAATTTGTGGTCGTGGATATTTAATGATACTAATAATACGATTATCTTTGGTGCGTAGTGCATGGATAATTTGTGGTCGTGATCTTAATGAATACACGATTATCTTTGGTAGTAGTGCATGGATAATTCGTGGTCGTGATCTTAATGAATATCCTTGGCACGTAGTGCGGGGATGATTTGATGATATGGATTAATTATTGAAATTTGAGTCTCGACAATGAAATATTAATTCATGGATGTGGTAAAAGTCATCTTTGGTAGTAGTAGTAGACTTGGTATGATTATGACGAAAGATTATTCGGTATAATCATGATAGTAAATGAAAACACGAATATCCTTGGCGATTGGTGCATGGATAATTAATTGTGGTCGTGATCTATTAAGTGCGCGTCTCGGCATTATTGGTTTCTGAGTTGTATATCTTTGGCTTTGTAGTGCAAAGATGAATTGTGAATAAATATCTTTGGTAGGATTGCAAAGATGAATTTAATGTTTTCAACGATAAAAGGTATTCAAGGTATCCTCACCTCTTTATCATACAGTCGTACCCTAATTTGAGGGAAATTCCATAAGGAGGGAGATTGTGAGACCCCATATTTTATCGATAAAGATTTAAATTTTGTGAAATAATTTTTAATATTATGGTGTGAATTTGAGATAATATTATAGTTGTGGGTAGTATTTATAAATTTTGCAAAGTATGCAAGTTGTTATAAAATATTCGTTTGGTGGGGAATATTCTTTTTGTTAGGGAATATTAAATACAATGGCTCAATCATTGGTGGACCCCTAGCAGAATTATGTCGGATTGAGAAAGCGACAAAAAAATATTTTATAAAAATAACGGCGGAGGTATTCTGAATTAAAAGCTGTTGAACTACCCGGTGGTAAAAAAAATACGATGTCTGGCGTGGTTGCATAGTAGCACACGGTATTGATTATTGATGCTTACGTGAGAAGTCACTTTCATTTATGTTCGATTATTACTACGATAATTCTTTGCATCATATCTCTTATATTATTGATTCAATTATTGTCGCGATTATCATACGTATAATATGTTATATTATTAATTGAGGCGACAAGTTATAAATGATTAATAATTGTTGAAAGATTAAAAATGTGTTGATTAAAAATAAAATGATTTGTGGTAATATTTATTCGATCCTTAATGTATATAAAAAGTACATTATGAGGCGTTTGTGGTAAGTTTGATTATTTTATGGGGGCCCATATATGTCATTATCTAAGAGTCTCTTAAATCGATAGTAATTACCTTTGTGAATAGTAATTACCTTTGTGAATAGTAAATTAACCTTTCGATAGTAATTCGTCGATAGTATTTACCTTCGTCGATAGTAATTACCTTCGTCGATAGTAATTACCCTTGTGAATAGTAATTACCCTAGTAATTACGTCGATAGTAATTACCTTTACCGAGACGTCAAACCACTTGTCGTTTCACATTCTGAGCGTCGAACCACTTGTCGTTTCACATTTACGAAGTGTCGAACCACTTGTCGTTTCACATTACTGAGCGTCGAACCACTTGTCGTTTCACATTACAAGCGTCGAACCACTTTTCTTTTCACATCACCGGTCGTCGAGCCACTTGCCTTTTCACATGGTAGGTCTTAAGCTAGAAATCTTCTATAAATAGAGGCCTAGTGCTTCATTATTTTCACGAATTCTTTGAAACTCTAGAGAGAGAAACTATAGAGAGAAAGAAGAAAAGTGATACTTCTTTACTTCACCTTGCGATATTTGGTTCTTCTAAGGTAGGGAATATTATTTTTGTTGTGCCGTAAAGGGTGTTATTCTTTCTTATTCATGAAGAGAAGCTGTTGTTATTCCATTGCTTATTATTACATTGGAATAACTTTTGTAAAAGTGGTATACCCTATACATAACTTTGTATATCATGGCGTACCCTATACTTACTGGGTGAAATCCTTATATTATTCCATTCTTATTTATTACATTGGAATAACTTTTTGTGAATGCGGAATCCCTATACTTGGTGATCTTACAGGACTGGTTATTCCATTCTTTATTATTACATTGGAATATCACATGCGTGTGTTTTACAGGTTGGAATATTATTATTCGCATTTATTATTACATTGGAATATCACATGCGTGTGTTTTACAGGACTGGTTCCATTGTTTATTATTCAGCATTTATTATTACATTGGATCATCACATTGGTGTGAATTTCACGACTGGTTAGATTATTATTATTACATTGGAATAACTTTGTCTATCATCAATATCGCATGCATGGTGATTTCTTTTGTTATTCCATTCTTTATTATACTCGGTTGGTTAAATCTTTGACTTCTATACTCCATGAAATTAGTGGAATATCCTTGATATTTGCGCTTCATCGATATCTTTTCATGGAAATATTCTTACGATCATTCTTGAATTTTACTCTATAAAAGCAGTATCATTTTGACAATTTGGGCGTTAATAATTCTGGATAAAATAATTCTTGAACTTGTTTTATTGAATTATTATGTCATTGTCATCATCCTCATGTTATATTATGTTATCTTTGACTTACGTGTATAGATGAACTTAGTATGATTATGACGAGGATCATTCGGTATAATCATGGCTTGTTATAAATGATGTGATAAAAGTCCTCGGTGTATTTTGTAATGCGGTGATGGATAATTTTTGGTATGATTATGACCGGGGGTGATTCGGTATAGTCATGACCATTGATAATTTGATGAATATCCTTGGTAGTAGTGCGAGGGGTGATTCGATGATGTGGATTATTTATTAAAATTTGAGTCTCGGCTATAATGATGATGAAAAACCTTTTAAAACCTAAAAGATAGTAGACTTTATTCTCTACTTGACTCTTTTAATGGATTGCTTATTAAAGCTGATTAAACTTGTTGTCTATTGTATTTTATCGGTTTAACCTTTGTTGAAGGCTAATGATAAATTATTACGCATTATCTTAGTCATAATATTTCTTCTTTGGGCTAGTTGAGCTCACCCTTTCTTTCCTTTTTCTCTTCTCTGAGAAGGAAATGAGAACAGCGGAGTAATGGTTGAGGATAGCATTAGTCTATTCGGGAGCGGAGTAATGGTCGAGAGGATAGCATTAGTAGTCCTGTATTATTACGCTTGAAATAGTGTGATAATAGTAGTAATGAGGACTCCTTTTGAGTTTGTATAATATCTAGTAGACAATATTTGTATTCAAACTCACGATTTATCGTAATCGTATTTTGAATAATTATTTATTGATTTATATTAGTAAATTGTATTTGAATAAATGATGGATTTATGTACCATGTTATAAGTGGCGAATTAAGATGGGTGGTATTTTATCTAATTTTGATGTATGATTTGTTATGAATTTTAAGAGGTGTTAAAAATAATCTGTTTGTGGGTTTCGGATATTTTCTGTCTGAAATTTGGAAAAACTTGAAGCTACAAAGTTGTAGAGAATTCGATTTTGTGTGGAATGGTAATAAAATTTATATTTTTCTGATAAACGGGCTATTTTTTATGAATTACTGAAGTTTCAAAAAATAAAATAATTTTTATTAAATAATGGGTGGGACCCACTTTTGGTTGGTGTTGAAAACATGTGCTAGAATTTTTGTTAAATTGATAAAAGTTTAAATTTTAATTTTTCTATTTAGTAAATAGTTAAATTGATAAAAGTTTAAAGTTAAGGGTGATATATGAAATTGATAAAAGTTTAAAGTTAAATTTGAGTTTTTATAAATAACGACGTAATTGTTACCGTTAACACTGTTGGATTACCTGGTGGTTAAAATACGATGTCTGGCGTGGTTGCATGATGTAGCATGCGGTATTGCACAATATTTTTGAATTATTGATTCTTACGTAAGAAGGTACTACTCAATAATTGTTATAGTAATTATTATTCAATATTTTATTTTATTGATTCAATAATTGCTACGTTGATATTTTATATTATTGTTGTTTCAATAATTGTCACTGCACAGTAGTTCCCATTATCAGATCAATAATTCAAATTATTTGAATAATATTATTAAATAGCATTATTGGCAATGTCTAAGGAAGTTATGTCTAAGGAGAGGTTTAGTCACCTAATTGCGCGCCAGTAAGAAAAAATTCTTATCGAAAAGCCTCCTCTTTTCTGGGAACGACCTGGTTGTCATAATTGTGATTCTGTAATATTATTTGTGAATAATTAATTATTGATTTATATGATAAAGAAATATTTATTTTATGTGGATATAAATGATGGATATATTTATTTATTGTGGATATAAATGGAGAAATTTTTAGAAAAGTGATCATTGTTAAAAATTGATATTTTATCTTTTTTGATAAAATAATTCATTCAAATATATTATTATAATACTATATTATAATAGTATAATGTGATAATATAATAGTATAATTTTTATAATTTAAATGGTAATATTATTATATTTTTTTGCATGTGAATTAAATGGAGTAAAGATGATCAAATTGAATTTGAATTCTTTTATTTTGTTTCAAAAACATGTGATAAATGGGGTGGGTGAGCAAATTTGGAAAATCTTGGTTCAAGTAAGGTATGCGTAGAAGAGAAGAAAATAATAATATTATTTTATTATTTTAGTCTCCTTTGGCGTTCTAGTATTTTCCTATAAATAGGTGTTTAGGTTAGAATTGAAAATTACACCAGAAACAAGTTTTTTTTCTCTCTATATTATCGAGCGTATTTTTGTGAGTATTTAGATTCTTTGAGAGTTGCTATTCAGTGCAAGTTTTTTTCAGCATTACATCCGATATTCCAGTCAGAAATTGTAAGACCCCAGCTTTTATGAATAAAGATAATTTTTCTATAAATACCATTTTTGAATATTATGGAATGAATTTGATATAATGTTATAGTTGTGGGTAATATTTATAAATGTTGCAAAGTACGCAAGCTATTATATTATATTCGATTGGTCGGGGAATATTCGTACAACGGCGTAATCATTGGTGGACCCCACAACAGAATTATTGTCGGATTGAGAAAACGACAAAAATATTTTTATGAAAATAACGGTACCAAGTTTTACCGTTAATCTTTGTTAAACTACTCGGTAGTAAAAGTACTGAGAATCTGGCGTGGTTCGTATAAGAACTTTTCGGTATTAATTATTGATGCTTACGTGTGAAGTCACTCGGTTTTGTTTAATTATTTCCACGAAGAATTGTTGATAGTATCTCACATTATTTGATTCAATTATTGTCGATATTTTATATATTATTTAATCAATAATTGAAATGATGAGTTATTAATATTATAAATTGAAATATTAACGATGTCTAGAAGTTCTGCCAAGGAGAGATTTGGTCACCTAATTGCGCGCCAATAGGGAGAAATCCTTATTGGAAAGCCCCCTCTTTCCTGGGAACAACCTGGTCGATTAATATTATGAATTATAATATTGATAATAAATGTTGTTAAAAATGTTGAGGAAATTTATATATATAAGTTTGTAATGTGGGTGGTGGGTGGATATATATATATATATATATATATATATATATATATATATATATATAATATTATGTGTGGGTGAGTGGAAATGGTGGGATGAGTATTAGTATTATATATATACACACATAATATTATATATATATATATATATATATATATATATATATATAGGTTTGACAAAGTTGGCAAAAGGGGTTGCAATAAATGCATCCGGTGTTCTTTTTCAAAGAACATGTGATAATTTATATATATATTATATTATATTTTATTTGATTATTATATTAATACTTTGAAAAATCAGACGTTTGAAGATTTGTTTTTCTGTCTATGATTGCGTGAATTATTCGTCCGTGATTTTTTTTTCTTAAACAGTACCCCTTCAATTCTCCTATAAATAGGATGCTTAGTTAGAATTGAAAACACACCAGAAATTCAGAGAATTCTCTTCTATAATCTTGAACGTATTTCTTTAGAGTTTTAAGAAGTTTTGAGCGTAGTGCAAATTTTCTTAAAGAATATCCTCACCCTAACAGTCGGAATACTCTTCTTTTACGGTAATGAGTATTATTTCTTTTGTATTCATGAAGAGAACTTCTGTTATTCCATTCTTTATTATTACATTGGAATAACTCAGATACGCTGTGAGCTACCCTATACTTGTTGAAATTCTTACATTATTCCATTTTTAGTATTTTGTTGGAATATCATGTATGCATGCGCTTTCTGGCAGGACCGGTTAAAATCTTTATTATTCATTGGAATATCCTATATCAATGCGTTTTTCTTGGGACACGGATTTTCGTCTTTATTATTACATTGGAACATCCTCGCTTGCAAATTTCGGCCCGACTTTGGTCCCGTTATTTATTATTACGTTGGAATAACTTTCATGCATGCAAGCACCGCATGCATGGTGATTTCTTTTGTTATTCCATTCTTTATTATACTCAGTTGGTTAAAGTTTTGACTTCTATACTCCATGAAATTAGTGGAGTATCCTTGATATTTGCGCTTCATCTAGTATCTTTTCATGAAAATATTCTTCTGATCATTCTTGAATTTTACTCTACAAAGAAGTATCATGTTGACAATTTGGACGTTATTAATTCCTGAATAAATTAATTCCTGAATAAATTAATTTTTGAACTTGTTTTATTGAATTCTTATATCATTGTCATCATCCTCATGTTTATATTTTTGAAAGTCATCTGTGGCCTATAGTGCATAGATGGACTTGGTATGATTATGACCAGAGATTATTCGATGTAATCATGATCGTAATGTTACAAATGATGTGGTAAAAGTCCTCATTGGCCCGTAGTGCATTGATAGACAGTTGTTGGCATGATCATGACCATTGATGAATACACGAATATCATTGGCCCGTAGTGCATGGATAATTTGTGGTTGTGATACTAATGAATATCATTGGTAGAAAAAGTGCGGGGATGATGTGGATTTTATATTGTTTGAGTCCCAATGATAAAATGATGAAAAACCTTTTAAATCATAAAAGATAGTAGATTTTATTTTTACTTGACTCTTTTAATGGATTGCTTGTTCCGCTGCAGTTAAACTTGATGTCTATTGTATTTTATCAGTTTAACATTGTTGAAGACTAATGATAATTTATTCTGTATTATCTTAGTCATAATATTTCTTACTGGGCTAGTTGAGCTCACCCTTTCTTTCACTGTTCTCTTCAGGAAATGAGGACGTAGCCAGGACTAGTCGGGGAATGAAGTGACGGTCCAGATGATAGTATTAGTAGTCCTCACTATTCTGTTAAATAGTGTGACAATAAATATAATGAGGACTTATTCTGAGAATGGATATTGTCTAGAAAATAGTATTTGTATTAAAACTCACAGCTCTCTTGTTGTATATTAAAGATTGTATTTGTATTCTGTACCATGTATTTGGCGACTCAGAATAGGTGATGTATAAATATTTTGGGAGAGTCACAGAAATACTGTTCTTTTGAGGTAAGGGATGTTATTTTCTTCGTAAATGATATTATTTTCTTCAACATCATTATACTAAAATATTGATATAAATTTTATTGTAGAATTTTTACCTTTTTGTGTCGGGGTTACTATTCATGTATACGGCACTATTCACAAATACGGCACTATTCACCAAAAAATAAAATTTTTTCTTCTTTGTCCCAGATGTCTATTATGGTTACTATCTTTGATTGTATCCATGTTTTAATCTTCATTCTTGAATTTTTCTCCATTATGATTTATTATGGAGTATTTTTAAACTTGAATTATCTAAAGTACGAATCTCTTATCTTTATCCTTTTATCTTACTGGATTCGTTCTCTAAAATATTTTTCATCATCCTCAGTTTTTAATGGTGATACTTGATGAATATTTTTGACCTGTAGTGCAAAGATGAATGATTACCTTATGAATATCTTTAGCCTATAGTGCAAAGATGAACAGGTGTTGAGATGAACATGACCAACTGACGATACAAATGAATATATTTGGCCCGTAGTGCAAAGATGAATATTTGATGCAAGATGTTTATTGATTGATGTTACATGGATAAAATATTGATGATGGACTTTTAAATTCATAGATGATAGTAGATTTCATTCTCTACTTAACTCTTCTAAAGATATTCTTCAGAAATCATTCATCTTTGCACTACAGGCCAAAGATATTCTTAAGAAATCATTCATCTTTGCACTACAGGCCAACGATATTCCATAATATCATCATTTAAGACCGAGGATGATGAAAATATTTTTTAAAAAAGCGAATCCAAATTGAAACAAAATGACAAGGATTAAGGATTAAGGATTAAGTACTTGGTTTTATCCACGTCCAAAAATACCTCAAAAATAATCATAGTGGTGTAAAATTCAAGAATGATCAAAACATGGATACAATCGGAGTTAGTATCCGAATAGATGTTTTAGACGAAAGAAGAAATTTTATTTTTCGATTGAATAGTGCCAGTATACGTGAATAGTGCCGAGTATCGTGAATAGTAACTCAACACCAAAAGATAGAAATTTCACAAAAACATCTTCACGACTTCATGAATAGTACTCGTGAATAGTAACTCGTGAATAGTAACTCATGAATAGTAACTCGTGAATTGTAACTCATGAATAGTAACCCATGAATAGTAACCCCAGCATGAAAAAGTTCCAAATTTGATAAAACTTGGATCAACATTTCAATTATAATGATATTGAAGAAATAATATCATTCTGAAAAAATAATATCCCTTACCTCGAAAGAGATCGTACTTCTAGCTAGAATAAGGGTATAGTCTTTGAAGGAACTTGCGAATCTAGCAATACTCAAAGTATACTCAAAATACTCACAAGAATACGCTCGATAATATAGAGAGAGAAAACTTGATTTCGGTGTGATTTTCAATTCTAACCCTAAGCACCTATTTATAGGAAATTGCTTAGAACACCAAAGCAGAAAATTTAATATATTAATAATATTATTTTTCCACATCTTCCCTCGCACACCATCAGCTGAAATCAACCACTAACACATGTCCCATAAGTGACAAAAACGTTTTTCATGCAAAAGTTACTTAAAACTCCAAAAAATGATAATCAATTAATCAGGAACTTCAATAATTCATAATAAATAGCCCTTTCATCAGAAAATTCGAATCTCGCGAGTTTTTATAGAAAATTCAATTCTCTACAACTTTGCAGAAGAAAGTTTTCCAAATTCCAAATAGAAATTGACCGAAATCCACAAGCATTCGATTTACAAAGTTATAATCAAATTTCGATCAATAAATGGGGTCCCGCAGAGCATGTTTAACATGTTTTAAACATTTATTGCAACAAAAATACTCTTCCTCCTCGTATACTCATATATCCCACATTCGTTGTAAAATATCACCATTAATATATTATTAAAATAATATATTTAAATGAATTATTTTATCGAAAAAGATAAAATATTAATTTTCAACAATTGTCATTTTAAAATTTTTTCCATCTATATCCACATAAAATCAATATTTTCCTCATCATATAAATCAATAATTAATTATTCACAAATAATATTACAGAATCACAATATTGACAACAGTGCGGTTCAGGAAGAGGGGCTTTCAATAAGAATTTTTTCTTCTGGCCTTGCAATTAGGTGACCAAACCTCTCCTTAGATGAGAACTTTCTAGACATTGCCAATAATGTTATCTAATAATATTCGAGATAATATGAATTATTGCTTCGATAATGAAAAATCGTGTAATGACAATTATTGAAACAACAAAACAATATAAAATATCAACGCAAAGAATTATTAACTCAATAAAATATTGAGCAAATAATTCTCGTAACCATTATTGAGTAGTGCCTTCTTACGTAAGAATCAATAATTGGTGCAATACTGGTGTCTTCTTGTTCAACAACGCGTATTAGTGTGTTTTTAACCACGGGTATTCCAATGATGATGCGGTAAATAACTACTGCAGATTATTTAAAAACAACTTATATTTGTCCGTTTTCTTCATCCAATCGCTTTCCAGTTATGGGGCCCACACATGGGCTACCGTCGCATGCGAATATTCGAGCAGTCACGAATATTCCACGACCAAACGAATATTCCCAAACAACAATGAATATTTTATAACCACTTGCTTATTTTGAAATATTTGCATATTTAACCCTTAACTATCCACATTAATCAAATCAACCCTTACTATTTCAAAATAATAAATAGAGAAAATTCCTTTTATTTAAAAATTTTGGGGTCTTACAACCTCCCTCCTTATGAAATTTCGTCCTCGAAATTGGCGTACGCACACAGTGTTTGAAAAGGTGAGGATACCTCGCTTTCATTTCCGTTTCAATTCCCGTGTCATTTCCTCTATAGCATGATTCCTCCACAAAACTTTAACTTGTGGTATGACCTTTCTTGCGTAGGACATGCTCCTTCCTATCCAAGATCTTGACAGTACCTCCTCATACGTTAAGTCTTGGCTATCTCGTCCGGGTTCTAACTCAATAACGTGGTTCGGGTCTTTCACATATTTGAAATACGGATATGTGAAACACATTATGAACACGAGACATACTCGGAGGTAACGCAAGTCTATAGGCTACATTTCCTACTCGGTCAAGAATTTGAAATGGACCAATAAATCGTGGATTGAGCTTTCCTCTCTTCCCAAATCTTGTAACTCCCTTCCATGGAGCAACTCGCAACAATACATGATCCCCTACATTAAATTCCCGTCCTTTTCGATGAAGATCCGCATAACTCTTTTGTCGATCTTGTGCCGTTTGTATATCGTTTGTCGAATCATTTGGATCTTTTCGGTAATCATATCGTACTAACTCGGGTCCCAACAATGTTGCTTCACCCACTTCATCCCAACATATTGGAGAACGACATTTTCGTCCATATAATGCTTGAATGGAGCCACACCTATACTTGCACGATAAGCTGTTGTTGTAGGAGAATTCCACCAATGGTAAATACTTATCCCAACTACCCTTGAAGTCTAGGACACGAGTCTTAATAGATCTTCAAGAGTTTGAATAGTCCTCTCTCGATTGTCGTCCAGGTTTGGGGATGGTATGCCTAGAACTAAATCGCAAATCCGTGCCCATAGCTTTTTGCAAGCTAACCCAAAATCTTGAAGTGAATCTTGGGTCACGATCCAGAAACTATGGATCTGGGCATGCCATGCAACCTCACAATCTCATTCACGTACATACTAGCAAGGCGTTCAAGGGAATAAGTCTCCGTATCGGCAAGAAATGAGCGGAACTTGGTTAATCTATCAACAATAACCCAAATAGCATTGATGCCTTGAGAAACCGTAGGAAGACCCATACTGAAATCCATAGTAATGTGTTCCCACTTCCATTAGGAATCTCAAGTGGTTGCAACGGACCCTTAGGTACAAGATGCTCGCCTTTACGTTGGCAAGTTAAACACATCGAGATAAACTTTGCAATCTCTCTCTTCATATTGTTCCACCAAAATGTATGCCGAAGATCACGATACATTTTAGTACTTCCAGGATGGATTGCAAATGGCGTATTGTGTGCCTCCATCATAATCTTGTACTTTAAATCGAGTCGTTAGGAACACAAAGTTCAGAGTGGACTCAAGTATTCCTTCTTCATCAATTCTCGCTTAGGAATAGCTCCTTCTTGTATTTTCTTCTTCATACGCATCATTTCTCCGATTCGGTGGCTTCGAGCAACCTTAACTTTTCTATTAAAGTTGGCTCTGTCGTATACTTGACATCATCGCTTTTCGTTCCGCATATGATCTTCTACTCGATGCGTCGCCTACCACGTTAAACTTTACCGGGATGGTATTGAATAGTGTGGTCGTAGTCTTTCAATAGTTCGAGCCAACGTCATTTGCCGCATGTTGAGTTCTTTTTGAGTGAAGAAATATTTAAGGCTTTTATGGTGCGAATATATCTCCACTTTCTCCCATATAGATAGTGCCTCCATATTTTTAGTGCGCAGCGATTGCGCTAACTCTAGATCATGAGTAGGATAATTCCTCTCATACTCTTTAAGTTGTCATGAGGCATAGGCTATGACTTTCCCACGTTGCATGAGAACACATCCTAACCCTTTACACGAAGCATCATTTGTAGATAACAAATCCATCCGAACCGGATGGTATTGTTAGAAACAGTCTTAGAAATAAGTCTCCTCTTAAGCTCTTGGAAACTTTTCTCGCATTCTTCGCTCCAAGCGAATTTTGTATCCTTAGAGTTAGGTTGAGTTAATGGAGTAGTGATTCGAGAAAACCCTTCCACGAATCTCCGATAATAACCGGCTAAGCCCAAAAGCTACGTACTTGATCACCGACTTCGGTTGCTCTAACTTTGTATTGCTTCAATCTTGGCCGGATCAACAGATACTCCATGTTTCGACACCACGTGCCCAAGGAATGCTACTTCCTCAAGCGAACTCGCATTTCTTCAATTTGGCATATAGTTGGTTTTCACGAAGCCTTTGGAGTACCGACTTCAAATGGTGCTCATGATCTTCACGGCTTTTGGAATATATGAGGATGTCATCATAAAAAATGACAACGAATTGATCCAAATATTCCTTGAATACTCGGTTCATCATATCCATGAAAGCCGCAGGAGCATTAGTTAGTCCGAAAGATATGACTAAGAATTCATAATGCCCATACTGGGGTTTGAAGGCGGTCTTTGGAATATCCTCGATTCTAATCTTGGTGATGATATCCGAAGCGAAGACCAGATTTTTGAAAAGAATTGTGCCCCTTGCAATTTGGTCAAACAAGTCATCAATACGAGGTGAGGATACCTATTCTTGATGGTGACATGGTTCAATTCCGATAGTCGATACAAAAGTCGCATACTCCGTCTTTTTCTTCTTTACAAATAAAGCAGGAGCACCCCGAGGAGATGTACTGGGGCCGAATGAAACCGATGTCCAACAATTCTTGTAGTTGGACCTTTAACTCTGAAGTTCAATAGGAGCCATTCGATATGGGGTTTTAGAAATGGGCTTTGTACCGGGTTCAAGATCAATAAAGAATTCAACTTCACGTTACGGGGTAGACCGGAAGTTCTTGAAATCGTCGGGAAAGTCAATAACAACGGGAATATTATTCAAATTTGGCGTGTCTTTATTCAAATCCATAACATGGGCTAAGAAAGCTTGACATCCGTTTTTAATAAGCGAATAGCTTTATGATTAGATATGAGCGGTGATTGATTTTAATGGTTTAGTTGCTTGAATTGCATAACAACGGGTTGGTTAGGAATATGAAAACTAACAACCTTACGAAAACAATCAATTTTGGCATGATGAGTAGTTAACCAATCAATCCCTAAAATCACATCAAAAGCAAGTATCTTTAAAGAGATAAGGTTTGGTAAGGTAATGATGCCAACTTGAATCAAACAAGATTTATAAGCGGTGGATGTGATGAAAGTTTCTCTAAGCGGAGTTTCCACAGATAGGTCAAAGTCTAATTTCTCCGAGTCAAGTTTAAGCGTTGAGCACATGCGGGAGAGATAAATGAATGGGTAGCACCGGTATCAAGTAAGGTATAAACTTCGCAAGAATTTATAAATAGCTTACCGTGATCACCTCGTTTGGGTTCCTCGCATTATGACCGATCTGACAACAAGCGCTCTTCCGGAATCGTTGACTTTGACTTTTTTCGGGACGATCTTTTGAGTCACCGTCCCCATTGAACTAGGTTTAAGCTCATCTACAATCTCGGCGATATGTCCTTCCTTTCCACAATTATAGCATACCTTGAAGCTGTTGTGGGCGGTTTGGTGATATGTCCCTCTTTTCGCATTTGTAGCATATAATGGGTGGTCGTTCTCCTCCCTTAGAACCGATTCTTCTTAAGCCTTTATCATCATCTTCATGGTCGTTGTTAAATCTCCTCTTTTTAAAATCTCCTCGACTCGCTTCTTCTATTTTCATGGCCATGATTACCACAGAGTGGTTACCATTTCTGTCCGTCTGCTTTCTTTCTCACTTGAGTTATCATTATTACATTGGACCGCTATCTACGATCACGATCCTGGTTGTGGTCCCTCAGTTGGTAGTACTCGTTATCTCGCTCTAATAATTGAGCCACATTTACAACATCTGAATAAAGAGAAAATTTATGAGAAATGAGATCTTGGCGTATCTTGGGGTTTCAAACCTCTAAGAAACATCCGCGTCATACGTTCCTCATTCTCCACCAAATGAGGTGCAAACTGGATAACTCTGCAAACTTTGCCTCGTCTTTGAGACACCGTCGTGTTGTTTTGTTCCAATCGATGAACTCCACTTCCTTCATATGACAAACACTTTCGGAAAGTATTTATCATTAAATAGCCAAAAGCGTCTCCCAAGACATCTTTGAGTCTTAATTTGGATGGGTGCGCCTTCACGAGACTCCACAAGTAGTCTGCGCCGCCACGGAACATAAAGGTGGCGAATGGAACCTCTGTTCTTCGTGCATCCCAAGACATCGAATATCTTGGTAATTTGTTTGACCCATGTTTCCGCCATGATCGGATCCGGCTTTCCCTTAAATTACGGTGGTCCCAACTCTTTGAAGCTGCTTGTTTTGTGACAACCCGTGAATTGCTATCATTTCCTCCTCAGTATTTTGAACACGAGTTTCCTAAATGCGATTTTGCATGAGCCGCAAAAAACTTCTAAACATCCCTCGTTCATCATCTCGCTTTCAATGGTGTTGTTCATGGGAGGAACATTGCCTGACTGTTGCTGCACGTTCTCCTCGTTGGTGAATCTACAGGCATCTCTACGGTCTCATTTCCATTGTTAATATTCTCGGTCGACATTCTCAAATAACGTCATAAAACAAGGGTTAATTAAGGAAATCAATATATCACATAATATCCCTATATCTTGACCAACTAACAAATAAGCTTAGGTAGGGACACACTAGCGAAGGATTTACTCGTCTCTCCCTCTAGTTCTATTCCCGATCTCCGCCAGAGATCATATCCCTAAGCTCGATACCAATCGTGGCGCCCCCAAAATAGGTATACATCACTATTACGAGTTGTCGATACATGGTATGAAACAACTACAACTTTTTATTATTACAATAAGAAAGCTGTGAGTTTGAATACAAATATTATCTTCTAGACAATATATATACTCAAATAAATCCTCATCACATTTATTGATACATTATTTTACAAAATGGTGAGGACTACTAAACAATCCTTTCTAAAACCTTCATTCCATACCCAGACTCACTGTACTCACTATATTCTCGCCTCACGGGAAAAATGGAACAAAAAGGAAAAGGGTGAGCTCAACTAGCTCGATAAAGAATATTATGACTAAGATAATATACAACAAATTATCGTTAGTCTTCAACGAGGAAAAATATAATCGAATACTGATAGACAACAAATTTTAAATCAATATTCGCAATGAAATAATAATTCATTAGAAGAGTTAAGTAGAGAATGCAAACTACTATCTTCTATGTATGAATTTAAAAGTTCATCGTCTATCTTTTATCCTGTAACATCAATCAATATACATACGGAATCAAATATTCATCTCGCACACTACGGGCAAAGATATTCATCGATTGGTCAGTATTCATTTAAACACTTGTTCATCTTTGCACTACGGGCCAAAGATATTGTAAGACCCCAACTTATTATTAATAAAATTTAATTTTCTCTATTTATTATTTTGAAATAGTAAGGGTTGATTTGATTAATGTGGATAGTTATTGGTTAAATACGCAAATATTTCAAAATAAGCAAGTGGTTATAAAATATTCATTGTTGTTGTTAGGGAATATTCGTTTGGTCGTGGAATATTAAATTTGTCGGGGAATATTAAATTTACTGACGGTAGTGACCAATAATGTGTGAGCCCCATAACGGAAAGCGATTGGATGAAGAAAATGACAAATATAAGTTGGTTAAAAATAACTGAGTAGTAGTTATTTACAGATTAAGACTGTTGGAATACCCGGTGGTTAAAAAATCTGATGTCGCATGGTTGCGAAGCTGCTGCATTATTGCAGTATTGTTGAATTATTGATCCTTACGTGAAGGCACTACTCAATAATTTTCACAATAATTCTTGTTCAATATTTTATTTTATTGATTTGATAATTGTTGCGTTGATATTTTATATTATTGTTGTTCAATAATTATCACCGCACATTATCTCCATTATCGGATCAATAATTCATATTATTTGAATAATATTATTAGATAGCATTATTGGCAATGTCTAGAAAGTTACGTCGAGGAGAGGTTTGGTCACCTAATTGCGGCGCGATGAAGGAGAAATCCTTATCGGAAAGCCCCTCTTTCACAGGAGCGGCACGGTTGTCATAATTGTGATTACGTAATATTATTTGTGAATAATTAATTATTGATTTATATGATAAGAAAATATTTATAAATGATGGATTTATTTGTTTTATATGGTTATAATTGAATGATTTAATGTTGAGGTGTTTTATCGGTAATTTTGTGGAATGGAGGTATTAAAAATCAAATCAATATTTTTACGATATATTGTGTGAGTTATAATTTTTAATCCAAACCGTTGGATCGTTGTAATTTTTGGATATGTTATATATACATAAGTTGAGTATATGTCCACAAATTTTGAACCGTTAAAATGAGCGAATGATTTGTTATGAATTTTAAGAGGTGTTGATTAGGAAATTAGGTTTATAATTGATTTTGGTGGAAAATTCTAGAATTGAGTGGGCCCCACTTGTGGTTGGTAAAGAAATGTGCTGAATTTTATTTCAAATGTGGTGGGTGGGAATAGTAGCAGGTAAAGCCATCAGGTTGCAGGTTAAGTCTGCTTCGGCGTGCTAACATTTTCCTATAAATAGAGGGCTAAGTTAGAATTGAAAATCACACCAGAAACAAGTTTTCTCTCTTTCTCTCTCTATATTATCGAGCGTATTCTTGTGAGTATTTTGAGTATACTTTGAGTATTGTTAGACGGTGCAAGTTCCCTTCAGCACTATATCCGGTGTTTCAACTAGAAGTACTGTCTTTCGAGGTAAGGGATTGTAAGGGATAGTAAGGGATGTTATTTTCTTCTCAAATGATATTATTTCTTCAATATCATTATGCTGAAATATTGGTTGGAACTTTTTATCAAATTTGGAACTTTTTCATGTCGGGGTTACTATTCATGAGTTACTATTCACGAGTTACTATTCATGAGTTACTTATTCACGAGTTCTTATTCACGAGTACTATTAAATGAAGCGTGAAAATGTTTTTTGTGGAATTTCTATCTTTTTGGTGTGAGTTACTATTCACGTATCTTAAGCCTTTATTCACGTATCTGAGACTATTCACGAATACGGCACTATTCATAGAAAAATGAAAATTTTTCTTTTAAATCTAAAATATCTATTACGGATACTAGCTTTGATTGTATCCATGTTTTGATCATTCTTGAATTTTACACCACTATGATTATTTTTGAGGTATTTTTGGACGTGGATAAAACCAAGTACGAATCCTTAATCCTTGTCATTTTGTTTCTTTGGATTCGTTTCTTTAAAAATATTTTTCATCATCCTCGGTCTTAAATGATGATATTATTGAATATCTTTGGCACTGTAGTCAAAAGATGAATGATTTGAAGAATATCTTTGGCTGTAGTGCAAAAGATGAGCAGTGTTTAAATGAACATGACCGATCGATGAATATCTTTGGCCTTTAGTGCAAAGATGAGCAGTGTTGAGATGAACATGACCGATCGATGAATATCTTTGGCTATAGATGCAAAGATGAAGATTTGATTTGAGATGAATATTGATTGATGTTACTGAGGATAAAATATTGATGATGGGTCGTTAAATTCATAGATTATAATAGATTTCATTCTCTACGTAACTCTTACATGAATTATTATTTCAGCTGCGAATATTGATCTCGAAACTTGTTGTCTATTGTATTCTATCAGATTTTTCCTGTTGAAGACTAACGATAATTTGTTCTATATTATCTTAGTCATAATATTCTTTCTTGAGCTAGTTGAGCTCACCCTTTCCTTTTTGTTCCATTTTTCTTCTCGGGAGGAGAGAATGTGGCAGTACTAGTCGGGTATGGAATGAAGGTTCTAGAGAGTTGTTTAGTAGTCCTCACCATTTTTATAAAATAATGTATCAATAATTATGATGGGGATTTATTTGCGTGTGGATATTGTCTAGATGACAATATCTGTATTTAAACTCAGAGTTTCTATGTTGTAATAATAAAGTTGTAGTTATTTCTATACCATGTATTTGGCGACTCGAGAATGGGTTGGATGGAATGGACCTATTTTGGGGCGTCCCGGTTGGTATCGAGCTTAGGGATATGATCTCTGGCGGAGATCGGGGAATAGAACTAGGAGGGGAGGCGAGTAAATCCTTAGCTAGTGTGTCCTACTAAGCTTATTTGTTAGTTGGTCAAGGTATATAGGGATATTATGTGATATATTGATTTCCTTAATTAACCCTTATTTTATGATGATGATTTGAGAATGTCGATTGAGAATATTAATAGTGGAGTAAATGAGACCAGTGGAGATACTGTACTCACCAACGAGGAGAAGCGTGCAACAGTGGCAATGTTCCTCCTGTGAACAACACCACCTTTGGCGAGATGAGAAGCGAGGGGATGTTTAGAAACTTTTTGCGATTCATGCAAAAATCGACGAGGAGACTCGTGTTCAAAATCTGAGGAGGAAATGATAGCAATTCACCGGTCGTCCACAGCCCAAGCGATTCAAAGAGTTGGGACCACGAATTTAAGGGAAAGCGGATCCGATCATGGCGGAAACATGTCGTCAAGCAAATTACCAAGATATTCGATGTCTTGGGATGCACGGAGGACGAGAAGGTTCCATTCGCTACTTTTATATTTCCGTGGCGAGGCGAGACTCTTGGTGGGAGTCGTGAAGCGTACTCCATCCACCGCACTCGGCATATGTCACGGAGACATTTGAAGCAGCGATTCAATGACAAGTACTTCCACGAAAGTATTCGTCGTATGAAGGAAGTGGAGTTTATTAGATGGAGCGAGAATAACATGGCGGTATCGACGAGGCGAAGTTAGCGGAGTTATCGAGTTTGCACCTCATTTGGTGGAGAACGAGGAACGTATGACGCGGATGTTTACGAGAGGTTTGAAACCCTAAGGCATCGTCAAGATCTCATTTCTCATAAATTTTCTCTATTAGGATGTTGTCAGTGGGGCTCGATTGTTAGAAGCGAGATAACGAGTACGTTCAACCGAGGGACCATAACCGAGGATCATCCAGAAGATAGCGGTCATCGGAATAACGATAACCAGTGGAGAAAGAAGAATACGGACAAAGGCGGTAACCACTCTGGTGGTAATCATGGCCATGAAAATAGAAGAAGCGAGTCGGGAGGAGATTTTAAAAAGAGGAGATTTAACAACGACCATGTGAAGACGACAGTACCGGTAGCAATTGGTTCCAAGGGAGGAGAAAGACCATCGGTCGTATGTTACAAATGCGGGAAAGAGGGACATATCAGCCCAAACTGCCCACAACAGTTTAAGGTATGCTATAATTGTGGAAAAGAAGGACATATCGCTCGAGATTGTACGATATCGAAACCCGATCCGGTGGAATGGTGACTCAAAAGGATGTCCCGAGAAAAGTTAAAGTCAACGATTCACGGAAGGCGTTTGTCGTGACCGGTCAAAATGAGAGGAACCCGAACGAAGTTAGCATTGGTTAGTTAATTATAAATTCTTGCGAAGTTTATACCTTACTAGAATCTGGGTTCTACCCATTCTTTTATCTCTCTTGCTTGCGCTCAACGTTTGAACTTGACTACGGAGAAATTAGACTTTGACCTATTTATGGAGACTCGTTAGAGAAACTTTCATTACATCCGTTGTTTAAAAATCTTGTTTGATTCAAGTTGGCACCATTACCTTACACGTTGACCTTATCTCTTTAAAGATACTTGCTTTTGGGGATTGATTGGTTAACTACTCATCATGCCAAAATTGATTGCTTTTGTAAGGTTGTTAGTTTTCATATTCCTAAGCAACTTTGTTATTCAAATTCAAGCAATCAAACCATTGTAGTCAAACATTTTCATATCAAGCCATGAAGTCATTCGTTTATTACGGATGCCAAGTTTTCTTAGTCCATGTTATGGATTTGAATAAAGACACGTCGATTTGAATAATATTCTGTTGTTGTTATTGATTTTTCCGATGTATTTCTGAAGAATTTCTTGGCTTACTCCCAAAGATCGATATTAAATTTTGTATCGACTTTGAACCCTACAAAGACAAAACTCATTTCTAAAATCTCATATCGAATGGCTCTATTGAACTTGAGTTAAAATTCAACTATAGAATTTGGTACACGAGCCTTTATCTGGTGACTTCCTTTGTGGAATGCATCAAGACGAGACTCTCGTAAGGGACACCATATTAAATGCGATAGTAAAAGCGATAGGTGTCATTGTGACGTCTTATCCAAGGTTGGGATATGAGTCACGATTGAGAACAACCTAAGTCAGAATCGAAATGCGTAGCTTTCAGAGGCTTAGTTGGTTATTATCGGAGATTCGTTGAAGGATATTCTCGAATCGCTATTCCATTAACGTGGTGACTCGTAGAGAGATACAAAATTCGAATGGAGCAAGGAATGTGGGAAGAGCTTGAAGAACTCAAGAGGAGACTCATTTCAACACATGTTCGACCATGCCATCACGAAAAGCGAGCGTGGTAGGTGGCGTGTTGAGTAGAAGATCGTATACAAGTACGAAAGTACGATATTGTCAAAGACTCATTTGAATAATTTACAAATAATAGAGATGGAGATGAAAACTCTAGTTACCCACGTGATGATATACTGAGTATAATCAACTTTAATCGATAAAGTTAAAGTCATTTCAAGCTACACACCGGAGTGATGAATTTGAAGAAGGAGGTGCAAGAAGTTGTTATTTCAAAAGCGAGAGAATCAGTGAGGTGAGGAAAGCTCAAACCTTCGATTTATTTGAAATCCTCGATCGAGTAGGAACTGTGGCCTATAGACTCGCGTTACCTCCGAGTATGTCTCGTGTTCATAATGTGTTTCACATATCGGTACTTCGTAAATATGTGAAAGACCCGAACTACGTCAATGAGTTAGAACCGGACGAGATAGCCGAAGACTTAACGTATGAGGAGGTACCTGTCAATATTTTGGATAGGAAGGAGCATGTTCTACGCGCAAAGGTCATACCACAAGTTAAAGTTTTGTGGAGGAATCATGCTATAGAGGAAATGACACAGGAATTGGAAAGCGGAAATGAAAGCGAGGTATCCTCATCTTTTGAAAAACACAGTCGTCGTGACGTCAATTTCGAGGACGAAATTTCATAAGGAGGGAGGTTGTAAGACCCCAACTTATTATTAATAAAATTTAATTTCTCTATTTATTATTTTGAAATAGTAAGGGTTGATTTGATTAATGTGGATAGTTAGGGGTTAAATACGCAAAATATTTCAAAATAAGCAAGTGGTTATAAAAATATTCATTGTTGTTAGGGAATATTCGTTTGGTGGTGGAATATTTCATTGTCGGGGAATATTAAATGCGACCAGTAGCGACCATGTATGTGGGCCCCATAACTGAAAAAGCGATTGGATGAAGAAAAGCGACAAATATAAGTTGGTTAAAAATAACTTGGCGTAGTTGTTACTGAATTAAGATCGTTGGAATACCCGGTGGTTAAAATACTGATGTCTGGCGTGGTTGCACAAAGATTATTACCGGTATTGCACATTATTGTTGAATTATTGATCCTTACGTAAGAAGGCACTACTCAATAATTTTTCACGGTGAATTCTTTATTCAATATTTTATTTTATTGATTCAATAATTGTTGCGTTGATATTTTATATTATTGTTGTTCAATAATTATCACCGCACATTATCTCCATTATCGGATCAATAATTCATATTATTTGAATAATATTATTAGATAGCATTATTGGCAATGTCTAGAAAGTTACATCGAGGAGAGGTTTGGTCACCTAATTGCGGCGCCAAGATGAGAGAAATCCTTATCTGAAAAGCCCCTCTTTCACAGGAGCGATGCTGGTTGTCATAATTGTGATTACGTAATATTATTTGTGAATAATTAATTATTGATTTATATGATAAGAAAATATTTATAAATGATGGATTTATTTATTTTATGTGGTTATAATTGAATGATTTAATGTTGAGGTGTTTTATCAAGTAATTTTGTTTCGGAATGGAGGTATTAAAAATCAAATCGGTATTTTTACGATATATTGTGTGAGTTATAATTTTTAATCAAACCGTTGGATCGTTGTAATTTTTGGATATGTTATATATACATAAGTTGAGTATATGTCCACAAATTTTGAACCGTTAAAATGAACGAATGATTTGTTATGAATTTTAAGAGGTGGTGATTCGGAAATTAGGTTTATAATTGATTTTGGTGGAAAATTCTAGAATTGAGTGGGCCCCACTTGTGGTTGGTAAAGAAATGTGCTGAATTTTATTTCAAATGTGGTGGGTGAGAATAGTAGCGAGTAAAGCCATCAAAGTTCTTGAGTTAAGTCCGCTTTGCGTCTTAACATTTTCCTATAAATAGAGGGCTAAGTTAGAATTGAAAATCACACGAAACAAGTTTCTCTCTTTCTCTCTCTATATTATCGAGCGTATTCTTGTGAGTATTTTGAGTATACTTTGAGTATTATTAGGCGGTGCAAGTTCCTTCAAAGACTATATCAGGTGTTTCAACTAGAAGTACTGTCTTTCGAGGTAAGGGATTGTAAGGGATAGTAAGGGATGTTATTTTCTTCTCAAATGATATTATTTCTTCAATATCATTATGCTGAAATATTGGTTGGAACTTTTTATCAAATTTGGAACTTTTTCATGTCGGAGTTACTATTCATGAGTTACTATTCACGAGTTACTATTCATGAGTTACTATTCACGAGTTACTATTCACGAGTACTATTCATGAAGCGTGAAAATGTTTTTTGTGGAATTTCTATCTTTTGGTGTCGGAGTTACTATTCACGTATACGGCACTATTCACGTATACGGCACTATTCACGAATACGGCACTATTCACCGAAAAATGAAAATTTTTCTTTTCGTCTAAAATATCTATTCTGGATACTAGCTTTGATTGTATCCATGTTTTGATCATTCTTGAATTTTACACCACTATGATTATTTTTGAGGTATTTTTGGACGTGGATAAAACCAAGTACGAATCCTTAATCCTTGTCATTTTGTTTCCTTTGGATTCGTTTCTTTTAAAATATTTTCATCATCCTCAGTCTTAAATGATGATATTATTGAATATCTTTGGCCTGTAGTGCAAAGATGAATGATTTCTGAAGAATATCTTTGGCCTTTAGTGCAAAGATGAACAGGTGTTGAGATGAACATGACCGATTGATGAATATCTTTGGCCTGTAGTGCAAAGATGAATATTTGATTTGAGATGAATATTGATTGATGTTACAGGGATAAAATATTGATGATGGACTGTTAAATTCATAGATTATAATAGATTTCATTCTCTACGTAACTCTTCTATGAATTATTATTTCATTGCGAATATTGATCCGAAACTTGTTGTCTATTGTATTCTATCGATTTTTTCCTGTTGAAGACTAACGATAATTTGTTCTATATTATCTTAGTCATAATATTCTTTCTTGAGCTAGTTGAGCTCACCCTTTTCCTTTTGTTCCATTTTTCTTCTCGGGAGGCGAGAATGTAGCGAGTACTAAGTGGGTATGGAATGAAGGTTCTAGAGAGAGTTGTTTAGTAGTCCTCACCATTTTATAAAATAATGTATCAATAATTATGATGGGGATTTATTTTGTGTGGATATTGTCTAGATGACAATATCTCGTATTTAAACTTCGTAGTTTTCTATGTTGTAATAATAAAGTTGTAGTTATTTCTATACCATGTATTTGGCGACTCAGAATGGGTTGGATGGAATGGACCTATTTTGGGGGCGTCACAGATATTCTTCAGAAATCATTCATCTTTGCACTACAGGCCAAAGATATTCTTAAGAAATCATTCATCTTTGCACTACTGTGCCAAAGATATTCCATAATATCATCATTTAAGACCGAGGATGATGAAAAATATTTTTTTAAAGAAAGCGAATCCAATTGAAACAAAATGACAAGGATTAAGGATTAAGGATTAAGGATTCGTACTTGGTTTTATCCACGTCCAAAAATACCTCAAAAATAATCATAGTGGTGTAAAATTCAAGAATGATCAAAACATGGATACAATCGAGTTAGTATCCGAATAGATGTTTTTTTAAAAGAAGAAGAAATTTTATTTTTAATTGAATAATACCAGATATCGTGAATAGTGCCAGTACACGTGAATAAGGCCGATATCGTGAATAGTAACTCCAACACCAAAAGATAGAAATTTCACAAAAACATCTTCACGCTTCATGAATAGTACTCGTGAATAGTAACTCGTGAATAGTAACTCATGAATAGTAACTCGTGAATTGTAACTCATGAATAGTAACCCATGAATAGTAACCAGAGCATGAAAAAGTTCCAAATTTGATAAAAACTTGGATCAACATTTCAAAGATAATGATATTGAAGAAATAATATCATTACTGAAAAAATAATATCCCTTACCTCGAAAGATCTCGTATTTCTAGCTAGAATCTAGGGTATAGTCTTCAAGGAACTTGCAGACCGTCTAGCAATACTCAAAGTATACTCAAAATACTCACAAGAATACGCCGATAATATAGAGAGAAAACTTCGGTTTACGGTGTGATTTTCAATTCTAACCCAAGACACCTATTTATAGGAAATTGCTTAGAACACCAAAGCAGAAAATTTAATATATTAATAATATTATTTTTCCACATCTTCCCACGCACACCATCATCTGAAATCAACCACTAACACATGTCCCATAAGTGACAAAAACGTTTTTCATGCAAAAGTTACTTAAAACTCCAAAAAAATGATAATCAATTAATCCGGAACTTCAATAATTCATAATAAATAGCCCTTTCATCAGAAAATTCGAATCTCGTGAGTTTTTATAGAAAATTCAATTCTCTACAACTTTGCAGAAGAAAGTTTTTCCAAATTCCAAATAGAAATTGACCGAAATCCACAAACGATTCGATTTTACAAATTTATAATCAAATTTCAATTCGATAAATGGGGTCCACCGAGCATGTTTAACATGTTTTAAACATTTATTGCAACAAAAATACTCTTCCTCCTCAGTATACTCATATATCCCACATTCGTTGTAAAAATATCACCACGTTAATAT
The DNA here is from genome assembly GCA_020205615.1 of Panax quinquefolius. NCBI lineage: Eukaryota > Viridiplantae > Streptophyta > Magnoliopsida > Apiales > Araliaceae > Panax > Panax quinquefolius. Next base: position 84,480,021 of record CM035158.1, read on the forward strand.
ATTATTAAAATAATATATTTAAATGAATTATTTTATCGTAAAAGATAAAATATTAATTTTCAACAATTGTCATTTTAAAAATTTTCTCCATCTATATCCACATAAAATCAATATTTTCCTCATCATATAAATCAATAATTAATTATTCACAAATAATATTACAGAATCACAATATTGACAATGACGGCGGTTCTCAGAAAGAGGGGCTTTCAATAAGAATTTCTTCTTCTTGCGCCAGCAATTAGGTGACCAAACCTCTCCTTAGGCGTAACTTTCTAGACATTGCCAATAATGTTATCTAATAATATTATTAGGATAATATGAATTATTGCTTCGATAATGAAAAATGTGTAATGACAATTATTGAAACAACAAGAATATAAAATATCAACGCAAACAATTATTAACTCAATAAAATCTTTGAACAAAGTAATTATCGTAACCATTATTGAGTAGTGCGCTCACTACGTAAGAATCAATAATTGGTGCAATACTGGTGCTAACTCTTGTTCAACAACGGCGTATTAGTGTGTTTTAACCACCGGGTATTCCAACAATGATAATCTGTAACAACTTCTGTAGATTATTTAAAAACAACTTATATTTGTCGTTTTCTTCATCCAATCGCTTTTTAGTTATGGGGCCACATACATGGTACCGTCGCTACCGTCATACGAATATTCCCGAAAAGATCTGAATATTCCACGACGTACCAAACGAATATTAAAACAACAATGAATATTTTATAACCACTTGCTTATTTTGAAATATTTGCATATTTAACCCTTAACTATCCACATTAATCAAATCAACCCTTACTATTTCAAAATAATAAATAGAGAAAATTCCTTTTTATTTAAAAATTTCGGGGTCTTACATTTACAAGCACTAAAATAATTGGAAGAACTTCCAAACTATAAACAAAACTTCTTCCATTTCAAATTATAAGTTCACTTTTAAATATTAATATAAGATATTTTTAAATTTAAATTTAAAATAATTTATTAAAAAATATTACCTCCGTTCCTTAATATAGGTCATTTTAGAGAATTGTTTTTGTTCATTAATATAAGTCGTTTGAGAATTTTAAGTAAACATTAATTGCTTAGTTTCCAATATTACCCCAAGTAATAAATATAATTTTGATTCTCTCACTATTTTTTACCCAATAAATAACACTTTTTTTTTCTAATATAAAGGCAATATAGATAATTGATATTATATTTAATGCTATATATTCATTTCTTAATACTTGTCTGCACAATTTTAAAGCAATTTATATTAAATAACGGAGATAGTATAAAATAATAAATCTTATAATAGGCGGTGTTTTTAGATTAACTTACAATATTCAACATTGTATAAACTAATGTTAAAAAAAATTATGTTAATTTTAAATTTGAAAATATTTTAAATTGACTTTAGAAAGTCAATTATAACTAACACAAAAAATTCTAGAGAACTAGGAGTAGTTTCCATGATTAGTTTGATGGGAGTTTGCAGTTCGCAAGTTTAATCAATTGATTGATCTCGGTATCATTAACATTAAACAGCATTAAAGATACTAATGGCTTTGGTTGTTATTCCAAAAGGCCGAGAGAGAAAAATTAAAGGTGAGAAAAAAAGGTTAATAAAATATATAAGAATAAAATAAATTCTATAAAGACTGTCAGAATAAATTGCGTTAGAATAATTAAATGAAATTTATCATGGTAAATAATATTGCATAATCTATTAAAATCCGAACTCCTTTATTTTCTCTAGAAATACAAAGTTATCTACTTATTATTGGAGGGTGTAAAATATTATTTTACAGACGATCCGTATAAAATTAATTCTTATTTCATTACTGAGAAATTCCTACTTCTGAAAAATCATGTACTCTCCTCCTCTACTGCTGCAATAAATACTTTATATATAATAGGTCGACAATATATCTTAATTTAAAATAATTGTGAGTTGATTCGGATAGTCTTCGAGTTAACTCATATTTAAAAAAATGTATAAATTTATTTTTTGGAGTTGAAATTTTAGACATTTTATATTCAACCATGCAAAATCTTTTGGGGGGTTGTACGCAGTGGCAAAGTCACGTAGAACTTTGTGGGGTCAATCGACGCCACAGGAAAAAAAATTATTTTATAATGTAAGGTAAATTTTAAAAATTTTAAGTATTACATATAAATTGACCCCACTAAAATTTTATAAATTTTCTATTACACAGGGTCAAATTAAAATTTTAACCACATATGACTCGTATCTTCTCAATATATGTATCTCTCTCTATAATATTTTAAACTAAATAATAATTTAATTTATATTATTTTTAAAAATAAATAATAAATTACTTATGAGCAGTTGTGATTAAAAAAAAGTCTATTATGAGTCAATATAATGTATATATACTATATATTATTACTCATTATATTTTCATTGTAATATATATATATATATATATATATATATATATATATATATATATATATATATATATATATATACTTGAAAGTATAAAGTATTAAAAAGAATTGGGTCTAGGCGTTATTCCTAATCCCCGCCAAATTATTTGTAACTCAGTAATAATTTCGACTATACTGACAAAATTTTTTGACTTCGCCACTGGTTGTAGTACATGCACATACTCACTTAAAATTAATATTCATTCTTTAATTGTTCACATAAATGCAACGTATATACAGAATATAAGAAGAATACCAAAGGCCTATTGTACTTTATATAAATAGCCCTCTATTCCCTCCTTTCTTCTCACCACATCCTTCGCTTACTCATATTTTTTGAATATCCTTTGGACAAGAAAAGTTTAAAAAACAGAGAGAAAGGGTTGTTGTTCAGGAAGTATGTGTATTTCAACAACTCTATGGGTGGCTAAGAGATTGTTTGATAACAGCTTAATGGGGCTGAACAATCAATATCTAATTCGCTAAGTCATTAAGGATATTTGTTAAGAACAAATTAGGTTCTGAAGTGATAAGGGGAGCGACTTTACTACACTGAGCTAATAAGTTAAAATTGTCTTACTGAATTGCTAAGGAGGACTGCTGAATGGATTTTTACTTATACACCCTCGAGCAGAGTCGGTCCTGAGTTTTCTAAGGCGCATGGCAAATTTTCTCAAGTGCACCCCTTTATACAAATTAAATAAATAAATTATCAACTAATTAATTTTATTAAAATTATAAGAATTTACAAAAGATAAGGAAGAAAACGTTAAAATATCATCGAAGCAAAGAATCATCACATGTACTTACAAAATAAAAATATCAATGAAATCGGTAAAATAATGAAATACTCACTGTAGTTGAAAAGTTTTACTGATTACACAATTGAACTTTTAATTTTTCAAATTACCCCACTAAACTAATTATTATTTTAAAATTGAGTTATTCCGTTTAAAAAAATGAACGAACGTTAATTTTTTATCTACAAAACTAATGAATTACCCACTGTAGTTGTCACATTTTACTGATTACACTATTGAACTTTTAATTTTTCAAATTACCCCAACAAACTAATTAAAAATAATTATTTTAAATATTTTTAAAAATTATTATTATTTTAATTAAAAAATATTGGAAACTTTTTTTTCTTCATAAAATGAGTAGAGTTTCATAAAATATAGATCCAAAAAATTAAAGTGATTTTAAATTGAATTAATGTCTACTTAATTTTTTTTAATGAATGACTCATTCTTAATATTAGATTTTTTAAAAAAACTAAAAATAGAAGTTAAAATTAAAAAACAAAGAAAAGATAAATAAAAAAAGCTGATTCAATTTTTCAAAAAAGAAATTAATAATTTTTATAAACAAATATTATTTTAAAGAAAAAAAATTGGAAAAGTCCTCATATTTTAAAAAAATGAGTAAAATTTTATAAAATATAGATTCAAAAAATAAACTTTATTTTCAAAAGAAAAAAAATATTTTTTTTAAAATCAGTAAGGTTTCATAAAACTTTAATTTTTTTAGATAAAAAATTAAAACGTGCCAACTACAGTGGGTAATTCATTAGTTTTGTAGATAAAAAATTAACGTTCATTTATTTTTTTTAACGGAATGACCCAATTTTAAAATAATAATTAATTTAGTGGTATAATTTGAAAAATTAAAAGTTCAGTGATGTAATCAGTAAAACCTACCAACTACAGTGGGTATTTCTTTAGTTTTGCCCAATAAAATCTAAATCACAAAACATCATTTAAAATGTCTTCTTGTTGCACTTTTAGATGCAAAATCATCAATTATACTATCATAAATATTTTCTAACATATCATTTTCAGTTCATAATATCGCTAATCTTTTTATTATTTTATTTTTTTATACACATAAATACATAAATTTATAAAAAAATTTAGGCCCTTCTTAACTGTGGGCCCTCAAGGTAGCCCCTTGCTTGTAAAACTCTCGCCCTAAAGCGATGTGATTATTTACTTTCAATATTCTCTTGGATGATTTACATATTCTATTACATTTTAAAAATAATTACAACAATAGTGCACTCATAAAATCTTTACACAACTAATTCACTTCCATATTTATTTACAATGTTAGTGCAATTAGGATTCCTTAATTTAGGGATCTAGTATTCAATTAGAATTCCTTAATTTAGGGATTAGTTATACCCATGGTTTCTCTATAACAACTGCAGTTAGTCATATATATATATATATATATATATATATATATACACACACACACACACCATGCCGCCAATGCCACTATAGAATTCATATCCTTTCTCATCCCTAACCCCAAATCTTATTCCAGTCCGGTAACAGCAACAACACGGTGACGGTGAGGCGAGAGAGGCAACGAAGGGATGCGATTTTTGAGAAGAACAATGCCTTGTCTAGTAGCTTCAATGGCAAGTTCCTGGTGGGCCGGAGTGCACACATCTTTTGGGCCTAGGTGACCAAATGGGTGTGCTGATGGCTCTCCATCAAACATACCAAGCCTCATTTGGACAGTAAGGGTATTAACCAACGCCCCATTAATGTCGGCCTCATTTAGTATTCCTCGGGTTATGGTGAACTAGGTGCTGCATGTGGATATGAATACTGGATGATGGTAACCAAACCTTCAAACCAAGGTAACCAAACTGTCATATCAAAGTAACCAATCAACCTCCACACTTTAATTTTTTTTTTAGTACAGTTGGTTACCAAACCTTCAGATCATGGTAAACAAACCTTCGTACCAAGGTAACAAAACCTTCATACCAAAGTAACTAATTCACAACCACACATGCAGTTTTCTCATAGTGCAGTTGGTAGCCAATCCTTCAGACCAAGGTAACCAATTCAATTTTATTAAGTTACCAATTTCGTTTGAATGTGATGCAGTTGGTAGCCAACCATTCATACAAAGGTAACCATTTTATTATTTATGAGTAACAAAATAGTTATAAAAAAAAATTCAGAACATTAAAAGTTACATCTATTTATTTTTAAACTTTTGTAGGGCGAATCTTCTTCTTATTCTGATTGGCGTTTTGGACAAAGGAGATTCGCGGCGGTGTAGCGGCGGAGTATGTGAGGTGTAACGACGGACTATTATTTCAAAGTGTATGTGAGGGAGATGAAGATTTGAATTTAAATATTTAAATTTGAATTATTATTTTGAATTTGAATTTGTTTTTGTTGTTAGATCCAAATATTTGAATTTGAATTATTAATTATGACAATTATTTGTCCTTGATTTTAGGTTTTCTTATTAATGTGAATTGTACTATTTTTGTAATATGGGTCCTAATTACACTCTTTTTGTAATTATTTGGTTGATGCACTTTTCTTGTAATTACTTTCTATTTGTTGTATACTTATGTAAAGAACCCTATTCTCTTATCATTACTATCTTGTTTGTAGACAATGAGTTCAACTTTAACCGGATCTAGTTGCTTTATCTATATTATACTTATGTATCAAGATTTTATGAACGGATTGATCTTTGATTTACCTCTTTGTAATTAGGTTGTGGTTAATTTCTGAGGGGGTTATTTCTCATGAATTGAATTCGTAATTAATTTGTGATGATGATTTCCAAATTTCCAATTTAACAATTATACGGAGAAGACTATATAGATTAGGCTAATGTTAGACCATAATATTTTGGACCTATTAAGCCACTTTTATTGGGACCTTAGAAGTATTGGGCCGAACCATTATGTGAATATGGTTTCATTTGGGCTTGGATTGGTGATCATTAGAGAGATAAGATTTGACTATTATCTCTGCATCTTAATTAATGAGGATTAGACACAATCATAGTGGGTGGCTTATAGTGATGGGATTAACCGGTGTGCTGCTTGTAGTGAGCTGGGGTCAGAGTAGGTCGGCGGCATGCAAGACGAAATAAGGAGTATATGAGGACAAAGTGCAACACAAAAGATGTAACTAATATTTTTTTCATCCAAACACTAGAGTTTATCACCTCCATTGTTAACCTTGTGTCTGTCTATATTGACTCTCATGCCGGAGCTATCCCCCGACGGTCCAAGCCATCAAGCTTCTGGTATTAACTTGTTTATTGTGCAGGATTGGATGCGTTTTTCGGTGATTGAGGCGCGTGGAAAGATCTTGAAATTAACATTGGCGTAGAAGGAGGGGATTTCTAGTGTTTCTGGGTTTCAATCACAAATATTAACTGTTCTACGTCGGAAGTTATGGTGAAGAGTAAGATAGTTACCGCTGAAGGACAGCCGACGGTTCTAAGTTCATCTGTACAAATAATCTCTGTTAAGGATAGGCTTGGTCCTTCAAAAAGTATTCATGACAACACCGCATCACGAGATGTTTCAGAAGGTTATCATGCAAAAGCCCATGGTGATACCAAAAGAAGATTATTTTTTACTGCTAGTAAAGGACCTGACCAGGATCGGAGGAGGGTAGAAGGTACACCGCCAAGAACCCAACGTCGAGATGGTCAGACCAACAGAGCATCCAAGTTGGCCATGATGGCAGAAGAAGCTGACAAAGCTTTAGAAGTCCTTCTGAAACAAATGGAAGAAATTGCTGAACATATGGTTTATATAGCTGAGATGAAGAATGAAGCGTCAAGCTATGCTCGATCCGAAAAGCGTAGCAGATCCATGGAAATGCGATCAAGAAGAGGAAAAGAGCCCATACATTATGGAGATATGTCTCGAAGCTGCTCTCGTGATCGAAGAAGGCCAAGGAGCCATACTCCTAAAGATCTGAAGAGGGTACCTCACCCTAGAAATTCTCAAGATTATGGTAGAAGTAGACAAAGGAGCAGGTCAAGAGGATATACACCCGAGAATACAAAGAAGGCACCCCACCTTGAGTATTCTCGCCATAGCGAAAGGGCTCAATGCCAAAGCATATCTAGAAGCCGTACTCCTGAGAATCCGAAGAAGGCACACCGCCCTGTGGATACTCACTGTAACGCCCCCAGAAAATTTGGATTTTTGAGAATTAAATTTTTATTTTGATTATGTGGATTAAATGAATTTAACTAATTATTTATGAGAGTAAGCTAATTGAAGATCGTTCTATGACCTGGACATATCGGAATGTCGTAGTATTTTGGCTATGTGGTAGAATTAAAGTGTTTGAATTTCCAAGACGAAAATAAAAGCTTTTCGAGAAATTTTTCGAAAAACACTATTCACGCATTTCTGCTTGGGAATTATTTTTGAACTTCCAAGAAATACGTAATGATAGAATATCGAGGTGAGATAGAATATCCAATAATATTTCAGTTATGGCAAACACAGTTTTTCGCCTCTGCGGACTTAAAACCTAACGATTAGGGAAAATGAGTTGAGAAGGAATTTAAATGCGTATAATGAATTAAAAGCAATGATCGTATAATACGTAGGTATTTTACGAAGTAATGAATACAAGTATAATACGAGGTATTATACGAGTATGTATGAATGATGGAATGTCGTATATTAAATAAGTATATGAGTTGGAATACGAGAATTATACGTAGATTATACGTTATAAGGCTTTAAGCTAAATGTAATGGATTTGTAGGAATTTATAGGAGATTGTAATGACCAATTGGGATAATAATAAAGCCCAATACGAATTAATGTTAAAGCCTAAAGAATTGTTAATGCAAGCCCAATGTATAAGTTAGGTTAATTAAATCTTAAGCCCAAAGCAAGACTCCAATGGATTAGGAGGATCCATGGGGCAACCCATGATCATATGGGTGAATTAGTGATCAAGAACTTTGTGTGATGAGCAAGTGGACTTAAGGGTTAAGTAAAGGATAAGTTAAGTAACTTAAAGGCTAAGTAAAGTGCTTATGTGTGATGAACAAACAAAGTGCTTATATGTGATGATTAAGTAAACTTAATGGCTAAGTGTTGTGATGGCCAAGTAATTAATTTGATGAGCAAGCAAAGGATAAGCTATGTGCTAAGCAAGTATACTTAAGAGCTAAGTAATTGTGGTGGCCAAGTTTACTTAATAGCTAGGTAATGAATAGTAAGGAGGTGATTAAGGAGGTGGAGTGACTTTATGACCAAACTACCCTAACCTAGCAAGTCCTATAAATAGCAAGCTTTGGATTTCATTTATTCCTTGTTCAAAAACACCAACAAGTGGAGAGCTTATTGGTTAGAGAGAATAAGTGAGAATAAGTTAGAAAAGCTAGAAAGCTAGTCTTCATAATTTAAGAAGCAAGAAGGAGAACAAGGATTAATCAAGTGATCTTCATAGGTAAGGACTTAAACCATAATTCTCTTTCTCTTCCATTGATAGGGAGATGGGTAGTGGTAGAACATGTATGCTAAGGAATGATAGGAATGAGTAATCAAAGAGCTTAAGTCTTAATAAGTCGTATAAGTCATGAATAAGCTATTCGTAATCATATAAGTTATGAAACAAGGAAGAACTTGTAGGAACTTGTTTTATGTTGAAATAATAAGGTTGTATAATAATAAGAAGTAAGGATGATGGTTAAAATATTTAAGCTATGATAAGTTATGCAAAGTGAATTCATAAGTAGTTCATACTTTTACAAGTTATAGACTAATGAAGAATAAGTAATAACTTATCATGTCAATAAGTTAATGATGTATGTATGTAAAGATGTTAATATGATGGATTGAATCCATTTAAAATGATGAAAAAATCATAAGAAATAAAGTTAAGGCGAAATTTACGAGTTTGGACGATAATCGTCGAATTCGTGAAATTCTCAGAATGGAAGTCGAATTTTGATATTGAGCTTGGAAACATTGGTTTTCAATGGAGACAAGTCATATTTGGAATTATAGAGTTGCGGACTCAAAAATGACCAAATTCCGACTTAGAACGAAGAAACGAGCGTTGAACGTTCACGAACGTTTATCATTTTCGTTAAAAATGAACTAATAGGTGAATTTTTAGCAAATGAAGTCAATTAGATAAAATCCTTGCATGAACGTGTAGAGTATGTAATTTGTGAACCGTAGGCTTTTGAACGAACCAATTCGGATTTATAACGAAGAAGTTATGAGTCCGGGAGTTTCGTAAAATTTTCAAAATTTGCAAACTAGCTGAGGCACAGAGTTGGCGCCACGGCGCCAACCCAAGGCCAATGAGTGGCGCCGCAGTGCCGAGTCTGGGGCTTGCCTACTGCAAACTCGCGCCGCGGCACAAGAAGGAGAGTTATGTGTGGTGCCGTGGGCCAGTCCCAGAGTTTTGATAAACAAGAATGTTTACAAGTATAGAATGAAAGATAACTCATTAGTAATGAACTAAGGTGTAAATATAAAATTGTTAAAGCATTGTTAGACACTTAATGTATGATGATTAAAGGTTAATAATCAATTAAAGATGAATGTAATAAGAACAACGTAATGTGCTAAGCCGACTGTAGAAATTTGTTGACCAAGTTGATTATGAATCCAATGGTTTGCAATAACAGTATGGGTTATGTAATTACTTAATGAACATGATAAGACCTTTCCTAAATCACTATTATAGTGATGACTTTAGGAATTTAATGTTGTTTAAATGAGTACTTAAATGACGAATGGAAAGTATAATGAACATGAACTGTATTCAATAATGATAATGACTATAACGTTAAGAGTTACAACTAAAAGTTGTTAAGTAATACGTAAACGTAAACGGAATGCAATAAAGTGTACTTAACAAATGACGATCGAGTTTCAAATAACGTAAGAATGTTAGTAAGCCGTTAGGAAGGATGATTAACTCGAAACGAGTTCTATTAATGAAGTAAATCCACGTAAGACATAGAAGAGAAAGAAGTTGGTAAGAATGATGTAAAGATAATGGCAAGCCGGAACCAATAGTAACAAATCTAATGTATGATTAGATTGAGAAGAAGGGTAAGATTCATTAGGAACCATGTATGTTCATTCATGACCTAATGTGGTATGTTATGTGGTTATGTATTGTAGAGACCGTAAAGACTGAAAGGAAAAGTTATTTTTACTGTAGCAGATGCTAAAGGCAAGTTTTTCTTAAACGCTTGTCTAACCTTCGTGTTAGCCAAGTTTTCTGTGATTCATGGTATGAGATGCATGAACTGTTTTACTAAAGGGTCGATGCCAGTTTTACCTCGGCTAGACTAATCTTGAAGAGTTGATTGATTTATATACAAGTCTTTCAAATATAGAATTGTTAACGCTATCCTACGCCAATTGTTTAGTACGGATTCAAGGTAAGCCTGAGTATGAATAAACAAATGTATTTTTCATCGATTATTCGATGGGCACGTGAGGTTGCCAAAACTTAAACGTATATACGTTTAATGGATGTAGTGTTGATCAACATAGAGTACTATGGGCTGATCACCCAGAAGTGCTCGTAAGATATACCGGACTTACGGACTTAGTGTTAGGTTGTCCTTTTCAAAGAAATTATGAAATGCTCATGGTCTTGAGCCAGAATTGATGTTTTACTGAATATTGTTATTGTAAAACATTTTGAAGGAAAAGAAATGCTATTTTGAATTATTGATAGTACTTCATAACTATTATCCAGTTATCGAAGATATACAATTCCTATATTTCAAGCATGTTGTTTAAAAAAAATTGTTGTACTTGCTGAGCTTGTTATGCTCACTCTTGCTTGAACCATATGAATGCAAAGCTAGGACTGAACGAACCAAGGGATCTGACAAGAATAAAGGCAAGACGAAGATGAACGATAAGTTTACCTTGTAATAAACTAGTAAGTTGTATATATTATAGAATTATGAACAACGAATGTAATGGTTTTAGAACCTAGGAACGTGATGTAATATTATTAATGTAATAAGAATGTCGTTGATACACACATTTTGATGTCGTTTCAATAGAATGAATGTACAGTTATGAGTACCGTGTAGCACCATCTGTCAGGTTGGAAGATACCCGGATTTGGGGGCGTCACACTCACCATCGGAGAAGCCCGTCTAAAGCTGCAAGCTCAAATGGAAAAGACCAATCTGTTCAGAAGAAAGGAAGCTCTCCGAAGAAGGAAATCTCTTCACAACCAGAAGGAGTGGAGTTCTTGGTTAAAGAGGTAAAAGAGCTTCGGAGACAGTTAGCCGAAGTCTAACAAGTAAAAGACGGTTCGGGTAAAAAGACGTCTCCTTTTTCTTCAGAAATTCTTAAAGAGAAGGCAAACCTTACTAAAAAACTTTCTTGTATGGAGAGTTATAATGGTTCAGGTGATCTATACAACCACAACCAAGCATTTAATAGGCTGATGGATTACTATGATTTTTTAGATGCAGCTAAATGTCAAACCTTTGTGACGACCCTGAGGAAAGATACGAGACAGTGGATGGGAACTCTGTATTTAGACTCCATTTTATCTTGGGAAGATTTGTGCGGTAAATTCCACGCTTGATTCGGAAGTAATAAGAGGAGAGGAAAATCTACGGGGTCGTTAGCACAAGTTCGCCAATATTTAAATGAGTCTCTGGGCCAATATGTGAAATGATTCAGAGAAGTGGTGGTTCAGGTGACCGATCTCAACGATCTTCAGGCAGTTGGGCTATTTCAGAATGGTCTGGACTTGGTGAAGTCTGAGAAGCTGGTAAAAAAGTTGATGTTCAGCCACCCGAAGAGCCTAGCCGAAGCGTTTGAGAAGGTTGAAAGCTACATCGTGTATGGATATCCTGAAGCGTGGCACTTCAAACAAAATGAAGGATAAGGACAAAGATAAAGCTAATGGTGATTAGAAAAAGAATGCTGGAAATAATGATCGTTCATAGGGGAATTCTAAGAAATACAACAGTACTTGGCGTTTGGGAGGAACACGTCCGCCTATTCTGAACCAGAAGATAAACAAGGTGTATACTCAGTTGAATACGGATAGGGCTAATATTTTGGATCAGATCAAAGACCAACCTTATTTTGAGCTGCCTAGTGATAATCTTAAGCCCGGGTCTGGTAATCCTCGTAAATACTGTGATTACCATCAGGTAGATGGGCATGAAACTAATAACTATTGGAATCTAAAGGAGTTTATTGAAAGAAATGTTCAAAATGGTGTTTTGGTTTGGTTGGATCAATTCATCCTAAAGATGGCGAATTGGATTGTTGTAGATCTGTCTCACACTTTTGTAATGAATAAGTATTACATTGCTTTATTACCTGATTTTATTTAAAGTGTTGAGTTCAGATTATACCATTACTTGGTTTTATTTGTTGTTCAGTTTGCTTGATTATTGACTAATAGTTCAGGCTAAATTTAAAAGGAGTAATAAGGATGAGAAGTTGATATCATTTCATTAATACAAAAAAAGATTACAAAATGATAAGAAATTTTTACAAAAAGTTCTAAGGTTAACAGTGAAGGGAGGTCATCTTCAGACACTATCTTCATCTTCATCATCCGAAGAGTCGAGAAGAGTTGGATCTATCGAAGCCGCATCGAGCTTTGCCTTGCCTTTGTTTCGGGCAATTTCATACCCCTCGACATACATCTGAATTATCTCATTGTTCAGATCGGACGACTTGCGGTATTCAACTTGAATTTCTTTACGAAGCTCTTCTGTAAGTGGATGACCAAGAGCTTTAAGTTCCTGAAGTTCAGTCTCAAGCTTACAATGGTGTGCAAGATGATGTTCTTAGATAACTTTGGCGTTATTAATTTCCTTTGCCAAGCTCTGGTTAGACTTATCAAGATCTTCATTCTTTTGAACTAACTTTACATTGACTTCGATGGTGGTCCGATGAATGGCTTCAGTTGTCTCCAGTTGTTCTTTAACTTTAGCCAGATCCTTTTTGAGGCACTCATTATTAAATAGAGTAATATCATGCCGACTTCTCTCTTTTGCCAAAGCAGACTTTAGTATTGCATTTTCTCTTCGGGCAGCATCTTCTTCAACTTCAGCTTCTTTATACTTTTGACGAAGGCGCCCGAAGATACCGTTTGCCTACATATATTCAGAGTTAATCAATGAATTTCAGGTAGATAAACATGGATACAAATAGATAAGCCATAGATTACTTACCCTAACTTGATGTGTGACACCCCCAAAATAGGTATACATCACCTATTCTAAGTCGCCAAATACATGGTACAGAATACAAATACAATCTTAAAAATATACAACATGAGCTATGAGTTTTAATACAAATATTGTCTTCTAGACAGTATTCAAACTCAAAATAAGTCCTCAATACATTTATTATCACACTATTTCATAAAATAGTGAGGACTACTAATGCTATCATCTGGACCATCACTCCGTTCCCCGACTAGTCCCTGCTACTTCCTCATTTCCTGAAGAGAACAATGAAAGCAAAAGGGTGAGCTCAACTAGCCCAGTAAGAAATATTATGGCTAAGATAATGCAGAATAAATTATCGTTAGCCTTCAACAGTGTTAAACTGATACAATATAACAAACATCAAGTTTAACTACAACGGAACAAGCAATCCATTAGAAGAGTCAAGTAGAGAATAAAATCTACTATCTTCTATGATTTAAAAGGTTTTTCATCACTTTTATCGCTGAAACTCAGCTTATTAAATAAACCACGTCATCCATGCACTACGACCAAAGATATTCATTAGTATCACGATAACAAATTATCCATGCACTACGGGCCAAGGATATTTGTGTTTTCATTAATGGTCATGATCATGCCAACAACTGTCCATCAATGCACTACGGGCCAATAAGGAATTTTACCACATCATTTGTAACATTACAGTCATGACTATACCGAATAATCCCTGGTCATAATCATACCAAGTCCATCTATGCACTACAGGCCACAGATGACTTTCAACATAATATAAACATGAGGATGATGACAATGACATAATAATTCAATAAAACAAGTTCAAGAATTAAATTTTAAAGATTTAAAAGTTAATTTATCCTGAACTCAAAAACGTCCAAATTGTCAACATGATACTGCTTTGTGGAGTAAAATTCAAGAATGCTCAGAAGAATATTTCCATGAAAAGATACTGGATGAAGCATAAATATCCAGGATATTCTACTAATTTCATGGAGTATAGAAGCCAAATCTTTAACCAACTGAGTATAATAGAATATATGAAACTGCAAATGGATTTTCGCCCGCCATGCGGTAATCCATGTAGACAGATCATTACCACAATTTAATAAGGAATGAATACAAAGGATTATTCACCATGCATGTGGTAATCCACATAGACAGGTTATTCCAACAGAATAATAAAGAATGGAATAACAGAAGAATTCACCATGCATGCGATAGACAGCAAAGACAGGTTATTCCCAATAGAATAATAAAGAATGGAACCAGGTCATACGAAATCTGCACAGACAGGATATTCCAACAGAATAATAAAGAATGGAATAACAACATAATTCACCAGGCATGTGATAGACCGCATAGACAGGTTATTCCAACAGAATAATAAATAATGGAACCAGGTCATGCGTAATACGCACAGACAGGATATTCCAATAGAATAATAACAAATGGAATAATAGAAGAATTTCACCATGTATGCGGTACCAGCATAGACAAAGTTATTCAACGAATAATAAATAGTGGAACTGTGTCATGCGTGTCATACGCATACATACGATATTCCAATGTAATAATAAAGAATGGAATAACAGAAGAATTTCACCATGTATGCAGTACTTTGCATAGACATGTTATTCCAACATAATAATAAGAAATAGAATAACATTAGCTCTCTTCATGAAAATGAAAGAAATAATACCCCTTACCTTAGAATAAAGCTGGATACTAGAATAGAGAGGTAGCAGACTTCTCTTCTTCTTTCTCTCTATAATTTCTCTATGTAATAATTGCTTTATAGCTTTAGTGAATTGGTGAGAAATGAAGGAAGAATGAGCTTCTATTTATAGAAAAATATAGTTTTGATAATTGCACGTTTTGGGGCTCGAAAATTACAGTACAATACCTCCAACTTTTCTTTCATTTTTAATTTAGTCCTGCAAGTATTATCAAACTTGCACCACCTCCCCTAATAGTAAATAATGTGAATCAATAGTTCAATCATGTGATTCAATAGTTATAATCATGTGAAAATACGAATAACAATATAGTACCTCCATCTATACCTCTATCTTTAACTTAGTCAAGCAAGTATTATCAATCTTGTACCAACTCCCCTAATAGTACATGAATGTGAATCAATAGTACACACATGTGAACAAATAGTTATAATCATGTGAATTAATTCCTCATTTATCCGATTAATTATCCGATAACATCTAGACATCAATTATTATCGAAATAAATGTCAATTTTCACTAACACTAATAATTTCAACACAATGAAACTATCAATTTCATCTTTAATCAACACGAACTTATTCATCATTAATATTATAACTCACAATATTTAACAACCAGGTCGTTCCCAGGAAAGAGGGGGCTTTCCGATAAGGATTTCTCCTTATTGGCGCGCAATTAGATGACCAAACATCTCCTTGACAGAACTTCTAGACATTGTAAATATTATAATTTAATAATATAAATAACTTTGTCATCTCAATTATTGATTTAATAATATATCATATAATACAGATGATACTGTGACAATAATTGAATCAATAATATGAGAGATATGATGCAGCAATTACTGTAGTAATAATTGAGTATAATTGAGTGACTTCTCACGTAAGCATCAATAACCAATACCGTGTGCTACTATGCAACCACGCCAGCATTATCTTTGTTTTTTACTACTAGGGTAGTTCAACAGTTTTAATGGTAACACTTCCGCCGTTATTTTTATAAAAAGATAATTTTGTCATTTTCTTATTACAACAATGTAACGACCCCAAAATAGGCCCATTCCATCCAACCCATTCTGAGTCGCCAAATATATGGTACGGAAAACAACTACAACTTTATTACAACAATTGTCGTGCAAAATACAACAACACATATGCTGTGAATTTGGATACAAATATATACTAACTGTAGCACGTCACAATGACACCTTACATAAAGGTATAGTCAAAAACTGTTTTAGAAATTAGAATCTTTAGGAAGTGCTCAAGGAAACTTTTGTACATGGGAGGCCATGCTTTTAGGTTATGGTAGATATCATATGGCCACAGAATTATCCTTGGTTGACCCAATAGACCCCAAAGAAAAACGAGAAGATTACTATCATATTCTTCCCAATGGTGAGTCTTCTCTTGACATATCATTATCTCCACTGTCTCTAATTGGGTATTATACTCCAAACAAACACCAAGATTATAAAGGTAGTGCTTGTAAATATACTCAGCAAGTGGATGAGCACAACCATGTCTTATGATGACACGAGGTTATATGTCATTAGACATCTTGTATGATAGTGGCAAAACACCCTTCCAAGTTAAATTCACCTCACCCTCAACATTTATAGACCACCATTCTATTCCTCGCTATCCCCCCGCTCGACCCAGCTACACTTTTATTACACGAAAGGAATTGTGAAACAAAAGGGTGAGCACAACTAGCTCAGTAAAGAATATTATGACTAAAGATAAATAAATTATCAATAGTCTTCATCAGTAATAAATCGGAGATTTAGAACATATGGTAGATGATAAAACTTTTCAACCATAGTTTAAAATGGAATGAGCAATCCATTTGAAGAGTCAAATAGACCATAAAATCTATTATCTTCTCCATGTTAAAAGTCCACCAACAATGTTTTATCCCTATAACATCAATCAACAATTCCTGTCCACAATCACATGTATAACTCATAATCATAATTGTAGTTCTAAATTCCTCTTCTTATCCAGGACGAAGATAATTTCATCACCTGAAACATCAAAGATCATGGTTATACCAAATCACAGTTCCTGTTCATAATCATACTAATAAATTCATCTTTGCACCACGGCCAAAGATATTCATCAACAGTTCATCTTTACACTACAGGCTAAAGATATTCAACAACAGGTCATCTTTGCATTACGAGCTAAAGATATTCATCAATAATTCATCTTTGCACTACAAATTTAAAGATATTCAACAACAAAGTCATCTTTGCATTCCGAGCAAAAGATATTCATCAATAATTCATCTTTTTTGCACTACATGTGCTAAGATATTCATCAACAAGTCATCTTTGCACTACGAGCCAAAGATATTCATATATCAAAGAAATATATAATCATTTCAAAAGTTATATAACAATAATTATAACCATGTTGATCAATTCACCTTTGCACTTAAGCTAAAAATATTCAATTGTAAATTCAATGGTCATGATCATACCAGTCAACAATTCAACTTTTTTGCACTCATGGCCAAAGAGAACCTATGGTCACGATCATACCAATAATCTACCCATCTTTACACTCAAGTCAAAGAGAAATATCATCATTAGGGTTATAAGAATGTTATATAAAAATAATATAATCAAAACATGGTTTTAATTTCAAGAGTAAGATTCATAAATCAACGATAATTTGGTCAGAGAAGAAACAAATTTGTCGTGAATAGTACCCCATATTTGTACATAGTACCGTATCGATCGCGTATAAGTAACCGACACGAAAAGATAAAGTTTCATAATAAAATTCATATCCATATTTATAACACCTTAATCCAAATGTTATAAATCACTTAGAAATCTCATAATCTAATATTATTAATATTATAATAATATTTTAATCATTTCTTAAACTTATAAATAATTTAATCCAATTATTTACACTTTAATAATTAATGCATTTAATCATCTAAAAATGCCAAACTCATAAGATTTCATTATCATTAACCAAAACCCTCATAAAAATCAGCATATACCTCATATATATGATTCTCAAGCCAATAAATCATATTTTATAATTTTCATTTACACATAACATATTTAATTCATTTACTCATAACTAGAACATTTTCATGAAAAATACCAAATTAGTTCCAAAAATATTTCTTTTCTGGGATTTAACAGAATATAGTTCCATATTGAACATATATTTTTCTCGAAATTTTAAAAATTCATTTACTATTTTTCATATGGCCAAAACCATCGAATATTTAAACATTTATCATAAATTGTACTTTTGTCCAAAAATTCTGAAATTAATACGGTATACTGATATTGAATAGATGTACTCCCAATAAAAATTTCATCAATTTTGGAGTTAACCACAAGGAGTTATAAACAGTTACTTTTAAAATAGTCTTTTCTCATAAAATCCATAACTCCTAATCTATACATCCAAAAATCGCCATTTTTGGACACAATCTACAAAACTTATCAAAATATCATTTCAAATTTTTTCAGAATTTTTGAAGGTTCAGAAAAATATAAAACTGAAAAACATAATCACCCTTAAAAATCCCTTACCATCTCTTACCTCAAAAGAAAAGATTACTTACATTGGAATAATTATTTGAACGAACTTGCACCGTAGTATAGAAATACTCAAAGTATACTCAAAATACTCACAAGAATACGCTCGATAATATAGAGAGAAAACTTGATTTACGGTGTGATTTTCAATTCTAACCTAAGCACCCTATTTATAGGAAAATACTTAGAACACCAAAGCGCGAAAATTTAATAAATTATTAATATAATAAATTTGAATTCCTACGCCCACTTTTTTTTTTTTGTTCAAACTTCAAGCAACACAAGTATCTCACCTTACAAAACTTACAAAAAACGTTTTCATAATTAATTAATTTAAAACTACAAAAAAAATAATAATTAATTAATCAAGAACTTCAATAATTCATAATAAATAGCCTTTTTGTCAGAAAATTGAATCTTACGAGTTTTTTATAGAAAATTCAATTCTCTACAACTTTGCGAGAAGAAAGTTTTTACGAATTCCAAAGCGAAATTGACCGAAATCCACAAACAGACGATTTTTTACGTGTTTATAATCAAATTTGAATCAATAAATGGGGTCCCCAGAGCATGTTTAACATGTTTTAAACATTTATTGCAACAAAAATACTCTTCCTCCTCGTATATACTCATATATCCCACATTCGTTGTAAAAATATCACCATTATTATATTATTAAAATATAATAATATATTTAAATGAATTATTTTATCGAGGAAAAGATAAAATTTTAATTTTCAACAATTGTCACATTAAAAATTTTCTCCATCTATGTCCATATAAAATAGATATTTTCCTCATCATAAAAATCAATAATTAATTATTCACAAATAATATTACATAATCACAATATTGACAACCAGGCTGTTCCCAGGAAAGAGGGGGCTTTCCAATAAGAATTTCTCCTTACTGGCGCACAATTAGGTGACCAAACCTCTCCTTAGACAGAACTTTCTAGGCATTGCCAATAATGTTATCCAATAATATTATTCAGATAATATGAATTATTGCTCCGATAATGGAAAAATCTTGTCTTTGTGACAATTATCAAACAACAATAATATAAAATATCAACGTAGCAATTATTGAATCAATAAAATAAAATATTGAACAGTAATTACTGTAACAATTATTGAGTAATGCCTTCTTACGAAAAAAAAAAATTATCATGCTTCATGAATAGTACTCGTGAATAGTGACTCGTGAATAGTAACTCATGAATAGTAACTCGTGAATAGTAACTCGTGAATAGTAATTAAAAAAAAAATTGAATACTTTTATTTCATAAAATTCGGGGTCTTACAAACAATACTTCCGTTGTGGGGTCCACCAATGATTGTGCCGTCGTACGAATATTCCCTATTAAAATGAATATTTTCCGACCAATCGAATATTATATAACCACTTGCTTACTTTGCAAAATTTGTAAATATTACCTATAACTATAACACTATATTATATCCACACCATAAAAAAAATATTTTGAGAGAAATTAATCTTTATTCATAAAAGTTGGGGTCTTACATGATGCATCATGCCAGCTTCGATCAGATCCATAATGGAACTGTTGCCAAAGCGGTGGTCGTCAGTATCACGTACGAAAGTGTTGTACAGATTAAAAGGAAAGTTTTCGTTGAGGTTTGTCCATAAAGTGGGAGAAGCTACAACTTCAGGCCTGGTCTCAGAAGAAGATGGTTTTTGTGGTGAGGGTAAGGACAGAAACGTATTTGGGCATGTCAAGAAGGCTTTCGGTTAAGGTTGGGACAGGAACGTATTTGGTTTTTTGGGCGGCTCTTTTTCTTCGACGAGGTTGGCTGGTTTCTTCGGTGGGAGTTGGTTCGGAGGTTTGTGGTTCAGTATTTTGGGGTTCAGAAGTTGAAGATTCGGTAGTTGGGGGTTCAGTTGCAGTTTCAGAAGATTTGGAAGACAAAAAAGCTTCGAGGTCTCTTTGATCAGAGGAGGTCGGCTTGATGAGAGACACTGTGAAGAAAGAGGATTAATAATTTAGAATAAGTATCAATGAAAATTTGAAAAATTGTACATCAATTGAGTTCGGGACTTACATTTGTGGTCATACAACCACGCTTGCTTGGTTAGGAGTCCGAAGCTCCATTCCTTCTTTGGGAAATTCTCCATAAGCCCTATCAACTCCCTTATGCATTCATCTGGGATGTCACCAAAGTCGGCATAGAGGCGACCAACAGTAGTCCAGTCCAGAAGAGAAGATATTTCAGATCCTTTAACAAAAAATCACTCCTTATGCCATCCTTTGTTGCTTGAAGGAGTAGCTATCAAGGAGCGGCTTTCGAAGTTTTCACCAGACTTCGGGGATTGTTTACTCAGTACTTTAAATCCCTTTTCTCGAGATTTACTAGCAGTATAGATGGAGAAGAAGAAATTGAGAGTAGGTAATGAAAGCCAGAATTTAAATGTAAGAATTTGGGACCAGTTGGGCAAATTCGACACCAACAAACCCTAGAAGAGTGACAAAAAGCATAATGGGGTAAGCAGACTCCTTTCTCCAGGAGGGTGAGAGGAATCGCAGTCCAACCATCAGGTCGTTGGTACATCCTTTCAGTAGAAGAGGGCAATCGTAGATGGTGAGTATTTGGTATCATATAAAGTTCTCGGGAGATACGAAGATAATCCTCTGAAAGTGCAGAAGGTGTATTGGCGTGATGAAATTTCTTTTCACTTTTGAAGAACATAGAAGGATTTGGAATAGGTTTCGGTGGTGGATTCTTGCTGGTAGTAGCAGAGGATTCAGGGTTTGATCCCGAAGCCACTTTAGTAGGGCTTTGAGTATTGGGAATGGAGGAGAGGGGAGTTACAGAAAGGGGGATGGAGTCATCAGAAGTTTGAGAAGCCATTGAAGTAGGTTACAGAGAGAAAGAAATCGAGAGGAAGAAGAAAGTCAAAGGAGTCTGAAATTCAAATTAAGTAGGTAATACTGTCAAAATTGGGGGAAAAGAGCTTTTATAGTGGCTGTCTTTTCATTTATTTGCTAAACATGAAGTTGACTCATTTAATGTGGACCATGACGATGAATTTAGAGTGTTGGCATCCGGTTTGGGTTTTCTTACTGATTGGGCTTGTGTAAGACCCCAACTTTCATAAATAAAGATTAATTTTTCTCGAAATATATTTTTGAATATTATGGTGTGGATTTGATATAATGTTATAGTTGTGGGTAAAATTTATAAATTTTGCAAAGTATGCAAATTGTTATAAAATATTCGATTGGTCGGGGAATATTCGTTTTAACAGGAAATATTCCTACGACGACATAATCATTGGTGGACCCCACAACAGAATGAGAAAAAGACAGAAATATCTTTTTATAAAAATAACGGCGAAAGTTTTACTGTTAATGTAAGACCCCAACTTTTATGAATAAAGATGATTTTTCTATAAATATAATTTTTAAATA
Source organism: Panax quinquefolius (assembly GCA_020205615.1). Lineage (NCBI taxonomy): Eukaryota > Viridiplantae > Streptophyta > Magnoliopsida > Apiales > Araliaceae > Panax > Panax quinquefolius. The sequence goes on from CM035158.1 coordinate 84,502,239, forward strand.
TTAAGGTGTGAATTTGAAATAATGTTATAGTTGTGGGTAATATTTATAAATTTTGCAAAGTATGCATAAGTTGTTATATTATATTCAATTGGTGGGGATATATTCGTTTTAACGAGGGAATATTAAATACGACGACACAATCATTAAGTGGACCAGCGAAATTATTGTCGGATTAAAAAATGATAAAATATCTTTTTATGAAAATAACGGCGGAAGTTTTACCGTTAAGCATTGAAACGCGGTGTTGTTAAAAGTACAATATCGCGTATGGTTGCATAGTAGCACACGGTATTGATTATTGATGCTTACATGAGAAGTCACTCAGTTTTGTGCAATTATTGCTACAGTAATTGTTGCATAGTATTTCACGTTATTTGATTCAATTATTGTTGATATTTTATATATTATTAAATTAATAATTGAGATAACAAAGTTATTAATATTATTATTTGCAATATTAACGATGTCTAGAAGTTACATCGAGGAGAGGTTTGGTCACCTAATAATTGCGCGCATGATAGGAGAAATCCTTATTGGAAAACCCCTCTTTCACAGGAGCGACACGGTCGATTAATATTGCGAATTATAATAATGATGATAAATGTTGTTAAAAATATTGAAGAGATTTTTATGAAGTGTTTGATGTAAATTTTACTTATTATATGGACCCCCATTTACCCATTTCTCAAAATAGTTAGGAGAAAGTTATCTCAGTTTTCAATATGTATATATATATATATATATATATATATGAAAAATGGGGGAAAGTGGAGTGGAAAGGAGGAAAGTACTTTGATTTTTATATATATATATATATATGTGTGTGTGTGTGTGTGTGTGTGTGTGTGTGTGTGTGTGTGTGTGTGTTGGTTTGGAAGTTGGCAGGGAGGGAGTACACTCATTATTATTATTATAGTTATATATATGTAATAGTTTGATTGTTTGGCAGGCAAAGTTCACGGGGTTCATAACCCGTGACTAATGTTATATATATAATATATTTTATTTAAAAGATTTTGTTTTATTAGAATATTTTATTAATACTGCATAGTAAATCAATATGGATCGTTCATGAATTAGTTCTTATTAGGTCCATTCTCCTATAAATAGAAGCTCATTCCTTCATTATTTCTTATTTAATTCATTGAAACTCAGAGAGAGAAAACTATAGAGAGAGAAAGAAGAAAAGTATTTTGCTACTTCGCTACTCTATATCCAGATTTCTTCTAAGGTAAGGGTATTATTTCTTTCGTATTCATGAAGAGAACTTACATTATTCCGGCTTTTATTATTCTATTGGAATAACTCAGATATCTGCTGCTACCCTATACTTGGTGAAATTCTTCTATTATTCCATTCTTTATCATTATGTTGGAATAACTTTTATACATCACAATCACAAAGACATCATGGTGAAATTCTTACATTATTCCATTCTTTATTATTCTATTGGAAAATCACATGCATGCGTTTTGCATGACTGGTTCTCATTATTTATTATTACATTTGGAATATCACATGCATGCGTGATATCGCATGACCGGGTTCCGATTATTTATTATTACATTGGAATATCACATGCATGCGTTACGCATGACCTTGTATTCCGTTATTTATTATTACATTGGAATAACTTCGTCTGCATGCGATCTATCGCATGCCTGGTGATTTCTTTTGTTATTCCATTCTTTATTATACTTAGTTGATTAAGGTTTTGACTTCTATACTCCATGAAATTAGTGGAATATCCTTGATATTTGCGCTTCATCTAGTATCTTTTCATGGAAATATTCTTCTGAGCATTCTTGAATTTTACTCTACAAAGAAGTATCATGTTGATAATTTGGACGTTATTAGTTCCTGGATAAATTAATTCTTGAACTTGTTTTATTGAATTCTTATATCATTGTCATCATCCTCATGTTTATATTATGTTGAAAGTCATTTGTGGCCTGTAGTGCATAGATGGACTTGGTATGATTATGACTAGGGATTAATCGGTATAATCATGACCGTAATGTTATAAATGATATGGTAAAAGTCCTCATTGGCCCGCAGTGCATTAATGGACAGTTGTTGGCATGATCATGACCATTGATGAATACACGAATATCCTTGGCCCATAGTGCATAGATAATTTGTGGTTGTGATACTAATGAATATCCTTGGCCGTAGTACAGGGATGATGTGGATTATTTATTAAGCTGAGTCCCAGCGATAAAAGTGATGAAAAACCTTTTAAATCATAAAAGATAGTATATTTTGTTCTCTACTTGACTCTTTTAATGGATTGTTTGTTTTGCTGCAGTTAAACTTGATGTTTGTTATATTGTATCAGTTTAACACTGTTGAAGGTTAGCGATAATTTATTCTGCATTATCTTAGTCATAATATTTCTTACTGGGCTAGTTGAGCTCACCCTTTTACTTTCATTGTTCTCTTCAGGAAATGAGAACGTAGCAGGGACTAGTCGGGGAATGGAGTGATGGTCCAGATGATAGCATTAGTAGTCCTCACTATTCTATGAAATAGTGTGATAATAAATGTATTGAGAACTTATTTTGAGTTTAAATACTGTCTAGAAGACAATATTTGTATTAAAACTCACATCTTATGTTGTATATTTAAGATTGTATTTGTATTCTGTATCATGTATTTGGCGACTCAGAATAGGTGATGTATACCTATTTTGGGGGCGTCACAGTTGGTATCAAAGCTTAGGGATATGATCCCTGGCTTAGATGTGAGACAAGAACTAGGAGGGGAGAGACGGGGAATTCCTTCACTAGTATGACCTACCTAAGTTTATTTGGTATTTAATTGGCCGGTCAGAGTATAGGGATAATATGTGATATGTTAATTAACCCTTGTTTTGTGGTAGTATTTGAAAATGACATCCGAGAATGTTGAGAACATCAATGGAGCACAGGAGACCGTTGAGTCTCCACAGATCAATAATCAGGATAATGTGCATCAGGAAGGCGATAATCCTCAGGAAAACAACAACACTGACCAGATGATGAACGATGGAATGTTCAGAGGCTTTATGCAATTCATGCAACATCAGGCAAGAGCGGCTCCTGTACAAAATTCAGGTGGAAACACTGGCAACTCTCGGATGGTCACCGCTAAGCAGTTCAAGGAACTGGGACCACCGGAGTTTTTTGGAAAGCCAAAACCACTTAAGGAGGAGACATGGATAAAGCAGATCTGCAAGATATTTGATGTCTTGGGATGCTCCGAAGAGCAAAAGGTTCTCTTTGCCACCTTCATGTTGCGAGCAGAGGAAGATTACTGGTGGGAATCGTAAAAGCGTACTCAAACTGCGCCTTGAAGATGACTTGGGAGAAGTTCAAGAATTGTTCAATGACAAGTACTTTCCCGAAAGTATTCGTCACATGAAAGAGGTAGAATTCATCAAGTTGGAGAAAAACAACATGACCGTTTCGCAGAACGAAGCCAAGTTTGTCGAGTTGTCCCGGTTTGCGTCCCATTTGGTTGATAATGAGAAGAGAATGACGCGAATGTTTTAAGAGGTTTAAAACCCGAGATACGTCAATATCTTATCTCTCATAAAGCGTGTTTGTATTAGGATGTTGTTAATAGGGCTCGATTATTGGAGCGCGATAATGAGTCAACCCAACCAAAGGAGAAGCAAAAACAAAATGATAATACCAATGAGAGCGATCATCGAAGCGGTGACAACAAGCGTGGGGGAATCAACGAGCCGCGAAATGGTAACCACTTGGTGGTAATCGAGGGCCAAAACAATAAGAATGGACATTTCAAGAAGAGGAGATTCAACAATGATGGAAAGACGTCAACACCAAAGACACCGTTGTTAAGGAAGGAGAAGCGACCACCTATCATATGCTTCAAATGCGGAGGGAGGGACACATCAAGTCAAAAGCAGCGATCTTAGTCAAAGCATGTTATAATTGTGGAAGAGAAGGTCACCTAGCCCGATTTTGTAGTTCACTAAAGACAAGTTCAGCTAGGATGGAGGCACCAAAAGCCGTCCCAGAAAAGTCAAAGCCGGTAGCGCAAGGGAGAGCGTTTGTTGTGACCTCCCAAAAAGTAAGGAACCCAAACGAGGTCATCACGGGTAAGCTTATCATAAACTCTAGCTAAGTTTATACCTTATTTGATACAGGTTCTACCCATTCTTTTATTTCTCCTACTTGCGCTCAACGTTTAAATTTGACTCCGGAGAAATTAGACTTTGACTTATCTGTTGAAACTCCGTTGGGAGAAAACTTCATTACATCCACTGTTTATAAGTCATGTTTGGTTCAAATCAGCACCCGCACGTTACCTTTCGATCTTATTTCATTGAAAACACTTGCATTTGATGTGATTCTAGGGATTGATTGGTTAACTACTCATCATGCAAAAATTGATTGTTTTCGTAAGGTTGTTAGCTTTCATATTCCTAACCAACCTATTATGCGAATTCAACAACCAAACCATTAAAATCGATCCATTGTCATCTCAAGCCATAAAGCTATTCGTTTATTGAAAAAGCGGATGTCAAGCTTTCTTAGCTCATGTCACGGATCTAAACAAAAATACGTCAGTTTTGAATGATATTTCTATTGTTAATAAATTTCCCGACGTATTCCCTGAAGAACTTTCTGGCCTACCCCAGAGCGTGAAATTAAATTTTGTATCGACCTTGAAACCGGTACAAAACCCATTTCCAATGCCCCATATCGAATGGCTCCTATTGAACTTCAGGAGTTAAAGACCCAACTATAGGAATTGTTAGACATTGGCTTTATTCATCCTAGTACTTCTCCTTGGGGTGCTCCTGTTCTATTCGTGAAGAAGAAAGATGGGAGTATGCGACTTTGTATTGATTATCGGGAGTTGAATCATGTCACCATCAAAAATAGGTACCCATTGCCACGTATTGATGACCTATTTGACCAGTTTGCAAGGCGCCAAATTCTTTTCAAAGATTGATCTTCGTTCGGATATCACCAATTGAAGATTAGAACCAATGACATTCCAAAGACGGCTTTCAGAACTCGGTACGAGCATTATGAATTCTTAGTCATGTCTTTTGGATTAACTAATGCTCCTGCTCCCTTCATGGATATGATGAACCGAGTATTCAAGGAATATTTGGATCACTTTGTGGTCGTCTTTATTGATGACATCCTTATTTATTCCAAAAGTCGTGAAGATCATGAGAAACACTTGAGGCTGATACTCCAAAAGCTTCGTGAAAACAAGCTTTTTGCCAAGTTAAAGAAATGAGAGTTCTGGCTGGAGGAAGTATCATTCCTTGGGCACGTAGTATCAAGTCATGGAATATCTATTGACCCAGCAAAGGTTGAAGTTATTCAAAGCTGGGAGCAACCTAAATCAGTGACCGAAGTACGTAGTTTTCTCGGCTTAGCTGGTTATTATCGGAGATTCGTAGAAGGGTTTTCTCGAATGGCTACTCCATTAACTCAGCTGACTCGAAAAGATACAAAGTTCGGTTAGAACGAAGAATGTGAGAAGAGTTTTCAAGAACTCAAGAGGAGACTCATTTTAGCACCTGTTCTGACAATACCATCTGGCTCGGAGGGATTTGTCATCTACAGTGATGCTTCGGGCAAAGGGTTGTGATGTGTTCTCATGCAACATGGGAAAGTCATAGCCTATGCCTCACGATAACTCAAAGAATATGAGAGGAATTATCCCACTCATGATCTAGAGTTGGCAGCAGTCGTTTTTGCACTAAAGATTTGGAGGCATTACTTGTATGGGAAAAAGTGGAGATCTTTTCAGATCATAAAAGCCTCAAATATTTCTTCACTCAAAAGGAACTTAACATGCGACAACGATGATGGCTTGAACTGTTGAAAGATTATGATCATACCATCCAATACCATCTTGGAAAAGCGAACATGGTAGCTGACGCATTGAGTAGAAGATCATATGCGGGTATGAGTGCGATATTGTCAATATGAGGCCCATTTGTGTGACTTAAAAGGATGGAGATAGAGTTAAAGACTCCGGGGACCCATGTGATGATGGAAAATATCTGAGTAGAACCGAATTTAATTAATAAGGTTAAAAGCTGCTTTCAAGCTACTGATTTGGGAGTCGATGCGTATGAGAAAAAAAGTGAAAGAAGGTGCTACGGAAGCAAGAATCGATGAAGAAGGAATACTTGAGTCAACTCCGGACTTTTTGTGTTCTAACGACCACGATTTAAAGTATAAAATCATGATGGGGGCGCACAACACACCGTTTGCAATCCATCCTGGGAGTACCAAAATGTATTGTGATCTTCGTCATACATTTTGGTGGAGCAATATGAAGAGAGAGATAGCGCTATTTATCTCAAGGTGTCTAACTTGTCAACGAGTCAAAGCGGAGCATCAAGTACCAAAAGGTCCATTGCAACCACTTGAAATTCTAGAATGGAAATGGGAGCACATTACCATAGATTTCGTTACTGGTCTTCCCAAGGTTTCTCAAGGCATAGATGCAATTTGGGTCATTATTGATAGATTGACCAAGTCTGCTCATTTCTTACCAATACGAGAAACTTATACACTTGAACGTCTTGTTCGTATGTACATAAACAAGATTGTAAGACTACATGGTATGCCAGTATTCATATTTTCTGATCGAGACCCAAGATTCACTTCACGATTTTGGGTTAGTTTGCAAAAAGATATGGGCACAGACTTATGATTTAGTTCATCATATCTTCCTCAAACAGACAAACAATCAGAGAGGACTATTCAAATCTGGAAAATTTATTAAGACTCTATGTCCTTGACTTCAAGGGAAGTTGGGATAAGTTCTTACCATTGGTGGAGTTTTCCTACAACAACAGTTATCAAACAAGTATTAGCATGGCTCCATTTGAGGCGTTGTATGGAAGAAAGTGTCGTTCTCCAGTATGCTGGGATGAGGTGGGTGAAGCAACGTTGTTGGGACCAGATTTGGTACGTATGACTACGGAAAAGATTCAAACTATCCGACAACGTATAAAAACCTCACAAGATCGACAAAAGAGTTATGCTGATCTTCATCGAAAGGACGTGGAATTCGATATAGGAGATCATGTGTTGTTACGTGTTGCTCCATGGAAAGGAGTTACAAGATTTGGAAAGAGAGGAAAGCTCAATCCTCGATTCATTGGCCCATTTTTAATCCTCGATCGAGTAGAAACTGTGGCCTATTGACTCGCTTTACCGCCAAGTATGTTTCGTGTTCATAACGTTTTTCACATATTTATGTTGCGTAAATATGTGGAAGGCACGAACCATATTATTAAGTTAGAACCAGACAAAATAGCAGAAGATTTAATGTATGAAGAGGTTCCTGTTAAAATCTGGGATAAGAAGGAGCATATTCTACACTCCAAGGTTATACCTCAAGTCAAAGTTTTATGGAGGAACCAAGATGTTGAGGAAATGATCTGGGAGTTAGAATCTAAAATGAAATCAAGGTATCCTTACCTCTTCGACATACCAGGTACGTACCCTAATTTCGAGGGCGAAATTTCATAAGAAGGGGAGGTTTTAAGACCCCAACTTTTATAAATAAAGATAAATTTTCTATAAATATCATTTTTAAATATTAAGGTGTGAATTTGAAATAATGTTATAGTTGTGGGTAATATTTATAAATTTTGCAAAGTACGCAAGTTGTTATATTATATTCGATTGGTTGGGAAATATTCGTTTTAACAGGGAATATTCGTACGATGGCACAATCATTGGTGGACCCCATAACGGAATTATTGTCGGATTGAGAAAATGATAAAAATATCTTTTTATGAAAATAACGGCGGAAGTTTTACAGTTAACTGTTGAAACACCCGGTGTTAAAAATCTGATGTCTGGCATGTGGTTGCATAGTAGCACACAGTATTAATTATTGATGCTTACGTGAAAAGTCACTCAGTTTTGTTCAATTATTGCTACCGTAATTGTTGCATAGTATCTCACCTTATTTGATTCAATTATTGTTGATATTTTATATATTATTAAATCAATAATTGAGATAACAAATTTATTAATATTATTATTTGCAATATTAACGATGTCTAGAAGTTCTGTCAAGGAGAGGTTTGGTCACCTAATTGCGCGCCAATAGGGAGAAATCCTTATTGGAAAGCCCCCTCTTTCCTGGGAACGACCTGGTCAATTAATATTGCGAATTATAATAATGATGATAAATGTTGTTAAAAATATTGAAGGGATTTTTATGAAGTGTTTAATGAAAATTTTACTTATTATATGGACCCCCATTTACCCATTTCTCAAAATAGTTAGGAGAAATTTATCTCAGTTTTCAATATATATATATATATATATATATATATATATGAAAAATGGGGGAAAGTGGAGTGGGAAGGAGGAAAGTACTTTGATTTTATATCTCAGTGTGTGTGTGTGTGTGTGTGTGTGTGTGTGTTGGTTTGCAAGTTGGCAGGGAGGGAGTACAATCATTATTGTTATTATAGTTATATATATGTAATAATTTGATTGTTTGGCAGGCAAAGTTCACGGGGTTCATAACCCGTGACTAATGTTATATATATATAATATGTATATATAATATATTTTATTTAAAAGATTTTGTTTTATTAGAATATTTTATTAATACTGCATAATAAATCAATATGGACAGTCCGTTTAAAAGTAATCAATCTGGACCGTTCATGAATTAGTTACTATTCAGTCCATTCTCTTATAAATAGAAGCTCAATCCTTCATTATTTCTTACTTAATTCATTGAAACTCTTGAGAGAAACTATAGAGAGAAAAAGAAAAAGTATTCGCTACTTTGCTACTCCTATATCCGGTTTCTTCTAAGGTAAGGGTATTATTTCTTTTCGTATTCATGAAGAGAACTTACATTATTCGGTCTTTATTATTCTATTGGAATAACTTTTATCTGTGGCTACCCTATACTTGGTGAAATTCTTCTATTATTCCATTATTTATCATTATGTTGGAATAACTTTCGTCTATCAAATACCGTATACATGGTGAAATTCTTACATTATTCCATTCTTTATTATTACATTGGAACATCACATGCATGCGTTTACGCATGACACTGATTCTCGTTATTTATTATTACATTGGAATATCACGTGCATGCGTTTACACATGACTGGTTCCGTTATTTATTATTACATTGGAATAACTTCGTATGCATGTGATCCCCATCGCATGCCTGGTGATTTCTTTTGTTATTCTATTCTTTATTATACTCAGTTGATTAAGGTTTTAACTTCTATACTCCATGAAATTAGTGGAATATCCTTAATATTTGCGCTTCATCTAGTATCTTTTCATGGAAAGATTCTTCTGAGCATTCTTGAATTTTACTCTACAAAGAAGTATCATGTTGACAATTTGGACGTTATTAGTTCCTGGATAAATTAATTCTTGAACTTGTTTTATTGAATTCTTATATCATTGTCATCATCCTCATGTTTATATTATGTTGAAAGTCATATGTGGCCTGTAGTACATAGATGGACTTGGTATTATTATGATAAGGGATTAATCGGTATAATCATGACCGTAATGTTACAAATGATGTGGTAAAAGTCTTCATTGGCCCTGTAACGCCCCGAAATCCGGTCTATTTTCACATCCGGATTCCGTATGTCACGATCCCATCTTCTTCCAAACATACATCATTATATAGCTAAATATAACAACATACATCCTCAAATCTCAAGTTCTAAAACCTTAAAACCTCTTTCATTCCAAATAATGATAATTACATTATTCTTTACATCTTGTACAAGTGACTTTTATCCGCCACCAAGGATACATAATCGTTCATTAAACTATTCTATAGTTTAATTCTATCATTCTATATTACAAGTCTTCGCTTGATCTTCACGCACATTCATATAAATAATGGCACTTCTTCTGGATACCGATCAGCTTGATCTTTCTGGGATCCTTAAGTTCTTTCTAACATCGTTCACTGAAAATATTTTTATTTAAAGCAAGTGTGAGCATTCAATTGCTCAGCAAGTCATAGCAGTTGAACAAACAACTTCAAGAATTTAAACATTCTTTTCAAACTTCAATAACCGAACAAAGGTTATGAAGCAGCTTGAATAATAGGAATAATCTCGATTCCTATCATTTTAAAACATTAGTCACATTCACTTTGAAATACTTTCATTCTCTACTCTCTTTCATACACATTCATTAAAATGCGGCTAGAATCAATAGCCCAGACTTAACAATAACGGTTCATGTATAAACAGAACATGCTCATATTGAACAGTTCAATCACAGAACAGTTCATATCATAGAAACACCGAAGTGTTCACATTGTGGCACAAGGCCTCATACGTTCTATCACCTTGTACAAATATCACACATTCAAGACATGACGTAACTTCTCAAGTTCAACATCTGAGAAGTTTTAGAAACTAGCATTCATTTAAAATCTGAATGAAGTTAGGAAACTTGCCTTACGCACAGCTACATCTTATAGTTTACGCTGAACTACTCATTCCAATTCCTATGTAGCACATAAGGAAATAACACATACACCAATTAGTCATATACTTGACTTTACACATGGGTTACTTAACTTTACTTCTTAGGGTTCGCGTTCTTACAAACTAAGTTTACGCGACCAACTTCCTTTACCGGTTAACGACTTCATGACATACGAAGATGTCTTACTCAATACGTTCATCATCTTTGATGATTTACATTCTTATCTTCTTCTTATACTTTCCTAGGACTCAGTACACATCATGTTTCTGCTAGTAGTCCATATGGTACACTGAGTGGTTTCCCACAAACAAGTTCCCGTCTCATCTCAACTGCCCATAACAGTGAGTTAGATCGGTTACCAGTTTTGTATATACCTTCGCTCTCTGAAGGAATTGTTTAGCCCAGCTCCCACATGTCAACCATCAAAGGTTACGATTGTACTATAACCTAAATTCATCTTAACTTATCTGAACTATTAACTATAATGTTCATTAAGTCAATTTCTTACTCCTTATGGCTTTCTGACAAATAAATGTCATACCTCAGGATTCATTCATCAATGTCTAAGTCATGCAGTCTTTTGTATACTCAGGACGATCATTCAATATTCATTCTACACATTTATAGCGTTAAGAATTTTACGTTACCTTATTCTTATCTTACAACGTCCGATTCATTTGACTCAAAACGTTATTCAAGTTATAAACATTAACTTGGCTTCTTTACGTTATACTCACTTGTCTTTAATTCAGATTCTTCATCGCTCACAGGTTTAATCATTGATCCTCATTACCTTACGGTCAAACCATACATGGAGTGTAGGTTTTACCCGTTTAATATTCGCGTACACTCAACCTTCATGTCAGTTAAAGTATTTAACACTTACATTTCATTCTAACATTCTCATCCAACTCACGTTTGGCTTTCATTAATCTAATTACCGTTCGCTACGGCTTTCTTGATATTTCATATCTTACTTACTACTCCCGTCAACATCTAAGTCATACAACCAATATATACTTAGAACGTTTGCCCAACGTGAATACGATTCACGAGGATCGTTTACGTATTCAACATTTACATTTCTTGCCTCTTAATTCTATTCAATCTTCATCCAAGGTTTTAATTACTTTCATTCATTACTCGTCACCTGAACCCCATGTTCATTATTCTTTCCTAATGTCAAAGCCATACGGTTCGATGTATGCTAAGACCGATAGTTCATCGCAACAATGATGCGTTCACAGCGTCTAAACGCTTTACATTCATCTCTCATGACCATGACATAACATCGAAATGTTATTCATTACCCTATTTAATCAACGTTTAAGGAATCACAATTAGCAATTCCTCATGTTCGTTTCATTGTGACTACGGTTCCCGGACATTGGTTCCGTAATCCACGTCTACATTCTTTATCTTTTAATCTCATTTAATCTTTTCGTTCAACCTTCATCAAAGGTTTAATAAACTTTATAAAGTGTTACATTAGTTGAACTATATGTTCATATTTCTTTCTTACACATCCCCCAGTAATTGAGCAGTAAAAATCTCATTTCTAGGCATTGCCCTGCACTGGATCCGCGGCACCGTGCCCTTCTCTCTTTTTCGCGCTGTGGCACCACTTAGCTGTAGCTAATGGCCCGAGCTCGCGCTGCAGCGCTGGCCGCCTAGGCACGACTCACGCTGTGGCGCCAAGCATGAAACCTAGAAGATTTTTTCGAAGTCTTTTACAAGCTTGAGACGCTAACTTTGAAATCTCATATCTTATTCGTTATAACTCGGAACGAGGTCGTTCCAAAGCTATTTTCTTCTTTATCTTACGTACTTCTATTACCCTTGGACAAAACTTCATTCTGAATCCGTTAACATGCCATTCAATTGGCTTAATCTACGCTCTTCGTTCGTTTTATGTTTTTAACGTTCTTCGTTCGTTCGTCCGTAATTCGGTCATCCGAACTCGGAACTCGTTCGTTCTTGAGTCCACGACTCACGTTTTCTATGTTCTCTTACATTCTTATGAAACCCTACACGTTTGGGTTCATTTACTAACTTTCTAATTCTCGTTTATCTTTTACAAAAATTTCGCCATAACTTCGTTATAGCTCAGTTTTAATCCATTCTTCAAGAACGTTTCTAACGTTCCTAACCAAGCAATAAGCAACTAACTTATACGCGATGGTTTTAAACTTGTTCATCAACAATAGTTATCCTACGATGGTTTTAAATTTGTCCATCAACAACGTTCTTCGCGTTCTTCGCGTTCTTCGCGTGTTCTTTGTTTTTAATCGATATTTTGGATTACGATTTCACTTTTTTTTGGAATTTGATGTTATAGAACATCATTCCTTACTTATTTGACCTACTCATTCATAAGATTCATTCGGATCGCTCAAAATCCTTACGAATCTTATACTTCCTTAAGAAATTTATAAACTAAATTTCTAATTCTTATTTCTTTGTTTTCTCATGAATTCAACCACATGAAATCATTCTTAACTTTATATACTACTGATCTTCATTAAGTTATGTTTTTGAACATATTAAACTTAAAGAAAAAAATGAGATGAAACTAGGGTTCGGATTACCGTTCTTCTTTAATCTTGTTCCGTCGGACAAAGCGTTTACTCGGGCAAGCTTTTCCTCATCCTTTTCCTCTCTTCCCCCATCGGAACTCTCTCTCTCTCTCTCTCTCTCTCTCTCTCTCTCAAGGTTGTAGGATTTTTCTAAATCCCAAAATAATGAAATGAGCTTCCTATTTATAGAAAATCAAGGCTAGGGGCATTTTGGTCTTTTCTGAAAGTAGTATGCACACAAGCCAATCATGTTTGATGATAAAGCATATACTTTGTAACAATCTTATTCATTTATTAATAAAAAGTATTAATTTATTAAAGGCTTTTAATTATCTACATGATCTTTGTTTTATAATATGTGATAAACCCATATAGTTTTAAGCAATGCTTTTAGAATAATGATGATGATCATTCTAATGAGATCTAAATTCTTAGAAAGCTTAAAACTAAAATAGTTCCCAATCATTGGATTACTAAATTGGGGATTAGTGAATCGGATAGATTGGTACATACGTTGTTTGCTCGTTGGATGAGGATGATTGATCTCGTGATCATTTGTGTGGAACACTAAAAAGCAAGTATGTAGGTGCTTATTAGAGAATAAGTTCACTTTGAGCATTGGCTCGCTAAGGAATACCTAATGGAGTTTTATTGCACTGTCAATAGGAATTTCTGTAGTGATAGTAAGTACAAGTAATCCTTGGACTTGAGATCATCATAGTATCTTGTGTATGATGAGTTATACTTTGACTTATTCCTTAAGACCCTTAGGGTATATCAAAGGTATGCTTGGGTATAATAAGTTGTACATGGAGATAATGTATGATCAATAAAGAATCTACCACTTCTAATAAAAGAAGAGAAATGTCCTATGTGATTCGATAAATGACAACCCAGTGAGTCCTTGGTTAATAGAATGAAATTAGAAAGGAGTTTCTAATTTGCATTATTTGAGTTGTGCATTTAAGGATCAAAATACATATAATTAAATAAAATAAGACTTGTGATAATTCCATGTCTTATATTTAATTGGGACATTGTATGGTGGAAGGATTGAATTGTACGGTAACTATTTACTCAAAGGTTCTTTAATGATTAATGTTGAAATCTATATTATCTCGGAAAGTCGTTGATCATTAGGGAGGCTTATCCCTATTGTAGAATAAATATTATTTATTTAAATAAATTAATTGTTTAATTTATTTATTTAAATAAGATTAGAATTGTTCTAATTGATTTATTCACAATAGGTTTAATATGGAGAACCTAAAGGGTCACACCATAAAAGGAAGAATAATTATTTAAGAAGTTAATGGCATAATCGTAATAATATGTTAAGTATATTTAATTTAATCTATGGTGATAGAATAAATTAAATAGCTTAATATTTATTATTTAATATTTTAGAAATATTAAATATAAATTAATAAGAGGAGTCTTATTAATATTATTACAATTATTATTATTTTAATTTCTAAAAGAGTTTAGGAATTAATTTAATATAAGTACTCTCATTTATTCCTAATTGGATTAGGAAGGAAAATTAGTTAAAGGAGTTTAATTAATTATCCCTAATAAGATTAGGGAGCTTAATTAATTAAAAGAATTAATTAATTAAAACCCAATTCCTTAATTGTTAAGGTGGGTTGCCCACATCTATAAATAAGAGGAGTCTTATTATGGGTGGTATGGGTTGTTGATTTTTCAACATACGTAATAATTCCAATTGTTGGGAGAGTACACCCTTTCTATAGAGATAGAAAAACTAGGGTTTAGCCAACCACCCTTCTTCTTGAATTTTCTTCTTCCTTGGTGGATCACCTCTAGAGGCCAAACATTTGGGTGGCTAACGTTGATCAAAGGAAGGAACCAAACCCGGTGGATTCAAGATTGAACGCGAAAGGATTTGGAGGTGAACTTGTACCTGAGGAAGCTTGGATCTTCAAGGGTATGATTCTTATTCATATCTTTTCGTTTAATTAATAATTGTGCATAAAGGGTGATCCGGGTATATGGTTTGTAATAATTTTTTTTAAACTCTGATTTTACCACGCTTCCGCTAATTTTATGCAATTTGATTGCGTTATGAATATTACAAACCTAACAGTGGCATCAGAGCCAAACCTTTTTGCGAATTATTAATTATTTTAATTTGATATGTATATTGATATGTGTTTAGAACAATTTTATTGGGCATAATTTTTATTGTATAAAATTTAAAATAATAAAAAAAAGGCTGCATACGAAAATCCGTAAGTGCATGATATAATGTAAGATTGAAATATATTTTTTGGGAAGCACTTGACGAATTCAAGAAGCAGAACAAGTGATTCACGACACCAGCAATAAAAAATCTGCTTACCGAATGGTGATGGGTCACTACTACTTTCCTATTCCATTTCCACGTGATCAAGCTGTGGGAGAAAAAAAAAATTGATTCATGCTGCTTATATGATTTTAAAATGTCACATGCTGGCCTGCACGGAACTAATAAAAAAAAAAAAAAATATTTCGGCAGAACTCTAACTTGGAGCAGCACGGATTTCAAAAGAATATATATTCTTAATTATTATATAATTAAAATAAAAGTTTATTTTAATTTTAAAATAAAAGGTTTATTTTAATATTAAAATATAAAGTTTTATTTTTATTTTAAATAATTTTATAATTAAAATATAAGATTTATTTTAATTTTAAAATTAGAATTTCATGCTAACTAATTAGAGTTAGAATTGGATTCCATGCTAACTAATTGGAGTTGAAATTGGATTTCATTTTTCCTAAAATAAAGGAGTTTATTTGTGAATAGGGAAGTAAATCCATCTTTACTTAAATAAAGGAGTTTGTTTAGATATGAAATAAGATTTCATATTATTCAAAATAAAAGAGTTTATTTGTGAATAGGAAAGAAAATTCGTGTTTCCTTAAATAAAGGAGTTTATTTAAATATGGAATAAGATTTCATATTATTCAAAATAAAGGAGTTTATTTGTGAATAGGAAAGAATATCCGTGTTTCCTTTAATATTTTTATTACATGGAATTGGATTCCATAATTAATTAAAATAAAAGAGTTTATTTTAATTAAAGATTTTTTTTACATGGAATTGGATTCCATAATTAATTAAAATAAAGGAGTTTATTTTGATTAAAATTTTGATTAAAATAAAATAGTTTATTTTATTCAAAATTGGATAAATTAAAATAAAATAGTTTTATTTTGATTTAAATTTGGATTAAAATAAAGGAGTTTATTTTGATTCAAAAATTAGATTTTATACTAACTAAATTTGCCCATTAAATGATATCAATATATATATTAAATGTTTATTATTCATAAGATGAATGTTATTTATTGATGCATATGGTGATGTGTATGATAATAAATGGGATTGATTATGGACTATTGACCCGATGTGATTGGATTTTATTTTAGTTGGATGCATGAATGTATGGGTTTTATTAAATGGGAATTCTGCGTACCTCGTCTTTCTAATTTTTTCTTAATGTAAATTCTATCTCCTCCTATGTACTTCCCTCGATTTAGCGATCAAGGTTTCTATTTATTTTAAAATAGTTTTGTAATAGGAATATTTAGAATTAATTTTGAAGAATTAGAGATCAAGGACAAGGAGGCGCTTGAAGACCCGTTTGTAATGGAGTCAAGGGTTTAAATGTAATAGTTATATTTAAATATTATTTCTTGCACCCCTAGGGTTTGACCTTTTGGTTCACTTGGTGGCTCTAGTGAACCAAACTAGAATAAAAGTCCATAATCAATCCGGGTAGAATATAGTATTCTATATGTGCATGCTTATACTATATATATATTATATATTATAAACATGCTTAGCATGTTAATTAATATAATGACGCGTATTTTATATATATATGCATCGCCGCTAAACAAGATGAGACAAATTAATAACAAACCCTCAATTTTTATATTAAGTCCTAAGTGTTCAAAGATATTTGGAATATCGAACATCGCCTTCTAGCATGATAAAATTAATAGAGTATTAAATATTTAATATGAGTTTGTTGTGTCACCACAAGGCAAGTATTAAGTATTTAAGATGTTAATTTATCACATTTGATGCTTATAAAGAAAATTGAACAATATTGTTTTGTTGTGTCACCACAAGGATGATATTTTCTTTTTGAATATATGGAGTGCTAGGTTGGACTTAACTTGGATAATTTTGATTGGATGTGCCACCACTTGATCAAAATAATCTAAGAGGCAAAATCTGAGGAGTTGCATAGTTGATGTAATTGACAAAAGTTGTCTACCTATTTATTTATATATAGTTTGTTGTGTCACCACAAGGCTATATACATTTGAAATGGGATCCTTATTCTCACTAGCTAATCTTTAATTAGATTTTGCCGAACTATATAAGTGAGGTAATATAGTTTGAAGAAAATAGTGGGAGATACCAATTTAAAAACAAGACCTAAATTATTTTGGTAATTAATAAAAGAATGTATGTTAAAATGTTGTTAATTACAAATTCATTTCTGAGAATTTTACAATGTCTAAAATTACTATCACTCTGAAGCATATTAGATGCTAAATTAACGAGGAATCGAATTAAGCGGATTGGTTAAGGAATTTGAGAATAGTTCTCATGGTGAAAAGCTATCTTATGTCCTTAATACGCCTATCCCTACAATGGTTGCGCATAATGCCTACGAGAAAGACATTGCTACTTTTAGAAAGTGGCAAGATGATGCACTGATTGGCTCAATGCATCATGCTCGCATCCATGAGTAACTAGCTTCGGCACAAGATGAAACTATGGATGCACCTACTATATTTCCCGCACATCAAGTAGTTGATGGTGAGGAAAGTAGGATCGATAGATATCGAGATATCTAAGGAGCTCTTCCGATCTAGAATGGCCAATGGCACTATAGTATGCATAAAAAGTTCTTAACATAATCAATTTGATTGATCAATTAGACATTTGGTTTTGTCATGGATGGAGAGTTGAGCAAGATTTGATCTTGCACTCACTCCGGACTCCTTTCACAATTGTTGTGAATTTTTCATATGAACAAGCTAGATATCGCCTTCATTTGATTTGCTTAACATATTGAAAATGTTGAGAGTCACTTTCAACCAAGAAAAACAAAGTCTTCTTGGTAGGGGCCAAAGGATCTTCCGAAAAGAAGAACGATTCAAAGAAGGTATATAGAAAGGCAAAAACAAAGGATAATAAGAACAAAAGCGTCACGGATAGCAAAGGAGTTTGCTTCCACCGCAATAAGCCTGGACACCTTTGGAAATAAAGCTGCGAGAAGCATCTTGCAGAGGCTAACCAAAGAAGCTTAGTGAAGTTTTGATTATAATACAATTTTGTTCATGATTGAAATAAATTTTTCTTTAAGTCGAGGTTCTACTTGGGTATTGGATACCGACTTTGGTTATCATAAATATAGATTAATGAAAGGACCAAAAGTAAGTAGAAAGCTAAACAAATATAAGTAATCCTATATGCGGGAAATGTAACAAAGGTTGCTACATTAGCCATAGAAACTTATAATTTAACAATGCCTGAGGCAAATCTATTAAGTCAATAAGTCGTTATTGTATTCCAGTTCTTGTTAAAAATATTATTTCCATTTTATTGTTGGACAATGAAATCTTTGGTATTATAATAAAGAACAATTGTTGTTCTATTTATAATAATAATGTTTTGTATAGAACTGGAATATTACTTAATAAATTTTGTATACTTGACTTACATAAAAATTATTTTGTAAATTGAACAAACTAGTATAAGAAAAGGAGATGATCATTCAAAGAGTTGAATGTGTGTATTTGCTGAAATACAAGTGTGAATTATTTGAAAGGTTCAAAGAATTCAGAAGTGAAACAAATTGACAAAGTTTTAAGATTCTTTGATTAGATCAAGGAATAAATACTTGTGCAATAAGTTTCTAGATCATCTCAAATGGTTTTCTCATAATGGACACATCGATCTGTGATAATTGATTGATGTATCTAAATGAAAAATCGTACCTTGTTGGACATAGTGCGATCCATAATGATTTTACCGAGCATTCCGGTATCCTTACAGGATCATGTCCTAGAAATGGTATTTGCATATCTCTGAAAATGGTAACCTCAAAATCCGCCCCAAGACTCCATAAAAGTTATGGATGGGGAGGATTCCTAATCTTAAGTATGTTAAGATAAGGGGTTGTCCAACTTATGTGAAAAGGTTTCAAAGGATAAGCTTGGGACAAGATTTGACAAGTGTCGTTTTGTGGGACATCCTAAAGTAAGTTTAGGGTATATGTTCTATAATCCTACTTAGCTAAAGGTGTTTGTTACGAAACATGTTGCCTTCTAAGATAAAGGTGTTTATCATTGAAGGGCTAGTGGGAGGATAATAGATCTTGAAGAGTTCAAGAACCACAAAATACTATAAGTCAAATAAGAGGAACCTGTAGATAGACCTATTGTACCACAACCGAATCGTAAATCTGGAATAGTACTGAAGATACCCAGGAGGTATGGATTCATCATGGATGATGATGATGAGGTACGCATCATAAAAGATGATGATCCAGAGTTACATACGATGAGGTAAGAGTTCTAGTATGTACAAAAGGGTCAGTGGGAGCATCGTGACATTCCTAATATTATATGTTGATATACTACGGATAAGGAATGACATACTAATGCTAAAATCAGTAATGATAAAGTTGTCTAAACATTCCTCCATGAATGATTTGGTAGAGTATCATTATTGGGGATGCAAATCTATATAGATAGATTTAAAAGGATGCTCAACTTAACCCGAGGAATATATTCATTTGATGCTAAAGTCGTTTAGCATGGCAAACTCAAGAGATGTCTCATGTTGATGAGCCATGGAGTGTATCTCTTAATAGTCCCCATAGACTCCAAAAGAGAGAGATCGCATGAGTGACAATCATGTATATGATGAAATATACGAGACCGATGTTGATCGGTCATATTTCGAGAAGATCAACGTAAGGCGTTGAAAAACATCTTAAAGTTCTTAACTTAAGCACTAAGGATGTGAACATACATGGTGGGTCTAAATTAAAACTAGAGGGCTTTACAGACTCAAGTTTTTCAGACAGACCAAGATGACAGAAAATCCACTTTAAGGTAAAGTGTTACCTTGAATAGTGGTGCAATGAATTGGAAAGGTTCCAAACAGCAAAGAGTTGTTGGTTTAGTGATAAAGACAAAGTATATAGCTATAAATGAAGCTGCAAGTTGATTGTTTGGATTAAAAGTTCATTACAGAACTAGGAATAGTTCTAAGTCTCATCTTGGATCTAAACATGTGTTGTGGCACTTTCATTTGATTATTAGAATCATTGAAGATGGGAAATCACTATAGAGATAGTGGACTCTCATGAACAACATTACATATCCATTAACTAAAGCTTATCCAAATGCGCAGGATAATCGTCACTTAGAGAAGAAGAGTATAAGATACCATGACGATTGGCTTTAGTGCAAGTGGGAGATTGAAAGTAGTATGCACACAAGCCGATCATGTTTGATGATAAAGCATATACTTTTGTAACAATCTTATTCATTTATTAATAAAAATTATTAATTTATTAAAGGCTTTTAATTATCTACATGATCTTTGTTTTATAATATGTGATAAACCCATAGTTTTAAGCAATGCTTTTAGAATAATGATGATGATCATTCTAATGAGATCTAAATTCTTAGAAAGCTTAAAACTAAAATAGTTCCCAATCGTTGGATTACTAAATTGGGGATTAGTGAATCCGGATAGATTGGTACATACGCTGCTTGCTCATTGGATGAGGATGATTGATCTCATGATCATTTGTGTGGAGACACTAAAGCAAGTATGTAGGTGCTTATTAGAGAATAAGTTCATGAGCGTGGCTCGCTAAGGAATACCTAATGGAGTTTTACTTGCTGTCGATAGGAATTTCTGTAGTGATAGTAGTACAAGTAATCCTTGGACTTGAGATCATCATAGTATCTTGTGTATGATGAGTTATACTTTGACTTATTCCTTAAGACCCTTAGGGTATATTAAAGGGTATGCTTGGGTATAATAAGTTATACATGGAGATAATGTATGATCGATAAAGAATCTACCACTTCTAATAAAAGAAGAGAAATGTCCTATGTGATTCGATAAATGACAACCCAAAGTAGTCCTTGGTTAAGGCGAGAATGAAATTAGAAAGGAGTTTCTAATTTGCATTATTTGGAGTTGTGCATTTAAGGATCAAAATACATATAATTAAATAAAATAAGACTTGTGATAATTCCATGTCTTATATTTAATTGGGACATTGTATGGTGGAAGGATTGAATTGTGCGGTAACTATTTACTCAAAGGTTCTTTAATGATTAATGTTGAAATCTATATTATCTGGAAAAGTCGTTGATCATTAGGGAGGCTTATCCTATTGTAGAATAAATATTATTTATTTAAATAAATTAATTGTTTAATTTATTTATTTAAATAAGATTAGAATTGTTCTAATTGATTTATTCACAACCTAGGTTTAATATGGAGAACCTAAAGGGTCACACCATAAAAGGAAGAATAATTATTTAAGAAGTCAATGGCATAATCGTAATAATATGTTAAGTATATTTAATTTAATCTATGGTGATAGAATAAATTAAATAGCTTAATATTATTATTTAATATTTTAGAAATATTAAATATAAATTAATAAGAGAGTCTTATTAATATTATTACAATTATTATTATTTTAATTTCTAAAAGAGTTTAGGAATTAATTTAATATAAGTACTCTCATTTATTCCTAATTGGATTAGGAAGGAAAATTAGTTAAAGGAGTTTAATTAATTATCCCTAATAAGATTAGGGAGCTTAATTAATTAAAAGAATTAATTAATTAAAACCCAATTCCTTAATTGTTAAGGTGGGTTGCCCACATCTATAAATAAGAGGAGTCTTATTATGGGTGGTATGGGTTGTTGATTTTTCAACATACGTAATAATTCCAATTGTTGGGAGAGTACACCCTTTCTATAGAGATAGAAAAACTAGGGTTTAGCCAACCACCCTTCTTCTTGAATTTTCTTCTTCCTCGGTGGATCACCTCTAGAGGCCAAACATTTGGGTGGCTAACGTTGATCAAAGGAAGGAACCAAACCCGGTAGATTCAAGATTGAACGCGAAAGGATTTGGAGGTGAACTTGTACTTGAGGAAGCTTGGATCTTCAAGGGTATGATTCTTATTCATATCTTTTCGTTTAATTAATAATTGTGCATAAAGGGTGATCCAGGTATATGGTTTGTAATAAATTTTAAACTCTGATTTTTACACGCTTCCGCTAATTTATGCAATTTGATTGCGTTCTTGAATATTACAAACCCAACATTTTCATCCCCTAACCTCCTTACTATTCCAAACTTAGCCACCAAGTTTACTTGGTGGCCAAGTGGCCTCCCCACCTCCTTAAGTAGCTTCCCTTGGAAGCTTCGTGCTTCCGTCTTGTGGAATTCGTCTGACAGTTTTTAAAAACTGCGATTCTCGGAATCCAAATATTTTTGGATATTTCGCCTTTCCTTTACTGATTAAATATTATGTATTCTTCGGATTTCTTAAAAAATAAAAAACACTTTTTGACATTAAGCATTTTTCTTCACGTTTTACCCTAACGTAGCTAAACGAGTGAAAAGTACATAACAGTACTTTTCGTTATTTTTATTTTATTTGATTTCTGCACGTTTTTCGAGAAAAACTTTTATCGGCTTACTTAACATTTCACGATTTATTATCATCAAATCTTTTGACGGAATGTCATTTCAACATACCGAACTCTTAGAACGGCTTAGGTTATTCAAACCCTAACCCTTAGGGCTTCGTCGGATGAATAGTGCCTATTTCGTCTTTTTCCCCAGAAATATTTTTTTTCCCGAAAAATTTTCATTTTCTTCTTGAAAATTCCTACTCGTTCAGTCTAGCTCATAGCCAGAATCCTCCCGATTAATAATCATTCTAGGTTATAGAACGATTAATAAACACATAGCACAGAATAGTATTAAAAAAATTCATTTTATTAATAACTAATTCTTTAACTCTTAAATTCTGGACAATCCAATTTTCTGGGTTTTCACATTCTCCCTCCCTTATAAAAATTCCGTCCTTGGAATTTCTTAAAAACCAAACCCTTACCCGGGTTCTCACAATCTCCCCTTCTTCACAGAATTTCGTCCTCGAAATTTTAGCTTACTCATCTTCTCAACTTCTCTTCATAGAAGTTCTTATCTTTCATACATTCCCTACCCTTCATAACTTATCAAGAATCATGAAGTGAAAGGAATAACTAGGAATATATGGATTCCTTTAAAACATTTCATACTTTTGCTGAGGGGTCAAATCGACCATGAACTCATACTAGGTTAAACAGCCTCTTGCCATAAACATTTATTACACGGTAAGTTTACAATCACAAAGAAGGTAAACTACATCTTCCATACGTAGGTGATCAACCTATCGTATCACCCCATTTCAGGGTATGTTCACCTCAGACTTAATCATTAGATTCTGCACCAAAGCAATTTGGTTCGGCATAGCTCATCAAAGAAAGCTCGATTTTCTTTAATCATAACATACCATTCATCTTAGCCAAATCAAGTAGCTTAGACCATACCAATAAATTAGACATCAACTTGAATCATTCGTCTAGTCAACTCGTTTGACATCGACTACTTCTTTAAATTATTTCACAATACAGCAAAACATTCCATGACGTCATGATATCGCACTTTTTACAGTACGTTGAGGACTTCGTTAGTTTATGACTTCGTCATTATACATCATACCATAGCGGGTTGTTGATCCTAAGATCACTTCCAACACTAGGTTCAGTTGCATTAATAACTCCATCCTTTTACCATCTTTGCATCAAATGCACTGATGATATAAAATTCATTTTGATATTTTAAATCAATTTATGTCTAGCCAAATCAACTAGCATAGACATATCAAGAATAGTTCTTTTAAAATCCATTGGTTCCAAAAATTGAACCAATTCTTTCATTTTCCAAAACGCGCACATCAGCACGATTTCAAGAAACTTCGAAATCTAGCATAGCTAGCTGACTTGGAATATCCTATTCTCCATCTTCCTTTATTGTCTTACTTATGACAATACTTAATCTTCTCTATCACCTTCAATGTTAAGTCTACTGAAAATAACTCGTTTTCAGTCTAAACATTCCTATACCTTAGTACAGTCCATCAACTTACCACACATTATGAGTTCAGGAACTTTCCACAATAATATAAGCTTAAGAACTATCCCAGACAGACCATAGGCATCCATTCGCTGAGATGTTCAAAAACATACTATATAATTATGAGTCACGAACTTACCATAAGTATGAGTTTCAAGAACTCGCACCTACCTTATCGTTCTCTACCTATCAAGTATATACATGAGAAAAGATTCACCTTCTCGTCACATACATCTCTTGTAGCGACCAATTCCAATGATTATCATTGTAATAAATCGAGTGGTTGTTACACCAAGCACAAACCTCTGCCCATACAAAGATTCATACAACTCAGCTATCACATGAGTCCTCAATTGAAATCTTACAACTTCTAACTTTCTCTTTACTTAATCTGAATTTTCTTTAATTCAGTATACTATCCTTCTACAACTCAATCTGAGTTCTTCTTCCCATACTACTTTGTAGTACCATTCATTCATAGCATTGGCTATAAATCATTCATCGTTTAACAGCTCACCTGTTACTACTATTTACCAAGATCACGTGGTGATCTTCTTATTCTTCTCTCTACGATTATAGTCTTAGGTACTCATACCTAAGATTTATAACCTAACAGCTCTGATACCAACCTATAACGCCTCAAAATCCGGTCTATTTTCACATCCGGATTTCGTATGTCACGATCTCATCTTCTTCCAAACATACATCATTATATAGCTAAATATAACAACATACATCCTCAAATCCCAAGTTCTAAAACCTTAAAACCTCTTTCATTACAAATAATGATAATTACATTATTCTTTACATCTTGTACAAGTGACTTTTATCCGCCACCAAGGATACATAATCATTCATTAAACTATTCTATAGTTTAATTCTATCATTCTATATTACAAGTCTTCGCTTGATCTTCACGCACATTCATATAATGAATGGCACTTCTTCTGGATACCGATCAACTTGATCTTTCTGGGATCCTTAAGTTCTTTCTAACATCGTTCACTGAAAATATTTTTATTTAAAACAAGTGTGAGCATTCAATTGCTCAGCAAGTCATAGCAGTTGAACAAACAACTTCAAGAATTTAAACATTCTTTTCAAACTTCAATAACCGAACAAAGGTTATGAAGCAGCTTAAATAATAGGAATAATCTCGATTCCTATCATTTTAAAACATTAGTCACATTCACTTTGAAATACTTTCATTCTCTACTCTCTTTCATACACATTCCGTCTGGCTAGAATCAATAGCCCAGACTTAACAATAACGGTTCATGTATAAACAGAACATGCTCATATTGAACAGTTCAATCACGAACCAGTTCATATCATAGAAACACCGAAGTGTTCACATTGTGGCACAAGGCCTCATACGTTCTACCACCTTGTACAAATATCACACATTCGCACATAGACAGAACTTCTCAAGTTCAACATCTGAGAAGTTTTAGAAACTAGCATTCATTTAAAATCTGAATGAAGTTAGGAAACTTGCCTTACGCACAGCTACATCTTATAGTTTACGCTGAACTGCTCATTCCAATTCCTATGTAGCACATAAGGAAATAACACATACACCAATTAGTCATATACTTGACTTTACACATTGGTTTACTTAACTTTACTTCTTAGGGTTCGCGTTCTTACAAACTAAGTTTACGCGACCAACTTCCTTTATCGGTTAACGGCTTTATGACATACGGAGATGTCTTACTCAATACGTTCATCATCTTTGATGATTTACATTCTTATCTTCTTCTTATACTTTCCTAGGACTCAGCACACATCATGTCTTTGCTAGTAGTCCATATGGTACTCTGAGTGGTTTCCCACAAATAACCAATAAACAAGTTTCCGTTTCATCTCAACTGCCCATAACAGTGAGTTAGATCGGTTACCAGTTTTGTATATACCTTCGCTCTCTGAAGGAATTGTTTAGCCCAGCTCCCATATGTCAACCATCAAAGGTTATGATTGTACTATAACCTAAATTCATTATAACTTATCCGAACTATTAACTATAATGTTCATTAAGTCAATTTCTTATTCCTTACGGCTTTCTGACAAATAAATGTCATACCTCAGGATTCATTCATCAATGTCTAAGTCATACAGTCTTTTGTATACTCAGGACGATCATTCAATATTCATTCTACGCAATTATAGCGTTAAGCATTTTATGTTACCTTATTCTTATCTTACAACGTCCGATTCATTTAACTCGAAATGTTATTCATTACCCTATTTAATCAACGTTTAAGGAATCACAATTAGCAATTCCTCACGTTCGTTTCATTGTGACTATGGTTCCCGGACATTGGTTCCGTAATCCACGTCTACATTCTTTATCTTTTAATCTTTTCGTTCAACCTTCATCAAAGGTTTAATACACTTTATAAAGTGTTACGTTAGTTGAACTATATGTTCATATTTCTTTCTTGCACATCCCCAGTAATTGATCAGTAAAAATCTCATTTTTGGGCATTGCCCTGCACTCATGACCTTCTCTTTCTTTCGTGCTGCGATGCCACTTAGCAGTAGCTAATAGCCCGAGCTCGTGATGCGACGCCGGTCCCCAAGGCACGACTCGCGTTGCAGCGCCAAGCATGAAACCTAAAAAAAAATTTCTAAGTCTTTTACAAGCTTGAGACGCTAACTTTAAAATCTCATATCTTATTCGTTATAACTCAGAACGAGGTTGTTCAAAAGCCATTTTCTTCCTTATCTTATGTACTTCGATTACCCTCAGACAGAACTTTGTTCTCAATCCGTTAACATGCCATTCAATTGGCTTAATCTACGTTCTTCGTTCGTTTTACATTTTTAACGTTCTTCGTTCGTTCGTCCGTAATTCGGTCATCCGAACTCAGAACTCGTTTGTTCTTGAGTCCACGACTCACGTTTTCTATGTTCTCTTACATTATTATGAAACCCTACATGTTTGGGTTCATTTACTAACTTTTTAATTCTCGTTTATCTTTTACAAAAATTTCACCATAACTTCGTTATAGCTCAGTTTTAATCCGTTCTTCAAGAACGTTTCTAACGTTCCTAACCAAGAAATAAGCAACTAACTTATACGCGATGGTTTTAAACTTTTCCATCAACAACAGTTATCCTACTATGGTTTTAAATTTGTCCATCAACAACGTTCTTCGCTTTCTTCGCATGTTCTTCGCGTGTTCTTCATTTTTAATCGATATTTTGGATTATGATTTCACTTTTTCTTGGAATTTGATGTTATAGAACATAATTCGTTACTTATTTGACCTACTCATTCATAAGATTCATTCGGATCGCTCAAAATCCTTACGAATCTTATACTTCCTTAAGAAATTTATAAACTAAATTCCTAATTCTTATTTCTTCATTTTCTCATGAATTCAACCACATGAAATCATTCTTAACTTCATATATTACTGATCTTCATTAGGTTATGTTTTTGAACATATTAAACTAAAAGAAAAAAATGAGAACAAACTAGGGTTCAGATTATCGTTCTTCTTTAATCTCGTTCCGTCGGACAAAGCGTGCACTCGGGCAAGCTTTTCCTCTTCCTTTTCCTTTCTTCCCCCATCCAAACTCTCTCTCTCTCTCTCTCAAGGTTGAAGGATTTTTCAAAATTCCAAAATAATGAAATGAGCTTCCTATTTATAAAAAATCATGGCTAGGGGCATTTTGGTCTTTTCACCCCCTAACCTCCTTACTATTCCAAACTTATCCACCAAGTTTACTTGGTGGCCAAGTGGCCGCCCCACCTCCTTAAGTAGCTTCCCTTGGAAGTTTCGTGCTTCCGTCTTGCGGTATTCGTCCGACAGTTTTTAAAAACTGCGATTCTCGGAATCCAAATATTTTTGGATATTTCGCCTTTCCTTTACCGATTAAATATTACGTATTCTTCGGATTTCCAAAAAACTGAAAAACACTTTTCGACATTAAGCGTTTTTCTTCACGTTTTACCCTAATGTAGCTAAACGACTGAAAAGTACATAACGGTACTTTTCGTCGTTTTTATTTTATCCGATTTCTGCACATTTTTCAAAAAAACTTTTATCGGCTTACTTAATATTTCACGATATATTATCATCAAATCTTTCGACGAAATATCATTTCGACATACCGAACTCTCAGAACGGCTTAGGTTATTCAAACCCTAACCCTTAGGGTTTCGTCGGGTGAATAGTGCCTATTTCATCTTTTTCCCCAGAAATATTTTTGTTCCCGAAAAATTTTCATTTTCGTCTTGAAAATTCCTACTCATTCAGTCTAGCTCATAGCTAGAATCCTCCCGATTAATAATCATTCTAGGTTATAGAACGATTAATAAACACATAACATAGAATAGTATTAAAAAAAATTCATTTTATTAATAACTAATTCATTAACTCTTAAATTCTGGACAATCCAATTTTCTGGGTTGTCACAGGCCCGCAGTGCATTGATGGACAGTTGTTGGCATGATCATGACCATTGATGAATACACGAATATCCTTGGCCCGTAGTGCATGGATAATTTATGGTTGTGATACTAATGAATATCCTTGGCCGTAGTGCAGGGATGATGTAGATTGTTTATTAAGCTGAGTCCTAGCGATAAAAGTGATGAAAACCTTTTAAATCATAAAAGATAGTAGATTTTATTCTCTACTTGACTCTTTTAATGGATTGTTTGTTTCGCTGCAGTTAAACTTGATGTTTGTTATATTGTATCAGTTTAACACTGTTGAAGGCTAACGATAATTTATTCTGCATTATCTTAGTCATAATATTTCTTACTGGGCTAGTTGAGCTCACCCTTTTACTTTCATTATTCTCTTCAGGAAATGAGAACGTAGCAGGGACTAGTCGGGGAACGGAGTGACGGTCCAGATGATAGCATTAGTAGTCCTCACTATTCTATGAAATAGGGTGATAATAAATGTATTGAGGACTTATTTTGAGTTTAAATACTGTCTAGAAGACAATATTTGTATTAAAACTCACAGCTTATGTTGTATATTTAAGATTGTATTTGTATTCTGTATCATGTATTTGGCGACTCATAATAGGTGATGTATACCTATTTTGGGGGCGTCCCAGTTAAACTATTGAAATACCCGGTGGTAAAAGTACAGTAATACGCGTTGTTGCATAGTAGCACACGATATTGATTATTGATGCTTACGTGAGAAGTCACTCAGTTATACTCAATTATTGTTATAGTAATTGCTGCATAGTATCTCACGTTATTTGATTCAATTATTGTCAATATTTTATATTATTAAATCAATAATTGAAATGACAAGTTATTTATATTATTATTTGCATAATTAATAATGTCTAGAAAGTTCTTTCGAGAAAAGGGGTTTGGTCACCTAATTGCGTGCCAATAGGGAAAAATCCTTATCGGAAAGCCCCCTCTTTCCTGGGAACGATCTGGTTGTTAATATTGCAGATTATAATAATGATGAATAAATGTTGTTAAAAATATTGAGGGGATTTTTATGAAGTATTTGTTATAAATTTTGGCATATTATTTGGACCCCCACTTACCCATTTTTCAAAATAATCGGTAGAAAGTTATTCAGTATATATATATATTTATTAAAGGTGGGGGCCACATGTGGGGCCCACGTGTTGTTGAATTTTTTTTTAGTGGGGGGGGGGGGAAACTTGATGAAAATTTGTCACGGGAGACATTTTTGTTATTATATATAAATATATATTATAATAAGTTTTGTTTTTTTTAATGAAAAATAGAATATATTATATTTTATTATGTATAGTGTTTGCATAGTGTCTGCATAGTAAATGCATAGTAACAATTTAGAAAATCAGACGCTTTTGTTCGGCGCCCGTGAAGAAGAAAAAAAAAAGAATATTGTGCGTCCGTGATTTTATTTTCTAAATAGTATCTTTCTATTCTTCTATAAATAGGATGCTTAGTTTAGAATTGAAAATCACACCATAATCAGAGAATTCTTCTTCTATAATATTGAGCATATTTCTTTAGAGTTTTGAGAAGCTTTGAGCGTAGAAAATAGTGAAAGTTTTCTTCAAAATGGAATACTCTTCTTTTTAAGGTAAGGGATATTATTTTTGTTCAATACTCGTAAGAAATAATATTTTCTTCCATACTCTATAGTATGTAAATAATATTATTTCGTTTTAAATTTTGAATTCTATACTTATTTTGTTAAGTTTTGGCTTCTATACTCCATGAAATTAGTAGAATATCCTTGAAATTTGCGCTTCATCCAGTATCTTTTCATGAAAATATTATTCTGAGCATTCTTTTTTAACTTTTTCATGCCGGAGTACTATTTATGAGGTACTATTCATAGGGTACTATTCACTCAGTTACTATTCACTCGAGGTACTATTCATGATAAAAATTGATTTCTTTTCAGTCCAAATCATTTTTGATACAATATTATTCTTGAATTTTACTCCACAAAGCAGTATCATGTTGACAATTTGGACATTATTGAATTCTGAATAAATTAAATTATAAAATTATAAATTTATCCTATGCTTTCATTTAATTGAATTCTTATATCATTGTCATCATCCTCATGCTTATATTATTATGAAAGTCATCTTTGGCCCGTAGTGCATAGATGGACTGTTGATTGGTATGATTATGACCAGGGATTATTCGGTATAATCATTACCGTAATGTTACAAATGATGTGGTAAAAGTCCTCGTTGGCCCGTAGTGCATTGAGGGACAGTTGTTAGCATGATCATGACCATTGATTACACGAATATCCTTCGCCCGTAGTGCAGGGATGATTCGATGATGTGGTTTATTTATTAAGCTGAGTCTTAGCGATAAAATTGATGATAAACTTTTTAAATCATAGAAGAGAGTAGATATCATGCTCTACTTGACTCTTCAAATTGATTGCTTGTTTCGTTGCAGTTAAACTTGATGTTTTTTGTATTTTATCAGTTTAACACTTTTGAAGGCTGACGATAATTTATTCTATATTATCTTAGTCATAATATATCTTACTGGGCTAGTTGATCTCACCCTTTTGCTTTTATTGTTCTCTTCAGGAAATGAAAACGTAGCCGGGACTAGTCAGGGAACAGAGTGATGGTCCGAGATGGTTGTTTTAGTAGTCATCACTATTTAGTGTGATAATAAATGTAATGAGGATTGAATTTGAGTTTGGATATTGTCTAGAACACAATATTCGTGTTGAAACTCCCAGCTTATGTTTTTTCGTATTTTACACGACAGTTGTATAATTATGTTATATTTGAATTCTGTAACATGTATTTGGCGACTTAGAATGGGTGTTGTATACCTATTTTGGGGGCGTCACAGTTGGTATCAAAGCTTAGGGATATGATCCCTGGCTAAGATGTGAGACTAGAACTAGGGGGAGAGACGGGGAAATCCTTCGCTAGTATGACCTACCTAAGCTTATTTGTTATTTAATTGGTCGGTTAGAATATAGGGACAATTTGTGGCAAGTTAATTAACCCTTGTTTTGTTGTAGTGTTTGAAAATGACTTACGAGAATGTTGAGATAAGCAATGGAGCACAGGAGACCATTGATTCAGCACAGATTTGAAAGTAGTATGCACACAAGCCAATCATGTTTGATGATAAAGCATATACTTTGTAACAATCTTATTCATTTATTAATAAAAAGTATTAATTTATTAAAGCCTTTTAATTATCTACATGATGCTGTTTTATAATATGTGATAAACCCATAGTTTTAAGCAATGCTTTTAGAATAATAATGATGATCATTCTAATGAGATCTAAATTCTTAGAAAGCTTAAAACTAAAATAGTTCCCAATCGTTGGATTACTAAATTGGGGATTAGTGAATCCGGATAGATTGGTACATACGTTGCTTGCTCATTAGATGAGGATGATTGATCTCATGATCATTTGTGTGGAGACACTAAAGCAAGTATGTAGGTGCTTATTAGAGAAAAAGTTCACTGAACGTGGCTCGCTAAGGAATACCTAATGGAGTTTTACTTGCCCGTCAATAGGAATTCCTGTAGTGATAGTAGTACAAATGATCCATGGACTTGAGATCATCATAGTATCTTGTGTATGATGAGTTATACTTTGACTTATTCCTTAAGACCCTTAGGGTATATCAAAGGGTATGCTTGGGTATAATAAGTTGTACATAAAGATAATGTATGATCAATAAAGAATCTACCACTTCTAGTAAAAGAAGAGAAATGTCCTATGTGATTCGATAAATGACAACCTAGTAGTCCTTGGCCAAGGCAAAATGAAATTAGAAAGGAGTTTCTAATTTGTATTATTTGGAGTTGTGCATTTAAGGATCGAAATACATATAATTAAATAAAATAAAACTTGACGAAGAATTTCTGCCTTATATTTAATTGGGACATCAGATGGTGGAAAGATTGAATTGCATTTAACTATTTACTCAAAGGTTTTTTATGATTAATGTTGAAATCTATATTATCTGGAAAATCGTTGATCGCTAGGGAGGCTTAACTCTATTGTAGAATAAATATTATTTATTTAAATAAATTAATAAATTAATTTATTTATTTAAATAAGATTAGAATTATTCTAATTGATTTATTCACAATAGGTTTAATATGGAGAACCTAAAGGGTCACACCATAAAAGGAAGAATAATTATTTAAGAAGTAAATGGCATAATCATAATAATAAGTTAAATATATTTAATTTAATCTATAGTGATAGAATAAATTAAATAGCTTAATATTTATTATTTAATATTTTGGAAATATTAAATATAATTTAATAAGAGGAGTCTTATTATTAATATTACTATTATTATTATTTAATTTCTAAAGGAGTTTGAGAATTAATTAATAAAAGTACTCTCATATATTCCTAATAAGATTAGGAGGTAAATTAATTAAAAGATTTTAATTAATTATTCCTAATAAGATTGGGAGCATAATTAATTAAAAGAATTTAATTAATTAAAATAATTAAAATAAAACTCAATTCCTTAATTGTTAAGGAGAGTTGTCCACATCTACAAATAAGAGGAGTCTTATTATGGGTGTAGAGTGGTTGTTGACTTTTTCACCATAGACGTGATTCTAACTGTTGGAGAGTACGTTCCTTTTCTATAGAGATAGAAAACTAGGGTTTAGCCAACCACCCTTCTTCTTGAATATTTCTTCTTCCTTGGTGGATCACCTCTAGAGGCCAAACACTTGGGTGGCTAACATTGATCAAAGGAAGGAACTAAACCCAGTGAATTCAAGTTGAACACGAAAAGGATTGGAGGTGAACTTGTACCTGAGGAAGCTCAAATCTTCAAGGGTATGATTCTTATACTTTATCTTTTTCGTTTAATTAATAATTGTGCATAAAGGATGATCCGGGTATATGGTTTATAAAATTTTTAAAACTCTGATTTTCCACGTTTCCGCTTATTTTGTGCAATTTAATTGCGTTGATGAATATTACAAACCTTACAGTGGTATCAGAGCCAAACCGTTATGCGAATTATTAATTGTTTTAATTTGATATGTATATTGATATGTGTTTAAAACAATTTAATTGGGCATAATTTTGTTGTATAAAATTTAAAAAAAAATCGCGAAATCTGTTTTGATTTTTCGGTGATTCACGTGATTCAGATTATTATAATATATATTATAACGTTATATATATGATCACCTGTTAGTTTTTAATTTTAAAAACGAAATCCGTGGCTGATTTTTTTTTAAAAAAACGTTAATCATGTAAAAGGTTAATGTTTTGTTTTAAAGTTAACAAGATTCAAAGAATTGCTTTATTAATGATTACGTGAATTTTTCCAAGGAACGAACCTGCCACGTTTTTGAAAAGGGATATTCCAGGTGCATGATAACATATATTGATGTATATATGATTACGATTATATATATATATATATATATATATATATATATCATAATCCTAAAACGGATAATAGGATAAATATTATATATATTCGGTTATTTATAATATATTATTCTCAATTATTTTATAATTAAAATAAAAGTTTATTTTAATTTTAAAATAAAAGGTTTATTTTAATATTAAAATATAAGGTTTATTTTAATTTTAAAATTGAATTTCATGCTAACTAATTAGAGTTAAAATTGGATTCCATGTTTCCTTAAATAAAAGAGTTTATTTAGATATAAAATAAGATTTCATATTATTCAAAATAAAGGAGTTTATTTGTGAATAGGAAGAGAATCAAGTATTTCTTAAATAAAGGAGTTTATTTAGATATGGAATACGATTTCATATTATTCAAAATAAAGGAGTTTATTTATGAATAGGAAAGAGAATCCGTATTTCCTTAAATAAAAGAGTTTATTTAGATATGGAATAAGATTTCATATTATTCGTAATAAAAAGTTTATTTGTGAATAGAAAAAGAATCGTGTTTCTTTTAAATAAAGGAGTTTTATTTTTTAATTTGAATTGAATTCATAATTAATTAAAATAAATGAGTTTATTTTAATTAAAGATTTTGATTAAAATAAAATAGTTTATTTTATTCAAAATTGGATAAATTAAAATAAAAGAAGTTTATTTTGATTTAAATTTGGATTAAAATAAAGGAGTTTATTTTGATTCAAAAGTAAATTTTATACTAACTAAATTTGCCCATTAAATGATATCAATATATATATTGAATGTTTATTATTCATGAGATGAATGTTATTTATTGATGCATATGGTGATGTGTATGATAATAAATGGGATTGATTATGGACTATTGACCAATGTGATTGGATTTTATTTTAGTTGAATGCATGAATGTATGAGTTTTATTAAATGGGGTATGCGTACCTCGTCTTCTCTAATTTTTTCTTAATATAAATTCTAACTCCCTCCTATGTACTTTTCCTTGACTGCTGATCAAGGTTTTTATTTATTTTAAATAGTTTTGTAATAGGATTAGTTAGAATTATTTTGAAGAATTGGAGATCAAGGAGCAAGGAGCAAGGAGCAAGGAGCAAGGAGGGCTTGAAGACCCGTTTGTAATGGAACCCAGGTTTAAATGTAATAGTTATATTTAAATATTAATTCTTGCACCCCTAGAGTATGACCTTTTGGTTCACTTGGTGGCTCTAGTGAACCAAACTAGAATAAAAGTCCATAATCAATCTAGGTAGAATATAGTATTCTATATGTGCATGCTTATACTATATATATTATATATTATGCAAACATGCTTCGCATGTTAATTAATATGACGAGTATTTTATATATATATATATATATATATATATATATATATATGTGCATGAGCGCTAAACAATATGAGACAAATTAATAACAAACCCCTCAAATATTTTATATTAAGTTGTAACGTTCAAAGATATTTAGATATCGAACGTCGCCTTCTAGCATGATAGAAACAATAGAGTATTGAATATTTAATATGAGTTTGTTGTGCACACACAAGGCAAGTATTAAATATTTAAGATGTTATTTTTATTACATATGATATTTATAAGGAATTGAACATTACTGCTTTGTTGTGCACACAAAAGAGTTGTAGTTTTCTCTTCACTTATATGGAAATGCTGAGTCTGACTTAACTTAAATCATTTTAGTTCGGATGTGCACACACTTGACCATTATGATTTAAGAGGCAAAATACAAGGAGTTACATAGTTGATGTAATTGACAAGAGTTGTCTACCTATTTATTTATATATAGTTTTTTGTGCACACACAAGGCTATATACATTTGAAATGGGATCCTTATTCTCACAAGCATATCTTTAATTAGATATTTCCGAACTATATATATTGAGGGTAATATAGTTTGAAGAAAATAGTGGGAGATACCAATTTAAAACAAGACCTAATTTATTTTTGTAATTAATAAAAGAATGTATGTTAAAATGTTGTTAATTACAAATTCATTTACAGAATTTTACAATGTCTAAATTACTATCACTGCGAAGCATATTAGATGCTAACCGGACCGAATTAAACGGATTAGTTAGAGAAATTAAGAATAGTTTTCACGGCTGAAAAGTTATCTTATGTCCTTAATATGCCTATCCCTGCAATGGTTGCAGACAATGCCTCTGAGGAAGAGATTGCTACTTTTAGAAAGTGGCAAGATGATGCACAGTTGGCTCAATGCATCATGCTCGCATCCATGAGTAACGAGCTTCAGCGTCATCATGAAACTATGGATGCTCTTACTATATTCTTGCATATCAAGTAGTTGATGATGAGGAAAGTAGGACTGATAGATATCAGATATCTAAGGAGCATTTTCGATCTAGAATAACCGATGACACTACAGTACAAACAAAAGTCCTTAACATGATCAATTTGATTGAACAATTAGGACAACATGTTTTGTCATGGATGGAGAGTTGAGCCAAGATTTGATCTTGCAGTCACTCCTAGACTCCTTTCACAATTGTTGTGAATTTTTCATATGAACAATCTAGATATCAGCCTCGCTGATTTTCTTAACATGTTGAAAAATGTTGAGAGTCACTTTTCAACCAAGAAAGACCATGTCTTACTGGTAGGAGCCAAATGATCCTCTGAAAAGAAGAACGATTCAAAGAAGGTAAATAGAAAGGCAAAAACAAAGGATAATAAGAACAAAACTGATACGGATAGAAAAGGAGTTTGCTTCCACTACAATAAACCAAGACACTGGAAAAGAAACTACGAGAAGCATCTTGCAGAGCTAACCAGAAGAAGCTTAATGAAGTTTCGGTTACAAATACAATTTTGTTCATGATTTAAAATAAGTTTTTCTTTAAGTCAAGGTTCTACTTGGGTATTGGATACCGACTTTGGTTATCATAAATATAGATTTATGAAGGGACCAAGCAGAAGTAGAAAGCTAAACAATGATAAGTAATCTTATGTGTGGGAAATGAAGCAAAGGTTGCTGTATTAGCCATAGAAACTTATAGTTTAGCATTGCCTACGGGCAAATCTATTAAGTCAATAAGTTGTTATTGTATTCCAGTTCACGTCAGAAACATTATTTTCATTTTATTATTGGACAATGAAATCTTTGGTATTATAATTAAGAACAATTATTGTTCTATTTATAATAATAATGTTCTGTATAGAACTGAAATATCACTTAATGGATTTTGTGTATTTGACTTACGTGAAAATATATTTTGCAAATTGAATAAACTAGTATAAGAAAAGGAGATGATCATTCAAAGAGTTGAATGTGTGTATTTGCTGAAATACAAGTGTGAATTATTTGAAAGGTTCAAAGAATTCAGAAGTGAAACAAATTGATAAAGTATTAGGATTCTTTGATCGGATCAAGGAGGGAATACCTGTGCAATAAGTTTCTAGATCATTGTTGCCTCTTTTTCAGTTTTAACAAAAGAGCTCTAACTCATGTAAGCATACATGTGTCAACAAGTAATACAGAGTAAGTAGAGTATCGATCCCACAAAGAAAGTTGTCAAATTTAAACTACTATGCATCAATTAAATCACTATATTTATATGCTTAGACGAGTAACTATATTGGTGAAATAATCTAATTGTAAATAACAACTAAAACAAGAATAATAATGGAATAAACCAAATCTGGAAATAATGGGATCCTAACTTCATTTAATATTTCATCCAATTGCCACTATCATGCAAGAATTGTTCACATATCAAAGGAAAGTAGCCAAGAGCACTAATAGAGTCATGCAACTAAACTACATATTAAAATCCGTTAGAATCCCATAATGGAGTTTAGTTCATGACTGAACCAAAAGCCATTATGGGATCAAAGCTAAACATGATCCACAAGCAAACAATTGAAAGATGAAGGATAAAAACGATCAAACCAAATTTAATGTTCAACTCCTCATAAAAATCCAGAAAAACAATAATAATAATCCACAATGACAGAAAATCCCAAGAAGAATTAGAAAAGATGGAGTGTAGGCTTCGTTCTTCGTTGGAATCTCTCCCAATGTGTAAACCCTAGTTACGATATGAAAATACGTCAAAAGTAATAAAAGATACGTCTAACACCATTCAGATATCATTTTTTAATCAATTCCAACCCTTTAAAATTGGAAATTAAAATAAACATACCAAGATCAAGAACTAAACCAAGGCAGCGGCGCGCGCTCCCCTCAATTATAATTTCGGCGGTAGCGCGAGACTTGCAGTGTCTTGTTCTCGTCACGAGTACTCTCATGGCAAGACGTCTCAAGCTATTATTCAACGTGCGGCCATGCGACTTACTGCAATCTCTGTATTACGGTTTCGTCATGCTGCTGCTACTTGTTCATTCTTTTCCTTCCTTTCTTCCTTCATTACCAGTCCCTTTGCTTCATTACATTCTCATTGTGCATCCTTCAGCCTTGAGCCATGCATCCAATAGCCTTTTGCCATCCAACACCACCAAAATACGCCATTTCCTGTACTTTTATGCCAAAAAGGAGTTCTCAGTACATGCAATGCAAAATAACATGAAATGCAACTAAAAAAGACTAAAATGTACTTGAGATGGGCATAATTTGCGTAAATTGATATCCAATAAGTAGGTATAAAACCCACTTATCAAATACCCACAAACTTGAACTATTGTTTGTCCTCAAGCAATGCATGCTAACTAACAATTAAAATGCAAAAGCACTACTATGCAGCTAAATTACTATGCAGACTAGTCTCACATCATTCCAACTTAAACAAAATTTCAGCCCAAAATGCCTCGGCGACTTATCCAGATTCAAGAATACAAGTTCAAACTAAACAATGGTCATAAAATTATACACTCAGATAATTCATACATGCTACAGAGATGCTGTGTGTGTGTGTGTGTATAGTGTTCACCAAAACTTGATTCAAGCAAAGAATACACATGCTAAACTGCTCAACAAAAAATTATAGTCTAAATTAAGAATCATGTATACTTGTGCAACGAAGACTGTTCCAACATATCCAAACAAACTAAAGTTCAATAATGGGCTTACCTGCTTTATTGCTACTCACGAGGGCGATTTTTGCTCTTTCCCGTGGTTTTTATTGCTATTTTTCTTTTCTTTCTCTCTTTTTTTTCACATGACTGTGCAATGCCTTATTCCATTAGACAACACTGTTACCCCTTAGCGAGCTTTCAACCAACGACTCCCAGACCATGAAAGACCTTAGGGCGCTAGGTGTAGAGATAATCCCCTCGGGCGTTCTTACTTAAGTAGCCAGGGCCTCGAAATAAGACTAGCCACGTTATTGCTATTCATTTTTTTTATACATAGCATACCCATGTTTTCCTAAAGTTCGAATGTCAATGTTTGTCAAGTCTACATGCATGTTCCACATATTTCTCTTTTTAAAACTACATTTTCTAACAAGCAATGCAACACATAATTCTTATACCTACAAGTGATTGTGAACACATCAAATGCAAACCAAAAGCATTTAAACAAAGAACATGAATTTCATCGTAAAGCATTATAACTACGTTCATGTTATTCATATATACTCAAAAATCCTTCACAATTCACTAACATCATTGGCTAGGCAAGAAATTCCAAAAAGCAAGAATTTTGTGAGACATGCAAACTAACTAAAACGAAAATTTTCTATCACATAAATAATAACACACAAACAACTAAACTAGTAAACTAATTATGGAAAATTTTAAAATTTTAAACTAATCATGCAAAAAATAAATTACATGCTACTATACTACTACCCCAATACCCCCAAACTTAAAGTATTCAATGCCCCATTGAATGAAAGTAAAGGGTACAAGAGAACTCCCCTAATGATCGGCTGCACCACCCTCCTCGGGTGGTGAATCTGGTTGTGGATATGGCACTACTGTCCCAAACTGAGGCCATTCTAGCATTATTCCTTACTGCGCAAAGGCCTCGGCCAAGGCCCTCATGAGACCCGTAGCAAATATTCCAAAATTATCATACATGGCATCAACCCGTCGCTCCAACCTTCGGAGCTGGCGATCACCATGAGGAGTATGTGGTCATGTCGACGGGCCCACTTCATCTGTCTGAGAGGGCTGCTGTGATGGCTCAGGGAATGTGGGCTGGATGATAAAACCTAAGCCTCTCGGATGCGGTTCACCACCCATCCAATCTTTGAACTTTGCAATGGTAGCATGAGTAATGTCATGGCTTGGATTCTGCAGCTGCTCATTATTCCACGGAACTCCTTGTTGGGTACAAAGCATGGCTGCTACTGATGCATACGGAATACTCACAGTAGTGCTCCCACGCAAATAACGTAGAATGTTTTGATGAATTAAGTAGCCGACGTCAATGTACTTACCTTTGATGATGCCTCACAAAATTATAGCACACTCAGTGGTTATTTCATGCTTGTGAGCAGACAAAACTAATTTGGCACAGATGAACAGATTTCATACCTTGGCATATTGATTCAAGGCGGACGCTGGAAAAGATTTTGGCTCGGTCGTCCCTGCCTTATAATTCCATTTGGTGCCCAGAATGCACAATTCAGAAATCACTAAGTCCAAGTCTCGTCATCAAATGTGCACTGTGACCCAATTAATGACCCAGATTGGTGGTGTGTCGGTCATCCTAAACACCGCTTCTAAAATGGTTGGAAGCGAAAATCCACTTATACTCCTCGAACCAGCGTTATCCCTCCTTTCATCTCCTTAGCATTCGCGTAGAACTCTCGAACGACCCCCATGGGAATAGGCATAGGAGTTGTAACCAAACCAACCTAGTCTCTTTAACATATCATATTCCATAGTTGGCCATCTTGCTTTTCAGGTTTAAACCCTCATTCCTTCATAAACGATTTGGCCACAATTCGATAATATTCTTGCTGAGCTTCCAGACTGATAAATTTCCTGTGGTTCACGACATCCTCTTCTTGGTTACTTGAGGAAGATTCTGACGAGGAAGAGATGGGGATGGAGCATGCTCTTTTTGGACCCATATGCATAGGAAAGAGAGAATGTAGATGGATTGGACAACCCAAACAGAAACCCTAGGTTTATGTCTGTGAACGAGAGCATGGGTCTGCTCTTTAACGTGGAGATGATCGTGGGAATGTAATGGAGAGATGTACGGCTTCAATTTGTAACTGATAGAGAGAAGGAGACGTGCGTTATGGAGACTGAGAGAATTTCGCTTCTGTTACGATATCAAATAAAAGTCCAAATGGTCCCCAACATGTTTTAAAAAAATTTAAAAGCGCTTGATCCGGCAAGGCTTGTGTACCGCACGAGAATTCAATGTGGTTCATCATGTGGTATATGAGTGGTATTCTTGGTTTGATATGTGGCTTGCAAGGTATGCGATCTTATCTTTGTGTAAACCAAAGTTAACATTCAACTCCTAATAAAAATCCAGCAAAACAATAATAATAATCCACAATAACAGAAAATCCCAAGAAGAATTAGAAAAGATGGAGTATAGGCTTCGTTCTTCGTTGGAATCTCTCCCAATGTGTAAACCCTAGTTACTATATGAAAATACGTCAAAAGTAATAAAAGATACGTCTAACACCAGTCAAATTTCGTTTTTTAATCAATTCTAACCCTTTAAAATTGGAAATTAAAATAAACAACTCAACATCAGCAACCATCGCGCGTGGCCGCGCGCTCCCCCGGTATAATTCTCACGCGGGCGCGAGACTTGCAGTGTCTTATTACATCGATCGAGTACTACATGGCGTAGCGATCCTCAAAGCCTATTACTCGCACAAGGCGCTTGCGATCAAATTGTATATACGGTTCGTCATGCTGCTGTCATTGCCATCGCTACTTGTTCATTCTTTTCTTTCCTTCCTTCATTACTAGTCCCTTTGCTTCACTACATTCTCATGTCGAGCATCCTTCAGCCTTGAGCCATGCATCCAATAGCCTTTTGCCATCCAACACCACCAAAGTACGCCATTTCTTGCACTTTTATGCCAAAAAGGAGTTCTCAGTACATGCAATGCAAAATAACATGAAATGCAACTAAAACAGACTAAAATGTACTTGAGATGGGCATAATTCGCGTAAATTGATATCCAATAATTAGGTATAAAACCCACTTATCAATCATCTTAAATGGTTTTCTCACAATGGACGCCTCCTGATACACAATAATTAATCTATGTATCTGA
The DNA here is from genome assembly GCA_020205615.1 of Panax quinquefolius. NCBI lineage: Eukaryota > Viridiplantae > Streptophyta > Magnoliopsida > Apiales > Araliaceae > Panax > Panax quinquefolius. Next base: position 84,544,645 of record CM035158.1, read on the forward strand.
AAGGAAAAATCATACCTTGTTGGACATGGTGCGGTCCATAATGATTTTACCGACACTCACAGTATCCTTCTGGGGTCATGCCCTAGAAATGACTGCATATCTACGAAAAGGGTAACCTCAAAATTCGGCCCCAAGACTCCATAAAAGTTATGGACAGGGAGGATTCCTAATCTTAAGTATGTTAAGATAAGGGTTGTCTAACTTATGTGAAAAAGTTTCAAAGGATAAGCCTGGGATAAGATTTGACAAGTACAGATTTGTGGGACATCCTAAAGTAAGTTTAGGATATATGTTCTATAATCCTACTTAGCAAAAGGTGTTTGTTGCGAAACACGCTGCCTTCTAAGATAAAGACGTTTATCATTGAAGGGGCTAGTGGGAGGATAATAGATCTTGAAAAGTTAAAGAACCACAAAACACTATAAGTCAAATAAGAGGAAACTGTAGATAGACCTATTATACCACAATCGAATCATAAATCTAGAATCGTAAACCTGGGAGGTATGGATTCATCATGGATGATGATGATGAGGTACGCATCATAGAAGATGATGATCCATTTACATATGATTTGGGAAGAGTTGTAGACACTTAGAGAAAAGGATTGAAGCAAGCTTCTCAAACATGGAACATTCGTTTTGATGAGACAATCAAAAAGTTTGATTTTATCAAAAATAAGAATGAACCTAGTGTGTACAAAAGGGTCAGTGGGAGCGTCGTGACATTCCTAGTATTATATGTTGATATACTATGGATAAGGAATGACATACTAATGCTACAATCAGTAAAGATAAAGTTGTCTAAACATTCCTCCATGAATGATTTGGGAAGAGTATCGTAATTGGGGCTACAAATCTATATAGATAGATTTAATAGGATGTTTGACTTAACCCAAGGAACGTATATTCATTTGATGCCAAAGTCGTTTAGCATGGCAAACTCCAAGAGATGTCTCATGTTGATGAGCCATGGAGAGTATCTCTCTTAATAGTCCCCATCGACTCATAAAAGAGAGATCGCATGAGTGAAAATCATGTATACAATGAAATATACTAGACCCGATGATGATCGGTCATATTCTGGAGAAGATCACTGTAAGACAGTGAAAAACATTTTAAAGTACTTAACCGACACTAAGGATGTGATTAAAATTTTTGGTGGGTCTAAATTAAAACTAGAGGGCTTAACAGACTCAAGTTTTTAGACAGACCAAGACGACATAAAATCCATTTTAAGGTAAAGTGTTACCATGAACGGTGGTGTAGTGAATTGGAAAGATTCCAAACAGCAAAGAGTTGTTGGTTTAGTGATAAAGACAAAGTATATAGCTATAAATGAAGCTGCAAGTTGATTGTTTGGATGAAAAGTTCATTACAGAACTAGGAATAGTTCCTAAGTCTCATCTTAGATCTAAACACGTGTTGTGGCACTTTCACTTGGTTATAAGAATCATTGAAAGATGGGAAATCACTATAGAGATAGTGAACTCTCAAGAACAACATTACATATCCATTAACTAAAGCTTATCCAACAGCAGGATAATCGTCACTTAGAGAAGAAGGGTATGAGATACCATGGCGATTGGCTTTAGTGCAAGTGGGAGATTGAAAGTAGTATGCACACAAGCCAATCATGTTTGATGATAAAGAATATACTTTGTAACAATCTTATTTATTTATTAATAAAAATTATTAATTTATTAAAGGCTTTTAATTATCTACATGATGCTATTTAATAATATGTGATAAACCCATAGTTTTAAGCAATGCTTTTAGAATAATGGTGATGATCATTCTAATGAGATCTAAATTCTTAGAAAGCTTAAAACTAAAATAGTTCCCAATCGTTGGATTACTAAATTGGGGATTAGTGAATCAGGATAGATTGGTACATACGTTGCTTGCTCATTGGATGAGGATGATTGATCTCATAATCATTTGTGTGGAGACACTAAAGCAAGTATGTAGGTGCTTATTAGAGAATAAGTTCACTGAACGTGGCTCGCTAAGGAATACCTAATGGAGTTTTACTTGCCTGTCAATAGGAATTCCTGTAGTGATAGTAATACAAATGATCCTTGGACTTGAGATCATCATAGTATCTTGTGTATGATGAGTTATACTTTGACTTATTCCTTAAGACCCTTAGGGTATATCAAAGGGTATGACTGGGTATAATAAGTTGAACATTAAGATAATATATGATCAATAAAGAATCTACCACTTTTAGTAAAAGAAGAGAAATGTCCTATGTGATTCGATAAATGACAACCCAGTAGTCCTTGGCCAAGGCAGAATGAAATTAGAAAGGAGTTTCTAATTTGCATTACTTGGAGTTGTGCATTTAATGATCGAAATACATATAATTAAATAAAATAAGACTTGACATTAATTCCATGTCTTATATTTAATTAGGACATTTTATGGTGGAAGGATTGAATTGTACGGTAACTATTTACTCAAAGGTTCTTTTATGATTAATGTTAAAATCTATATTATCTGGAAAGTTATTGATCGCTAGGGAGGCTTATCCCTATTGTAGAATAAATATAATTTATTTAAATAAATTAATAATTTAATTTATTTATTTAAATAAGATTAGAATTGTTCTAATTGATTTATTCACAACCGGTTTAATACGGAGAACCTAAAGGGTCACACCATAAAAGGAAGAATAATTATTTAAGAAGTAAATGGCATAATCGTAATAATAAGTTAAGTATATTTAATTTAATGGGCAAAGGTGCAAAAAAACCCCTGATGTTTACACGGATGTCCTACTTCAACCCTAAACTAATTTTTTTCCAAAAGTACCCTTAACGTTATATTTTTGGGTCGCTTACATCATGGCGTTAATGTAATTTTTTAAAAAACGGAACTTTTTAAAAGGTTATTTTATAAAAAAAATAGAGTTTTTTAAAAATGACTTTTTAAAAAAGCAATTTTTTAAAAGCATTTTTTTAAAAATAGACTTTTTAAAAGCGATTTTTTAAAAAAATGCGAATTTTTAAAACGACTTCTTTTAAAAAAAACAATTTTTAAAACATTTTTTTTAAAAAATAGAATTTTTTAAAAATGAAACTTTTTAAAAGCAATTTTTTAAAAAAATGAAATTTTTAAAATGTAATTTAAAAAAAAATAGAACTTTTTAAAAGCACTTTTTTTTAAAAATGTAATTTTTAAAAAATAGAATTTTTAAAAACAAATTTTTTAAAAACAAATTTTTTTAAAAAATGAACTTTTTAAAGCGCTTTTTAAAAAAAATAGAATTTTTAAAAATAGATTTTTAAAAAAATAGACTTTTTAAAAGCGATTTTTTAAAAAAAAGTAATTTTTAAAACCGCTTCTTTTTAAAAAACAATTTTTAAAACAATTTTTTAAAAAATAGAATTTTTAAAAAGCGAAACTTTTTAAAAGCAATTTTTAAAAAAAATAGATTTTTTAAAAAAATGCTTTTTTTTAAAAAAATGTAATTTTTAAAAGCAATTTAAAAAAAGCAGAACTTTTTAAAAATGACTTTTAAAAAAAAAATGTAATTTTTAAAAATAGATTTTCTTTAAAAAAAATTTTTTAAAAATAGAATTTTTTAAGCAAACTTTTTAAAAAAGCTGAACTTTTTAAAAGAAGATTTTTTAAAAAAAAGTAATTTAAAAAAACATATTTTTTTAAAAAAGGAACTTTTTAAAAGCAGCTTTTTTTAAAAAAAGCAATTTTAGTGTAATATAATTTTTTAAAAAGCAGACATTTTAAAAAAATAGAATTTTAAAAAAAAGCAGAATGTTAGTATTTTAGTATTTTTAAATTTATTTTTTAGTAGTATTTTTGTATTTTTTAATTAGTATTTGATGTAAATATGTTATGTTTTGAATTTTAGTATTTTGATTAAATGATGTAAATATATTATGCTTTTTTATTTTGAATTTTAGTATTTTTGTTTTGATTAAATGATATATATTGTTTTATTTAAAATTTTATTATATTTAAGCATGTCATCGTCATCAAATTTTAACGCAGTTTATCTTTTTAACTTAAGTAGGCTTGACGACCCAAAAATGTTAATGTTAAGGGTACTTTTGGAAAAAAAATTAGTTTAGGGTGGAAGTGGGATATCCGTGTAAACATTAGGGGTTTTTTTGCACCTTTGCCCTTAATTTAATATATGGTGATAGAATAAATTAAATAACTTAATATTTATTATTTAATATTTTGGAAATATTAAATATAAATTAATAAAAGGAGTCTTATTATTATTATTACTATTATTATTATTTAATTCCTAAAGGATTTTAGGAATTAATTAATAAAAGTACTCTCATATATTCCTAATAAGATTAGGAGGTAAATTAATTAAAAAAAATTAATTAATTATTCCTAATAAGATTGGGAGCATAATTAATTAAAAGAATTTAATTAATTAAAATAATTAAAATAAAACTCAATTCCTTAATTGTTAAGGAGAGTTGTCCACATCTATAAATAAGAGGAGTCTTATTATGGGTGTAGAGTGATTGTTGACTTTTTCACCATAGACGTGATTCTAATTGTTGGAGAGTACGTTCCTTTTCCATAGAGATAGAAAACTAGGGTTTAGCCAACCACCCTTCTTCTTGAATATTTCTTCTTCCTTGGTGGATCACCTCTAGAGGCCAAACACTTGGGTGGCTAACGTTGATCAAAGGAAGGAACCAAATCCGGTGAATTCAAGTTGAACACGAAAAGGATTGGAGGTGAACTTGTACCTGAGGAAGCTAGAATCTTCAAGGGTATGATTCTTATTCTTTATCTTTTTCATTTAATTAATAATTGTGCATAAAGGATGACCCGTGTATATAGTTTGTAAAATTTTTAAAAGTCTGATTTTCCACGTTTCCGCTTATTTTGTGCAATTTGATTGTGTTCATGAATATTACAAACCTTACAAGATTAATAACCAGGATAATGTACATCAGGAAGGCAACAATCCTCATGTAAACAACAACACCGACCAAATGATGAACGATGGGATGTTCAGAGGCTTTGTGTAGTTCATGCAACATTAGGAGAGAGAGACTCCTGTTCAAAATGTAGGTGAAAACACCGGCAACTCTCGGATGGTCACCGCTAAGAAGTTCAAGGAACTGGGACCATCGGAGTTTTTGGGAAAGCCAGATCCACTCAAGGCAGAGACGTGGATAAAGCAGATCACGAAGATATTTGATATCTTGGGATTCTCCGAGGAGTAAAAGGTTCCCCTTGCCACCTTCATGTTTAGAAGAGAGGCAGATTACTGGTGGGAATCAGTAAAACGTACCCAGCCCGCCGCACTCAAAATATCTTAGGAGAAGTTCCAAGAACTGTTAAATGACAAGTACTTTTCTGAAAGTATTAGTCACATGAAGGAAGTGGATTTCATCAAACTAGAGAAAAACAATATGACCGTGTCGCAGTACAAGGCTAAGTTTGCCGAGTTAGCCCGATTTGCATCCCATTTGGTTGATAATGAGGAGATAATGACGCGAATGTTTCTACGAGGTTTGAAACCCGAAATACATCAATACCTCATTTCTCACAAATTGTGTTTGTATTTAGATGTTGTAAATATGGCTCAGTTATTGGAGCGCGATAATGAGTCAACCCAACAAAGAGAGAGCAGTCGGCAACACGATAATACCAGTGATAGCAGTCATCGAAGCGGTGATAACAAACGTGGAGGGAATCAACATGCCAGAAATGGTAACCACTTCGGCGGAAATTTTGGCCAAGATAATAGAAGTGGAAATTTCAAGAAGAGGAGATTCAATAATGATGGAAAGACGTCAGCACCAGCAACCATTGCTAAAGAAGTAGAACGACCACTGATCGTATGCTATAAATGTGAAGGGGAGGGACATATTAGTCCAAATTGTATGCAACAGTCCAAAACATGTTATAATTATGGAAGAGAAGGTCACCCAGCCCGATTTTTTTGTACAGTGAAGTCAAGTCCAGCTAGGACGGAGGCACCAAAGGCTGTCCTAGAGAAGTCAAAGTCAGTAGTTCAAGGGAGAGCATTTGTCGTGACCTCCCAAAAAGAAAAGAATCCGAACGAGGTTATCACGGGTAAACTAATTATAAACTCTAGCGAAGTATATACTTTATTTGATACCGGTTCTGCCTATTCTTTTATTTCTCCTACTTGCGCTCAACGTTTTAATTTAACTCCGGAGAAATTAGACTTTGACTTATCTGTTGAAACTCTGTTGGGAGAAACTTTCATTACATCCACTATTTATAAGTTTTGTTTGATTCAAATCAACAACCGTACATTACATGTCGATCTTATCTCTTTAAAAATACTTGCATTTGATGTGATTTTAGGGATTAATTGGTTAACTACTCATCATGCAAAAATTGATTATTTTCATAAGGTTGTTAGCTTTCATATTCCTAACCAAACTATTATGAAAATTCAAGCAACCAAACCATTAAAGTCAATCACTGTCATCTCAAGCCATAAAGCTATTCGTTTATTAAAAAATGGATGTCAAACTTTATTAAATCATGTCACGGATTTAAACAAAAATACGTCAGTTTTGAATGATATTTCTATTGTTAATAAATTTCCTGACGTATTCCCTGAAGAACTTCCTGGCCTGCCCCCGGAGAGTGAAATAGAATTTTGTATCGACCTTAAACTCGGTACAAAACCCATTTCCAAAGCCCTATATAGAATGACTCCTATTGAACTTCAGGAGTTAAAGACCGAACTACAAAAATTGTTAGACATTGGTTTCATTCGTCCTAGTACGTCTCCTTGGGGTGCTCCTGTTCTGTTCGTAAAGAAGAAAGATGGAAGTATGCGACTTTGTATTGACTATCGGGAGTTGAATCATGTCACCATCAAGAATAAGTACTCGTTGCCACGCATTGATGACATGTTTGACCAGTTGCAAGGCGCTAAATTCTTTTCAAAGATTGATCGTCGTTCTGGATATCATTAGTTAAAGATCAAAACCGATGACATTCCAAAGATTTCTTTTAGAACTCGGTACGGGCATTACAAATTCCTAGTCATGTCTTTTAAATTGACTAATGCTCCTGCTGCCTTCATGGATATGATGAACCGAGTATTCAAGGAATATTTGGATCACTTTGTGGTCGTCTTTATTGATGACATCCTCATTTACTCCAAAAGCCGTGAAGATCATTAGCAACACTTGAGGCTGATACTCCAAAAGCTTCATGAAAACAAGCTTTATGCCAAGTTAAAGAAGTGCGAGTTCTGGCCTGAGGAAGTAGCATTTCTTGGGCACGTAATATCAAATTATGGAATATATGTTGACCCAACAAAGATTGAAGCAATTCAAAGCTGGGAGCAAGCTAAGTCAGTGACCGAAGTACGTAGCTTTCTCGGCTTAGCTGGTTATTATCGGAGATTTATAAAAAGGTTTTCTCGAATCACAACCTGTTGCACGTTCTCCTCATTGGAGAGTAAAGAAGTCTCCACGGTTTCATTTATTCCACTGTTAACATTCTCAGTTGCCATTCTCAAATACTGCCATAAAACAAGGGTTAATTAAAGAAATTGACATGCAACATAATAACCCTATACTCTGACCAACCAACAAATAAGCTTAGGTAGGACACACTAGCGAAGGATTTACTCGTCTCTCCCCTCCTAGTTCTATTCTCCGATCTCCGCCAGAGATCATATTCCTAAGCTCTGATACCAACTGTGACGCCCCCAAAACAGGTATACAACACCCATTCTAAGTCGCAAAAATACATGGTACAGAAACAACCACAACTTTATTAATACAATTATCGTGCAAAATACGACAACACATAAACTGTGAGTTTAAATACAAATATTATCATCTAGACAATATTCACACTCAAAAAAGTTATTTATTGATACACTATTTTACAAAATAGTGAGGACTACTAAAACAACTTCTAGAACCATCATTCCATACCCCGACTAATACTCGCTACATTCTCGCCTCCTAGGAAGAAAAATGGAACAAAAAGAAAAAGGGTGAGCTCAACTAGCCCAGTAAAGAATATTATGACTAAGATAATATAGAACAAATTATCGTTAGTCTTCAACAAGGAAAAATCTGATAAAATACAATAGACAACAAGTTTTAAATCAATATTCGCAGCGAAAATAATAATTCATTAGAAGAGTTACGTAAAGAATGAAATCTACTATCTTCTATGATTTTAAAAATCCATCATTAATATTTTATCCCTGTAACATCAATCAATATACATCTTAAGTCAAATATTCATCTTTGCACAACAGGCCAAAGATATTCATCAGTTGGTCATGTTCATCTCAACACCTGTACATCTTTGCACTACGGGCCAAAGATATTCATAAGAAAATCAACCATCTTTGCACTACAGGCCAAAGATATTCAGCAATATCATCATTTAGGCCTGAGGATTATGAAAAATATTTTAAAGAAAACGAATCCAGTGAAACAAAAGAACAAATATTAATGATTCGTACTTTAAACAGTCCAAGTTCAAAAATACTTCATAAATAACCATAGTGAAGTAAAATTCAAGAATGAAGACCAAAACATGGATAAAGTCAAAGCTAGTATCCATAATAGATATCTTGGACAAAAAACGAAAATTTAATTTTTCTGTTAATAGTAAGGGATGCTATTTTAAAAAAAATAGCATCCCTTACCTCGAAAAAGACGATGCTTCCGATCGAATATGAATATAGTCTTTGAAGGGAACTTCAGATCAGAGTATAGCAATACTCAAAGTCTCAAAATACTCAAAAGAATACGCTCGATAATATAGAGAGAAAGAGAGAGAAAACTTCAGTTTCTGGTATGATTTTCAATTCTAACCTAAGCACCCTATTTATAGGGAAATTGCTTAGAATACCAAAACAGAAAATTTAATAAAATATTAATATTATTTATTTAAATTCCTACGCCCACCTTGAATAACTAAATTCATCCATTTCAACAACCAGTGGGGCCCACCAAACATATCAAAAATAATTTTCTTTTAAGAAAAATTTAAAACTTTAAAAAAATAATTATTCTGGAACTTCAGAATTTCAATAATTCATAATAAATAGCCCTTTTATCAGAAAAATTCAAATTTTATATCCATTCCATAGGAAATTTAATTCTCTACAACTTTGCATAAGAAAGTTTTTCCAAATTCCAAACAGAAATTGACCGAAATCCACATACGAACGATTTTACAGGCTATAATCAAATTTCAGTCAAGAAATGGGGTCCACAAACATGAAAAACATGTTTTAAATATTTTTAGTAACAAAAATACTCTTCCTCCTCATTTAATCATATATCACACATTCGTTGTAAAAATATCACCATTATTATATTATTATAATATAATAATATATTTAAATAAATTATTTTATCAAAAAAAATATATCAATTTTTTAACAATTGTCACTTTAAAATTTTCTCCATCTATATCCACATAAAATGAAAATTTTCTTATTATATAAATCAATAATTAATTATTCACAAATAATATTACAGAATCACAATATCTGGGCAACCAGTAGTTCTCGGAAAGAGGGGCTTTTCAATAAGAATTTCTCCTTCTTGGCGCCGCAATTAGGTGACCAAACCTCTCCTTAGATGTAACTTTCTAGACATTGCCAATAATGCTATCTAATAATATTATTCAAATAATATGAATTATTGTCAGATAATGGAAAATATTGTGTAGTGACAATTATTCAAACAAAGAATAATATAAAATATCAACGTAGCAATTATTGAATCAATAAAATAAAATATTGAACAATAATTATCGTAACAATTATTGAGTAGTGCCTTTCTACGTAAGAATCAATAATTGGTGCAATGTGTGCTCTTGTGTTTTAACCACCGGTATTCCAACAAATCTTAATCTGTGAATAACTACGCCTGTTATTTATAAACAACTTATACTTGTGCGTTTTTTCATCCAATCGATTTTTCGTTATGGGGCCCACACAAGTTTGCTTGTCGCATTTAATATTCTCCGATAGTAAGAATATTCCACGACCAAATGAATATTCCCCGACAACAATGAATATTTTATAACCACTTGCTTATTTGAAATATTTGCGCATTTTACCCATAACTAACCACATTAATCAAATCAACCCTTACTATTTCAAAATAATAAATAGAGAAAATTTAATTTCATTTATAATAAGTTGGGGTCTTTCAACCTCCCCTCCTTATGAAATTTCGTCCTCGAAATTAACGTACGTTCCTGGTGTTTCGAAAAGGTGAGGATACCTCACTTTTATTTCCGTTTCCAACTCCCAGGTCATTTCCTCTATAGCATGGTTCCTCTACAAAACTTTGACTTGTGGTATGACCTTTGTACGTAAAACATGCTCCTTCCTATCCAAGATCTTGTCAGGTACCTTCTCGTACGTTAAGTCTTCAGCTATCTCATCTGGTTCTAACTCAATAACGTGGTTCGGGTCTTTCACATATTTACGAAGCACAGATATATGAAAAACATTATGAACTCGAGACATACTTGCAGGTAACGCGAGTCTATAGGCCACATTTCCTACTCGGTCAAGAATCTGAAATGGACCACTAAATCATGGATTCAGCTTTCCTCTTCTCCCAAATCTTGTAAATCCCTTCCATGGAGCAACACGCAACAATACATGATCCCCAATACTAAATTCCACGTCCTTTCGATGAAGATCCGCATAACTCTTTTGTCGATCATGTGCCGTTTGTATACATTGTCGAATCATTTGGATCTTTTCTGTAGTAATACGTACTAACTCTGGTCCCCAAAATGTTGCTTCACCCACCTCATCCCAACATACTAGAGAGCGACACTTTCGTCCATATAATGCTTCAAATGGAGACACACATATACTTGCCTGATAACTGTTGTTGTAGGAGAATTCCACCAATGGTAAATACTTATCCCAACTCCCTTTGAAGTCTAGGACACAGAGTCTTAATAGATCTTCAAGAGTTTGAATTGTCCTCTCTAATTGTCCATCCGTTTGAGGATGGTATGCCGAACTGAATCATAAATTTGTGCCCATAGCTTTTTGCAAGCTAACCCAAAATCGTGAAGTGAATCTTGGGTCACGATCCAAAACTATAGATACTGGCATGCCATGCAATCTCACAATCTCATTTACGTACATATGAGCTAGATGTTCAAGGGAATTAGTCTCCCGTATCGACAAGAAATGAGCAGACTTGGTTAATCTATCAACAATAACCTAAATAACATTTATGCCTTGAGAAATCGTGGGAAGACCCGTAACGAAATCCATGGTAATGTGTTCCCACTTCTATTTCAGAATCTCAAGTGGTTGCAATGGACCCTTAGGCACTTGATGCTCCTCCTTTACACGTTGACAAGTTAAACACCTCGAGATAAACTTTGCAATCTCTCTCTTTATATTGTTCCACCAAAATGTATGTCGAAGATCACGATACATTTTGGTGCTTCCAGGATGGATTGCAAACGGTGTATTGTGTGCCTCCATCATGATCTTGTTCTTCAAATCAGAGTCGTTAGGAACCCAAAGTCTGGAGTGGACTCGAAGTATTCCTTCTTCATCGATTCTTGCTTCTAGAATATCACCTTCTTGTACTTTCTTCTTCATACGCATCAGCTCCAGCTCTGTGGCTTGAGCAACTTTAACTTTTTCGATTAAAGTTAGTTCTATGCGTATACTTGACATCATCGCATGGGTCCCCGGAGTCTTGAATTCTATCTTCATCTTTTGTAAATCACACAAAATGGGCCTTTATGTTAACAACATCGCACTCGTTCCCGCATATGATCTTCTACTCAATGCGTCAGCTACCACGTTCGCTTTTCCAGGATGGTATTGAATGGTGTGGTCGTAATCTTTCAATAGCTCAAGACAACGTCGTTGCCGCATGTTGAGTTTCTTTTGGGTGAAGAAATATTTGAGGCTTTTATGATCGGAATATATCTCCACTTTCTCCCCATATAGATAGTGCCTCCAGATCTTTAGTGCGAACACAACTACTGCCAACTCAAGATCATGAGTAGGATAATTCCTCTCATATTCTTTAAGTTGTCGCGAGGTATAGGCTATGACTTTCCCATGTTCCATGAAAACAGATCCTAACCCTTTGCCTGAATCATCATTGTAGATAACAAATCCATCCGAACCAGACGGTATTGTCATAACAGGTGCCGAAATGAGTCTCCTCTTGAGCTCTTGAAAAATCTTCTCGCATTCCTCACTCCATATTTAATTTCAGATCTTTCCGAGTCATTTGAGTTAATGGAGTAGCGATTCGAGAAAATCCTTCCACTAATCTCCGATAATAACCGGCTAAGCCCGTAAAGCTACGTACTTGATCAACGACTTTTCGTTGCTCCAACTTTGTATTGCTTCAATCTTCGTCGGTCAATGATACTCCATGTTTTGACACCACGCGCCCAAGGAATGCTACTTCCTCAAGCCAGAACTCTCATTTCTTCAACTTGGCATATAACTTGTTTTCATGATGCCTTTGGAGTACCAGCTTCAAATGGTGCTCATGATCTTTACGACTTTTGGAATATATGAGGATGTCATCAATAAAGACAACAACAAACTGATCCAAATATTCTTTGAATACTTGGTTCATCATATCCATGAAAGCAGCAGGAGCATTAGTCAATCCAAAAGACATAACTAAGAATTCATAATGCCCGCATCAGAGTTCTAAAGGCGTCTTTGGAATATCCTCGGTTCTAATCTTCAATTTGATGATATCCGTAGCTAAGATCGATCTTTGAAAAGAATTGTGCTCCTTGTAATCGGTCAAACAGGTCATCAATACAAGGTAGCGGATACTATTCTTGATGATGACATGGTTCAATTCCGGTAGTCAATACAAAGTTGCATACTCCCGCCTTTCTTCTTTACAAATAAAATAGGAGCACCCCAAGGAGATGTACTGGGGATTTAATGAAATCGATGTCCAACAACTCCTATAGTTGGACCTTTAACTCCTGAAGTTCAATAGGAGCCATTCGATATGGGTTTTTAGAAATGGTCTTTGTACCAGGTTCAAGGTCAATAAAGAATTCAACTTCATGTTCTGGGGGTAGACCGGGAAGTTCTTCAGGAAATAGATCAGGAAATTTACTAACAACAGGAATATTATTCAAATCTGACGTGTCTTTATTCAAATTCATAACATGGGCTAAGAAAGATTGACATCCGTTTTTCAATAAACGAACAGCTTTATGACTTGATATGATAGTGATTGATTTTAGTGGTTTAGTTGCTTGAATTGCATAACAAAGTTTGTTAGGAATATGAAAACTAACAACCTTATTTAAAACAATCAATTTTGGCATGATGAGTAGTTAACCAATCAATCCCTAAAATCAAATCAAAAGCAAGTATCTTTAAAGAGATAAGGTCAACAGTGTAATGTGATGGTGCCAACTTGGATCAAACAAGATTTATAAGCAGTGGATGTAATGAAAGTTTCTCCTAATCTGAGTCTCCACAGATAAGTCAAAGTCTAATTCCTCTGGAGTTAAGTTTAAACGTTGAGCACAAGCAGGAGAGATAAATGAATGGGTAACACCGGTATCTAGTAATTTATAAACTTCGCAAGAATTTATGATTAGCTTACCCGTGATCACCTCGTTTGGGTTCCTCACATTTTGACCAGTCACAACAAATGCTCTTCCAGGAACCGTTGACTTTGACTTTTCTGGGACAGCCTTTTGAGTCACCATCCCTACTGGACTTGGTTTTTCTATCATACAATCTCGAGCGATATGTCCTTCTTTTCCACAATTATAACATACCTTGAACTATTATGGGCAATTTGGGCTGATATGTCCCTCTTTCCCGCATTTATAGCATACGACCGGTGGTCGTTCTCCTCCCTTAGAACCAATTGATGCTGGTGCTGACGTCTTCGTATTGTCATTGTTGTACCTTCTCTTTTTAAAATCTCCTCCCGACTCGCTTCTTCTATTCTCATGGCTATGATTACCACTAGTGTGGTTACCGCTTTTGTCCGTATTTTTCTTTCTCCGCTGGTTATCATTGTTCGATGATCGCTATCACCGTGATGACCTCGGGTTGTGGTCCTCTATTTGAACGTACTCGTTATCTCGCCTAATAATAATTGAGCCTCGCTGACAACATCGAATAGAGAGAAAATTTATGAGAAATGAGATATTGACGTATGTCGGGTTTCAAACCTCTCAGAAACATTCGAGTCATACGTTCCTCATTCTCCACCAAATGAGGTGCAAACCTGGATAACTCCGCGAACTTCACCTCGTATTGGGACACCATCATGTTATTCTGTTCCAATCTAATAAACTCCACCTCCTTCATATGACGAATACTTTCAGGAAAGTACTTGTCATTAAACAGTTTTTGAAATGTCTCCCAAGACATGCTGAGTGCGACTGGATGGGTACGCTTCACAGATTCCCACCAGTAATCTGCCTCATTACGGAACTTAAAGGTAGCGAATGGAACCTTCTGTTTCTTCGTGCATCCCAAGACATCGAATATCTTGGTAATTTGCTTGACCCACGTCTCCGCCTTAATCAGATCCAGCTTTCCCCAGAATTCTAGTGGTCCCAACTCTTTGAACTGCTTGGCTATGACAAACCGTGTGTTGCTATCATTTCCACCTGTATTTTGTACACGAGTCTCCCTCGTCTAATTTTGCATGAACTACAAAAAGCTTCTAAACATTCCGCTGCTCATCGATCGATCGGTGGTGTTGTTTACAAGAGGAACATTCTTAGGCACATTACGCTCTCCTCATTGGTGAGTAAAGGAGTCTCCACGGTCTCATTTATTCCACTGTTAACATTCTCAGTTGCCATTCTCAAATATTGCCATAAAATAAGGGTAAATTAAAGAAATTGACATGCAACATAATAACCCTATACTCTGACCAACCAACAAATAAGCTTAGGTAGGACACACTAGCGAAGGATTTACTCGTCTCTCCCCTCCTAGTTCTATTCCCCGATTTCCGTCAGAGATCATATTCCTAAGCTCTGATACCAACTGTGATGCCCCCAAAACAGGTATACAACACCCATTCTGAGTTGCCAAAATATATGGTACAGAAACAACTACAAACATATTAATACAATTGTCGTGCAAAATACGACAACACATAAACTATGAGTTTAAATACAAATATTGTCATCTAGACAATATCCACACTCAAATAAGTTATAATTATAATTATTGATACACTATTTTACAAAATAGTGAGGACTACTAAAACAACTTCTAGAACCATCATTCCACACCCCGACTAGTACTCGCTACATTCTCGCCTCTTGGGAAGAAAAATGGAACAAAGAGAAAAAGGGTGAGCTCAACTAGCCCAGTAAAGAATATTATGACTAAGATAATATAGAACAAATTATCGTTAGTCTTCAACAGGGAAAAATCTGATAAAATATAATAGACAACAAGTTTTAAATCAATATTCGCAGTGGAAATAACAATTCATTAGAAGAGTTACGTAGAGAATGAAATCTCCTATCTTCTATGATTTTAAAAATCCATCATTAATATTTTATCCCTGTAACATCAATCAATATACATCTTAAGTCAAATATTCATCTTTCCACTACAGGCCAAAGATATTCATCAGTTGGTCATGTTCATCTCAACACATGTACATCTTTGCACTACGGGCCAAAGATATTCATAAGAAAATTAACCATCTTTGCACTACAGGCCAAAGATATTCAGTAATATCATCATTTAGGACTGAGGATGATAAAAAATATTTTAAAGAAAATGAATCCAGTGAAACAAAAGAACAAATATTAAGGATTCGTACTTTAAACAGTCCAAGTTCAAAAATTCTTCATAAATAACCATAGTGAAGTAAAATTCAAGAATGAAGACCAAAACATGGATACAATCAAAGATAGTATCCATAATAGATATCTTAGACAAAAAACAAAAATTTAATTTTTCTGTGAAAAGTACCGTATTCGTAAATAGTGTCATATACGTGAACTGTGACGCCCCCAAAATAGGTATACATCACCCATCTTGAGTCTCCAAATACATGGTACAAAATTCAAATACAATCTTAAATATACAACATGATCTGTGAGTTTTAATACAAACATTGTCTTCTAGACAGTATTAAAACTCAAAATAAGTCCTCAATACATTTATTAACACACTATTTTATAGAATAGTGAGGACTATTATGACACCATCTCGGACCGTCACTCCGTTCCCCGACTCGTCCCAGCTATATTCTCATTTTCTAAAGAGAACAATGAAAATAAAAGGGTGAGCTCAACTAGCCCAGTAAGAAATATTATGACTAAGATAATGCAGAATAAATTATCATTAGTCTTCAACAATGTTAAACTGATAAAATACAATAGACATCGAGTTTAACTGCAGTGGAATAAACAATCCATTAAAAGAGTCAAGTAGAGAATAAAATCTACTATCTTTTATGATTTAAAAAGGTTTTCATCACTTTTATCGTTGAGACTCAGCTTAATAAATAATCCACATCATCCCTGCACTACGACCAAGGATATTCATTAGTATCACGACCACAAATTATCCATGCATTACGGGCTAAGGATATTCGTGTATTCATCAATGGTCATGATCATGCCAACAACTGTCCATCAATGCACTACGGGCCAATGAGGACTTTTACCACATCATTTGTAACATTCATGGGTCATGATTACACCGAATAATCCCTCGGTCATAATCATACCAAGTCCATCTATGCACTATGTGCCCACAGATGACTTTCAAAAATATATAAACATGAGGATGATGACAATGATATAAGAATTCAATAAAACAAGTTCAAGAATTAATTTATTCAGAATTAATAACGCCCAAATTGTCAACATGATACTTCTTTGTAGAGTAAAATTCAAGAATGCTCGGAAGAATATTTCCATGAAAAGATATCGATGAAGCGCTAAATATCAAGGATATTCAACTAATTTCATGGAGTATAGAAGTCAAAACTTTAACCAACCGAGTATAATAAAGAATGGAATAACAAAAGAAATCACCATGCATGCGGTGACTTGCATGTAGACATGTTATTCCAACAGAATAATAAATAACGGAACGGTCGTGTCAAAGTAAATTGCACCGACAAGCGTGATGTTCCAATAGAATAATAAAAAATAGAACTGTGTCCTGGCGTGAAACGCATGCATGTGATATTCCAATGTAATAATAAAGCGGAATTCAGTCCCCAGAAAACGCATGCATGCAGGATATTTCAAATGTAATAATAAAGAGGCGGAACCAGTCCGCCAGTAAAACGCATGCACAAGATATTCCAATGTAATAATAAAGGATGGAATAACAAGAGAATTTCACCAAGTATAGGGTAGCCCGCGTATACAGGTTATTCCAACAGAATAATATATAATGGAATAACAGAAGTTTTCTTCATGAATACAAAAGAAATAATACCCCTTACCTTATAAAGAAGAGTACTCCGACTGTAGGGTGGGGATATACTTGAAGAAACTTGCACTACGCTCAAAGCTTTCTTAAACGCTAAAGAAATATGCTTAAGATTATAGAAGAAGAATTCTCTCTACAGTTTCTCTCTCTAGAGTTTCAGTGAATTCGTAAGAAATAATGAATGAATGAGCTTCTATTTATAGAAGAATGGATGAATAAGTAACCAATCCATGAACGATCCAGATTGATTTACTTTTAAACAGACTCATCAGATTGGGTTTACAATAAAATATAATATATTCTATTTATAATCTAATAAAATGAATAACTTTATAAAAGTATTACATTTTATATAAAAAGATTTTACTATGCAAACACTATACGCATACACTATGCAAACACTATGCATAATAAAATATAATATATTCTAATTATTGTCTAATAAAACAAATAACTTTATAAAAGTATTCTGTTTTATATAAAAAGTTTTTCTGTTTTATTACATTAATAATACTAATGAAACAAAACTCATATATATATATATATATAATATATATATATATAACAATCGACAATAATTGAATCCAATAACGTGAGATACTATGCAGCAATTACTGTAGCAATAATTGAACAAAACTGAGTGACTTCTCACGTAAGCATCAATAATCAATACCATGTACTACTATGTAACCATGTGTATTACTGTACTTTTACTACCGGGTAGTTCAACAGTTTTAATGGTAAAACTTTCGCCGCTATTTTCATAAATATATTTTTGTCGTTTTCTCATTCCGACAATAATTTCGTTGTGGGGTCCACCAATTATTGCGCCGTTGTACAAATATTCTCTACTAAAACGAATATTCACCGACCAATCGAATATAATACAACAACTTGCATACTTTACAAAATTTATAAATACTACCCACAACTATAACATTATCTCAAATCCATACCATAATATTAAAAAAAAATATTTCGAAAAAATTAAATCTTTATTCGTAAAATTTGGGATTTTACATGAATAGTGTCGTATACGTAAATAGTAACCCCGACACTAAAAGACAAGAATTTCACAAGAAAAATCTTACCAATATTCCGGCATAATGATATTAGAAGAAATAATATCATTTTAAAAAAAATAGCATCCCTTACCTCGAAAAGACAAGATTTCTTGATCGAATACCGAATATAGTCTTGAAGGGAACTTCAGATCAGATAGCAACACTCAAAGTCTCAAAATACTCACAAGAATACGCTCGATAATATAGAGAGAAAGAGAGAGAAAACTTCAGTTTCTGGTGTGATTTTCAATTCTAACCTAAGCACCCTATTTATAGGAAATTGCTTAGAACACCAAAACAGAAAATTTAATAAAATATTAATATAATTTATTTAAATTCTTACGCCCACCTTGAATAACTGAATTCAACCATTTAAACAACCAGTGGGGCCCACCAAACATATCAAAAACAATTTTCTTTTAAGAAAAATTTAAAACTTTAAAAAAATAATTATTTTGGAACTTCAGAACTTCAATAATTCATAATAAATTGCTCTTTTATCAGAAAAATTCAAATTTTATATCCATTTCATAGGAAATTTAATTCTCTACAACTTTACAGAAGAAAGTTTTTCCAAATTCCAAACAGAAATTGACCGAAATCTACATACGGACGATTTTACAGGCTATAATAAAATTTCAGTCAAGAAATGGGGTCCACAAACATAAAAAACATGTTTTAAATATTTTTAGTAACAAAAATACTCTTCCTCCTCATTTAATCATATATCACACATTCGTTGTAAAAATATCACCATTATTATATTATTATAATATAATAATATATTTAAATAAATTATTTTATCAAAAAAAAATATATCAATTTTTCAACAATTGTCACTTTAAAATTTTCTCCATCTATATCCACATAAAATGAATATTTTTCTTATTATATAAATCAATAATTAATTATTCACAAATAATATTACAGAATCACAATACTGGCAACCAGGCCTTTCCTAGGAAAGAGGAGGCTTTCCAATAAGGATTTCTCCTTACTGGCGCGCAATTAGGTGACCAAACCTCTCCTTAGACAGAACTTTCTAGACATTGTCAATAATACTATCTAATAATATTATTCAAATAATATGAATTATTGCTCCGATAATGGAAAATACTGTGTAGTAACAATTATTGAAACAACAATAATATAAAATATCAACTTAGCAATTATTGAATCAATAAAATAAAATATTGAACAGTAATTACTGTAAAAATTATTGAGTAGTGCCTTCTTACGTAAGAATCAATAATTGGTGCAATGTGTGCTACTGTGTTTTAACCACCGGGTATTCCAATAGTACTAACGGTAACAACTACGTCGTTATTTATAAATAACTTATACTTGTCGTTTTCTTCATCCAATCGCTTTCCGTTATAGGGCTCACACAAGGCTGGGCCGTCGTACGAATATTCCCCGACAGTAAGAATATTCCACGACCAAATGAATATTCCCCGACAACAATGAATATTTTATAACCACTTGCTTATTTGAAATATTTGCGCATTTTACTCATAACTAACCACATTAATCAAATCAACCCTTACTATTTCAAAGTAATAAATAGAGGAAATTTAATTTCATTTATAATAAGTTCGGGTCTTTCAACCTCCCCTCCTTATGAAATTTCGTCCTCGAAATTGGACGACGATTACTGGTGTTTCAAAAGGTGAGGATACCTCGCTTTCATTTTCGCTTCCAACTCCTGTGTCATTTCTCTATAAGCATGGTTCCTCCACAAAACTTTGACTTGTGGTATGACCTTCAGACGTAAAACATGCTCCCCGTAGGGTTTCGACACGTAAACGATAGCGTAAATAGAACAATTTAAAGCAATTTCAAAACCCGAGCAGGATCCATGCAAAAATAATTAATTGGTGGTTAGAAATTATCTTGAATATGAAAATGCTTACGAAATTGATGCGCTCGAATCTCCAACACAATCCAAACGAATCGCGCCTCTACGGTATCCACACTAACGCCATGTGAAGGTAAATGCACGATCTGCGAAAGAAATGGAATCTGCAGACTAGCCACCAAAAGGAATGGATTTTAGAACTGCTTTCTCTAGTCTCTCTCTAAGAAATGGCTAGGGTTATGATGTTATGATATTACCCTAAGTGGCTACTATATCATATATATAGTAGTTAAAAGGGATTAATCAAAAACGTATTTTAATAAAATCCGAATATATATATATATATATATATATATATATATTAATTAAGTCTTACTTAATTAATATACATATATATAAATTATCCTTTTAATTTAAATTGTGATTTAAATACTATTAATCATATTAATATATTTAAATCCTTGAAATTTAAATTAATTCCATTTTAAATTACGTTCTATGTGTGTGACCCTATAGGTTATTATTATGTTGGCAATAATTTTAAAATCATATTATAAAATTATAAACAGTGAGCGACATCTAGTAATGCATCACTGCTACCAAAGTAATAATAAGATCGATGATTCGATACAACCTTTTAGTGACCAATGTTTCAATGTAATTTAATCCTTTTAACCTTAATATCTTAGATTAAACTCGAGTATTGGAATGTGTCATACTCTTCATAATTTAATCTGAGTTTTCTTGATCAATGAGCAGACTATATGAAATAAATCACTATTTGAGCATGGCCATGCATTTCATAGTCCTACTCAATCAAGAGGCCTATGGATATCATCCCTAATATATAGGAGGGTTAAATTCCATCTAGATCACTCATATTCCTCACACGATTCATGATGTACCCAATAATCACCTTTATAGTCCAATTTATTAAAGGTGACTTTGATGATATCAAAGTACATAAATTCGTGTAGTAATATAGTGATTTGGCCGGAGGACCATTACATCATTATCACTATGAGAATTTCTAATGACACTTTCGCATAATGCTCCACATAGAATTCTCATGGTGGGTCCGTCCCAAGACATCGCTTTTCTAACATGTACCTATGCATCGACTTAATATCTCATATATTTATGACCAATGAGATTTGGTCATCAGTCAATCCACATACTAGTCTCAATGCATCAATGTTGTCCCATCAACAATGATACTCGACTATGGACATTTAAGAACAATGATACTAATTGTAATTATATAATCTCATGTTCAAGTCACATACTTGAAACTATATAATTTGTATCACTATTCTAAGGAATTTTATTATGTTAACAATTATATAATATGATAAATAAAATCATAATAAAATCATTCATTTATTCAATCAAATATAATATCAAAACGTTAAGCAATTATATCAAATAATTGGCCTCTAGGGCATAAACTCTAACAGCTCCTTCCTATCCAAGATCTTGACAGGTACCTCCTCGTACGTTAAGTCTTCTACCATCTCGTCCGGGTTCTAACTCAATAACGTGGTTCGGGTCTTTCACATTTACTGCTAATACCGGATATGTGAAAAACATTATGAACACGAGACAAACTTGGAGGTAACGCGAGTCTATAGCCACATTTCCTACTCAGTCAAGAATCTAAAATGGACCAATAAATCGTGGATTGAGCTTTCCTCTTCTCCCAAATCTTGTAATTCCCTTCCATGGAGCAACACGCAACAATACGTGATCCCCAATACTAAATTCCACGTCCTTTCGATGAAGATCCGCAGAACTCTTTTGTCGATCCTGTTCCATTTGTATACGTTGTCGAATCATTTGGATCTCTTCTGTAGTAATACGTACTAACTCTGGTCCCAATAATGTTGCTTCACCCACCTCATCCCAACATACTGGAGAGCGACACTTTCGTCCATATAATGCTTCAAATGGAGACACACCTATACTTTCCTGATAACTGTTGTTGTAGGAGAATTCCACTAATTGTAAATACTTATCCCAACTCCCTTTGAAGTCTAGGACACAGAGTCTTAATAGATCTTCAAGCGCAAATATCAAGGATATTATACTAATTTCACGAAGTATAGAAGCAATAATTTAACATAATGAGGGTATAATCAGGAATATGAGACGAAATAATATTACTTACATACTACAGAGTATGAAAAAAAATATTATTCCTTATGAATACTGAATAAAAATAATATCCTTTACGAATACGAAAGAAATAATACCCCTTACGAATATTGAATGAAAATAATATTCCTTACAAATATTAAACGAAGACAATGAATATTGAACGAAAATGATATTCATATGAATACGAAAAATAATATCTCTTCAGAATATAAAATAAATAATACCCCTTACCCTCAGAAGAAGACTGGATACTGGAATAGTGAAGTAGCAGACTTCTCTTCTTCTTTCTCTCTATAGTTTCTCTCTCTATAATTGCTCTTGTGAGTCTTAGTGAATTGGTGAGAATGAAAGAAGAATGAGCTTCTATTTATAAGAAAATATAGTTTCGATATTTGCACGTTTTGGGACTCGAAATATTACAGTATAATACCTTCATCTTTTCCTCCATTTTTAATTTAGTCCTACAAGTATTATCAAACTTGCACCACCTCCCCTAATAGTAAATCATGTGACTCAATAGTACATTCATGTGAATCAATAGTTCTATACATGTAAAAAAAATAGTTACAGTATAGTACCTTCATCTATACCTCTATTTTTAATTTAGTCATGCAAGTATTATCAATCTTGCCCCACCTCCCCTAATAGTACATGCTTGTGAATCAATAGTACATACATGTGAACAAATAGTTATAAGCATGTAAATTAATAGCAATTAATTGCTCATTTATCTGATTAATTACCTGATTGGTCAATATAACCTCTAGAAATTAATTATTATCGAAATAAATGTCGATTTCCACAAACACTAATAATCCCAACACAATGGAACTATCAATTTCATCTTTAATCGACATGAACTTATTCATCATTAATATTATAACTCACAATATTTAACAACCAGATCATTCCTGAAAGTAGTATGCACACAAGCCAATCATGTTTGATGATAAAGCATATACTTTGTAACAATCTTATTCATTTATTAATAAAAAGTATTAATTTATTAAAGGCTTTTAATTATCTACATGATGCTGTTTTATAATATGTGATAAACCCATAGTTTTAAGCAATGCTTTTAGAATAATGATGATGATCATTCTAGTGAGATCTAAATTCTTAGAAAGCTTAAAACTAAAATAGTTCCCAATCATTGGATTACTAAATTGGGAATTAGTGAATCCGGATAGATTGGTACATCGTTGCTTGCTTTCATTGGATGAGGATGATTGATCTCATGATCATTTGTGTGGAGACACTAAAGCAAGTATGTAGGTGCTTATTAGAGAATAAGTTCACTTTGAACATTGGCTCGCTAAGGAATACCTAATGGAGTTTTATTTGCACTGTCAATAGGAATTCTGTAGTGATAGTAGTACAAGTAATCCTTGGACTTGAGATCATCATAGTATCTTGTGTATGATGAGTTATACTTTGACTTATTCCTTAAGACCCTTAGGGTATATCAAAGGGTATGCTTGGGTATAATAAGTTGTACATGGAGATAATGTATGATCAATAAAGAATCTACCGCTTCTTAATAAAAGAAGAGAAATGTCCTATGTGATTCGATAAATGACAACCCAAGAGTCCTTGGTTAAGGAGAATGAAATTAGAAAGGAGTTTCTAATTTGCATTATTTGAGTTGTGCATTTAAGAATCGAAATACATATAATTAAATAAAATAAGACTTGATGTAATTCCATGTCTTATATTTAATTGGGACATGTATGGTGGAAGGATTGAATTATGCGGTAACTATTTACTCAAAGGTTCTTTAATAATTAATGTTGAAATCTATATTATCCGGAAAGTCGTTGATCGCTAGGGAGACTTATCCCTATGTAGAATAAATATTATTTAAATAAATTAATTGTTTAATTTATTTATTTAAATAAGATTAGAATTGTTCTAATTGATTTATTCACAACCTAGGTTTAATATGGAGAACCTAAAGGGTCACACCATAAAAGGAAGAATAATTATTTAAGAAGTAAATGGCATAATCGTAATAATATGTTATGTATATTTAATTTAATCTATGGTGATAGAATAAATTAAATAGCTTAATATTTATTATTTAATATTTTAGAAATATTAAATATAAATTAATAAGAGGAGTCTTATTAATATTATTACAATTATTATTATTTTAATTTCTAAAAGAGTTTAGGAATTAATTTAATATAAGTACTCTCATTTATTCCTAATTGGATTAGGAAGGAAAATTAGTTAAAGGAGTTTAATTAATTATCCCTAATAAGATTAGGGAGCTTAATTAATTAAAAGAATTAATTAATTAAAACCCAATTCTTTAATTGTTAAGGTGGGTTGCCCACATCTATAAATAAGAGGAGTCTTATTATGGGTGGTATGGGTTGTTGACTTTAACAACTACGTAATAATTCCAAGTTGTTGGGAGTACACCTTTTCTATAGAGATAGAAAAACTAGGGTTTAGCCAACCACCCTTCTTCTTGAATTTTATTCTTCCTTGGTGGATCACCTCTAGAGGCCAAACACTTGGGTGGCTAACGTTGATCAAAGGAAGGAACCAAACCCGGTGGATTCAAGTTGAACGCGAAAAGGATTGGAGGTGAACTTGTACCTGAGGAAGCTCAGATCTTCAAGGGTATGTTTGTTCTTCATATCTTTTCGTTTAATTAATAATTGTGCATAAAGGGTGATCCGGGTATATGGTTTGTAAATTTTTAAACTCTGATTTTTCTACTCTTCCGCTTAATTTTTGCAATTTGATTGGGTTATGAATATTACAAACCTAACAATTCCAAGGAAAGAGGGGGCTTTCTAATAAGGATTTCTCCCTATTGGCGCGCAATTAGGTGACCAAACCTCTCATCGACAGAACTTTCTAGACATCGTCAATATTACAAATAATAATATGAATAACTTTGTCGTCTCAAATATTGATTTAATAATATATAATATTTTGGAGATGATACTGTGACAATAATTGAATCAATAATATGAGAGATATTATGCAGCAATTACTGTAGCAATAATTGAGTATAACTGAGTGACTTCTCACGTAAGCATCAATAATCAAAGATATTTCAGACAATACTGGTGTGCTACTACGCAACCACGCCAGCGTACATTGTACTTTACTACCGGGTAGTTCAACGGTTTAACGGTAAAACTTTCGCCGTTATTTTTATAAAAAGATATTTCGCTGTTTTCTAACTACGACAAAACTTCCGCCATGGGGTCCATTAATGATTGTCTTGAGTCGTCATACGAATATTCCTTGTTAAAACGAATATTCCCCGAACAATCGAATATTTTATAACCACTTGCTTACTTTGTAAAATTTGTAAATATTATCCACAACTATAACATTATATCAAATCCACACCATAATATTCAAAAATATATTTCGAGAAAAATTAATCTTTATTCATAAAAGTTGGGGTCTTACACACACCATTTGCAATCCATCCTGGGAGTACCAAAAGGTATCGTGATCTTCAACATATATTTTGGTGGAGTAATATGAAAAGAGAGATCACAGAATATATCTTAAGGTGTTTAACGTGTCAACGAGTCAAGGCGGAGCATCAAGTGCCAAAAGGTCCATTACAACCACTTGAAATTCTAGAATGGAAGTGTTAGTATTTATACTTTGTGGTTTTATTGATGACAATGTTTATATGGGCTTAATTGATTTTATTTTAGCTTATAATTTAATTGGGTCATGTTATTCAAATAATTTTATGCATATTAATTATATGATATATAATAGTGTGCATGGGTTATTGCATGGATTAATCACTTTGTCTCCTAGCTCACGAAAGTTAATGCAGTATTGGAGTGAGTAAATCAAGGTGGTTATTTTTGTTACATGCCTTAAATTTTTATACAGAATATATATATGTTTATATCCAATCCTGATATGCTTTAAAGACTAATTTAAATTGGAGTAATTTAAGGAGATTGGAAATCTGTTTAATATTCCTTAGAATTCTCATATTTTATTGTGGGGTTATATCCTTCCGAGATATATATATATATATATATATATATATATATATATATATATATATATATATATATATATGTTATTTGTTATATATATATTGAGCTACCAAATTAAATGTATTTGGGAGATTTTTTAGGAATTGGTTTTATGAAGGATTCTTATTTAAAGTTGGTGGAGATGTTATTTTGTCATGCTATTTTTAAGGGATCTTGCTAATTGCTAATAGGACTCTTTCAACTAGTATTTGATTTTCATTTGACTTCTTCATACATGTATTTCCTTATTTACTGATGTTGTCATTGGTAACGTGGATATCCTATTTCAATCAAAAAGATATAGTCGTTGCAGGAGGAATTGGAAGGTTTCATAGCCGTTGCTCTCTTATTTATATATATACTGTTAAAACGGCTTCATGAAGAAGACAAGACTACTGAACAGAAACTTTTCAAGCTATCCAAGATACACATCAATTATCATATCATTCTTTTAGTCTTGGTTTACAGTGTTCGTGTATTCCTTATTTCATATATATTGTAAACATAGTACAAGTCTAGGTTGGCTTGGGGTTTTCATTTTAGTAATATTCAGTCGGTACAACGAAGGTATCAAAGTCTCAGAGGTGAGAGGTGTTGCAGAGGTGCAAAGGGGGCAGAGGTGTCCAATCGATTGTCGTTGTAACAGGGAGTTTTATTGTCTTTGTAATTCTTTGAATATTATTTTAATAAAGTGAGTCTCCAATCCTAGTTGGGATTGGACGTGGATTAAAGCCACTAGAGTAGAGGATAGAAATTTGAACCACGTAAAAAAATCTCGGTGTGATTTTCTATTGTTTTGCTTCTATTTTTTTTTGGCTTCTATATTCTGCAGTTTTTGTTTGCGTCGAAAAAGTTTTACACTAATCCGGATAGGTATTAGCTGTCCGTTTTTAATAGTTAAGAATATAACTAATACGGACAGGGTTAGACTGTCTGATTATAGGCTGCTATAGTAAATTAAAAAATTGGCCACTGTAGATCACGTCTAAGTATTTACACCTATTCACCCCCCTCTAGGTGTGCTTTATTACAGAATTACAGGAAGTGGGAGCACATTACCATGGATTTCTTAATGGTCTTCCCAAGGTTTCTCAAGGTATAGATGCAATTTGGGTCATTGTTTATAGATTGACCAAGTCTTCTCATTTCTTACCTATACGAGAAACTTATTCACATGAACGTCTTGCTCGTATTTATATAAATGAGATTGTAAGATTGTAAGATTGATCAAATGGAGATAAATAGAAATATACTTAGAGTCATGCCCAAATGGTTCACACCAAAAGTTATAACTCTTTAAGACTCAACTACAATCAGTACGATGGAAACTTTAACTTTGTTTGGAGAACTTGAAGAATTCAAAAATCAACTAAAGAGGTATGATGAAGAAGATGAAGGACCTAAAAGGAAGACCTTAGCTCTTCAAGTTGAAAGCTACATAGAATGTGATGATGAAGACTCCAATGAAGAAATAGCTATGATGTCCAGAAAATTGAGAGAGCTGATTAGAAAGAAGAATAAATCAAAGTTTCAAGGCCAAGACATTCAACAACAAGAAAGACGCCAAGCAAAAGCCACAAGAAGATACCTGTTTTGAATGTGGAAGGCCCGGGCATTTCAAGAGAGACTGCTTCCAATTAAAAAGGAAGAACAAAGCAAGCAATTCAAAAAGAAAGGCGTTAATGACATGGAGCGATGATGAGTCCAATGACGAGGAAGAAGATGAAACAGCTCAACCGTGTTTCACTGGATTATGCAATCAAGAATCATCTGAGGTAAACTCTGAACTTGGTGATATTACTATTTCTGATTATCTAGTTTTAAAAAATGAAAATATTTGTATTAAAGAGAAAAATGCTCATTTAAAAATTGGATAAATGATTTAATGAAAGAGGTAGAAACATTAATTGAAGAAGAACAAGAAATAGTTAAAGATTGCTCATCAAGTGAAATATCTAAGTTAAATGCTAAAATTGATTATCTTGATAACTATAATAAAATTCTATATAATGGTGCAAACAAATTAAATGAAGAATTCAATGATCTTAAAAAGAAAAATGATGTTTTAAAAGAAAGTTTGAAAATGAGAGATACTTGTATTGATGCTTTTAATGATGGAAAAATATTAAACATGCAAAATAATAATGAGGAAGAAATAATTTCATTGAAAAAGGATCTTGCAAAAAATTTTCAAGGGGAAGAGAATTTAATTATAATGCTAGGTGCTCAAAGGTTAAGTCTAGATAAACAAGGAATTGGATATAATCCTATTAAGAACATCACAAGCACTACTAATAAAATTAGAGTAATAAATAATAAACCAAGGAACAAGTCTCTTTATTGCTCACCTTTTATTACTTGCAAAAATTGTGGTTTAAAAGGACATTTTGATACAAACTGTAATAAAATTAAAATAAAACAAGTTTGGGTAAAGAAAAGAGATTTAATTGCTACTAACAATATCGGACCTAAACAGATTTGGGTACCAAAACGATGAGTTACTTCTTTGTTTTGTAGGTGTGTTTTAAAGCTAAAGTACCATCATATAAATGGGTACTAGACAGTGGATGTTCTAGACACATGACGGGTGATAGTGCTAAATTCATCTCACTAACTACTAAGAAAGGAGGAACTGTTACCTTTGGAGATGACACCACATGCCAAATCGTCGGTAAAGGTAAAATGGGAAATGGTAAGGTTTTCATTGATAATGTTCATTATGTTGAAGGATTAAAATATAATTTAATTAGTGTAAGTCAACTAATGGATAGTGGACATAAAGTAATTTTTGAAAAAGATAAATGTGCTATTATTCGTGCTTCTCACAATGTTCCTTTAATTACTCAAAGGGAAGGTAATATTTATACAATTAATTTTGAAAATCAAAATGAAGATATTTGCCTAACTGCTATTCAAGATCAAACTATTCTTTGGCATAGAAAGTTAGGACATGTGCATATGGAATTAATTAACAAACTAGCTACCAGGAACCTTGTCAAAGGATTGCCAAAGCTTAAATATGAAAAGACAGGGATTTGTAATGCATATCAGTTAGGTAAGTAAGCAAGAAATTCCTTTATCAGCAAAAATAAGGTATCAACTTCTTTACCTCTTCAGTTATTGCATCTTGATTTGTTTGGACCCGAAAGATATGCTAGCTTAGGAAATAATCATTATGCTTTTGTTATTGTTGATGATTTTTCAAGATTTACGTGGGTTTTATTTTTGAAAATTAAAGATCAAGCTTTTGCAGAATTTGAAAAGCTTATAAAGAATGTTGAAACAAAACACAGCCTCAAGCTAATTAGTATTCGGAGTGACCATGGTGAGGAATTTGGAAAAGACTTTATACCATATTACAGTGAGAAAGCTGTTACACATGAATTTTCAGCACTAAGAACACCACAACAAAATGGTGTAGTGGAACGCATAAATCGTACTCTCTAAGAAACTGCAAGAACATTACTTCAAGAAAGTAAACTGCCTAAAAGTTTTTGGGCAGAGGCTGTAAGTACTGCATGTTACATTCTAAATAGAGTATTGATTAGACCCATATTATTGAAAACACCATATGAGTTACTAAACAAAAGGATTCCTAATATTAATTATTAAAGTGTTTGGTGCTAAATGTTTTGTTTTAAATACTAATGGTAATCTTGGAAAATTTGATGCAAAATCAACCGAAGCTGTTTTTCTTGGTTATTTAGTACATAGTAAGGCATATATGGTTTATAATCTTGATAAGTCAAAGGTTGAAGAATCAGTGCATGTAATATTTAATGAAGTTAACCATGATCTGTCAAAAGATGAGGATTCTGCAGGAAATAACAATTTGATTCGTGGAAGCCAAACTATTTAAATCCGGATGACCCTAAGCCATTCGAATCGAGAGGAAATCTGAGTTGGAATCGATGTGACCTAAGTCGCCCGAATCAGAAGGAAATACAGTTGAAATCGATGACTAATCCGTCCAATCGGAAGGAAATACACTGAAATCGCATACCTGACCCCGTCCATTTCAAAGAGAAAAATCAAACATGCAGACAAAGAAAAATGCATGATCGGACTCCGTCAATTTAGAAGGAAAATCAAACGAACACACTGATGCAGAATGTGACATTCCACATTTTGAATTCAACGAACAAATGACTACAACAAGGCTTCCTAAACCATCTAGAACAGTGAGAAATCATCCACTAAATCTAATCATAGGTGATCCTGACACTTGGATGAACACAAGAAGGAAATCAAGGAATTACTGTGCATTCTCCGTATTTCTTTCACAAATAGAACCAAAGAATGCCAAGGAAGCAATTCAAGATGAAAATTGATCAATTGCCATGCAGGAAGAGTTAAATCAATTTGAACGATGTCAGGTTTGGGATCTTGTTAAGCCTCTTAAAAATGCATCTATTATTGATGCAAAATGGATTTTCAAAAACAAATTAGATGAAAATGGTGTTATAACAAGAAACAAAGCCAGATTGGTAGCTCAAGGCTATAATCAACAGGAAGGTATAGACTATGAAGAAACCTTTGCCCCTGTTACAAGGTTGGAAGCTATAAGAATTTTATTAGCCTATGCATGCTTTAGACAATTTAAATTATATCAAATGGATGTGAAAAGTGCTTTTTAAATGGTTACTTAAATGAAGAATTATATGTTAAGCAACCACCCGATTTTGAACATGAAAAATATCCACATCATGTGTTTAAATTGAAAAAGGCTTTGTATGGATTAAAACAAGCTCCAAAAGCTTGGTATGAAAGACTAAGCAAGTTTTTATTAGAAAATGGTTTTAATCGCGGTAAGATTGACTTTACTCTTTTTATTAAAACCAAAAATAAAGATTTATTACTTGTTCAAATTTATGTGGATGACATAATTTTTGGAGCTACTACTAACTCTTTGTGTGAGTGGTTTTCCCAATGTATGCATAATGAGTTTGACATGAGCCTTATGAGGGAATTAAACTATTTTTGGGGGCTTCAAATCAAACAATCCAATGAAGGGATTCACATTCACCAATCCAAGTATGTAAAGGAGTTATTAAAGAGATTTGGTTTTGAAAATACCAAACCAAAGTCAACACCAATGAGTACTACCATCAAGCTTACCACGGATGCTACAGGTAAAGATGTTGAAGTGACAATATATCGAGGTATGATTGGTTGTTTACTTTATTTAACTGCATCAAGACCGGATATTATGTATAGTGTATGCCTTTGTGCTAGATTTCAAGCTCAACCTAAAGAATCTCATCTTAAAGCGGTAAAAAGAATATTTAAATATTTAGCTGGCATAATTAATTTAGGCTTATACTATCTTGTATCTCCAAGTTTTGAACTAATTGGATACTCAAATGCAGATTATGCATGGTGCCAAGTTGATAGAAAAAGCACAAGTGGTGCTTGTGAATTTTTAGGTCAAAGCCTCAGTAGCTTCAGTGCACAAAGAAGAAACAAACATATGTCCTTTTGCTACTACGGAAGGTGAATATTTAGCGGCAGTTAGTTGTTGTTCACAAATTTTATGGATGATTCAAACTCTTCATGATTTTAATGTGATATGTGAAAATGTGCCTATTATGTGTGACAATACTAGTGCAATTGATATTTCAAAAAATCTTGTGCTTCATTCTCGTACTAAGCATATTGAAGTGAGACGTCATTTTTTAAGAGATAATGTTGCTAAAGGATTAATTAAATTAGTATTTGTCCCTACTGAACATCAATTGGCAGATATTTTTACAAAACCTTTAAGTGAAGAGCGTTTTTGCACTTTGAGAAGAGAACTTGGAATGTCTATATGTGGTTAGAATGTGAAATTCAAGGATCTCACTAATTTCTATTTTTTTTTGTTAACGACAACGGGGGAGAGATATTTGCGTAATAATGATTATGTTATAACCAACTTGTGCTTAATGATTTCTTTTTGATAATGACGAAGGGGGAGAGATATTTGGTATTTGAAATTTGAATTGACTTGATATTCATGTTGACTTAATATGCATAAATTTAGGGGGAGCCTTATAGAAAGGGGGAGCATATAAAGTTAAAAGATAATATATTGTCATCATCAAAAAGGGGAAGAATGTTAGTATTTATACTTTGTGGTTTTAATGATGACAATGTTTATATGGGCTTAATTGATTTTATCTTGGCTTATAATTTAATTGGGTCATGTTATTCAAATGATTTTATGCATATTAATTATATGATATATAATAGTGTGCATGGGTTATTGCATGAATTAATCACTTTGTCTCCTAGCTCACGAAAGTTAATGCAGTATTGGAGTGAGTAAATCAAGGTGGTTATTTTTGTCACATGCCTTAGATTTTTATATAGAATATATATGTTTATATCCAATCCTGATATGCTTTAAAGACTAATTCAAATTGGAGTAATATAAGGAGATTGGAAATCTGTTTAATATTCCATAAATTTCTCATATTTTATTGTGGGGTTATATCCTTCAATATATATATATATATATATATATATATATATATATATATATGTTATTTGTTATATATATATTGAGCTACCAATTTAAATGTATTTGGGAGATTTTTTAGGAATTGGTTTTATGAAGGATTCTTATTTAAAGTTGATGGAGATATTATTTTGTCACATGCTAAACAGTAATTGCTATTTTTAAGGGATCTTACTAATTGCTAATAGGACTCTTTCAACTAGTATTTGATTTTCATTTGACTTCTTCATAGATGTATTTCCTTATCTACTGATGTTGTCATTGGTAACGTGGATCTCCTATTTTAATCAAAAAGATATAGCCGTTGTAGGAGAAATTGGAAGGTTTCATAGCCGTTGCTCTCTTCTTTATATAGATACTGTTTACACGGCTTCATGAAGAAGACAAGACTACTGAACAGAAACTCTTCAAGCTATCCAAGATACACATCAATTTTCATATCATTCTTTTAGTCTTGGTTTACAGTGTTCGTGTATTCCTTATTTCATATATATTGTAAACATAGTACAAGTCTAGGTTGGCTTGGGGTTTTCATTTTAGTAATATTCAGTCAGTACAACGAAGGTATCAAAGTCTCAGAGGTGAGAGGTGTTGTAGAGGTGCAAAGGGGGCAGAGGTGTCCAATCGATCGTCGTTGTAACAGGGAGTTTTATTGTCTTTATAATTGCTGAATATTATTTTAATAAAGTGAGTCTCCAATCCTAGTTGGGATTGGATGTGGATTAGGCCACTAGAGTAGAGGATAGGGGCTGAACCACGTAAAAAATCTCGGTGTGATTTTCTATTGTTTTGCTTCTATTTTTTTTTTGGCTTCTATATTCTGCAGTTTTTGTTTGCGTCGAAAAAGTTTTACACTAATCCTGACAGGTATTAGCTGTCCATTTTTAATAGTTAAGAATATAACTAATACGGACAGGGTTAGACCGTCTGATTATAGTCTGCTATAGTAAACTTAAAAATTGGCCACTGTAGATCACGTCTAAGTATTTACACCTATTCACCCCCCCCCCTCTAGGTGTGCTTTATTACAGAATTACAGGAAGTGGGAGCACATTACCATGGATTTCTTTACTGGTCTTCCCAAGGTTTCTCAAGGTATAGATGCAATTTGGGTCATTGTTTATAGATTGACCAAGTCTTCTCATTTCTTACCTATACGAGAAACTTATTCACATGAACGTCTTGCTCGTATTTATATAAATGAGATTGTAAGACTACATGGTATGCCATTATTCATAGTTTCTGATCGAGACCTAAGATTCACTTCACGATTTTGGGTTAGTTTGCAAAAATCTATTAGTACAAATTTACGATTAAGTTTGGCAAATCGTCCTCAAACAGATGGGCAGTCGGAGAGGACTATTCAAAATCTTGAAGATCTATTAAGACTCTGTGTCCTTGACTTCAAAGGAAGTTGGGACAAGTTCTTGCCATTGGTGGAATTTTTCTACAACAACATTTATCAAGCAAGTATTGGCATGGCTCCATTCGAGGCGTTGTATGGACGCAAGTGTCGTTCTTCAGTATGCTGGGATGAGGTGGGTGAAGTAATGTTGTTGGGACCGGAATTGGTATGCATGACTACGGAGAAGATTCAAATAATTCGACAACGTATAAAAACCTTACAAGATCGAGAAAAGAATTATGATGATCTTCATCGAAAGGACGTAGAATATAATGTTAGTGATCATGTGTTGTTACGTGTTGCTCCATAGAAAAGAGTTACGAGATTTGGAATGAGAGGAAAGCTCAATCCTCGATTCATTGCCCCATTCGAAATACTCAATCAAGTAGGAACTGTGGCCTATAGACTCGCCTTACCGCCAAGTTTGTCTCATATTCATAACGTTTTTCACATATCTATGTTACGTAAATATGTGCAAGACCCAAACCACATTATTGAGTTAGAACCGAACGAAATAGCGAAAGATTTAACGTATGAAGAGGTACCTGTTAAAATCTTGGATAAGAAGGAACATATTCTACGCTCCAAGGTTATACCTCAAGTTAAAGTTTTGTGGAGAAACCACGATGTTGAGGAAATGACCTGGGATTTAGAATCTGAAATAAAATCAAGGTATCCTCACCTCTTCGACATACCAGGTACGAACTCCAATTTCGAGGATAAAATTTCTTAAGAAGGAGAGGTTGTAAGACCCCAACTTTCATTAATAAAGATTAATTCTTTTCGAAATATATTTTTAAATATTATGGTGTGGATTTGATATAATGTTATAGTTGTGGATAAAATTTATAAAATTTTCAAAGTATGCAAGTTGTTATAAAATATTCGATTGGTCAGGGAATATTCATTTTAACAGGGAATATTCGTACGACGACATAATCATTGGTGGACCCCACAACGGAATTATTGTCGAAATGAGAAAACGACAGAAATATCTTTTTATAAAAATAACGGCGAAAGTTTTACCGTTAAACTGTTGAAATACCCGGTGGTAAAATTACAGTAATACGCGTGGTTGCATAGTATCACACGGTATTGATTATTGATGCTTACGTGAGAAGTTACTCAGTTATACTCAATTATTGCTACAGTAATTACTGCATAGTATCTCACGTTATTTGATTCAATTATTGTCAATATTTTATATTATTAAATCAATAATTGAAATGACAAGTTATTCATATTATTATTGGATAATTAACAATGTCTTGATAGTTCTGTCGAGGAAAGGAGTTTGGTCACCTAATTGCACGTCAATATGGAGAAATCCTTATCGGAAAGCCCCCTCTTTCTTGAGAAAGATCTGGTTGTTAATATTGCGGGTTATAATAATGATGAATAAATGTTGTTAAAAATATTGAGGGGATTTTTATTAAGTATTTGTTGTTAATTTTGGCGTATTATTTGGACCCACACTTACCCATTTTTCAAAATAATCGGTAGAAAGTTATTCAGTATATATATTTATTAAATGCGGGGGCCACATGTGGGGCCCACGTGTTATTGAAATTTTTTTTTGGGGGGAAACCTGATGAAAATTTTTCACGGGAGACATTTTTGTTATTATATATAAATATATATTATAATTTATTTTGTTTTGTTATGAAAAATAGAATATATTATATTTTATTATGCATACTGTCTACATAGTAAATGCATAGTAACAATTTAGAAAATCAAACGTATTGTTCGACGCCCGTGAAGAAGAAGAAAAAAGAATATTGTGCGTGTGACGCCCCCAAAACAGGTATACATCACCCATCTTGAGTCGCCAAATACATGGTACAAAATATAAATAAAAACTTAATTATACAACATTCGTGTAAAATACGACAAAACATAGTTGAGAGTTTAAACAAGAATATTGTCATCTAGATAATATCCACACTCAATGGAGTCTAAGATAATGCAGAATACAATAGACAACAAGTTTTAGATCAACAACTGCAGCGAAAATAAGCAATCCATTAGAAGAGTCAAGTAGAGCATAAAATCTACTATCTTCTATGATTTAAAAAGTTTTTCATCAACTTTATCGCTAAGACTCAGCTTAATAAATAAAATTGAATCATCCTTGCACCACGGCCAAGGATATTCATGTAATCATCAATGGTCATGATTATACCGAATAATCCCTGGTCATAATCATACCAACAACTGTCCATCAATGAACTACAGGCCAATGATGACTTTCACCACATCATTCGTTACATTACGGTCATGATTATACCAAATAATCCCTGGTCATAATCATACCAAGTCCATCTATGCACGTAAGCCACAGATGACTTTCATCACAATATAAGCATGAGGATGATGACAATAATATAAGCATGAATCAAACGAAAATAAGGATAAATATTAAAGACTTTAAATTTATCCAAATATTATCAATCACTTAATAAATTCATAATCTAATATTGTTAATATTATAACAATATTTTAATCACTTCTTAAACTTATAAACAATTTAATTTAATTATTTACACTTTACCAAATAATGCATTTAATCATTCAAAAATGTCATACTCATAAGATTTCATCACCAATGATCAAATCACTCATAAAAAATTTGCAAATACCTTATATAGGATTTCCAAGCCATAAACTCCTATTTACCAATTTTTCAACTTCACATAACATATTTAATTCATATATTCGTAACTAAACTATTTTCATGAAAAATACCAAATCAATCCCAAAAAAAATTATTCTTTTCTAAGATTTAGCAGAATATAGTCCCATATTGAACATATATTTTTCTCGAAATTTTTAAAATTCATTTACTATTTTTAATATGGCCAAAACTATCAAATATTTAGACATTTATCATAAATTGTACTTTTGTTCGAAAATTCCAA
Source organism: Panax quinquefolius (assembly GCA_020205615.1). NCBI lineage: Eukaryota > Viridiplantae > Streptophyta > Magnoliopsida > Apiales > Araliaceae > Panax > Panax quinquefolius. Next base: position 84,582,031 of record CM035158.1, read on the forward strand.
AATTTACAGGGTATACTCCTGTTATATATATGTACTCCCAAAAAAAATTTCACCAATTTTGGAGTTAACCATAAGAAGTTATAAGGGTTTACTTTTAAAATAGTCTTTTCCCATAAATTTCATAACTCCTAATCTATACATTAAAAAATTGCCATTTTTGGACACAATCTAGAAAACTCAACAAACTATCATTTCAAATTTTTCCAGAATTTTTGAGGGTCAGAAAAATTACAAAACTGCCCCTGGCAGAAACCCCTTTTGAATGAAAATACTATTCATATGAATACAAAGGATCATTCATCATGCATGTGGTAATCCACATAGACAGGTTATTCCAACAGAATAATAAAGAATGGAATAACAGAAAAATCCACCATGCATGCGATAGACCACATAGACAGGTTATTCTCAACAGAATAATAAAGAATGGAACCAGGTCATGTGTAAACCGCACAGACAGGATATTCCAATAGAATAATAAAGAATGGAACTAGGTCATGCGTAAACCGCACAGACAGGATATTCCAACAGAATAATAAAGAATGGAATAACAATAGAATTCATCAGGCATGCGATAGACCGCACAGACAGGTTATTCCAACAGAATAATAAAGAATGGAATAACAGAAGAATTTCACCATGTATGCGGTGCCAGATGTATAAAAGTTATTCCAACATAATAATAAGGAATGGAATAACAATAGCTCTCTTCATGAATACGAAAGAAATAATTGCTCTTCTTCTTTCTCTCTATAATAATTGCTCTATAGCTTTAGTGAATTGGTGAGAAATGAAAGAAACATGAGCTTCTATTTATAGGAAAATATAGTTTCGATAATTGCACGTTTTGGGGCTCGAAATATTACAAAGATAATACCTTTCCTTTTTTCTTCATTTTTAATTTAGTCCTACAAGTATTATCAAACTTGCACCACCTCCCCTAATAGTAAATAATGTGAATCAATAGTTATAATCATGTGAAAATACGAATTACAGTATAGTACCTCCATTTTTAACTTAGTCATGCAAGTATTATCAATCTTGCACCAACTCCCCTAATAGTACAAGAATGTGATTCAATAGTATACATATGTGAACAAATAGTTATATAAGCATGTGAATTAGTAGCAATTAATTGCTAATTTATCTGATTAATTACCCAATTGGTCAATATAACCTCCAGACATCAATTATTATCGAAATAAATGTCAATTTTCACTAACACTAATAATTCCAACACAATGGAACTATCAATTTCATCTTTAATTAACATAAACTTATTCATCATTAATATTATAATTCACAATATTTAACAACCAGGTCGTTCCCAGGAAAGAGGGGGCTTTCCTATAAGGATTTCTCCTCATTGGCGCGCAATTAGATGACCAAATCTATCCTTGACAGAACTTCTAGACATTGTAAATATTGCAATTTAATAATATGAATAACTTTTTCGTCTCAATTATTGATTTAATAACATATCATATTATGCAGATGATACTGTGACAATAATTGAATTAATAATATGAGAGATATGATGCAGTAATTACTATAGCAATAATTGAGTATAACTGAGTGACTTCTTACGTAAGCATCAATAATCAATACCGCGTGCTACTATACAACCACGCGTATTACTGTACTTTTACTATCGGGTAGTTCAACAGTTTTAATGGTAACACATTCGCCATTTATAAAATGATAATTCTATCATTTTCTAACTACGACAATACTTCCGTTGTGAGGTCCACCAATGATTGTGCCGTAGTACGAATATTCCCCAACAAAAAGAATATTTTATAAAAACTTGTATACTTTACAAAATTTATAAATATTACCCACAACTATAACATTATATCAAATCCACACCATAATATTCAAAAAAATATTTTGAGAAATTTAAATCTTTATTCATAAAATTTGGGGTCTCACAGTGTGTCCATGATTTTATTTTTTAAATAGTATCCTTCCATTCTACTATAAATAGGATGCTTAGTTTAGAATTGAAAATCATACCAGAATCAGAGAATTCTTCTTCTATAATATTGAGCGTATTTCTTTAGAGTTTTAAAAAGTTTTGAGCGTAGAAAATAGTGAAAGTTTTCTTCAAGAATATCCCGCTATACCAGTTGGAATACTCTCTTTTTTAAGGTAAGGAATATTATTTTTGTTCAATACTTGTAAAAATTAATATTTTCTTCCATACTCTGTAGTATGTAAGTAATATTATTTCATTTCAGATTCCAAATTCTATATTCTATATTCATTTTGTTAAGTTTTGGCTTCTATACTCCATGAAATTAGTAGAATATCCTTGAAATTTGCACTTCATCCAATATCTTTTCATGAAAATATTATTCTGAGCATTCTTGATAAGTTTTAACTTTTTTATGTCGAAGTACTATTCACGGGGTACTATTCCCGAAGTACTATTTACAGGGTACTATTCACTCGGTTACTATTCATCTGGAATACTATTCATAATAAAAATTGATTTCTTTTCGGTCTAAATTATTTTTGATACAATATTATTCTTGAATTTTACTCCACAAAGCAGTATCATGATGACAATTATGACATTAATCAATTCTGGATAAATTAAATTTTAAAATTTATCCTATGCTTTCATTTAATTAAATTCTTATATCATTGTCATCATCCTCATGCTTATATTGTTATGAAAGTTATCTTTGGCCCATAGTGCATAGATGGACTGTTGATTAGTATGGTTATGACCAGAGATTATTCAGTATAATCATGACCGTAATGTTACAAATGATGTAGTAAAAGTCCTCGTTGGCCCGTAGTGCATTGAGGGATAGTTGTTGGCATGATCATGACCATTGATGATTACACGAATATCCTTGGCATGTAGTGCATGAATAATTTGTGGTCATGATACTAATGAATATCCTTGGCTCGTAGTGTAGGGATGATTTGATGATATGGTTTATTTATTAAGGTGAGTCTTAGCGATAAAATTGATGAAAAACTTTTTAAATCATAGAAGATAGTAGATATCATGCTCTACTTGACTCTTCTAATGGATTGCTTGTTCCGCTGCAGTTAAATTTGATGTTTATTGTATTTTATCAGTTTAACACTGTTGAAGGCTAACGATAATTTATTCTGCATTATCTTAGTCATAATATTTCTTATTAGGCTAGTTGAGCTCACCCTTTTACTTTTATTATTCTCTTCAGGAAATGAGAACGTAACCGGGACTAGTCGGGGAACGGAGTGATGGTTCGAGATGGTTGTTTTAGTAGTCCTCACTATTTAGTGTGATAATAAATGTAATGAGGATTGAATTTGAGTTTGGATATTGTCTAGAAAACAATATTCATGTTAAAACTCCCATCTTATGTTTTTCCGTATTTTACACGACAGTTGTATAATTAAGTTGTATTTGAATTCTGTACCATGTATTTGGCGACTCAGAATGGGTGATGTATACCTATTTTGGGGCTTCACAGCTTGACTCAATTATATTTGGGCTTCCGGATTGAGCTTAATATGGTTTCATCCGGATTTCTTTAAATCTTGGGCCATTTTTATTTATACTATTTTATTAAACATCCTGTATAATAAAAGACTTGGGGGCAATTTTAGGCCATAATATTTTGGACCTATTGGGCCACCTCTATTAGGACCTTAGGAGTATTGGGCCCGATCATTATATGAATATGGTTTCATTTGGGCTTGGGCTGGTGATTATTAGAGAGATAAGTTTTGACTATTATCTCTGCACCTTAATTAATGTGGATTGGACATAATCCTAGTGGGTGGCGTACAGTGATGGGATTAGCCGGTGTGCTGCTTGCAGTGAGTTGGGGTCAGAGCAAGGTGGTGGCATGCAAGACGAAATAAGGAGTATATGAGGACAGAGTACAACACAAAAGAGGTAACTGATATTTTTTTCATCCAAACACTAGAGTTTATCACCTCCATTGTTAACCTTGTGTCTACCTATATTGACTCTCGCGCCGGAGCTATCCCCTAACGGTCCAAGCCGTCAAGCTTCGGGTATTGACTTGTTTACTGACCAGGATTGGACGCGCTTTTCGGTGATTGGGGCGCGTGGAAAGATATTGGCGTTAATAGCTAAAATATTAAAGGCAGAAGAAGAATGTAAATAATTAAAAATATATTAAATAAATAAATAAATATAAAGAAATATACATGACAATTGCACTATAAAATTTGTACATTAAAAGAACATAAGAACCACGTCCATATAATTGTTTTTCTAAATTCTTTTTTTATGTAAATATTTATATTTTGTTGATAAGTCTGTTAATTTGATTTTATAATTAAAAGATTTTTTTATTATATTTAATATATATTTATGTTTCTAGTTAGGTATGAATATAAAAAATTTAATCTAAAAATTTCAAGAGTTAAAGTGGAAAATTCATTTATTAAGATATTAAAGTGGAAAACTTTTTTTTGAATTGCATTTGTTTTAAATTAACAAACAAACTAGTTCAAAACATCTCAAGGGTAAAATTGTAAAATACACTCATTTAGATGTTTCAACAAATTAGTTATCAACACACATTTTTGTTCTATTTAGTTTATTTAGATTTCTTAATCATTCAAAAAAATTTCATTTAATTTATCAAATAACCCCTAAGTCAATAAAACTATATGTACTTGCTTTTTCATCTCTTGTAAATGATATTTTTATATGAACAATTTTTTATTTCGTTTATTTTATTTAACTATATAAATATTTTGATCAAAATATTATTATTTTAAATATAAACAAAATTTGTGCCCCGATTATTAAGTGAGGAAAATGGGAGCAAGTTACATAATTACCGAAAATTAATATGACCAAACCTCACTGTAGAACGCATGAGAGTTGACAAATTAAATTATTTTGTAACAGGTTAAACGTGCCAAAATTCAATGTGGGCTAAGCCCTCCCTTGACCAAATTCTGTTAGATTATATTTTAATATATATTAATAACTCATTTTTTAATTCATTTGAATAATTTACATCATTATATTAAGATATCATTTGAATAATTTAAACTCATATTTATATCTTAACTATTTAGATGAATTATTAAGATATAATCAAATACCACATACTTTTTGCAATAAGTATTAAATGGGACTTGGGAGTGTTCCGTAACCACTATGCAACTCTAGGTCTTCACCATTTGTATCAAATTTTACGGATTATGAAACCTTTCATTACATATTTTTTAGTTTCTCTTAATCTATATTTAGTGATATTAATATTAAATTTAATGATAAAATAAAATTCATAGCAAATAATTAACGACGAATTAGGATTCTATATTTGGCGACACAAATATTATATTTAACGATATTTTTTCAGCGATATACTCTTTCTGTTCTCAAAAGAATAACTAAAGATATAATTTTTTTTTGTCTCAAAAGATAAAGTAGGGTAAATATATTATTTAGTGGGGACCATTAGTATAAAAAAAATTTAAAGTAATCATTACTTAATAGAATCTTTGTAGAGCTACTAAGGATAAATTAAAACTTTTTTACACTTTCCTCTATTTTTATTTTTCTTAATATGTGTACAAATTATACTTTACTCGTCCGTTTGGGAACAGAGGGAGTAATTGTTTTTGACGAATTTTATTGTATCTCTATTTATTTGCGACGAATTTTATTGTGTTGTTAAATACTCCCTCCGTTCCATGATAAAAGTCGTTATTACTATTTTTGGTAGTCCCATGTTAAATGTCCAATTTCTTTTAATAACCAAACTTGTACACATTTTTTCCTATTATGCCCGCAGCATTAAATATATCATACTTTTCTTATTCTAATTCTCTCTCCATATTTAATAAGTATGAAGAGAATATTTTGAATTGAATAGCTAGAAATTCACTCTCTCACCTATATTGAAAATAATTAATGACATATTATTATGGACACTTTTGTCATTTTATTTCCCTTCTTAATATGCGTAAAAAGTCCTTCCGAATTTTTATTCTGAGACGAAGGAAGTATAATATTTGTGTTGCTAAGTTCATCGCAAATAATTGTGTCGCTAAAAAAATATACCGTTAAAAGTAATATTTATATCATTGAATTCATACTATGGGAAAATAATAAATAGATGTATTAGAGAGTTCCTAATCCAAATTTTATTAATAGAACATTTATGTAACACACTGAAAGGTTCACCGACATCAAATATTATATACAGTTATTGTGTAAGACAGTAAGACATCACAAGAACTTTTAAGAGGACTAAAGCCAAATTTTATCTTTATTAGTACCATTTTCTTGGGGATGCCAGACTGCCAATGCCAACTTTTTAAGTGAATTGAAAGCTCAGAATTCTCTCTCACTTATATAAACTAAAATACAATATTATTTCATGTACTTGTACTCGTGTGATATTTTTGACATTTAATTTGATTAATTAGCAAATCTTTCTTTCAAGGTATAATTATTAGAACAAAATTATATTTTTTACTTATAATTAATAGTGCAAAACTGATCCAAAAGCTACAGTTATCAATCTTACACTACAAATTGTACTTTGAAAGAGAATTTTGACTAATACATAAATTAAATTCATTGATGAAAATTTCATAAGCGAAGAAAGGGAAGGTGACAGTTTTGCATTTTAATTCACTATATGCATATTTGGTTAATCGGCGTTTGCAGTGTTTGATGCATTTAGAGTGTTTGAAAGTTTAAATGTACTTGAAAATTATATTTATCTAGTAGCCGTTTATTTTAAAAATAGCTTATTTAACTTACACACGCAGCGTTTGGGCCTCAAATAAACCACACCAAAAGGTGCGTTTAAAAGTCCAAATACTGCAAACGTTACAACGACAATCGTTGATAGCCGAACAAACCCTATATAATATCTCAGTGAGTGATTGATAGGATAATTGAATTGAATGGACCACGTTGTATTGCACAAACTTCTGGCTGATTTTGAAATGAAGGCATCAAATTGGGGCCTCATAGAAAAAGATTTTATTTTTTTCTTTGTCATATACATTAATGGTTGCCACCATTTCCATGCCAAAAGAATACAAACATTTTAGGCATCCAAAGCAATGAATTGAATGAAAGAACACCATCAACGATTTTGGGTGGCGGTTCCTGACAAGTGACAACCACAAAAATGTACCCCCATGAAATCCCCTATTCATTTTGCATGCGAGGTACCGAAAGTTATCCACTAAACAGACAAGATAGGGTTGAAGTTATTAATGTTAATGACAGTTGAAAAAATATTGTTGTCCATTTCAATCAACAACAATGCTATTATCACATAAAAAAATTCACATAATATTCACATACACATATACGTATGAGTAACTCCCTCACCGCATACGCTAAAACCCACAAATATGTATGTATGTGCCAGATGCTGCATTATATGAAATTGCCATTATGTAATAGTATCATTATTTTTCAAACCAAATACAAAATTTCTTTATACTCCTTTTTTTTTCTTTTAAAGAGTTAAATTTATTCTTTGTTTTTATATGTTGTTTATAAATTTGAAGATAATATCTTAATTTTTTATATTAGTCCTATATTAAGTACTAATTTATTTTATTATCATAATTTCAATAAATTTTAAAAGAATTATTTTGAGATTTTATATTCAATTTGATCCATTAGACAGAACATTAGTTACATTTCTTAATTTTGTATTTTCTTATAAAACGTCAATTAAGAAGAAAAAGAAACGGAGAGAGATTACAAATTAACTCTTTTCTATATATTTCACAAAAATTGGTACATTATTTTTCTATACATCCTTTTTTTCTATTTAAAAATGTGAGTTAGGTAAGGTATCCTTAATTTTCCGTAAGTCACATTGCACTTGGAACAACCAACACACACAAAAAAAATTCTTTTAACACTTATGTCGAATCCAAAGATAAGTGATCTTTCACGTGTGACATATATTAAGGACAAAGTCAGGATTTTTATCCGTGGGGTCATGACATAATATTGTAAGGTCATGAATAATTTAATGGGGTCCAATGACACCATCAACGGTCCATATTTTATGGACAATTTACACTTTTTGGTTGAAATACGATTTCTTAGTATTGTAGTATATGTGACGCGTTTAAATTCGGGTACTTTAATCTACAAATTCGGGTACCTTAACCCACAAATTCAGTGCTCACGGATCAATCACATACAACATCTAAACTACCCATTAATTAAGATAATAACATCATATATAATAATCCATATTAAAAGTTTACCTACATAAACATATCTCAGGTCATCTAACATTTATTACGTCAGAATTGCAGAAAAGTAATTAAATCCATTACATAACTCAATATGAATAAATATAAATTAAAAATCATTTATTCATGCATTTTGTCCTTGCCTTTGCTCAAAAAAGGCTTCTCAGGTTCCTCGATCTTAGCTGAAATGGTTATGCAAGGGTGAACAGTCAATTTGCCCACAAGTATAATGATATACAATAAATGACTCATGAAAGAAACAAATGTTTATTCTTCAACTGAATGAAAAGTCCCTTATTGGAATAGATGCATCCATAAGTCAAGAACTTGTGAAATCAATGAGATAATTAATTGTCTAAGTCAAATCATAGATGTTGAATTCAATGTATACACTGAGGGTCACTAGACAACGAACTATGTCCTAGGTTCACAAGTATTTCTACTGTAACCTTTAACAGTCAAAAGACTATGGACCATCTTACTTCGTACTCCAGGTGATCAGCCTTTCGTACTATGCATTGTGCACAAACATATCATCCCTATTGTGTAGTTCAGAATTATAGTTTTCGATAACATTTTCCCCTAAATAGGGTTGTTCATCTCAAATTTTTCACAAGAAACCATATCGAAACAATTCGATTTGGTATAACTTCAGAAATAATTCTAGACTTTTTAGAACGCTCATCGACTAAGGACTAGCCGAATCAAATGGGTTCGATAATAAATCAAAGGATTCAATAATCATCTCAAGATGTGGCACATTAACATGCCATAATTCGTTAATTCCGATTAAAATAGAATTGCAACGATTCATATTTGAACAAGTGTCAATTATCAAAGTAATGTTTTTAAAAATAATTAGAGACCTTGCAATTACTCGGGAAATTAATTCAAGTATAAAAGGAATAGTATATAATATGAAACGTTGCTCAATATTGAAATATAAGAAAAAGTTAGGAAACTTGCCTTGAGCGTCCGCTACAAAGTTATGATACATGTCCTTTAAATATCCTACACATTTAATTCATGATAATACATTTGATCAGCTATGAAACAATGTTCACTAACCTCTTACATTAAGTCCATTCTATGACCCATCATTCTTTAATGTGATTATGACTTGTTATTATGTCTTTTTACACACTTAGCATCTCATCATGTTCATTAGAATAAGTTAAGTAAAACATCTCCCAATTTGTATATTTAAAATCTCATTATTGGGTCTTATTATCTCGCCACTAAGCGCTACTAGTGCCATATTTGGCCTTGGTACCAGTATAATCGCGCCTAATTAAAACGGATCACTAGTATGACAACACCCAATTTCGCAGACTTCATTTCATACTCTGTTTCCGTCCAAACTTTCTATCTTATTCATTTATGGACCAAATCAGATAGTTTACAATTCTATAAACTCGCTACAAACTAAAATACACCTTTGCAGAACAATTTTAATATTACAAGAATTCTATCCAACCATTTAAATAACCCAAATTCAGTATTCATGTTATATTTTCTTATTTTAACATGTTTTACGGAATCCTTCACCGCGAATTCATTTTAAGTCCAATTTGATTCATTTAAAATGGATTATTTTTGTATTTCAGATATATATAACATACAACCATCAATTCAAGAATTTAAACATAAGATTAGAAGCAATTTATTCTCTAAAACAAACCCAAAAGATCTAAAATTAGTCTAAAGTCTATTTCTTTCTCTTTTACACTCAAATTCGAATTTGATTACTCTAATTTCACTTTTAAATGACACAAATCAGATTATTAATTAATTGAAATCACATAATTTGAACTCTTCTCTAACTCATTCAACCAAACAACTTCTAACAGAGCAAAACTTAAGAAATAGGAATTAGAAGTTTTGAAGTGTCTTTCTTACCTCTTAGATCTTCTTAAGCCTAGTTAGATGGTGGAGAATGCTTGATTAACCCTTCCTTCTTCTCCTTGATCTCCAAAGTTTTCTCCCTACTTCACAGGAAACCCATTGACGCTCTTTCTTTCTCTCTCTTAGTTCTCTCAATTTTCTCTCTACTGGATTTCTTCTTAACGAAATGGAATAATAAGAAAATGAGAGTAATATACTTGTAATTGATTAACTGAGCAGTTAAGGAATGGAAGGTCGGAGCCCTTTGGGAGAGCTCAGATTTGTTTCAAGGTTTATTATTATTATTTTTCCCTCCGCAAGTCTCCTCCACTCTCCCTCATTATTGAAATGAAAAAACCTTGCTTAATTTCTATTGGTCAATGTATTTTTAATTGCCTATTGTAAGACCCTGACTTTTTATGAATAAAAATTTAATTTTATTTAAATATCATTTTAAATAATAAGGTGTGAATTTGATATAATGTTATAGTTATGAGTAATATTTATAAATTTTGCAAAGTAAGCAAATTGTCATAAAATATTCGTTTAGTCGGGGAATATTCATTTTATCAGGGAATATGCGTACGACGATACAATCATTGGTGAACCCCACAACGGAATTACTGTCGGATTTAGAAAGTGACATAAATAACCTTTTTATAAAATAATGGCAAGGCTTTTACCGTTAACTGTTGAAATACCCAGTGATAAAAGTACAATAATACGCGTGGTTGCACAGTAGCACACAGTATTGTACAGTATCTTTGATTATTGATGCTTATGTGAGAAGTCACTCAGTTTTTGTAACAACCCGATATTTTCTATATAAATAAATCAGAAATTTTGCGTATAATTTTTTTTTTTTTATTAAAATAAATATGGGGAATATGTGCCAAGATAATGTGTATATGTAGTTATGTGATAAATAAAATATATTTATTACATGAATTATTGCAAACAATTTTTATGTTAGAATTATTGATTATTATAAAGTATATTCTTATAATAACTAATTTTATAGTAGAAATGTTTTTATTAAATATTTTCCATGAAAATTTAATTATATATTATTTAAATAATTTATGAAATGATTTTTATAATAATTATAATAATTATTTTATTATATGAATCTATTTCAGATTAGATAAGTTAATTATTTTAACTTAATTAATAATGTTATTTATGCAAGATAAATCGGATATGGAATCCAAACCCTAATTTTGGATTTTAATCAAGGCATGAGAATAATAATATAATATTAATTATATTTTGATTTTTAGTGCTATAAATATGAGCAAAGTATATATGTATTGATAATGGTTGGTCAATTATGGTGTCTTATAACCAAACCCTAACAATATTTATATAAACCCTAGTATTACTATTACACCCTAATTTTGAAGTCAAATGAGACTTTAAAAATCTGTTAAGACACTATGTTATGTGTTATACGATTTGTATTTTAGGTAAAACCTTATTATTATGGAAAACCATAATTATAAATTAAAACCCTAATTTTTGAAATTAAAAACCCTAATGTGAAACTTAAATCGAAGTTGGTGATCAGTCAGAAATTGTATTAATGTGATTAATATCATGTATGATAGAGTTTATTGCTAATTATGGGGAAAACCTAATTAGAAATCTAAAACCCTAATAACTAGAACCCTAATTTAGTAATCAGAAACTCTAATTTAGTAATTAGAAACCCTAATTATGATTTGGTAAAACCTAATTAATAATTGTAAACTCTAATTGCTAAATTAGCAAGGTTAACTAAAATTAGTAAATTTTAAACCCTAATGTTCCTGTATAATGCAATTAGGAAACCTAAACTAATTTAGTAATCCTAATTTGTAATTTTTAGAAACTAAAATTTTATTTTTGGCCTAATTAGAAATCCTATAATTTTTGTGCTAAACCTTAGGGTCAAACCCTAAGGGTTAGACAAATGACCAAAGTGCCATTAAATTCATGAGCCAAATGACATTAGTACCCCTCTTGCATAATTTTGAAGATAACTTGTGTATCTAACCAAATATAAAGTGGGTGACCAACTAAAGCCTAGCCTTTGACTTAAAAACTCCAGCAAATCAGTCTATATCATCAGATCTTAGCAACATACAATGCACATGAGTGTTATAAATAGATTGGGAGAGAGAAAATATCATTTGTTGGCTCATTTTGCACAAACACATATCCTAGAGCTTCTCTCTCTAAAACCAACGAAATATAGTAGCATTTCAGTTCCTAAATAAAGCCCCACGAACACCCTTAACAAATCATAAGCCCTGAATCAAGAATTTGATCATAGAAGGTGTAAACATAACTTGAAAATCTGATCTCAGTTGTTATGTTAGATGTTAGTTTTTATGTGTTAAACATGTTGTTAGTAGTGTATAATGATGATCTGGGTTGATAGATGTTAGATCCATAACATCTAAAGGCTCAGATCTAGCATTTTACAAAATCTAGAAATTTTGTTTTTGATGTTTGACAACCAAATGTTAGGCCTTGTAGATCTCTGTCTGTGTTTGGTTTTTGTGTTTTAAGTGTTTGATCTTATAGTATGTCATGAGATATGTGTTCTGGAACTCATATAAGGACAATAGCATACACAGATTGATAGATATTATTGGTCAAAGGTCGTTGACCGACCATGACCGGGCCATTTCTGGGCAACTCAGAAAGTATAATATCGTGTCTGACAAGTTCTTTATGGCTCTAGATCTGATAGTGTTTTGATGTTTTGTTATGGATCTTGAATCTAAGTTGTAGTATGTTATGTTAACTTTAGATTCATGCTTTTAGAACCTCTATATATCAAATATACTGGATTCAGTGACCGGTCAAAGTAGATTAGTGGATCACAGTTTATGTTTTGTGGGTAACCCAGAAAACGTTTGAACGTGTCCTCTGACATGGTTTGACCGAGCTATATTTGTTTGATGTGTTGTTGTTAGATGTGTTTTAGGAGTTAGATCTCTTCATTTACATGCTGACTACAACCTGGAAGCATTAGATCACAAAATCATTTCATTAAAAGCAAGTTGTGGAAGCCCAAAGTGGACTGATCGAACTGTTCTTCATTTCTGGGTTAGAACATGAAGAACAGCTCTGACAGTAACTTTGAAGGCTTAGATCTACTTATTGTGATGTTGTTTGATCATGTTTGTTGTTGGGTCTTGTAGTGTTTCATTTGTACTACACGATCTGACCAAAAACAAGTCAAGAAACTACTTGATCAATGTTTAATCATTGGTCAAAGTAGTCAACTCGGTCACTGCACATGAGTTTCTAGGATTAGCCAAGAACATGAAGAACACCTATAGCGACGGTTCTGTCGCTATAGGTAGTCTTTAGTGACACTTAATTTCTGAAAATTATAATTTTATTAAATAATAATAGAAAATTAGTTTTAATTATTAAAAATACAAATTAAATTACTAAAAATTATTTTAAAGTCTAAAAATTAGTTTTTAATAATTTTTAATATATTTCATAAATAATTAATATTTTTGAAATATTAAAGGTATTTAATTTATTTAATTATTATATTAAATAAATTATTTAAAAATTATTTTAATACTTGAAAAATCATTTAAAATTATATTATGATATAAGAAAATATTTTAAGTTATTTTTAATGACTTTTAATATTTTGTGATGAAATTCATTAATAAATTAATATTAATGATAATTTAGTTATTTAATAAATGAATTAATTAAATAAATAAATAATGATTTTGTTATATTAAAATCATTTTATATAATAATAAGGTATTTAAAATATTTTAAGTTATAAAATATAACTTTCAATATTTAAAGCTAAATTTCATTAATTAATTATTCTTAATGATATTAAGGTTATTTAATAATTATATTAAATAAATTATTTTAAAATGATTTTAATATTATAAAAATTATTTTAAATAAAAATAAAGTGTTTAAAGATATTTTAAGTTATAAAATATAACTTTTAATATTTAAAGGATAATTTCATTAATAATTTAATATTAATGATATTAATTTAATATTAATGATATTAAATTTATTTAATAATTATATTAAATAAATTGTTTTAAAATAGTTTTATTAATTTGAAAATTATTTAAAAAGGATATAAAGCGAATTAAAAATATTTTAAGTTATACTTAATGACTTTTAATATTTTGATAAATGGTACATTAATATTTAAATATTAATGATAATTATTTAAAAATAATTTTAATTATTTAAAATAATTTTAAATATTTAAAAATTATTTAAAGATAATATTAATACTTTAAAAGTATATTTAGTTATTATAAATAACTTTAATATTTTGGAAATAGTTTCATTAATAGTTTAATATTAATTAAATATTAATGATAATAAAATTTTTTATTATTTAAATCATTTAATAATGATTCCGATGTTTGAAAAATCACGATAAATTATAATAAATGTTTAAAAATTATTTTAGGTCATTTAAAAATAATATGACTGATACTTACGGATATTGAACTTCAGAATAGAGTCTTAGACTCGATGATTACCTGATAAAGCTGTCGGTACGCCGACATGTTTTAGAAATTGATCTGGACTTATATAATTTGAATGTATTAATGTTTAATTATGATCCAATGACTGTTGAACATGTGTGGCAATGTGATTAGGTTATGTGTTGACTGCAATAACCAGTATTATGTGATACGATATGTTATTCTAATTAGTAAAATGATCTTATTACTGATAGGTTGTTATACGAAAGATAAAAACTAAGTTGCGTATTGTAAGCAGCATACCAGACAAGTATCCTACCTTTGCATTTTCTTTGTCTGATGGACTGAGTAAGAAAGTTTTGTAATTATATATTATTATTGTACAGCATTATTAACCCTATTGTTATATATGTTATATCCGATCATTGATTATCAACATGGTACTTATATGGTAATTCGGATATATATATTACATTCGTTAATTTCTAAATATGATTATTCAAGTGTCCCCACTTGGATAATCATTATATTAATCACATGTTGATATATATATATATATATATATATATATATATATATATATATATATATATATACCTATTGATCTCCAAAGATGTATCTGATAAGTATAAAGTCATCAAGCTTATTTGGCCGACTAGATACTGATTTAGAAATATTGTTGAATATGATGAAACCTTTTTGTATCCAATCAAATTGTTTTGGTTCGGATTTCCGACTAAGTATGAACATCCCAAATATGGGAACACTTTTATGCGCCCAAGGCGGACAGAGTGAACGATAACATCGTTCTTGCATGTAGTATTGATCAATACAGGGCATAACAGGCTGATCACCCCCCGTGCCTGTAAGTTATGACGGTTTGCGGATGAAGTTCTGCTTAACCTATTCAAAAATTGAAAACAATGTTCATAGTATGTCACCTTAACCCTATTTATAGTCAGTACATAGTTTTAAAAATTTGATAGAGAGTTGTTAAGTTATTATTATCGGTTCAGATTATTTCACAACTATTGATTTGTTGTAGAAGGATAGTACAAAGAAAATATTTAATCCTTTCAGCTAATGTTTATAATTGTTATTACTTGCTGGGCACTCAAATGCTCATCCTTGCTTAATTTAAATGTTTTCAGCTAAGTGTGAACAATCAGAAGGCTCGACTAAGAACAAAAGGAAAGGGAAGGTTGCAGAATAAATTCTATGCTATCATATGTAATAGTCTGACTTTATTAAGATAAGGATGTTATATATTATCTATCATGTTATGTAATGAATGTATTAAAGGTTACGTACTTGGGAGCTACACTCTGATAATTATGTAATTAAAGTTAAATATTTATATTATTGTTATTATTATTAGTATTATTCCGCTCATAGAAATGGTATCGTGAAGCACCGAGTTCGGGTTTCAAGTACCTGAATTTGGGGGCTTTACAGTTTTATTCAATAATTGTCACATTAGTTGTTGCATAGTATCTCATATTATTGATTCAATTATTGTCACAGTATCATCTGCAAAATATTTTATATTATTAAATCAATAATTGAGACGACACAGTTATTCATATTATTATTTGCATTATTTTCAATGTCTAGAAAGTTCTGTCGAGGAAAGGGGTTTAGTCATCTAATTGCGCGCCAATAGGGAGAAGTCCTTATCGAAAAAACCCCTTTTTCCTGGGAATGATCTGGTTGTTAATATTGTGAGTTATAATATTAATGATGAATAATTGTTGAAAGATTAAAAATGTGTTTAGTGAAGTCAAGTGATTTGATATAAATAAAGGGGTTTGTCATGAAGTATTTGTTGTAAATTTGGTTTATTACATAGACCCCACTTACTCATTTTTTAAAATCGTCGGTAGAAAGTTATCTTAGTTTTTGTTTTATAGTAATAAAATATAAATTTTTTTCTATAAAACAGAATACTTGTTATAAATAGAATATATTTTATTTTATTTTATTGCATAGTACTGTATAGTGTTTGCATAGTACTGCATAGTGTTTGCATAGTGCATCATAGTAAAATCAAAAAATTTTGATTCTTTGCCGAATTCATCTGTGAATTTCTTCTTTTGCTCACCCGTGATTAATTCTAAATAGTATCCTTTCATTCTCCTATAAATAGGATGCTTAGTTTAGAAATAAAAATCACACCAGAATCAGAGAATTCTTCTTCTATAATATTGAGCGTATTTCCTTTGAGTTTAAGGAAACTTTGAGTGTTGCAAATAGTGCAAGTTTTCTTCAAGAATATCTCTGCTATACCAGCCAAAAGTACTCTCTTTTTAAGCTAAGGGGTATTATTTATTTCATATTCGTAAGAGATATAATTTTTCGTATTCGTAAGGAATATTATTTTTGTTCAATATTCGTAAGGAATATTATCTTCGTTCAATATCCGTAAGGGATATTATCTTCGTTCAATATTCGTAAGGAATATTATTTTCGTTCAATATTCTTAATGGATATTATTTTCATTTATTATTCGTAAGAAATAATATTTTCTTCCATACTCTGTTGTATGTAAGTAATATTATTTTATTTCATATTCCTAATTCTACACTTATTTTGATAAGTATTGCTTCTATACTCCTTAAAATTAGTAGAATATCCTTGAAATTTGTGCTTCATCTAGTATCGTTTCACTGAAATATTTTTCTGAACATTTTTATTAAAGTTTAAGCTTTTCATGCCGGAGTAGTATTCATGGGTACTATTTATAGATACGACACTATTCATACATATGGTACTATTCACAGGATATTATTCACAAAATACTATTCATGGGATACTATTCACAAAGTACTATTCACCTAGGGTACAATTCACGACAAAAATTAATTTCTTTTCTGTCGAAATTATTTTTGATACATGAATATTATTCTTGAATTTTACTCCACAAAGTAGTTATCATGTTGACAATTTGGACATTCTTAAACTCTAGATAAATTGAATTATAAATCTTTAAAATTTATTCTTGATCTCACTTGATTGATTTCTTATATTATTGTCATCATCCTCATGCTTATATTGTGATGAAAGTCATCTTTAGCCCGTAGTGCATAGAAGAACTGTTGATTGGTATGATTATGACCAGAAATTATGTATCGGTATAATCATGACCTTTAATGTTACAAATGATATGGTAAAAGTCCTCATTGGCCCGTAGTGCATTGATGGACAATTATTTGGCATAATCATGACCACTGATGATAATAACGAATATCCTTGGCCCGTAGTGAATGGATGATTCGTGGATGTGATACTAATGAATATCCTTGGCCCGTAGTGCATGGATAATTCGATGATGTGGATTATTTATCGAGCTGTGTTACAGAGATAAAATATTGATGATGAATTTTTAAATCATAGAAGATAGTAGACATCATGCTCTACTTGACTCTTCTAATGGATTGCTTGTTCTGCTGCAGTTAAACTTGTTGTCTATTGCATTCTATCATTTTTTACACTGTTGAAGGCTAAGGATAATTTATTCTACATTATCTTAGTCATAATATTCTTTACTGGGCTAGTTGAGCTCACCCTTTTCTTTCATTATTCTCTTCAGAAAATTAGAATATAGCTGGGACTAGTCGGGGAATTGAGTGATGGTCCAAGATGGTGGCTATAGTAGTCCTCACTATTCTATGAAATTGTGTTATAATAAATGTAATAAGGACTTCATTTGAGTTTAGATATTGTCTACGAGACAATATTCGTGTTAAAATTCTCAGCTTACGTTTGTCGTATTGTGTAAATTAAGTTTGTATTTAAATTATGTACCATGTATTTGGTGACTCAAAATGGGTTGTATATACCTATTTTGGGGATATCACAGTTGGTATCAAAGCTTAGGGATATGATCCCTGACGAATATCTGAGGCTAGAACTAGGAGGGGAGAGATGAGTAAATCCTTTGCTAGTGTGTCCTACCTAAGTTTATTTTTTATTTAATTGGTCGGTCAGGATATAGGGATAATATGTGGCATGTCAATTAACCCTTGTTTTGTGGCAGTGTTTGAAAATGGCATCCGAAACTTTTGAGATAAGCAATGGAGCACATGTGACCATTGAGTCACCGCCAATCAATAACCAGGATAATGTGCATCAGGAAGGCAATAATCCTCATGTAAACAACACTGACAAAATGATGAATGATGGTATGTTTAGGAGCTTTCTAGAATTCATGCAACACCAAACGAGAGAGACTCCTATTCAAAATGTAGGTGGAATCAATGGCAACTCACGGCTGGTCACTGCTAAGTAATTCAAGGAGCTGGGACCACCGGAATTTTTTGAAAAGCCAGAGCCACATCACCAAGATATTTGATTTCTTGGGATGCTCAGGAGAGCAAAAAGTTCCCTTCGCCACTTTTATGTTGCGTGAAGAGGTAGATTACTAGTGAAAATCTGTAAAACGTACTTATCTTTCCGCACTGGAGATGCCTTGGGAGAAGTTCCAAGAATTGTTCAACGACAAATGCTTTCCAGAGAGTATTCATCACATGAAGGAGGTGGAATTCATCAAGCTGGAATAAAACAATATGACCATATCGCAATATGAGGCTAAGTTTGCGGAGTTATCCCAGTTTGCATCCCATTTGGTAGATAATGAGGAGCGTATGACACGAATTTTTCTGAGAGGTTTGAAACCCAAAATTCGTCAATACCTCATTTCTCACAAACTTTATTTATATTCAAATGTTGTGAATAGGACTCAGTTATTAGAATGCAATTATGAGTCAGCTCAACCAAAAGGCAACGACCAACAACACGATAATAATCGTACCTGTGGCAATGACCATCGGAACAATGATAACCATCGTGGAGGAAATTATCATGCTAGAAATGGTAACCACTTCGGTGGTAATCATGGCCAAGATAATAGGAGAGGTGAACTAAGTAGGAACCACTTTAAGAAGAGAAGATTCAATAATGACAACGTAAAGACGTCTACAGTAGCACCAACACCCATTTTCAAGGAAGGAGAACGACCACCAGTCGTATGCTACAAATGCGGAAAGGAGGGACACATCCGTCCAAACTGTACGCAGCAACCCAAATCGTGTTTCAATTGCGGAAGAGAAGGTCACCTAGCTCGATTTTGTCATATAATGAAGTTAAGTTCAGCTGGAATGGTGGCACCAAAGGCTGTTCCAGACAAGTCAAAGTAAGTAGTTTAAGGGAGAGCGTTTGTCGTAACTTCCCAAAAAGTGAGGAACCCGAACGAAGTTATTACATGTAAGCTAATCATAAACTCTTGCGAAGTCTATACCTTATTCGATACCGGTTCTACCCACTTTTTATTTCACCTGCTTGTGCTCAATGTTTAAACTTGACTCCGGAGAAATTAAACTTTGACTTATCGGTTGAAACTCCGTTAGGAGAAACCTTTGTTACATCCACTATTTATAAATCTTATTTGATTCAAATCGATACCCTCACATTACCTGTTGATCTCATCTCTTTGAAAATACTTGCATTTGATGTGATTTTAGGAATTGACTGATTAACTACTCATCATGCTAAAATTGATTGTTTTCGTAAGGTTGTTAGCTTTCATATTCCTAACAAACCTGTTATGCGAATTCAAGCAACCAAACCACTAAAGTCAATCACTGCTATATCAAGCCATAAAGCCATTTGTTTATTAAAAAACAGATGTCAAGCTTTCTTAGCTCATGTTACAGATTTAAACAAAAATACGTCAGATTTGAATGATATTTCTATTTTTAATAAATTTCCTGACGTATTTCCCAAAGAACTTCCTGGCCTACCCCCAAAGTGTGAAATCGAATTTTGTATTGGCCTTGAGCCTAGAACAAAACCCTTAAATATTTCTTCAACCAAAACGAATGTATCATGCACCAAAGACGTTGGCTCGAGCTGTTGAAAGATTATGATCATACCATTCAATACCATCCTGGAAAAGCGAACGTGGTAGCTGACGCGTTGAGTAGAAGATCGTATACGGTTATGAGTGCGATATTGTCAAACACAAAGACCCATTTCGTATGATCTACAAATGATGGAGATAGAGTTAAAGACTCTAGGGACCCACGTGACGATGTCAAATATACGAGTAGAACCGACTTTAATCGATAAAGTTAAAGTTATGGCCTACAGACTCGCCTTACTGCCATGTATGTCTCGTGTTCATAACATTTTTCACATATCTATGTTACGTAAATATGTGGAAGACCTGAACCATATTATTGAATTAGAACCAGACGAGATAGCGGAAGATTTAACGTATGAAGAGGTACCTGTTAAAATCTTGGATAAGAAGGAACATATTCTACGCTCAAAGGTTATACCTCAAGTAAAAAATTTATGGAGAAACCACAATATTGAGGAAATGACCTGGGAGTCAGAATTTGAAATGAAAACAAGGTATCCTCACCTGTTCGACATTCCAGGTACGTACACAAATTTCGAGGAAGAAATTTTATAAGAAGGGGAGGTTGTAAGACCCTGACTTTTTATGAATAAAAATTTAATTTTCTCTAAATATCATTTTGAATAATAAGGTGTGGACTTGATATAATGTTATAGTTGTGAGTAATATTTACAAATTTTGCAAAGTAAGCAAGTTGTCATAAAATATTCGTTTGGTCGGGGAATATTCGTTTTATCAGGGAATATCCGTACAACGACACAATCATTGGTGGACCCCATAACGAAATTATTGTTGGATTAAAAAAGCGACATAAATAACCTTTTTATAAATAACGACAAGGCTTTTACAGTTAACTGTTGAAATACCCGGTGATAAAAGTACAGTAATACGCATGGTTGCACAGTAGCACACGGTATTGTACAATATCTTTGATTATTGATGCTTACGTGAGAAGTCACTCAGTTTTATTCAATAATTTCCACAGTAGTTGTTGCATTGTATCTCATATTATTGATTTAATTATTGTCACAGTATCATTTGCACAATATTTTATATTATTAAATCAATAATTGAGACGACACATTTATTCATATTATTATTTGCATTATTG
This sequence comes from Panax quinquefolius, assembly GCA_020205615.1. NCBI lineage: Eukaryota > Viridiplantae > Streptophyta > Magnoliopsida > Apiales > Araliaceae > Panax > Panax quinquefolius. Next base: position 84,603,665 of record CM035158.1, read on the forward strand.
AAAATGTCTAGAAAGTTCTGTCGAGGAAAGGGGTTTGGTCATCTAATTGCGCGCTAATAAAGAGAAGTCCTTATCGGAAAGCCCCCTCTTTCTTGGGAATGATTTGGTTGTTAATATTGTGACTTATAATATTAATGATGAATAATTGTTGAAAGATTAAAAATGTATTTAGTGAAGTCAAGTGATTTGATATAAATAAAGGGGTTTGTCATAAAGTATTTGTTGTAAATTTGTTTTATTACATGGACCCCACTTACTGATTTTTCAAAATCGTCGGTAGAAAGTTATCTCAGTTTTTATTTATAGTAATAAAATAGAATTTTTTTTATATAAAACAAAATAATTTTTATAAATAGAATATATTATATTTTATTTTATTGCATAGTAATGCATAGTGTTTGCATAGTGTTGTATAATGTTTTCATAGTGCTGCATAGTAAAATCAGAAAATTTTGATTCTACGCCGAATTCGGCCATAAATTTCTTCTTCTGTTCACCCGTGATTAATTCTAAATAGTATCTTACCATTCTCATATAAATAGGACTATAAATAGGATGCTTAGTTTAGAAATGAAAATCACACACGAAGTAGAGAATTCTTCTTCTATAATATTGAGTGTATTTCTTTTTTGCTTAAGGAAACATTGAGTGTTGCAAATAGTGCAAGTTTTCCTCAAGAATATCCCCGCTATACCAGCCAAAAGTACTCTCTTTTTAAGGTAAGGGGTATTATTTATTTCATATTCGTAAGAGATATTATTTTCGTATTTGTAAGGAATATTATTTTCGTTCAATATTCGTAAGGAATATTATCTTCGTTCAATATTCGTAACGGGTATTATCTTCGTTCAATATTCGTAAAGAATATTATTTTCGTTTAATATTCGTAAGGGATATTATTTTCATTCAATATTCGTAAGAAATAATATTTTCTTCCATACTCTGTAGTATGTAAATAATATTATTTTGTTTCATATTCCTAATTCTACACTTATTTTGATAAGTATTGCTTCTATACTTCTTAAAATTAGTAGAATATCCTTAAAATTTGCGCTTCATCAAGTATCGTTTCACTGAAATATTTTTCTGAACATTCTTATTAAAGTTTAAGCTTTTCATGTCGGAGTACTACTCATGGGTACTATTCATACATATGGTACTATTCACGGGATAATATTCACGAAGTACTATTCACGGGATACTATTCACTTGGATACTATTCACCTGGGGTACTATTCACGAAAAAGTTGATTTCTTTTCTGTCCAAATTATTTTTGATACATGAATATTATTCTTGAATTTTACTCCACAAATTAGTTATCATGTTGACAATTTGGACATTCTTAAACTCTAGATAAATTGAATTATAAATCTTTAAAATTTATCCTTGATCTCACTTGATTGATTTCTTATATTATTGTCATCATCCTCATGCTTATATTGTGATGAAAGTCATCTTTGGCCCGTAGTGCATAGATGGACTGTTGATTGGTATGATTATGACCAGGAATTATGTATCGGTATAATCACGACCTGTAATGTTACAAATGATGTGGTAAAAGTCCTCATTGGCCCGTAGTGCATTGATGGACAATTATTTGGCATAATCTTGACCACTGATGATAATAACGAATATCCTTGGCCCGTAGTGAATGGATGATTCGTGGATGTGATACTAACAAATATTTTTAGCCCATAGTGCATGGATAATTCGATGATGTGGATTATTTATCGAGTTGTATTATAGAGATAAAATTTTAAATCATAGAAGATTGTAGACATCATGCTCTACTTGACTCTTCTAATGGATTACTTATTTCGCTGCAGTTAAACTTGTTGTCTATTGCATTTTATCATTTTTTACACTGTTGAAGGCTAAGAATAATTTATTCTACATTATCTTAGTCATAATATTCTTTACTGGGCTAGTTGAGCTCACCCTTTTCTTTCATTGTTCTCTTCAGGAAATGAGAATATATATAGCTGGGAGTAGTCGGGGAATGGAGTGATGGTCCAAGATGGTGGCTATAGTAGTCCTCACTATTCTATGAAATAGTGTGATAATAAATGTAATTCGGACTTCATTTGAGTTTAGATATTGTCTATGAGACAATATTCGTGTTAAAACTCTCAGCTTACGTTTGTTGTATTGTGTAAATTAAGTTTGTATTTAAATTATGTACCATATATTTGGGGACTCAGAATGGGTTGTGTATACCTATTTTGGGGGCGTCACACCTACTATATTATTTAGCCTTTTCACTTCTCCTATTATATCTAGTTAATACTTCTCAAATACAGATAGTTATACCCCATTTATCCACCAATTACACTAATTTTTATATTTTAATTTGAACATAAATTGGGTTTATTAAGAAATTAAATTAGACATTTAATTTCCACATATTCATAATATTTTATTCCTTCACACGGACCTTAATTAATTTAATAAAATTCCTTTCAACCATTTATTAATTAAATCAAATTTAATTCTATTAATTGGATTAATTATATTTTTAATCCATTAAGCGCACTAAAATTATGCACTAAAATATATCATATATTTGGGAAACATAAATACACCAAATAAATTATGCCAAACAGAATTCTCACCAAAATATTTATTTAATTCTATAAATATTTATAACTCTTTCTGCAAAATTATAATTGTTAAATTCTTACCTTTTTATAAGGATTCTGTCCCTAGAATCATAATACAAGATTAAACAAAAAGTTGAGGATAGCTCTTTCTCATTTTATCTTCGTGTTCCCACGCAGCTTCTTCAACATTGCGATTTCTCCATATTACTTTTATAGATGATATAACTTTGTTCCTAAAAACTTGCTCTTTCCTATCCACTGTCTCTATTGGAACTTCTTCATATGTTAAATCTTTTTCAACCTGTAAGGGTTCATATTCTATAACATACTTGTAATCGAATTTGTAAGGTCAAAATACCGAAACATGAAACACATTATGAATGTGATCTAACTCAGGAGGTAACGTTACCTCATAAGCCACTTCACCTACTCTTCTAAGCACTTCAAAAGGTCCAACAAATCTCAGACTCAACTTTCCCTTTTTTCCAAATCTTATCTTCCCCTTCCAGGGAGATACTTTTAAGAACATGTAACTTCCTACATCAAACTCTCACTTCTGCCGATGCTGATCTGCATATTTCTTCTGTCTGTCTTGAGTTGGTACTAATATCGCTCTTATTACTTTGACGATTCCTGCAGTCTATTTTACCAATTATGGTCCCAGCAACCGACGTTCCCCTACCTCATCCTAGCACAATGGAGTCCTGCACTTCTTTCCGTACAATGCTTCATAAGGCGACATGCCAATACTCACGTGGTAACTATTATTATAAGTAAACTCTACTAAAGGTAGATGGTCATCTCAATTCCCTTTAAAATCCATGACGCAAGCCCTTAGCATGTCATCTAATTTATGAATTATCCTTTTGCTCTACCCATCAGTTTGAAAATGATATGATGTGCTCAGTCTTAGCTGTGTTCCCATACGCTCTTGCAGACTCTTCTAAAAATTTGATGTGAAATGCGGATCTCGATCTGACAGGATCGATACCAATACACCGTGCCTTGAAACAATTTCTTTGACATATAACTTTGCCCGTTGATCTAAATTAAATCTAATCTTAATCGGCAAAAAATGTGCTAATTTTTTCAGTCGATCCACGATGAACCATATTGCGTCATAACATTTTTGAGTAGTTGAAAGACCTACCACAAAATCCATCGCAATACTTCCATTCTGGTATCTCCAAGGGTTGTAATAGACCACTTGGCCTTTGATGTTCTACTTTAATCTTCTGATAAGTTAGGCACTTTGCAACACATTTTGCAACCTCTCATTTCATATTTGGCCACCAAAAATGCTGATGAAGGTCTTGATACATTTTTTTGCTCCCAAGGTGAATCGAATACCTCAAATTATGAGCCTCATGCAAAATTTTCTCTCTAACTTCCAGTACTAGTGGAACCCAGTTCTTCTTTTAAACCACAATAACCCTTCTGCATCAATTTTAAATTTAACATCCTCCCCTTCGACCACTCTTACCCTTATTCTCTCACACTCTTCATCCTAAAGTTGAGCTTCATGTACTCTATCCACAAAGTAAGATGAGTCTCCATTTGGAATAACTTTTCCTCCGACTCTTTCGGATACTTCACCTCTAATTCCAATTTTATCGTCTCTTCTATTAAATTTTCACGAGCTGTTAACATTGACAACTTCTCACGACTTTTACTACTTAAGGCGTCGACAACCACATTCTCCTTTCCCGGATGGTATATAATTTCACAATCATAGTCTTTGATCAACTCTAACCATCGCCTTTGACGCATATTCAACTCCTTTTGTGTGAAGATATACTTTGGACTTTTATGGTCTGTATATATCTCACGTTTCTCTCCATAAAGATAATGCCTCCAAATCTTCAGAGCAAAAACTACCGCGACCAACTCCAAGTTATGGGTCGGGCATCCTTTTTCATATTCCTTTAACTGGCGTGATGCATACACAATGACCTTGTCGTTTTGCATAAGCACATAGCCTAGTCCCTTGTGCGATGCGTCTCTATACACCATAAAATTTTCTGTATCTTCTGGTAGAGATAACACAGGTGCTATACTCAACCTTTTCTTCAATTCTTGAAAAAATCTCCTTGCACTTCTTTGTCCATACGAACTTCACTACTTTCCTTGTCAAATTAGTCAACGGAGTTGCTATCTTGGAGAAATCCTGGATAAATCGTCGATAATAACATGCTAGCCCTAAAAAACTCCTCATCTCCGTCGGTGTCTTCGGTTGTTCCCAATTTATCACAGCTTCTACTTTTGCAGGATCTATCGAAATCCCGTCTTTATCAATTACATGACCTAAAAATTATACACGCTCCAACCAAAATTCACATTTGGAAAATTTTGCGTACAACTTTTCTCTCCTTAATTTTTCTAACGTTATTCTCAAATGTTTATACATGCTCTTCTTGGGTTTTTGAATAAACCAAAATATCATCAATAAATAGCACCACAAAGGTATCCAGATATGGTTTCAATACCCTATTCATTAAATCCATAAACACTGCTGTCGATATCGGGATTTTTATTTGTCCCTTTCTGTTCTTGTCTTTTGGTGTTCTAATGTTAGGTGAGATTTGTTTGAAAAAACAAGTTTGAAAAGGTCCTACATGTATATGTCGACGATTTGACTGTAAGAGTCGCCAGTTGGTATTTTTAAATGGTTGCACCAACTCAACCGAGAAAAGGTTTGCACATAGACTTAGTGATATGACACTGTTTAACTGGTCTGCAAAACTGAAATTTGTTAGGGTCCAGGTGTAAGACCCTAACTTATTATAAATAAAATCAAATTTCCTCTATTTATTATTTTGAAATAGTAAGGGTTGATTTGATTAATGTGGTTAGTTATGGGTAAAATGCGCAAACATTTCAAATATGCAAGTGGTTATAAAATATTTATTTTATCGGAGAATATTCATTTGGTCGTGGAATATTCTTCTTCTTGTCGGGGAATATTAAATTGACGGTGCAAACCTTGTGTGGGCCCCATAACGGAAAGCGATTGGATGAAAAAATGACAAGTATAAGTTGTTTATAAATAACTGGCGTAGTTATTATCAATTATCTTGTTGGAATACCGGTTGGTTAAAACACGTGTAATGGTACGGTATTGCATCAATTATTGATTCTTACGTAGGAAGGCATTACTCAATAATTGTTACGATGAATTCTTGTTCAATATTTTATTTTATTGATTCAATAATTGCTACATTGATATTTTATATTATTGTTGTTTGATAATTGTCACTACACGATATTTTCATTATCGGATCAATAATTCATATTATTTGAATAATATTATTAGATAACATTATTGGCAATGTCTAGAAAGTTACATTTAAGGAGAGGTTTGGTCACCTAATTCTTGGCGCGAGTAAGTAGAAATCCTTATTGAAAAGCCCCTCTTTCCAGGAGGCTGCACGGTTGTCGGTATTATGATTACGTAATATTATTTGTGAATAATTAATTATTGATTTATATGATAAGGAAAATATTCATTTTATGTGGATATAGATGGAGAAAATTTTTAATGTTACAATTGTTGAAAAATTGTTATTTTATCTTTTTTGATAAATAATTCATTTAAATATATTATTATATTTTAATAATATAATAATGGTGATATTTTTACAATGAATGTGGGATATATGAGTATACGAGGAGGAGTATTTTTGTTACAATTAATGTTTAAAACATGTTAAACATGTCGGTGGACCCCATTTCTTGACTGAAATTGGTTTATAGCCCGTAAAATCACCCGTTTGTAGATTTCAGTCAACTTCTGCTTGGAATTTGGAAAAACTTAAACTTTCAAAGTTGTAGAGAATGGAATTTCCTATGGAAAGGTCATGTGGTTCAAATTTTTCTGATAAAAGGGCTATTTATTATGAATTATTGAAGTTTCATAGTTCCGAAATAATTAATTTTTGAAAGTTTTAATTATTTTTAATAACAAAAACGTTTTTTTTGTTTTTGTCATTATTTGGTGGCTGAATTAAGATGGTCAAGGTAGGCTAAGGAAAATTTAATAAATATATTAATATTTTATTAAATTTTCTGCTTTGGTGTTCTAAGCATTTTCCTATAAATAGGGTGCTTAGGTTAGAATTGAAAATCACACCAGAAACTGAAATTTTCTCTCCCTTTCTCTCTCTATATTATCGAGCGTATTCTTGTGAGTATTTTGATACTTTAAGTGTTGCTATACTGGTGTAAATTCTTCAAAGACTATATCCCAGTATTCCAAATTTAGAAATACTGTCTTTTCAAGGTAAGGGATATTATTTTTTTAAAAATAATATTATTTCTTCTAATATCATTATACCGGATTATTGGTAAGATTTTTCTTGTGAAATTCTTGTCTTTTAGTGTCGGGGTTACTATTCACGTATACGGCACTATTCACGAATACGACACTATTTACAGGAAAATTAAATTTTCATTTTTTGTCCAAAATATCTATTATGGATACTAGCTTTGATTGTATCCATGTTTTGATCATTCTTGAATTTTACTTCACTGTGATTATTAATGAAGTATTTTTGAACTTGGATTGTTTAAAGTACGAATCCTTAATATTTGCTCTTTTGTTTCACTGGATTCGTTTTCTTTAAAATATTTTTTATCATCCTCAGTCCTAAATGATGGTATTATTGAATATCTTTGGCTTGTAGTGCAAAGATGAATGAATTTTTGATGAATATCTTTGGCCTGTAGTGCAAAGATGTACAGGTGTTGAGATGAACATGACCGACTGATGAATATCTTTGGCCTGTATTGCAAAGATGAATATTTGATTCAAGATGAATATTGATTGATGTTACAGGGATAAAATATTGATGATGGACTTTTAAATTCATAGATAAAAGTAGATTTCATTCTCTATGTAACTCTTCTATGAATTATTATTTCCGCTGCGAATATTGATCTGAAACTTGTTGTCTATTGTATTTTATCAGATTTTTCCCTATTGAAGACTAACGATAATTTGTTCTATATTATCTTAGTCATAATATTCTTTACTGGGCTAGTTGAGCTCACCCTTTTCCTTTTTGTTCTATTTTTATTCTCAGGAGGCGAGAATGTAGCGAGTTTTAGTCGGAGTGTGGAATGATGATTCTAGAAAGTTATTTTAGTAGTCCTCAACATTTTTGTAAATTAATGTACCAATAATTGTAATGAGGACTTATTTGGGTGTGAATATTGTCTAGATGGCAATATTTGTATTTAAACTCACAGTTTTCATGTTATATTAATAAAGTTGTAGTTTTTTCTGTACCATGTTATTGACGACTCAAAATGGGTGATGTATACCTATTTTGGGGGCGTCACACCAGGGACTTGATTAAGCGGAGGGAAGGTGTTAGGCACCCCCTCAACTTCCGTGATAACACGGTTGCCATCACTTTCCAATTTAAACTTTTATTTGAATATGTGTGTGTGTGTGTAGGTCTGTGTGCAGTTATTTAGAAGTAGTGCTATGCCTCGTTTGCACCTATATACAAAGGGCTTGACTTTTGTATAAAAATTTAATTTTAACAAGATATAGCAATAATTTTTTTGTAAAACTGGTTTTTCAAACCCTTGTGCTCAATAGTAATTGAGGCCTTTGATACTTCCATTTTATTAAGTGTTCGGCTTGATTGCTTTTACTTTCGAGATGTGAAGCATCTTCGAGAAAAATAAGATACATAGCAGTGCCGAAGTCCTTGTGGCATGAGAGCCATATAAGGAAATTCAGACACCGTTAATAATTTACAAGTTGGCTGCAGCTGAAATTATCCATCACGGGAACCGAATTTAGATTTAAAGACTGAATCTGTGATCACATGATTCATAGGCTCACATGATAAGGCAATATATGCAAAAGCTAGAAACGGTCTAGATTTGAATAAATCTAAGTATTCCAGCTTCAACGGTTCCAGTTTAGTCACCATGAACCAGTTAAAGTGAGAAATAGCTAGATTTAGGTAAATCTAGCCCGCAGGCTAGTAAAAGCTAGAAAAAGAACTAGATTTGAATAAATCTAAACCATTCCAGCTTCAACGGTTCCAGTTTAGTCACCATGAACCGGTTAAAGGGAAAAGTAGTCAGATTTAAACAAATCTAGCCCGCAGGCTGAATAACAGTTATATATATATATAAGCAATAAAAGGCCACAAAGTGAACTCCAGGCCTGATAGGAATTTAAATATATATATATGTATATATATAAAAACTGTAAACGAACCAGATATTAAATCTAGGCTCTACTGAAAAAAGTTCAATAACAATATATATAAGTATTTATATGTATAGAAGCAGTAAACGCACCAGATATTGAATCCAGGCTCCACCGAACAGATTTCGATAACAATATATATATAAATAGTAAACGCACCAGATGTATATCCAGGCTCAATCAAACAGAGTTCGATGGAAAGAGATATATATATAAGTATTTATATATATAAAAGCGGTAAACGCTCCGAATATATCTGGGCTCAATCGAAGAATAGTTTGATATATATATATATATATATATATATATATATATACAGAGCAAGGATCAAGAACATTCTTCTTATCTAGCATTCCTCCTTAAATAACACTCTTTTAATAAAACTACGTCGTTTTGGAGTTTCTTTTAAAAAATAAGTGGGGCCGCGGGTGGTATTTTTGTAAATAAAAGGAAAGCAAGTGGGACCACTCCCTTTTAAAAATCTCTAAAACAACGTAGTTTTAATAAAAGAATGCTATTTAAGGAGGAATGCTAGATAAGAGCAATGCTCTTGATCCTTGCTCTATATATATATATATAAGTATTTGTAGATATATAAAAATAATAAAAAGCCACGGATCGATGATCCAGGCATACCCACACGACGCGACTCTCAACGTAAGTAGATATATATATATATATATATACATATATATATATACAGAAGTGATAAAAAGCTTAAAAATCTGAAATATCTTACAGTGGGCTGCCAAGAAGACTTCAGATAGCTTTTGAAGCCTAAAAAATCAGTTTCCACTGGTTAAATTTTAGTATGTATCAAAACACAATCTTACAAGTGTTTAGAAAGAAGAATCACTCAATTTGGAGCACTCTAGAAGTGTTTATGAGTTGAAATGGATAGAGTTTCCTCGCTCTTCTCTCTCTTAAAATGGCCAGCCCAAGGCCTCTATTTATAGACCTGATGGCCGCGAGTCTACCCACGACAGCTGCGGGTTGCCCCGGGCCATGTGGGTCCTGCTATCTCGAAGAACGTGCACTCGTGCAACGTGCTGTCTGCTCGAACCTTCATAACTTTCAATCCGGGCATCCGATGGAGGCGTGCTATACCTTTCTGGAATACTATTTTCGAGAGCTACACAATGACATGTGATAAGAGGTTGTACAAAGCCAGGAAGATGGGTCCATGACTAGATCTTCAAGTCTTCAAATTCTATCTGGTGTGCTGTCTTGTGTAGTAGTCACTCAGGATTTTGAGCTATGGTTGTTGTGGGACACTTCAGTGTGAAATGTGGGATGAAATGATGTTGAGACGGCGTGACTGTAGTATCGAGGTGTTAAAATGATAATTTTTCCCCTTACCAGGGTTATCTACGACTTTATGCAGATGTAGTAGTTGTTACTCAGAGTTATCTTTGAGATTGGGCTGTTGTGAGTACTGAATGTCCTCAGGGTTATTTTGAGCTGCCTTGACCTCCCGGGGTTGTCTCTGGGGTTAAAACTGACTGTCCTGGGGTTGTCTCCAGGGTTGAAACTGACTATTCCAAGGTTATCTCCGGAACTAGAACTGCTTTCCTCGTGGTTATCTCTGAGGTTTGGAACTGAGCATCCCGAGGTTGTCTCTGAGATTGGAACTGAGTATCTCAGGGATGTCTCTAAGATTGAAAATTGAGTATCCCAAGGTTGCCTCCAGGATTAAGCTTATTTGACTTCTAGGTTTATCTCTAGAAGACGACTTTGCCCTCCTACGGGGTTAGTAACAGAAATGCAAAATTTTGAGTGTCTACAGATGCCCCTCTTTATCATATTCAAGCGATGAAATGGAGATAGGATAAAGATTACTAGACACTTGAAATGTGGAAAGATAAATATGATGTAATGTAATGCAGCATGATGCAAATGTATGCTGAGTGCATGGAATGGAGGCTGCTCCATGAAATAAGACCAGAGGATGTTGACTTTGGGGTTTGAACCAAAGTCCTTAACCTTCAGTGCAGACTTGTTTCCTAAGACGTTCTTCTCATGTACAAGAGACCCTTGGGGAAATGTGCTCTAAATGCTGAAGATCTCTATAAAAGATTCCATCATTGGTCCTCCCCGATGAGGATGGTTTTTCCTGGTGTGTATCGCCAGGTCTTTCCAGTGTTCTGATGGAGTTAATGCCAATAGTTTGTGTTATCAGGGCTGCCTAACCTACGTTAAAATGTGCTTCAACGGCTAATATCATTGGACCAACTCCGATTCTTTGTTGGATTTACTTACCAATGGCTAAAAATGTCAAGGCTGCTTGACCTTCACTGAAATGTGCTTCAACAAATAAACATCATCGGACCATCTCTGATGCACTGGATTTACTTGCCAACAGCTGATAACGTCAAGGCTGCTTGACCTTCACTGAAATGTACTTCAATGGATGAACATCATTGGACCACCTCCGATGCTTCGCTGGATTTACTTACCAACGACTGAGAACGTCAAGGCTGCTTGACCTTCGCTGAAATGTACTTCAACAGAAGAACATTATCTGACCACCTCTGATGCTTCGCTGGATTTACTTGCCAATGGTGGAGAATGTCAAGGCTACTTGACCTTCGCTGAAATGTACTTCAACAGAAGAACATCATCGGACCACCTCCGATGCTTCACTGGATTTACTTGCCAGTGGCGGAGAATGTCAAGGCTGCTTGACCTTCGCTGAAATTTACTTTAACGGATGAACATCATCAGACCACCTCGGATGCTTCGCTGGATTTACTTACCAACGGCGGAGAATGTCAAGACTACTTGACCTTCGCTGAAATGTACTTCAACGGATGAACATCATCGGACCACCTCCGATGCTTTGCTGGATTTACTTGCCAACGATGGAGAACGTCCAGGCTGCTTGACCTTCGGAGAAATTTACTTCAACGGATGAACATCATCAGACCACCTCCGATGCTTCGCTGGATTTACTTGCCAATGGCTGAAAATGTCAAGGCTGCTTGACCTTCGCTGAAATGTACTTCAACTGATGAACATCATTGTTGATCGATTTCGCAATCAATGAATACGTGCAAGTATACACGGTCAACAAGTAATAAAGTGAAAGTAGAGTATTGGTCTTGATAGTTGTAGCTCCATAAAGAATCTGGGTGATACCCCCAAACTTGTTCATAATTATCATATGCATACTGATTGAGGTAGTTACCACCATACTGTACCGGCCCAAGGTTGATGGTGCATTGATTACTCGGGTGATTGCCAGCACAATAGTCACACATAATTGCCATCCTTCGACTTTGTTAGGATGCGATAACTGAAAGTAATATGCACACAAGCCAATCATGTTTGATGATAAAGCATATACTTTGTAACAATCTTATTCATTTATTAATAAAAAGTATTAATTTATTAAAGGCTTTTAATTATCTACATGATGCTGTTTTATAATATGTGATAAACCCATAGTTTTAAGCAATGCTTTTAGAATAATGATGATGATCATTCTAATGAGATCTAAATTCTTAGAAAGCTTAAAACTAAAATAGTTCCCAATTATTGGATTACTAAATTGGGGATTAGTGAATCCCGGGTAGATAGTACATACGTTGCTTGCTCATTGGATGAGGATGATTGATCTCATGATCATTTGTGTGGAGACACTAAAGCAAGTATGTAGGTTCTTATTAGAGAATAAGTTCTTTGAACGTGGCTCGCTAAGGAATACCTAATGGAGTTTTATTTGCTGTCGATAGGAATTCTGTAGTGATAGTAGTACAAGTAATCCTTGGACTTGAGATCATCATAGTATCTTGTGTATGATGAGTTATACTTTGACTTATTCCTTAAGACCCTTAGGGTATATCAAAGGTATGCTTGGGTATAATAAGTTATACATGGAGATAATGTATGATCAATAAAGAATCTACCACTTCTAATAAAAGAAGAGAAATGTCCTATGTGATTCGATAAATGACAACCCAAGAGTCCTGGTTGCGCGAGAATAAAATTAGAAAGGAGTTTCTAATTTGCATTATTTGAGTTGTGCATTTAAGAGTCGAAATACATATAATTAAATAAAATAAGACTTGTGATAATTCCATGTCTTATATTTAATTGGGACATTGTATGGTGGAAGGATTGAATTGTCACGGTAACTATTTACTCAAAGGTTCTTTTATGATTAATGTTGAAATCTATATTATCTGGAAAGTCGTTGATCGCAAGGGAGGCTTATCCCTATTGTAGAATAAATATTATTTATTTAAATTAATTAATTGTTTAATTTATTTATTTAAATAAGATTAGAATTATTCTAATTGATTTATTCAACCTAGGTTTAATATGGAGAACCTAAAGGGTCACACCATAAAAGGAAGAATAATTATTTAAGAAGTTAATGGCATAATCGTAATAATATGTTATGTATATTTAATTTAATCTATGGTGATAGAATAAATTAAATAGCTTAATATTTATTATTTAATATTTTAGAAATATTAAATATAAATTAATAAGAGGAGTCTTATTAATATTATTACAATTATTATTATTTTAATTTCTAAAAGAGTTTAGGAATTAATTTAATATAAGTACTCTCATTTATTCCTAATTGGATTAGGAAAGAAAATTAGTTAAAGGAGTTTAATTAATTATCCCTAATAAGATTAGGGAGCTTAATTAATTAAAAGAATTTAATTAAATAAAACCCAATTCCTTAATTGTTAAGGTGGGTTGCCCACATCTAAAAATAAGGGGAGTCTTATTATGGGTGATGGGGGTTGTTGACTTTTAAAAACATATGACATAATTCCAATTGTTGGGAGAGTACGCTCTTTATATAGAGATAGAAAACTAGGGTTTGAGCCAATACCCCTTCTTCTTGAATCTTTATTTTTCCTTGGTGGATCACCTCTAGAGGCCAAACATATGGGTGGCTAACGTTGATCAAAGGAAGGAACCAAACCCGGTGGATTCAAGTTGAACGCGAAAGGATTTGGAGGTGAACTTGTATATGAGGAAGCTCGATCTTCAAGGGTATGATTTTATTCTTTATCTTTTCGTTTAATTAATAATTATGCATAAAGGGTGATCCGGGTATATGGTTTGTAAAATTTTAAACTCTGATTTTTACACGCTTTCGTATTATTTTGCAATTTGATTGCTTCTTGAATATTACAAACTTAACAATAACGTCCAACTTCCTCGAAAGTTCTTTAACTTGTGCTGACATTGCGGAAAGTGTCGCGAGTCTGTCAATCTCCATTCCCCTTGGTTGAGTCACGTTTGTGTATGGCCATTGATACTCAAAGTCATCCATGGTACCTAAAATGAGAGAAATATAAGAAGAGAATTAAAAATAAAAATAAAAATATTTAAATTAAGACTAATTTGATTGAAATTAATATTGGTAAAAAAATATTAAACTAATTTAAGAACGACGCCTTAAAAACTTGTTGATCGATTTACGATCAATCAATGAATACGTGCAAGTATACACGATCAACAAGTAATAAAGTGAAAAAGAAAGTATCGTTCCCACGAGGAATTATTTAATAAAAATCACCAAGTACTAATTCTTAACCAAACTAATTTTATTTAAACAACCAAAACTTGTGACTTTTGAAACTAAGAAAACTAATTTTAATAAAACAAGAAATTATTCTAAAAGAAAAATGAAGAACAAGCTAAAAATTGTTTGAATGCAGATAAATGACAATTAAGACTCCAATTTCCCCAATTATGATTATTAAATCAATTATCCAATAATCCCAATTATTATGTCTACTGAATTGTTAAAAGGAATTCTCAAATGCCAAAAGCCCTCTCTCGAGTGATCAATTGCCTTCTATTTAACCTAGATTAATTTTGCTATATCTCTATGCAAAAAAGTTAAATTAAACTCGTTACAATCCCAATTCCTTATATGTTATATGCGGCAAATAGATATTCTCATTCTATTCACAAACCTACTTATTCACTATGCAAATAACTAAGTCACATGTCACCATGCCCAGTTCTAACCCTAGAATTCCTCTCTCAATTCCTTCTAGAGTAACAAGGTAATTATTGATCAGATAATTAATCAATAAGCTCAAAGCAAGATGAACAATTCACTTCAACATAAATAATTGGAATAAATCAAATAATCAATTCATAATCATAAAAAGTTCAATTGAAATCTTATTGAAAGAGTTAGTTCATAATTAATGAATTAAAATCAAGAATCCACAATTGAATAGACATTAAAAGATAAAAGTATGATAAGAGAAGAGAATAGAATCTGTTGTCAGCAAATCTGATGCTCCCCTCTTGCTCTTGCTCTTGCTCTTGATCTTCAATAGTCTTCAATTTGCTTCAATCTCCAATGGCTAATTAAGAACTAGGGTTTAGATTCTAATTTAATGGAGTGTTTAATCTAGTCTAATCTATGAAATCTCCTTTTATTTTATGCCTTACATCAAGTATTTATAGATTACAAGTCCAATTTTGAGCTTAGGAACAAACCTAATCCATTTTGGAGTCAAAAAGGTGTCAAAATTCGCCCAAAACGCGTCCAGGCCGCACCAAGCTCTTCCCCCAGTGCCCCAGCGCTGGGCACAACGCTCAGACACTGCTCCCCAGCGCCTCAGCGCTGGGCATAGGCCTATTTTGGGCGCCCCGACGCTGCCCCATGTTCTGACATTTTTTGCTCTGACGTCCTCTGGTAAAACGGCCATAACTTTTGATTCGGAAGGAGTTACAGGGCCTGCCACCTATCAAATCAAAGATATCGACGAGATCTACAACTTTCATGCTTTGAGGATTGAGAAATTCTGGGCGGATGAATGTGGAAATTGAGCTGGAAGTTACTGCTATGCAAATGACCACTCAAAACCATGACGTTCGACGTCCGTTGGTACAACGATCATAACTCTTGAATCCGAACTCCGATTGAAATAATTCAAAATGTTCCAGAAAGCTAAGATGATGCTCTTCAATGTAAGATAAGTTCCAAACCAAGAACATGAAGTAAACATGAAAGCCCAAATGATGTCCGATTTGCTTTTCTTTGCATTTTCTTTGCTTTTCCTTACCAATAGTCGCTCACACCGCTCCCAAACGTATAACCTACAAAATGAACACAAAATGCATGAAAAGTAACTAAGACACATAAATATAAGTAACTAATTCAAGTAAAAGATACCGGATAAGTGTATATAAAATCCACTTATCAATCATCGGACCACCTCCGATGCTTTGCAAGATTTACTTGCTAACGGCTGAGACATGTATGAAATCTCTGCTGGGGAGAAACTTTTGATGAAATGTATGTTTGTGATTGGAGTTACGACCCCAAGTTGATGACATTAGACCTTCGCAGGGTATTGCCTAGTGTAACTTGCAACAACTACGATCATCGGCTTTGTGAACCCTGTGTTTAGGCGAATACCAATGAGTGATATGTAGACCTGCAGTTTAGTCTCTGAAAATTAGGATTTCATGCTTTTTTTCTTAATCGTGTAGCATCTTTTTTCCCGATTTGACTTTTCAGCTTGTGGGACCTCTTTTACAACTTAAATTTGATCGAGCCGGAGGGGGTGGGGACTACCTGGGATAGCCGCAGGTAGACCTGCGACCATCTGTGGGTCTATTTCAAGCAGCTTTCCCTTTCACAAGTCATTTTCACTTGACACCACATAGAGAATCTGAGAGTTCATCTTCAGATCGACTGAGTTCGGGCTATTTTCTACAAAATTCGTCACCATACAAGTGTTATGCACTATCTTGGTAACGTATGCATGTCTTCTTTTCCAGTTTTGACCGTTGGAAAGTGAGTTATCACATAAAATTCTTCTAAACACATAGTAGTGAATATGCATGCTCATATGACTTGATAAAAAATATTCAACATAGTAAATGTTAGTATTTAACCATGCTGAACATATTGATGTGAAAAAATTTAACTTTTGAAACAATCAAATTGGCACCTTTTTTTTTGCTATTTCTTATCCTATTTGAGGACAAATGAGCAAAGGTTGTAAGGAAAAGTAATCTAGGTAATTAGACTACCCTTATGGATTATGACTTTAATATTTTTCATGCATATAGGATGTTTATGACTGTGAGTTGGTGTGCTACTGAATGACCACCTAGTCATGCCTACATGCATATGGATAGTCCTTTTTATAAAGGAGGCTCTGGCGAAAGTTTTTCACGAGTCTAGGCATTAAATGAATCATGCATTTTTAACTCTACTGTAGACGTATGTTAAAGTAATTCATGCATGCATATAGACAGAAAATGCATTTAATGAGATCTATATTAGAATGTACCACACCCTTTATGAGGTGATTTAGAGACTTTTGTCCAGATACATTGATCCAGACCAGCCGAGTAGCTCCTGACCACTTCAGGTGTGAGGAGGAGAGCTTCTGATGTGCCTCGGCCTCGCCCAGCCCGATAACCTCGTTGATTAACGGAGTCAATAATTCTTCCTATACGGGTTGAGGTACCGGATGTTGAGGACGAGGAGGAGGATGTACCGATTGCGGCTCCTGCTCCTGTTGCTTCTATTCCCCGTAGGGATCTTCCATCCATAAATGTGATAAATCCAGAGCTTCTGGATGATTTGAGTTGTCACCCCTCCATCTACTTGCATGCGAACAAGGTAAAAGTTGTGTTTGATCTTCTTTTTTCCTATTGATGAGGAGCAAGGGTTCTGATGTTAATTTGCATTTGTGCAGGTTCCCGACTTTACATGACCTTTTGGGGAATTGGTTGATATACACTCTGCATGCGGACTCTTCTCCCAGTCTGAGAGAGATTGTGCATGTTCGGGGTTTTAAGGCGTTCTTTTCCATCCTCCCCCGCTGCTGTCCTTGGGGTTACCTCAGGGTATTGTCTGAGCTGTAAGGCCCCGAATTTTATGAAATAAAAGTATTCAATTTTTCTTATAATTATTATTCAGTAAATGGATAAATTGATAAAAGTTAAAGTTAAGGGTGATATATATAATTTTT
Organism: Panax quinquefolius; assembly: GCA_020205615.1. NCBI lineage: Eukaryota > Viridiplantae > Streptophyta > Magnoliopsida > Apiales > Araliaceae > Panax > Panax quinquefolius. The sequence goes on from CM035158.1 coordinate 84,621,476, forward strand.
TCAAAATAAGCAAGTGGTTATAAAATACTCATTAGTGTCGGGGAATATTCGTTTGGTCGTGTAATATTCTTTCTGTCGGGGAATATTAAATGCGGCATTTAGTAATGACCATTTGTGGGCCCCATAACAAAATAAGCATCGGATGAAGAAAAGCGACAAAAGGGAGTTTTATAAATAACAACGTAATTATTATCATTATTATCTTTGTTGGAATACGGTGGGTAAAAAAATGTCTGTCGCGTTACACAAGCGGTAGAACACGGTATTGCACAATATTTTGAATTATTGATTCTTACGTAAGAAAACACTACTCAATAATTGTTACGATAATTCTTATTCAATATTATATTTTATTGATTCAATAATTCTTTGCGTTGATATTTTATATTCTTGTTATTTTAAGAATTGTCAACGCATGATATTTTTCATTATCGAAGCAATAATTTATATTATCTCGAATAATATTATTAGATAACATTATTGGCAATGTCTAGAAAGTTACATCTAAGGAGAGGTTTGGTCACCTAATTGCTTGCGATGATGAGGAGAAATTCTTATTGGAAAGCCCCCTCTTTCTCAGGAGGCGTCACAGTTATCAATGTTGTGATTATGTAATATTATTTGTGAATAATTAATTATTATTTTTATGATGAGAAAAATATTTATTTTATGTGTATATAGATGGAGAAATTTTTAATATGATAATTGTTGAAAATTAATATTTTGTCTTTTTACGATAAAATAATTCATTTAAATATATTATTATATTTTAATAATATAATAATGGTGATATTTTTACAATGAATGTGGAATATATGAGTATATGAGGAGGAAGAATATTTTTGTTACAATAAATGTTTAAAACATGTTAAACATGTCGGTGGACCCCATTTCTTGACTGAAATTTGATTATAGCTTGTAAAATCGCCCGTTTGTGAATTTCGGTGAATTTATGTTTGGAATTTGGAAAAACTTTCTTCTGCAAAGTTGTAGAGAATTGAATTTTCTATAAAAACTCGAGAGATTCGAATTTTTTGACAAAAGGGCTATTTATATGAATTATTGAAGTTTTGGAGTTCCAAAATAATTGATTTTTGGAAGTTTTAAATATTTATATTAACAAAAACATTTTTTCAATGTATGGGCCTCATTTTGCATGTGTGCAATTGCTGAATTCTGGATTCAAAAGTGTGCGTAGAGAATTTATAATATATATTATTATTTTATTAAATTTTCTACTTTGGTGTTCTAAGCATTTTCCTATAAATAGAGAGCTTAGGTTAGAATTGAAAATCACACCAGAAACTGAAGTTTTCTCTCTCTATATTATCGAGCATATTTTTGTGAGTATTAAGATATCTTGATTGTTGCTATACGGTGCAAGTTCGTTCAGCGTTATATCCGACATTCCAGTACTGCTCTTTTGAGGTAAGGGATAGTAAGGGATTTTAAGGATTATTATGTGTTTTAGTTTCGAAATTTTTCTGAACCTTCAAAAATTTTGGAAAAATTTGAAATGATATTTTGATGTGTTTTGTAGATTGTGTCCAAAAATGGCGATTTTTGGATGTATAGATTAGGAGTTATGGATTTTATGAGAAAAGACTATTTTAAAAATAACCGCTTATAACTCCTTGTGGTTAACTCCAAAATTGATAAAAATTTTATTGGGAGTACATCTATATAATATCAGTATACCGTATTAATTTCGGAATTTTTGGACAAAAGTACAATTTATGATAAATGTCTAACTATTCGGTAGTTTTGGCCATATAGAAAATAGTAAATGAATTTTAAAAATTCTGAGAAAAATATATATTCAATATGGGACTATATTCTTCTAAATCCCAGAAAATAAATATTTTTGGAACTGATTTTGTATTTTTCATGAAAATGTTCTAGTTATGAGTAAATGAATTAAATATGTTATGTGAAGTAAGAAAATTGGAAAATATGATTTATTAGCTTGAGAATCATATATGAGGTATATCTGATTTTTATGAGGGTTTTGGTTAATGATGATGAAATCTTATGAGTTTGGCATTTTAGATAATTAAATGCATTAATTATTAAAGTGTAAATAATTGGATTAAATTATTTATAAGTTTAAGAAATGATTAAAATATTATTATAATATTAATAATATTAGATTATGAGATTTCTAAGTGATTTATAACATTTGGATTAAGGTGTTATAAATATAGATATGAATTTTATTATGAAACTTTATCTTTTCGTGTCGAGGTTACTATACGTATACGATACTTATATGTATTTAATGGGGTACTATTCACGACAAATTGGTTTCTTCTCTGACCAAATTATCGTTGATTTATGAATCTTACTCTTGAAATTAAAACCATGTTTTGATTATATTGTTTTTATATAACATTCTTATAACCCTAATGATGATATTTCTCTTTGACTTGAGTGTAAAGATGGGTAGATTATTGGTATGATCGTGACTATAGGTTCTCTTTGGCGATGAGTGCAAAAGTTGAATTGTTGATTTGGTATGATCATGACCATTGAATTTACAATTGAATATTTTTAGCTTAAGTGCAAAGGTGAATTGATCAACATGGTTATAATTATTGTTATATAACTTCTGAAATGATTATGTATTTCTTTGATATATGAATATCTTTGGCTCGTAGTGCAAAGATGACTTTTTGATGAATATCTTAGCCTGTAATGCAAAGATGAATTATTGATGAATATCTTTTGCTCGTAATGCAAAGATGACCTATTGTTGAATATCTTCAGCCTGTAGTGTAAAGATGAACTGTTGATGAATATCTTTGACCCGTGGTGCAAAGATGAATTTATTAGTATGATTATGAATAGGAACTGTGATTTGGTATAACCATGATCTTTGATGTTTCAGGTAAAGATAGGTGATGAAATTATCTTCGTCCTGGATAAGAAGAGAAATTTAGAACTACAATTATGATTATGAGTTATACATGTGATTGTGGACAGGAATTGTTGATTGATGTTACAGGGATAAAACATTGTTGGTGGACTTTTAACATGGAGAAGATAATAGATTTTATGGTCTATTTGACTCTTCTAATAGATTGCTCATTCCACTGCAACTATGGTTGAAAAGTTTTATCATCTACCATATGTTCTAAATATCTAATTTATTACTGATGAAGACTATTGATAATTTATTTATCTTTAGTCATAATATTCTTTACTGAGCTAGTTGTGCTCACCCTTTTGTTTCAAAATTCCTTTCAGGTAATAAAAGTGTAGCTGGGTCGAACGGGGAATAGCGAGGGAATAGAATGGTGGTCTATAGATGTTGAGGGTGAGGTGAATTTAACTTGGAAGGGTGTTTTGCCACTATCATACAAGATGTCTAATGACATACAACCTCGTGTCATCATAAGACATGGTTGTGCTCATCCACTTGCTGAGTATATTTACAAGCACTACCTATATAATCTTGGTGTTTGTTTGGAGTATAATACCCAATTTAGACAAGTGGAGATAATGATATGTCAAGAGAAGACTCACCATTGGGAAGAATATGATAGTAATCTTTCTCGTTTTTCTTTTTGGGGTCTATTGGGTCAACCAAGGATAATTACGTGGCCATATGATATCTACCATAACCTAAAAGCATGGCCTCCCATATACGAAGGTTTCTTGAGCACTTCCCAAAGATTCTAATTTCTAAAAGCAGGTTTTGACTATACCTTTATGTAAGGTGTCATTGTGACGTGCTTCTGATTGGTATATATTTGTATCCAAACTCACAAACATATGTGTTGTTGTATTTTGCACGACAATTGTTGTAATAAAGTTGTAGTTGTTTTCCGTACCATATATTTGGCGACTCAGAATGGGTTGGATGGAATGGACCTATTTTGGGGTCGTTACATGAGCACTGGTTTTACCAGACTCAGTCTCTCCATTTTCTGGATTGCGAGGTGATGATGACGCTAATGGATTGGCAGTTTATCACCGGTATGGAGTTTTTCGGGGTGCCAATGCCTTATGTGGCTAACATTTTCCCTACTACCATCAGATCCCTGCTAGGAGTCCAGGCTGAGGCGCTCAAAGGAAGGACAGTCTACACTGGTCCTTTGAGTGTAGTTGCCATGAGTGGGGTGTTGGGTGAGCCATTACCTGATGATAGGAGAGTCAGAGATCACATTCTTTGGCGATTGTTCCTGATTATCCTTTGGGGTTGTTTCCTGGTGGATAACTCTTCCACGGCGTCGTTCGCGTTAGTTAGCGCCACATGGTAAGTGGACCGTATTGGAGAGTTTGACTGGGGCTCCTATACCTTTGCCTATTTCCTTAGGGGAATGCACATGCGTTCACAGGGCTTGATAGAGGCTTGACTAGGATTTTACTCATTCCTGCTGGTGAGTATTTCTCTTTTGATTTCCCATATATAGGTTAAGAGTGTTGACTGACCATAGATATTTGCTCTTGTATTGGCAGTTTTGGGCCTATGAAAGGCTTCCATATCTGCGTCCCATTAGCATGTTAGGTTTAGACACATATCCACGAGGACGGCGATGGCATCACTCCACTTTGGCGAAGGTTCTTATAGCTGAGGGTTTCACCCATTCACGCTTACACTTGGAGCTATTGACAGCTGATGTCATTATGTGGGTTCCCTATTCTGAGGACCACTTGGCAGTTGGCTTTGAGGGTGGTTTCTCGACTGGTGTCGAGCATGTGATGTCCACCCGTCGGATTCCTCTCTTCACAGATGGAGGATGGGAGCTTTATTTAGGAGAGCGTGTTATCAGGAACATTACAGGAGAGATTCATATACTGATCTGTCCTTCTACCAGGCATTATTGGCCTGTGTTGCAGCCGCTGATCAGTGATATCCCATTGGTGGGAGTTGATGGCTTTGATTTGTCAGAGGGACCATTTACTCATGAGGCATTCTACCGCTGGTGGTTCCCTCGTACCATCGGAGCTCAGACCCATGCCACACAGTTCATGGGGGATATGATCATTGGCTCCGTCATGATGGCGGATTGGATTGCCTGCGTCAGAGAGCCCACTCATTTAACGCATATTGATAGCTTGACCCAGCAGTTGGACAGAACACATTTTTTTCATCCAGAATTTGGGAGAGATCCTTCTGAGGTGGATACTTTTTATCCTTCCAGCTCAAGGGCTGGCCCTTTAGGTGGCCCATATTAAGATGGTTTTGCCAGTGCAGATCCTCTATTGTATCAACCTGATATCCCTACAGGCGGAGATACCGTGACTCATGAGGAAGATGGATAGGTTAGATGATGTAGACATCAACACTATTGACTTCTTCTGATGTATTTCTCATTATATCTTTTGACAAGCCTCTGTTAGATACTGAGTGGCTGTGCCCCATTCTCATTATATCTTCTGACATGCCTCTGTTAGTTGTTGGGCGGTTGTGCCCCTTTTCCCTGTATTTTCTAGCTCTATATAGAGATGATGTATTAGATGATGATGTGCTTAGGAATGTATGTATACTATTTTCCATTCCCTACATCATATTGTCATCTATTATTTATCATGCATGTATTATGTTATGCATATGTATTTCTAGATATGAGTTCAACATTGACCCATGGATGGTCTTATGACATGGCCCTACAGATGTCTTCATCGACAGTTAGCCGGATAGATTATACCCCACCAGTATTGGTGGCCTCCTGTTTGAGATCCTGGTATGATAGTTTATCCTCCCTAGATTGGGTGACAGTAGATCAGCTGATGCATCACTCCATGACCCTCTTGATGTTCCAGGTTCCACTGGGTACTGGATAGGCAGGTGTTCCGGTTAGAGACCCATGAGTTGACTCCTACCTTGGAGGAGTATGAGCGTCTGACAGATTTTCCTCTGGACAGGACTTGTGCTTGGATGGCTATCAGAGACATGAGCCGACAGTTTATGACCCTTACAGGCTTGAGGCTCAGAGTTGCCCAGGATAAGATCTCCTCCGGGCACGTACTGTCCATGCATTTTCTAATAAACAGATTTGGTTCCTTGGGCAGTTAAGTGTAGCACTCCGGGGATTTCACCACATCGGAGGATGATTGGCATGTTGCCAGAGTAGATGTACTCTTGATGTGCCTAGTGGCATATCTGTATATGCAATTGTACATGGACCATTTAGACATCGGCGTGATTATGGTAGTACGATCTCTCCGGGAGGGACATACCATTTTACCGATGATTCTAGCAGAGACCTTGAGGTCAGCCACGTATTCCCAGTCCCATTCTGCGGGGTTATTTACAGGCAGTTTGGTCTTACTGTACGTGCGGTTTATGACACACTTGAGACCGATTGGTTCATTCCGACGCCATGGGTATTGTTTTCCCATGAGATAGCCATATCCCACTCCTTTCAGCCGGCAGAGTGTACAGACGCTACTTCTTGGTCGGTTTTCCCATCAGGGATCAAGGATCCATTTGATATTCTGTCGTGTTTAGGGCTTAGTTTTGCCTACAGCTTCATCACTCATGCATCTGGCATGGATTATCTTCCTCTAGCTGGTTTGAGGGGTGTGACCACTTATCATCCACTCGCGGTGATGGAACAATTTGACCAGTTTCAGGATGTTCATCCCTTTGGGGGGCATTGGGTCAGCGTTTGTCTTCTCTGTAAAACCCCAAATTTTACGAATAAAGATTTAATTTTCTCAAAATATTTTTTTCAAAATTATGGTGTGGATTTGACATAATATTATAGTTGTGGGTAATATTTATAAATTTTGAAAATTATGCAAGTTGTTGTATAATATTCTTTGGTCAGGAAATATTCTTTTTATCGGGGAATATCCGTGCGACGGCACAATCATTGGTGGACAACAAAATTATTGTTGGATTGAGAAAACGACAAAAATATTTTTATGAAAATAACGGCGGAAGTTTTATCGTTAAAACTGTTGAACTACTCGGTAGTAAAAGTACAGTAATACACGTGGTTGCATAGTAGCGCACAGTATTGATTATTGATGGTTACGTGAGAAGTCATTCAGTTTTGTTCAATTATTGCTACAGTAATTGCTGCATAGTATCTCACGTTATTTGATTCAATTATTGTCGATATTTTGTTTATTATTAAATCAATAATTGAGAGGACGAAGTTATTAATATTATTATTTGCAATATTAACGATGTCTAGAAGTTCTGCCAAGGAGAGGTTTGGTCACCTAATTGCGCGCCAATAGGGAGAAATCATTATTGAAAAACCCCCTCTTTCCTGGGAACGACCTGGTTGATTAATATTGTGAATTATAATAATGATGATAAATGTTGTTAAATAGATTAAGGTGTCTTTTTATGAAGTCACGAAAGTTTATATATATATATATATATATATATATTATATAATATTTGTTTTATTAGTATTATTAATGTAATAAAAGCAAAGAAAGCTTTTTATATAAAATAGAATACTTTTATAAAGTTATTTGTTTTATTAGACAATAATTAGAATATAATATGTTTTATTATGCATATAGTGTTTTGCATAGTAAAATCTTTTTATATAAAGCAGAATACTTTTATAAAGTTAATTGTTTTATTAGATTTTAAATAATATATATATATATATATGTATATATATATATATATATATATTTTATTGCATAGTATCCTTTCTATTTTCCTATAAATAGGATGCTTAGTTAGAATTGAAATCACACCAGAAATTCAGAGAATTCTCTTTTATAATCTTAAGCATATTTCTTTAGAGTTTTTAGAAGCTTTGAGCGTAGTGCAAGTTTTCTTCAAGTATATCCCCGCCCAGGTGAGTACTCTTCTTTATAAGGTAAGGGTATTATTTCTTTTTGTATTCATGAAGAGAACTTCATTATTCCATTCTTTATTATTATGTTGGAATAACCTTTCTATGCAATCTAGTATACATGGTGAAATTCTTTTGTTATTCGGTCTTTATTATTACTGTTGGAATATCATCACGTACGTGCGTTACGCATGACACTGGTTCCATTATTTATTATTCTATTGGAATAACTTTTATGCATGCGATCTATCGCATGCATGGTGATTTTTGTTGTTATTCCATTCTTTATTATTACATTTGGAATATCTGTTGAATGCGTAATTTTTCTTGACATGGTTCCGTTCTTTATTATTACGTGCGAATATCCTATGTCGTGCATTTACGCATGACTGGTTCCATTATTTATTATTACATTGGGAATAACCTATATCGTGCGATCTATCACATGCATGGTGAATTCTTGATTATTCCATTCTTTATTATTACGTTGGAATAACACGCCATGTGGATTACCACATGCATGGTGAATGATCCTTTGTATTCATTCCTTATTAAATTGTAGAAATGATCTGTTTACGTGGATTATGATGAAGTCATAATAAAAGCATTGGACAAATAAAAATTACGGGTATATGTAGTATTAGTAAGTGTTATGATGATTTATGTTGGTTATTATGTGAAAACATGAAAGTTTCTTAGAAATCACAAAGAGTTGAAAATTAGATTTTTGGCAAAAATGGAACAAGAAATTCAATTGACCATATCTCCTATTATATTTCAAATTTTTGAGTATGGTCAAGTTCTTTAGTTAGATCTATGAGTTTTCTAACTTATCCAAGTAGAATCACTAGAAAAGGTGTTGTAGATTTTCGTGTGAAATGATTTTAGCAAATGAGTCAAAAACTGCAAAGTACCAAAAAGCTACTGCCCATAAATTTAAAAGGGAATTTTCGGCCACTTAATTTACGAGAAAAAATCCGGCCTTTTGGGACATGGAAATATATGGTATAAAGTTCCTCCTGTCCAAAAATGAGCCCATTCCGACTTAAAATGAGCAAGTTATGACCATTTCAATATTTAGGTTTTTCCGACGAAAAATACTATAACCGGAGTTCTATAATTCCGATGACCGTGAAATTTAAACTGGAAGCTCACGTTAACATGTGTAAGATCTTGCCAAGATTTGGGAATTTCTGGAGTTAAACTTGAGGTAGCTAATTTCTTAAGGAATTAATTAGAAATTAATTTTTGAAAAATACTTAAGAGAGTTGAAAAATTATAAAAAAAATACTTGTTGTGTATGAAATATATGTATATATGTTTGGACAAAGGATAGAAAAATAATAAGTTAATTTGGTAATTTTTGATGAAAATGGTTTAGTTTCAAACATATGAGTTAAATATGTTATGTGGAGTTGAAGAATTGATAAATAGGATTTTAGGGCTTGAAAATACTATATAAGGTATATGCAAATTTTTTATGAGTGATTTGATCATTGGTGATGAAATCTTATGAGTATGGCATTTTATAATGATTAAATGCATTATTTGGTAAAGTGTAAACAATTAAATTAAATTGTTTATAAGTTTAAGAAGTGATTAAAATATTGTTATAATATTAATAATATTAGATTATGAGTTATTTAAGTGATGGATAATATTTGGATAAATTTAAAGTCTTTAATATTTATCCTTGTTTTTGTTTGATTAATGCTTATATTATTGTCATCGTCCTCATGCTTATATTGTGATGAAAGTCATCTTTGGCTTACGTGCAGAGATGGACTTGGTATAATTTTGACCAGGGATTATTCGGTATAATTATGACCATAATGTAACGAATGATGTGGTAAAAGTCCTCATTGGCATGTAGTTCATTGGTGGACAGTTGTTGGTATGATTATGACCAGGGATTATTCGGTATAATCATGACCATTGATGATTACATGAATATCCTTGGTCGTGGTGCAGGGATGATGTGGTTTATTTATTAAGCTGAGTCTCAGCGATAAAGTTTATGAAAATCTTTTTAAATCATAGAAGATAGTAGATTTTATACTTTACTTGACTCTTTTAATGGATTGCTTGTTCCGCTGCAATTAAACTTGATGTCTATTGTATTTTATCAGTTTAACATTGTTAAAGACTAATGATAATTTATTCTGCATTATCTTAGTCATAATATTTCTTACTGGGCTAGTTGAGCTCACCCTTTCTTACCTTTGTTCTTTTCGTGAAATGAGAAGAGCGTGGCGGAACTAGTTGGGGAACGGAGTGACGGTCGAGATGATAGTATTAGTTGTCCTTACTATTCTGTTAAATAGTGTGACAATAAATGTATTAAGGACTTCTTTGAGTGTGGATATTGTCTAGATGACAATATTCTTATTAAAACTATTAATTTATGTTTTGTCGTATTTTACACGACTGTTGTATAATTAGTTTGTATTTGTATTCAGTACCTTGTATCTGGCAACCCAAGATGGGTGATGTATACCTATTTTGGGGGCGTCACAGTTGGTATCAAAGCTTAGGGATATGATCCCTGGCTGAGATGTGAGACAAGAACTAGGAGGGGAGAGACGGGGAATTCCTTCGCTAGTATGACCTACCTAAGTTTGTTTGGTATTTAATTGGTCGGTAAGAGTATAGGGGTAATATGTGATATGTCAATTAACCCTTGTTTTGTGACAGTGTTTGAAAATGGCATCTGAAAATGTTGAGATAAGAAATGGAGCAAAATAATATGACTGTATCGCAGTACGAGGCTAACTTTGCGGAGTTATCTCGTTTTGCATCCCATTTGGTCAATAATGAGGAGCGAATGACGCGAATGTTTCTGCGAGGTTTGAAACCCGAAATATGTCAATACCCCATTTCTCAAAAACTTTGTTTATATTCAGATGTTGTGAATATGGCTCAGTTATTGGAGCGCGATAATGAGTCAGCACAACCAAAAGGTAACGACCAACAACACGATAATAATAAATGTATGTGGTGGCGACCATCTGAACAATGATGACCATCGTGGGGGAAATTATCATGCCAAGAATGGTAACCACTTCGGTGGTAATCATGGCCAAGATAATAGAAGTGGAAATTTCAAGAAGAGAAGGTCATTTAGCTCGATTTTGTCGTATAGTGAAGTTAAGTCCAGCTGGAACGGTGGTTGCGAAGTTTATACCTTATTAGATACCGGTTCTACCCATTCCTTTATTTCTCCTACTTGCACTCAACGTTTAAATTTGACTCCGGAGAAATTAGACTTTGACTTATCTGTTGAAACTCTGTTTGGAGAAACCTTCGTTACATCCACTATTTATAAATCTTGTTTAATTCAAATTGACACTTTCACGTTACCTGTCGATCTTATCTCTTTGAAAATACTTGCATTTGATGTGATTTTAGGAATCGATTGGTTAACTACTCATCATGCCAAAATTGATTATTTTCGTAAGGTTGTTAGCTTTCATATTCCTAACCAACATGTTATGCGAATTCAAGTAACCAAACCACTAAAGTCAATCATTGTCATATCAAGCCATAAGTAAAAAGCCCCGAGCCTTTCGCTGGTGACTTCTAAGTCTTGGAATACACCGAAGCCAGACTTTCTTTAGGCGACGCCGTGAATGACGATGGCAAGTTGATAGGTATCAATGTGACGTACTATCCAAGTCTTGGATGAGAGTCACAGTTTTTAAACGATACTTTTATTGTTAATAAATTTCTTGACGTATTCTTGAAGACTTCTTAGCTTTACCCTAGGCGTGAAATCGAATTTTGTATTGACCCCGAAGACAAAACCCATTTCTAAAACCCTCAAGTATTTCTTCACCCAAAACAAACGTATAATGCGCCAAAGACGATGGCTCGAGCTGTTGAAGGTTACGACCATTCAATACCATCGTGGAAAAGCGAACGTGGTAGCTGACATGTTGAGTAAAAGATCATATGCGTTTACAAGTGCGAATATACGAACCTACGTGAAGATAACGAATATATGATTAGAACCGACTTTAGTCGATAATGTTAAAGCTACTAAAGCTACAGACCCGGAGCTGATGAATACGAAGAAAAAAGGTTCAAGAGGGCGTTATTTTAAAAGCAAGAGTTTCTGAAGAGAGGAAATATCAACCCTCAATTTAATTGGCCCATTTGAAATCCTCGATCGAGTAGGAACTGTGGCCTATAGACTCATTTTACCGCCAAGTATGTCGCGTGTTCATAATGTTTTTAACGTATCGATGTTATGTAAATATGTGGATGACCCGAACCACATTATTAAATTAGAACTAGACGATATAGCAGAAGATTTAACGTATGAGGAGATACGTGTTAAAATCTTGGATAAGAAGGATCGTATTCAACACTCAAAGGTTATACCTCAAGAGTTAGAATTTGAAATGAAGTCAAGGTATCCTCACCTCTTAAGCATACCAGGTACGTACGTAAATTTCGAGGGCAAAATTTCATAAGGAGGGGAGATTGTAAAACCCCAAATTTTAAGAATAAAGATTTAATTTTCTCGAAATATTTTTTTTCAAAATTATGGTGTGGATTTGAGATAATGTTATAGTTGTGGGTAATATTTATAAATTTTGAAAAGTATGCAAGTTGTTGTATATTATTCTTTAGTCGGGAAATATTCTTTTTGTCGGGGAATATCCGTACGATGGCACAATCATTGGTGGACCCCACAACGGAATTATTGTTGAATTGAGAAAACGACAAAAATATTTTTATGAAAATAATGGCAGAAGTTTTACCGTTAAAACTGTTGAACTAATCGGTAGTAAAAGTACAGTAATACGCGTGGCTGCATAGTAGCGCACGGTATTAATTATTGATGCTTATATGAGAAGTCACTCAGTTTTGTTCAATTATTGCTACAGTAATTGATGCATAGTATCTCACGTTATTTGATTCAATTATTGTCGATATTTTGTATATTATTAAATCAATAATTGAGACGACAAAGTTATTAATATTATTATTTGTAATATTAACGATGTCTAGAAGTTCTGCCAAGGAGAGGTTTGGTCACTTAATTGCGCGCCAATAGGGAGAAATCTTTATTGGAAAGCCCTCTCTTTCTTGGGAACGACCTGGTCGATTAATATTGTGAATTATTATAATGATGATAAATGTTGTTAAATAGATTGAGGTGTCTTTTTATGAAGTCACTGAAGTTTATATATATATATATATATATATATATATATAAATTGTTTTATTAGTATTATTAATGTAATAAAATAGAAAAACTTTTTATATAAAGCAGAATACTTTTATAAAGTTATTTATTTTATTAGACAATAATTAGAATATAATATATTTTATTATGCATAGTGTTTTACATAGTAAAATCTTTTTATATAAAATGAATACTTTTATAAAGTTATTTGTTTTATTAGACAATAATTAGAATATAATATATTTTATTATGCATAGTATTTTTGCATAATAAAATGCTTTTATATAAAACAAAATACTTTTATAAAGTTATTTGTTTTATTAGACAATAATTAGAATATAATATATTTTATTATGCATAGTGTTTGCATAGTACCTGCATAGTGTTTGTATAATAAAATCTTTTTATATAAAACATAATACTTTTATAAAGTTAATTGTTTTATTAGATTTTAAAAAATATATATATATATATATATATATTATATTTTATTGCATAGTATCCTTTATATTTTCCTATAAATAGGATGCTTAGTTAGAATTGAAATCACACCAGAAATTAAGAGAATTCTCTTTTATAATCTTGAGCGTATTTTTTTAGAGTTTTAAGAAGCTTTGAGCGTAGTGCAAGTTTTCTTCAAGTATATCCCCGCCCTACCCGTCGGAGTACTCTTCTTTATAAGGTAAGGGGTATTATTTCTTTTGTATTCATGAAGAGAACTTCTGTTATTCCATTCTTTATTATTATGTTGGAACAACCTGTCTATGCAAAGTACCGCATACATGGTAAAATTCTTTTGTTATTCCATCCTTTATTATTCTATTGGAATATCCTGTTTGTGCGTTTACGCATGACCTAGTTCCATTATTTATTATTCTATTGGAATAACCTGTCTGTGTGGTCTATCGCATGCATGGTGATTTCTGTTGTTATTCTATTCTTTATTATTCTGTTGGAATATCCTGCCATGCGTGCAAATTTCTTTGACACGGTTCCGTTCTTTATTATTCTGTCGGAATATCCTGTCTGTGCATTTAAGCATTACCTGGTTCCATTATTTATTATTACATTGGGAATAACTTTATGCATCTGATTATCTATCGCATGCATGGTGAATTCTTTAGTTATTCCAATGCGAAATGTGAGATCATTTCCACAATTTAATAAGGAATGAAAATCACGGGTATATGTAGTATTAGTAAGTGTTATGATGAGTTATGTTGGTTATTATGTGAAAACATGAAAGTTTCTTAGAAATCACAAAGAGTTGAAAATCAAATTTTTGGTGAAAATGGAACATGAAATTCAATTGACCATATCTCCTATTATATTTCGAATTTTTGAGTGTGGTCAAGTTTTAGAGTTAGATCTATGAGTTTTCTAACTTATCCAAGTGGAATCTTTGGAAAAGGTGTTGTAGATTTTTCGTGTGGATGGTGATTTTAGCAAAGGAGTCAAAAACTGTAAAGTACCAAAAAGCTACTGCCCATAAATTTAAAAGGGCATTTTTGGCCACTTAATTTGTGATAAAAATTCCGGCCTTTTGGTACATTTAAATATATGGTATAAAGTACCTCCTGTCCAAAAATGAGCTCTTTCTGACTTAAAATGAGCAAGTTATGACCATTTCAATATTTAGGTTTTTTCGATGAAAAATGCTATAACCAGAGTTCTATAACTCCGATGACCATGAAATTTAAAATGGAAGCTCACGTTAACATGTGTAAGATCCTGCCAAGATTTGGAAATTTCTGGAGTTAAACTTGAGGTAGCTAATTTCGTAAGGAATTAATTAGAAATTGATTTTTGAAAAATACTTAAGAGAGTTGAAAAATTATAAAAAAAAATACTTGTTGTGTATGAAATATATGTATATATGTTTGGAAAAAGGATAGAAAAATAATAAGTTAATTTGGTAATTTTTCATGAAAATGGTTTAGTTTCAAACATATGAGTTAAATATGTTATGTGAAGTTGAAGAATTGGTAAATAGGATTTTAGGGCATGAAAATTCTATATAAGGTATGTGCAGATTTTTGATGAGTGATTCGATCATTGGTGATGAAATCTTATGAGTATGGCATTTTTGAATGATTAAATGCATTATTTGGTAAAGTGTAAACAATTAAATTAAATTGTTAAAAAGTTTAAGAAGTGATTAAAATATTGTTATAATTAATTCTTTAAGTGATGAATAATATTTGGATAAATTTAAAGTCTTTAATATTTATCCTTGTTTTCGTTTAATTAATGCTTATATTATTGTCATCATCCTCATGCTTATATTGTGATGAAAGTCATCTTTGGCTTACGTGCAGAGATGGACTTGGTATGATTATGACCAGGGATTATTCGGTATAATTATGACCGTAATGTAACGAATGATGTGGTAAAAGTCCTCATTGGCCTGTAGTTCATTGGTGGACAGTTGTTGGTATGATTATGACCAGGGATTATTCGGTATAATCATGACCATTGATGATTACATGAATATCCTTGGTCGTGGTGCAGGGATGATGTGGTTTATTTATTAAGCTGAGTCTCAGCGATAAAGTTTATGAAAATCTTTTTAAATCATAGAAGATAGTAGATTTTATGCTCTACTTGACTCTTCTAATGGATTGTTTGTTCCGCTGCAGTTAAACTTGATGTCTATTGTATTTTATCAGTTTAACATTGTTAAAGACTAATGATAATTTATTCTGCATTATCTTTGTCATAATATTTCTCTTTGGGCTAGTTGAGCTCACCCCTTTCTTTCTTTGTTCTCTTGAGGAAATCGTAAGCGTGGCAAGAGACTAGTTGGGGAGCAGGGTGACGATCCGGATGATAGTATTAGTAGTCCTCACTATTCTGTTAAATAGTGTGACAATAAATGTATTAAGGACTTCTTTGAGTTTGGATATTGTCTAGATGACAATATTCTTATTAAAACTCTCAATTTATGTATTGTCATATGTTACACGACTGTTGTATAATTAGTTTGTATTTGTATTCAGTACCTTGTATCTGGCGACCCAAGATGGGTGATGTATACCTATTTTGGGGGCGTCACATTCTCGACTTTTGTCAGCAAAGGATTTATCTAAGGTTTATGCCTGTTGGGCCCAGCGTGAGAGGTCTGATTTTACTACTAGCCATCCAGGTCATTATATAGAGTATTCTGCATGGCTGGAGGTAGAGATTGCATCGGCTAGGGTAGTATCCACAGAGCCGAAGATTGATTCTGACAGTGGGGAGCCTATGGAGGACCCTAATTCTCCTACTGAAGATGAGCTATTTGCTGGGTTAACAGCACCTCTTATTGATTCCCCCAGTACTGCTGCTACTGTGACCCCACCTTCTGCAGAGTATTTAGAGCAGAGTCTGCTTATGATGAAATTTGAGAGGGATTAGGCTAGGGCCTTGATGTTGACAACTCTTTCTGGTAGAGATGTCGCTCTAGTTGAGAGAGATGATGCTTTGGCTCATAAAGATACCGTTGTTGCTGAGCGGGATATGGCTAGATCATCTAGGGATGTTGATGTTACTGAGTGGGATGGTGCTATATCTACCCGAGATGCCACCGTTACAGATAGTACTGCATTGCGATCCCATATTGTTGATATCATTGCAGAGATGAACACGTTTATTGATGATCATAGTGTCACCATGTAGATGGTTGTGGATATCTTGGCTCGTGTTGATACCCTTGGGCAGGAGCTCACAGAGTTACCCCCTTCTTCTGAGAGGGATGCCATGTTGGACTTGATAGTGCGCTTATCCACTGCATTATAGATTAGCCTTGATCTTCCTGCACAGATTAGCTTAGCCATTTTTGTCATGTGCAGGACACGTTGTATATATCAAACAATATTATATGGCAAGGAAATATATTTTGATTCACTTCCCTTTTAGTTATGCCTTGTTACTTGCTTGATATTTGCCTGTTCTCCAGGGCTTCTGATCTTGATGTATTCTAAACTCCCCCTTGGTGGATGGGCATGAAGATGTCTCAGGATCTTTCAGAATGGATCGTTGATCTATGTATTCCCTACCCTTTGGTGTCTTGGTACTGGTTTCTGTATATGGTTATGGAGAGGATTGTGCTTTCCTCTCTGAGGTTGACCGCCCCACAGATGGTTGCCGGTACTCATTTGTATTGGGGAACCCAGGTAGTTCCATCTCTTATGGATTGGTGTTTCTCTTTGAGGACTCAACCGCAGCTTAGATGGTCGTCAGTTCTCCCATTTGTGTGGGGAGACCAGGTAGTTCCATCCCTTTGGTCTAAGCCGATGTTGTATGGTTTGAAGGTTTGAAGGATGATCCCAGTACCATTGATAAGTTTTTGTGTTTTGGTAGGGGTGAGATCAAACCATGAATGGCTGCCTACGTATTCCCATTGATGAAGGTAGATTAGGTCTACGTAGTTCCAAACTAGCGTGAAAAGGTTGCAAGTTGTAGGTGGTAAAAAGGGTGTAGAGATTTTTTTTCTTCTGTAGTTAGACCAGACCATAAAAATGGCTGCCTACGTACTCCCGTGTATTGGGGAGATCAGGTCTGCGTAGTTTTCCCCTGATGGGACAAACTAAAGTTGTGAGGAAGTGTTTTATCCCTAGTGGGACAAACTGAAGGTGTGAAATGTTTGATTCCTTATAGGACAAACTGAGGATATAAAAAGTTTTATCCGTAGTGGGACAAAACTGAAAGTATGAAAGGTTTTGAAAACCTGAGTTGAGTGATGGATCTGATGATCCATAACCAGGCTGCGGTTGGGAGGTATGTTTGTCCCTAATGGGACAAACTGATGTGAAAAAGAAAGGTTGTAGATAGCGAAAGGTTTTGAAAATCTGAATTGACTAGGGATCTAGTGATCCAGAACCAGGATGCTGGTTTACAGGTAGCTTCAGACATATTATCGTTTCACGGTGTCCAAGTTGATAAGTTAGGGAAATTCCTCGCCATCCATTTCTTGTAATCTGATGGCTCCTCCTGTCAATACCTCCTTGACAACAAACGGGCCTTCCTAGTTTGGGGCGAATTTTCCTTTGGATTGATCTTGGTTGTCAAGAACCTTCTTCAAGACCAACTCATGTTCTTTGAATTATCATAGCTGGAATTTCTTGTTGTAGGATCTAGCGATCCTCTGTTGGTACAACTGACCATAGAAGATGGTTGTGGCCCGCTTTTCATCTATAAGAGACAATTGGTGGTACCGATCTTGTAATCATTTGTCTTCATCCAGCTGAGCATCTATCAACACTCTGAGGGATTCCATTTCCACTTTTATGGGGAGCACTGCTTCCATGCCATAGGTTAATGAGTAGGGGGTTGCCCCAGTGGAAGTGCGCATTGACGTTCTGTAGGCTAATAGAGTCAGAGGCAACAAGTTAGGCCATCCTTTATGATGGGCAGACATCTTTTGCATGATCTTTTTGATATTCTTATTAGCCACTTCAACAACACCATTCATCTTTGGACGATAGATGACGGAGTTGAGATGTTTGATGTGGAATTTACTGCATAACTCCTCCATCATTTGCTTGTTGAGGTTTTTGGCATTGTCTGATACAATCACCTCCGATTGTCCATATCGACAAATAATATTGTTTCTGATGAATCCAATGATCACCTCTTTAGTAACCCTGGGGGAAGATGCAGCTTTTACCCACTTGGTGAAGTAGTCGATCATGGTGAAGATAAATCGATGACCATTACTGGCTTTGGGCTCGATGGGCCCAATCACGTCCATTCCTCCCCCCCCCCATTGAGAAGGGCCTGGGCGAACTCATATGGTGGAGCTCCCATGGAGGGGCGTGGATAACATTCCCATGAATTTGGCATTGTTAACATCTCTTGACGTAATCATCACAGTCAGCCATGAGAGAGAGCCAATAATGCCCTGTTCTTAGGATTTTCTTGACAAGTAGAGGGTCGCTCATGTGTGGTTTGCATACTCTACCATGGATTTCATCCTTAAGCCTCTGATCTTGATCTTTGTCTAGACATCTGAGAAGGCCTAGTCCTGTAACTCTTTTATAGAGTTCATCTCCGCTCAGGTAGAATTTCATAGCCATTCGATGGATCCGCTTTCTTTCATTTTGACTCACCTCAGTGGGTGATCCATCTCATAGATACTCCTTGATATGCTGATACCGAGGGTGTTGGATGGGAGGCAGCTCATCCGATACTTCTCCAATGTAGTTCCCGTAGGTTGGTGCCTTTTGTCGGGCAAATGTGATGCTTAGCATGTCTTCCTTGTCAAGTATGTTGATCAAGGAGGCCAAATTTGCTAGTGCATCCGCAAAATCATTCCTATTACAAAGAATGTAGAGGAAGGATATTTCTTCAAACTCCGAAGCCATCTGGATAATCTGCCGATGGTAAGACATCAAATGTAGTTCTTTGGTGTGATAGATCCTAGTGGTTTGTCTGATTACCAATTTGAAATCTCCAAAGATAGTTAACCGTCTGATGCCCATGGATTGGGCTAGTTTCAACCCCATGATATAGCCTTCATACTCAGTTGTGTTGTTGGTGCTGGCAAACTGCAATTTGACAGCAACGGGACACTGCTCCCCCAAAATGGACACTAGAACTACTCCAGCTCCATCACCTTCTGTGACGCCCCCAAAAATAGGTATACATCACCCATCTTTAGTCGCTAGATACATGGTACAAAATACAAATACAACTTAATTATACCAACGACGTGTAAAAATACGACAAAACATAGCTGAGAGTTTTAATAAGAATATTGTCATCTAGACAATATCCACACTCAAAGGAGTCCTCATTACATTTATTGTCACACTATTTAACAGAATAGTGAGGACTACTAATGCTATCATCTGGACCGTCACTACATTCTCCGACTCGTCCCACCTATATTCTCATTTCCTGAAGAGAACAGTGAAAGAAAGGGTGAGCTCAACTAGTCCAGTAAGAAATATTATGACTAAGATAATGCAGAATAAATTATCATTAGCCTTCAACAATGTTAAACTGATAAAATACAAAAGACATCAAGTTTAACTGCAGCGAAACAAGCAATCCATTAAAAGAGTCAAGTAGAGAATAAAATCTACTATCTTCTATGATTTAAAAAGTTTTTCATCAACTTAATCGCTGAGACTCATCATAATAAATAAACCACATCATCGAATCATCCCTGCACTACGGGCCAAGGATATTCATTAAATCATCAATGGTCATGATTATACTGAATAATCTATGGTCATAATCATACCAAAAACTATCCATCAATGCACTACAGGCCACTGAGGATTTTTACCACATCATCCGTCACATTACGGTCATGACTATACCAAATAATCCCTGGTCATAATCACACCAAGTCCATCTATGCACGTAAGCAAAAGATGACTTTTATCACAATATAAACATGAGAATGATGACAATGATATAAGCATTAATCAAACGAAAAAAAGGATAAATATTAAAGACTTTAAATTTATCCAAATATTATCAATCACTTAATAAACTCATAATCTAATATTATTAATATATAATAATATTTTAATCACTTCTTAAACTTATAAACAATTTATTTCAATTATTTATACTTTACCAAATAATGCATTTAATCATTCAAAAATGCCATACTCATAAGATTTCATCACCAATGATCAAATTCCTTATCAAAAATCTGCATAAACCCTATATAGGATTCCTAAGCCATAAAATCCTATTTACTAATTTCGTTACTTCACATAACATATTTAACTCTTATGTTCGTAACTAAACCATTTTCATGAAAAATTACCAAATCAACTTGTTATTTTTCTATCATTTGCCCAAACATATAAACATAAATTTTATACACAACAAGTATTTTTTTTTTTTTTTCAACTCCCTTAAGTATTTTTCAAAAATCAATTTCTAATTAATTCCTTAAGAAATTAGCTACCTCAAGTTTAACTCCAGAAATTTCCAAATCTTGGCAGGATCTTACACATGTTAACGTGAGCTTTTAGTTTAAATTTCATGGTCATCGGAGTTATAGAACTCCGATTATAGCATTTTTCGTCGGAAAAACCTAAATATTGAAATAGTCATAACTTGCTCATTTTAAGTCGGAATGAGCTCATTTTTGAACAGGAGGTACTTTATATCATATATTTTCATGTCCCAAAAGGCTGGAATTTTTCTCGCAAACTAAGTGGCCGAAAATACCCTTTTAAATTTCTGGACAGTAGCCTTTTTGGTACTTTGCAGTTTTTGACTCCTTTGCTAAAATCAGTCCACGCGAAAATCTACAACACCTTTTCTAGTGATTCCACTTCGATAAGTTAGAAAACTCATAGATCTAACTCTAGTACTTGACCACACTCAAAAATTCAAAATATAATAGGATATATGGTCAATTGAATTTCGTATTAAATTTTCACCAAAATCTGGTTTTCAACCCTTTGTGATTTCTAAGAAACTTTCATGTTTTCACAGAATAACCAACATAACTCATAATGACAACGACATAATAATTCAATAAAATAAGTTCAAGAATAAATTTTAAAGATTTATAAGTTAATTTATCCTGAACTCAATAATGTCCAAATTGTCAACATGATACTACTTTGTGAAGAAAAATTCAAGAATGCTCAGAAGAATATTTCCACGAAAAGATACTAGATGAAGCGCAAATATCCAGGATATTCCACTAATTTCAAGGAATATAGAAGCCAAAGCTTTAACCCACTGTGTATAATAGAATATATGAAACTGCAAATGGATTTTCGCCCGCCATGCGGTAATCCACGCTGCCAGATCATTTCCATAATTTAATAAGAAATGAATACAAAGGATCATTCACCATGTATGTGGTAATCCACACAGACAGGTTATTCTAACAGAATAATAAAGAATGGAATAACAGAAGGATTCACCATTCATGCGATAGATCGCACAGACAGGTTATTCCCAACAGAATAATAAATAATAGAAAGTCCAAGTCATACATATATAACGCCGATGTAATCGAATAATATAGAGCGAATGTGTCGGAGAAATTCGCATTAATAAGAATATTCCAACGAGAATAATAAAGAATGGAATAACAATGAAATCACCATGCATGCGATAGGCCACTTGAGATAAGTTATTCAAATGAATAATAAATAATGGAACCGGTGTGCGTAAATAACGCACGTAAAGGATATTCCAACAGAATGATAAAGAATGGAATAACAATAGAATTTCACCATGTATGCGGTACTTCGCATAGACAGGTTATTCCAACATAATAATAAAGAATGAAATAATAGAAGAATTTCACCATGTATGCGGTACAGATATACAAAAGTTATTCCAACAGTAATAATAAAGAATGGAAAAAATAGAAGTTATATTCATGAATACGAAAGAAATAATACCCTTACCTTATAAAGAAGAAGTAGAGTACGGGTAGGGTGGGGATATACTTGAAGAAAACTTGCACTACGCTCAAAGCTTCTTAAAACTCTAAAGAAATACGCTCAAGATTATAGAAGAGAATTCTCTGAATTTCTGGTGTGATTTCAATTCTAACTAAGCATCCTATTTATAGGAAAATAGAAAGGATACTATAAATAAATAATATATAATATATATATATATATTATTTAAAATCTAATAAAATAAATAACTTTATAAAAGTATTCATTTTATATAAAAAGATTTTACTATGCAAACACTATACAAGTATCTTATGCAAAACTATGATAATAATAAAATATATTATATTCTAATTATTGTCTAATAAAATAAATAACTTTATAAAAGTATTACAATATATATTTTTATATAAAAGATTTTACTATGCAAAATACTAAGCATAATAAAATATATTATATATCTAATTATTGTCTAATAAAATAAATAATTTTATAAAAGTATTTTTTTATAAAAAGCTTTTACATTTTATTACATTAATAATACTAATAAAACAAAATTTATATATATATATATATATAATATATATAAACTTCGTGACTTCATAAAAGACACCTCCATATATTTAACAACATTTATCATCATTATTATAATTCACAATATTAATCGACTGTGTCGTTTCCAGAAAGAGGGGATTTCCAATAAGCATTTCTCCTATTGGTAGCTTGATTAGGTGACAAAACCTCTCCTTGGCATAACTTACAGACATCGTTAATATTGCAAATAATAATATTAATAACTTCGTCGTCTCAATTATTGATTTAATAATATATAAAATATCGACAATAATTGAATCAAATAACGTGAGATACTTGTCAAAGAATTACTATAGCAATAATTGAACAAAACAGAGTGACTTCTCACGTAAGCATCAATAATCAATACCGTGTGCTACTATGCAACCACGCGTATTACTGTACTTTTTCTACCGAGTAGTTCAACAGTTTTAACGGTAAAACTTCCGCCGTTATTTTCATAAAATATTTTTGTCGTTTTCTCAATCCGACAATAATTCTGTTATGGGGTCCACCAATGATTGTGCCATCGTACGGATATTCCCAGACAAAAAGAATATTTCCCGACCAAAGAATATTATACAACAACTTGCATACTTTTCAAAATCTATAAATATTACCCACAACTATAACATTATCTCAAATCCACACCATAATTTTGAAAAAAATATTTCGAAAAAATTAAATCTTTATTCTTAAAATTTGGGGTTTTACAATCTCCCCTCCTTATGAAATTTCGCCCTCGAAATTTACGTATGTACCTGATATGCCTAAGAGGTGAGGATACCTTGACTTCATTTCAAATTCTAACTCTTGAGGTATAACCTTTGAGTGTTGAATACGATCCTTCTTATCCAAGATTTTAATACGTATCTCCTCATACGTTAAATCTTCTGCTATATCGTCTAGTTTTAATTTAATAATGTGGTTCGGGTCATCCACATATTTACATAACATCGATACGTTAAAAAAATTATGAACACGCAACATACTTGGCGATAAAACGAGTCTATAGGCCACAGTTCCTACTCGATCGAGGATTTCAAATGGGCCAATTAAATCGAGGGTTGATATTTTCTCTCAAACAACTCTTGCTTTTAAAATAACGCCCTCTTGAACCTTCTTCTTCGTATTCATCACTCAAGGTATTCGTAGCTTTAGCGACTTTTAACATCATCGACTAAAGTCAGTTCTAATCATATATTCGTTATCTTCACGTAGGTTCGTATATTCGCACTAGTAAATGCATATGATCTTCTACTCAACGCGTCAGCTACCACGTTCGGTCTTCCATAATGATATTGAATGGTATGATCGTAATCTTCAACAGCTCGAGCCAACGTCTTTGGCGCATTATACGTTCGTTTTGGGTGAAGAAATACTTGAGGGTTTTAGAAATGGGTTTTGTACTGGGGTCAATATAAAATTCGATTTCACGCTCTAGGAGTAGGCTAAGAAGTCTTCAAGAATACGTCTAGAAATTTATTAACAATAAAAATATCGTTTAAAAACTGTGACTCTCATCCAAGACTTGGATAGTACATCACATTGATACTTATCAACTTGCCATCGTCATTCACGGCATCGCCTATAGAAAGTCTGGCTTCGGTGTATTCCAAGACTTGGAAGTCACCAGCGAAAGGCTCGGGGCTTTTTACTTATGGCTTGATATGACAATGATTGACTTTAGTGGTTTGGTTACTTGAATTCGCATAACAGGTTGGTTAGGAATATGAAAGCTAACAACCTTGTGAAAAGCATGATGAGTAGTTAACCAATTGATTCCTAAAATCACATCAAAGGCAAGTATTTTCAAAGAGATAAGATCGACAAGTAACGTGAAAGTGTCGATTTGAATCAAACAAGATTTATAAACAGTGAATGTAACGAAGGTTTCTCCTAACAGAGTTTCAACAGATAAGTCAAAGTCTAATTTCTCAAGAGCCAAGTTCAAACATTGAACACAACTAGGTGAAATAAAAGAGTGGGTAGAATCGGTATCGAATAAGGTATAGACTTCGTAAGAGTTTATAATTAACTTACCCATAATAACTTCGTTCGGGTTTCTCGATAAACGCTCTCACTTAAACTACCGAATCTTGACTTGCTATAGAGTACATTCCACCCTTAATTGCTTCGTCACATTCCTGATCCATGATTTGAATCATTATTCTCCGATCCATATCGAATTGGGGTTTACCGCTCTGCACAGGGTAATTCCGAATTCGATGTTGTATTCTCCCAATTGCTGTCCAAAAAGCAAAATCCATTTAATCCATTTTGGCCTTATTGGATCAGACGTCTTTTTTTACAATATCTACGCGACATGCAGCTTTTACCCATGCATCATCTATTCTCCTTTGTTCAGTTGTTTCTTCTTTCATCAGAACTTTGATCATAGCATTCTCAGATTCCAGCTCTAATATCTTATACTCTGCCAAATAGTGCTTCTGTTCAAGTATCACACATCGGGTAACACAATTTTGAATTGTTACATCTCTTTGCTCCAAGACCGCCTGCCGTTCTTCAGCCTGCTCTTCTAACTCATGAACACGATTTTGTAATTCTAAATTTTGATCATAAAATTCTTCTAATAAATTCTCCTCAGGTTCCTCTTCTTCCTCACTCTCAGCTGGAACCTGTGCAACTAGCTAGAGTGCAACTATTATTTCTTCACTCACCACGTAGATATCTCTAATTTTTTCTTCGTCTGACATCACATTAACCTGCTTAGTGATTAAAGGTGTCTCAACGGTCTCAAGTGTTTCATTGCTTATCTCAACATTTTTGGAAGCCATTTTCAAATACTGCCACAAAACAAGGGTTAATTAACATATCACATATTATCCCTATACTCTGACCGACCAATTAAATACCAAATAAACTTAGGTAGGTCATATTAGCGAAGGAATTCCCCGTCTCTCCCCTCCTAGTTCTTGTCTCACATCTCAGCCAGGGATCATATCCCTAAGATTTGATACCAACTGTGACGCCCCCAAAAATAGGGATACATCACCCATCTTTAGTCGCCAGATACATGGTACAAAATACAAATATAACTTCATTATACAAACGTCGTGTAAAAATACGACAAAACATAGCTGAGAGTTTTAATAAGAATATTGTCATCTAGATAATATCCACACTTAAAGGAGTCCTCATTACATTTATTGTCACACTATTTAACAGAATAGTGAGGACTACTAATGCTATCATCTGGACCGTCACTCCATTCTCCGACTCG
The DNA here is from genome assembly GCA_020205615.1 of Panax quinquefolius. Lineage (NCBI taxonomy): Eukaryota > Viridiplantae > Streptophyta > Magnoliopsida > Apiales > Araliaceae > Panax > Panax quinquefolius. The sequence continues at coordinate 84,647,633 of CM035158.1, forward strand.
TCCCAGCTATATTCTCATTTCCTGAAGAGAACAGTGAAAGAAAGGGTGAGCTCAACTAGCCCAGTGAGAAATATTATGACTAAGATAATGTATAATAAATTATCATTAGCCTTCAACAATGTTAAACTGATAAAATACAAAAGACATCAAGTTTAACTGCGGCAGAACAAGCAATCCATTAAAAGAGTCAAGTAGAGAATAAAATCTACTATCTTCTATGATTTAAAAAGTTTTTCATCAACTTAATCGCTGAGACTCAGCTTAATAAATAAACCACATCATCGAATCATCCCTGCACTACGGGCCAAGGTTATTCATTAAATCATCAATGGTCATGACTACACCAAATAATCCCTAGTCATAATCATACCAAAAACTGTCCATCAATGCACTATAGGCCACTGAGGATTTTTACCACATCATCTGTCACATTACGGTCATGACTATACCGAACAATCCCTGGTCATAAACACACCAAGTCCATCTATGCACGTAAGCCAAAGATGACTTTTATCACAATATAAACATGAGAATGATGACAATGATATAAGCATTAATCAAACGAAAACAAGGATAAATATTAAAGACTTTAAATTTATTCAAATATTATCAATCACTTAATAAACTCATAATCTAATATTATTAATATATAACAATATTTTAATCACTTCTTAAACTTATAAACAATTTATTTCAATTGTTTATACTTTACCAAATAATGCATTTAATCATTTAAAAATGCCATACTCATAAGATTTCATCACCAATGATCAAATCCCTTATCAAAAATCTGCATATACCCTATATAGGATTCCTAAGCCATAAAATCCTATTTACTAATTTCGTTACTTCACATAACATATTTAACTCTTATGTTCGTAACTAAATCATTTTCATGAAAAATTACCAAATCAACATGTTATTTTTCTATCCTTTGCCCAAACATATAAACATATATTTTATTCACAACAAGTATTTTTTTTTATTTTTCAACTCCCTTAAGAATTTTTCAAAAATCAATTTCTAATTAATTTCTTAAGAAATTAGCTACCACAAGTTTAACTCCAGAAATTCCCAAATCTTGGCAGGATCTTACACATGTTAACGTGAGCTTCCATTTTAAATTTCATGGTCATCGGAGTTATAGAACTCCGGTTATAGCATTTTTTGTCGAAAAAACCTAAATATTGAAATAGTCATAACTTGCTCATTTTAAGTCGGAATGAGCTCATTTTTGGACAGGATGTATTTTATACCATATATTTTCATGTCCCAAAAGGCCAGAATTTTTCTCCCAAACTAAGTGGTCGAAAATGCCCTTTTAAATTTCTGGACAGTAGCCTTTTTGGTACTTTGCAGTTTTTGACTCCTTTGTTAAAATCAGTCCACACAAAAATCTACAACACCTTTTCTAGTGATTCCACTTGGATAAGTTAGAAAACTTATAAATCTAACTCTTTGTGATTTTCAATTTTCACCAAAATATTTAACCAACTGTGTGTATAATAGAATATATGAAACTGCAAATGGATTTTCGCCCGCCATTCGGTAATCCACGTAGCCAGATCATTTTCATAATTTAATAAGAAATGAATACAAAGGATCATTCACCATGCATGTGGTAATCCACACAGACAGGTTATTCCAACAGAATAATAAAGAATGGAATAACAGAAGGATTCACTATGCATGCGATAGATCGCACAGACATGTTATTCCCAATAGAATAATAAATAATGGAACCAGGTCATGCGTAAATGCACGTATTGGATATTAAAATGAATAATAATAAAGAACGGAACCAGGTCATCCGAAATTCGCACCGACAGGATATTCCAACATAATAATAAAGAATGGAATAACAACAGAAATCACCAAGCATGCGATAGACCGCACAGACAGGTTATTCCAACAGAATAATAAATAATGGAACCAGGTCATGCATAAATGCACAGACAGGATATTCCAACAGAATGATAAAGAATGGAATAACTGAAGAATTTCACCATGTACGTGGTACTTTTCATATACCGGTTATTCCAACAAAATAATAAGGAATTGAATAACATAAGTTCTCTTCATGAATACGAAAGAAATAATACCCCTTACTTTATAAAGAAGAGTACTCCGACGGTAGGGCGAGGATATACTTGAAGAAAACTTGCACTATGCTCAAAGCTTCTTAAAACTCTAAAGAAATACGCCAAGATTATGAAGAGAATTTCTCGAATTTACGGTGTGATTTTAATTCTAACTAAGCATCCTATTTATAGGAAAATAGAAAGGATACTATGCAATAAAATATAATATATATATATATATTATTTAAAATCTAATAAAACAATTAACTTTATAAAAGTATTACATTTTTATATAAAAAGCTTTTCTGTTTTATTACATTAATAATATTAATAAAAAAAATTATATATATAATATAATATATATATATATATATATATAAACTTCCGTGACTTCATAAAAAGACACCTCCATATATTTAACAACATTTATCATCATTATTATAATTCACAATATTAATCAACCAGGCCGTTCCCAGGAAAGAGGAGGCTTTCCAATAAGGATTTCTCCCTATTGGCGCACAATTAAGTGACCAAACCTCTCCTTGGCAGAACTTTTAGACATCGTTAATATTGCAAATAATAATATTAATAACTTTAAGGAGAGGTTTTCATTCCTGGAAAAGTATCTGAGCTCTCCAATGAAGACCTTTAAGTTTGTATAAGGATCTTCCAATCCATCACATTTCTCAAAATTGGGAGTCTTGAATTTCTCCTGATAGTGAACCCCGGGGAAGATGCAAAGGTCTGAATATTAAACACTTACGTGTGTTCCAATCCCTTTGATGGACCGAATGGTCTCTTCCATTTGTAGAACCTTCTTCTGAATATCACCGGTGTCTTGATCTTCTTTAAGATAGGTGATTTCAGGGGTTTTGTTGGTCTTATTAGTCTGGGACTCAGGTACTGAAACTTCTCTGTCCGGGCCTTGGATTCCTCCATGTGTAGAGGGTTCTGTGTGGATGGGTATTTGTGGACCCTGAATTAACTTATGTAATTCTTTGAGCAGAACAGCCAACTCTGTGTTTTGATTGCTCAATCCTTCGAATTCTTCACGAGAAACAGGAGTAGGATTAGGCTGGCCAGATGTAGCCATGTTTGGCTGCAGGCTTAATGCCTTCTTGGACTTTGAATGGGTAACGGGACCAATCGTTTCCCTATAAAAAGACTTATGTAGTTTAGTCTAGGGAAACGTGATAATTTTACATGCTATGTGTCCATTTTTAGGAGTATTATCCTGCAAAATGGATGTCAGTTGTTTTAATGACAGGATAACATGATAGGTTTTGATATAAAAAGGGAATGCATAGTCATATATTCCTTTACATTTTCCATTACATTGAGATTGACATAGAAATGAAATTACAAGTAATTGAAATTACAAGTAATTAAAATGGGAAGGTATGGAGGGACTTCCCTCCACGTTTGGTTTATCAGAGGTTGACTTATCTTAGGTTACTCTTGCGGCTTTTTGGTATAAAGGTCCCCAGATCATCGCAATTTACTTGATGGGAAGTTAATCCGATCTTTCATTTGGAGCGAATCTGGGTTGTGCCTTTCCTGAGTCTCGTGGAATTAGTCTCCCGACGAGTTTAGTAATCAAACACCGACAGGATAACCTCCTAGTAGAGGGACCACACAACATACATTCACATGCATCGCGTCTCACCGTATGGAAATGATGACATATGTAAGACCCCAACTTTTATGAATAAAGATTAATTTCTCTCAAAATATATTTTTGAATATTATGGTGTGGATATGATATAATGTTATAGTTGTGGGTAATATTTACAAATTTTGCAAAGTAAGCAAGTGGTTATATAATATTCGATTGGTCGGGGAATATTCATTTTGACAGGGAATATTCATAGGACGACACAATCATTAGTGGACCCCACAACGGAAGTATTGTCGTAGTTAGAAAACGACAGAATTATCTTTTTATAAAAATAACGCAAAAGTTTTATCGTTAAACCGTTGAACTACCGGTAGTAGTAAAAGTACGATGAATACGCGTGGTTGCATAGTAGCACATGGTATTGATTATTGATGCTTACGTAAGAAGTCACCGATTATACTCAATTATTGCTCTGATAATTGTTGCATCATATCTCTCATATTATTGATTCAATTATTGTCACAGTATCATTTGCATAATATTTTATATTATTAAATCAATAATTGAGATGACAAAGTTGTTCATATTATTATTTACAATATTGACAATGTCTAGAAGTTCTGTCAAGGAGAGGTTTGGTCACCTAATTGCGTGCCAATAAGGATAAATCCTTATCGAAAAGCCCCCTCTTTCCTGAGAACGACTTGGTTGTTAAATATTGTGAGTTATAATATTAATGATAAATAAGTTCGTGTTGATTAAAGATGAAATTAATAGTTCCATTGTGTTGAGATTATTAGTATTAGTGGAAATTGACATTTATTTCGATAATAATTGATGTCTGGAAGTTATATTGACCAATCGGGTAATTAATCGGATAAATGAGCAATTAATTTCTATTAATTCACATGCTTATAACTATTTGTTCACATGTGTGTACTATTGATTCACATTAATGTACTATTAGGTGAGGTGGTGCAAGATTGATAATACTTGTACGACTAAGTTAAAAATGGAGGTATAGATGGAGGTACTATACTGTAATTCATATTTTCACATGTATAGAACTATTGATTCACATGATTAAACTATTGATTCACATGATGTACTATTAGGGGAGGTGGTGCAAGTTTGATAATACTTGCAGGACTAAATTAAAAATGAAGGAAAAGATAAAGGTATTATACTGTAATATTTTGAGCCCCAAAACGTGCAATTATCAAAACTATATTTTTCTATTAATAGAAGCTCATTCTTCCTTCATTCTCACTAATTCACTAAGTCTCACAAGAGCAATTATAGAGATAGAAGCTATAGAGAGATAATCTATAGAGAGAAAGGAGAAGAGAAGTCTGCTTCTTCACAATTCCAGTATCCAGTCTTCTTCTGAGGCAAGGGATATTATTTTGTTCAGTATTCATAGGAATAATATTTTCTTCCATACTCTGTAGTATGCGAGTAATATTATTTCATCTCATATTCCTGATTATACACTCATTCTATTAAAGTATTACTTCTATATTCCATGAAATTAGTATAATATCCTTGATATTTGCGCTTCATCTAGTATATTTTAATGGAAATATTATTTTGAGCTTTCTTGATAATTATTGATCTTTTCATACTAAAATACTATTCATGAGTTACTATTTACGGGTTACTATTCACCCGGTTACTATTCACTTAAATAATATTCACTCGGGTATTCGGGGCACTTTTCATGTCGGAGTACTATTCACGAGTTACTATTCACGGGTTACTATTCACCCAAATATTATTCACTTGGGTATTTGGGGTACTTCTCATGTCGGGGTACTATTCATGAGAAATACTATTCACAGGGTACTATTCACGGGGTACTATTCACCCGAAAAATATATTTCTTTTCTGTCCAAATTATTTTTGATACAAAAATATTATTCTTGAATTTTACTCTACAAAGCAGTATCATGTTGACAATTTGGATATTTTTAAACTTTGGATAAATTTAAAGTCTTTAAAATGTATCCTTCATTTCGTTTGATTAATGCTTATATCATTGTCATCATCCTCATGCTTATATTGTGATGAAAGTCATCTTTGGCTTACGTGCATAGATGGACTGTTGATTGGTACAATTATGACCAGGGATCATTCAGTATAATCATGACCCGTAATGTTACAAATGATGTGGTAAAAGTCCTCATTGGCCCGTAATGCATTGATAGACAGTTGTTGGTATGATTATGACCAGGGATTATTCGGTATAGTCATGACCATTGATGATTTCATGAATATCCTTGGCTCGTAGTGCAGGGATGATTCGATGATGTGGTTTATTTATTAAGCTGAGTCTCAGCGATAAAATTGATGAAAAACTTTTTAAATCATAGAAGATAGTAGATATCATGCTCTACTTGACTCTTCTAATGGATTGCTTGTTCCGCTGCAGTTAAACTTGATGTCTATTGTATTTTATCAGTTTAACATTGTTAAAGGGTAATGATAATTTATTCTGCATTATCTTAGTCATAATATTTCTTACTGGGCTAGTTGAGTTCACCCTTTTGCTTTCATTTTTCTCTTCAGAAAATGAGAACGTAACCGGGACTAGTCGGGGAACGGAGTGATGGTCCAAGATGGTGTTATAGTAGTCCTCACTATTCTATAAAATAGTGTGACAATAAATGTAATGAAGACTCTATTTGAGAGTGGATATTGTCTAGAAGACAATATTCCTGTTTAAACTCTCAGCTATGTTTTGTTGTATTTTGCACGACAGTTGTATAATTAAGTTTGTATTTGATTTATGTAATATGTATTTGGCGACTCAAGATGGGTGATGTATACCTATTTTGGGGGTGTCACAACATATGCGAAGCACTAATATCATAGGCAGATATGGTGTGAAGCACTAAGTGCAATAAATAAAGCATTAGTACACATTCATTCAAATGTAAATACAGCATCCACACACAAGCAGGTAAAAGTTTTTGAAAAGCTTTGAATAGCGGATTAAGCCCTCTTACTGGTGTCCCCAGTAGAGTCGCCACCTGTCGAAGTCGGGATTTTTATTTGTCCCTTTCTGTTCTTGTCTTTTGGTGTTCTCATGTTATGTGAGATTTGTTTAAAAAACAAGTTTGAAAAGGTCCGACATGTATATGTCGACGATTTGACTGTAAGAGTCGCCAGTTGGTATTTTTAATAGTTGCACCAACTCAACCGAGAAAAGGTTTGCACATAGACCTAGTGATATGACACTGTTTAACTGGTCTGTAAAACCAAAATTCGTTAGGGTCCGTGGGTTTGATTAAGCGGAGGGATGGTGTTAGGCAACCCCCGACTTCCGTGATAACACGGTTACCACCACTTTCCAATTTAAACTTTTATCTGAATGTGTTTGTGTGTGTGTAGGTCTATGTACAGTTATTTGGTAGTAGTGCTATGCCTTGTTTGCACCTATATACAAAGGATTTAACTTTTGTATAAAAGATCAATTTTAACACGATATAGTAATGATGTTTTGTAAAATAGGTTTTTCAAACCCTTGTGCTCAATAGTAATTGAGGCCTTTGATACTTCCATTTTATTAAGTGTTCGGCTTGATTGCTTTTATTTTCGAGATGCGAAGCATCTTCGAGAAAATAAGACACATAGTAGTACCGAACTCCTTGTGGGCATGAGAGCCATCTAAGGAAATTCAGACACCGTGAATAATTTACAAGCTAGCTGCAGCTGAAAATGTCCATCACAGGAACCGAATCTAGATTCAAAGACTAAATCTGTGATCACATGATTCCTAGGCTCACATGATAAGGGAATATATGCAAAAGCTAGAAAATGGTCTAGATTTGAATAAATCTAAGCATTCCAGTTTCAACAGTTCCAGTTTAGTCACCATGAACCAGTTAAAGTGAGAAATAGCCAGATTTAGGCAAATCTAGTCCGCAGGCTAATAAAAGCTAAAAAAAGAACTAGATTTGAATAAATCTAAACCATTCCAACTTCAACGGTTCCAGTTTAGTCACCATGAACTGGTTAAAGGGAAAAGTAGTCAAATTTAAGCAAATTTAGCGCAATTTGAATAACATTTATATATATATATATATATATATATATATATATATATATATATATATATATATATATATATATATATATATATATATACACCCCATTTAGTTGAGGGATCCCTCAAATAGTGTTATTTAAGGGATAGGGCGCTCAATCGTTGGATCTGTTTTAATGACTTTATGTGGCTGAGATTGTTTTACATCTTTTAACCCGTTTTCTCAAAATAACTCAACACATCCATTAGAACTTATATCATGAATTCATCATTAGAACACAAATAGAGAATTTAACACAAATTAAAAATATTCCATTATAACTTATACCAAGTATTTATCAATGGAACCCAAATTAAGAACTACCCATTAGAACCTATATCTATAATTCATCATTATAACTGAAATAAAAAATTACCCATTAGATGTTTGATTCTCTTGCTTCGTGTCTCTTGACTTTTCTTTTCATTCAACAATAATAAGTCACACAAAATTTTACAAATCCATATTAAATTTGGAGATGTAATCTCAACTTAGATTTAAAAAACCCAATTCAAAAAACCCTCGTACATCTCCAAATCAACGCCCACAACCTAGATTTTGTTAGGGGAAAAAAACTATGTGGATACCTTATAGAAATAGAAATCTTGCAAGTTGGGTTGAAAATGTGAAAATGGTGGGTCATCTTTTCATCTCGAAAAGGTTGGTCTTCTCTTAGGCTTGCACGGGACTCTTCCTCTTTTCTCTTTTGCGTGCCTTAGGTTTTTTCCAGCATTAGATGTGTTGGATTATTTGGAGAAAACGGGTTAAAAGATGTAAAACAATCTCAGCCACATAAAGTCATTAAAACAGATCCAACGGTTGAGCGCCCTATCCCTCAAATAACACTATTTGTGGGATCCCTCAGCTGAAGGGGACATTATATATATATATATATATATAAGCAATCAACAGCCACGAAGTAGACTCCAGGTAAGACTCAAAATGTAAATATATATAAGCGATAAAAGGCCACAAACTGAACTCCAGGCCTGACAGGAATTTAAATATATATATATATATATATATATATATATATATATATATATGTGTGTGTATATATATATATATATAAACTATAAATGCACCAGATATTAAATACAGGCTCCACCGAACAGAGTTCGATAACAATATATATACAAGTATTTATATATATAAAAGCAGTAAACACACCGGATATTGAATCCAGGCTCCACCGAACAGAGTTTGATAACAATATATATATATATATATATATAAGTATTTATATATATATATATATATATATAAAAGCAGTAAACGCACCGAATGTATATCCAGGCTCAATCAAACAGAGTTTGATGGAAAGATATCTATATCTATATATATATATATAAGTATTTATATATATATAAGAAATAAAAAGCCACGGATCGATGATCCGGGCATACCCACACGACGCAACTCTCAACGTAAGTATATATATATATAAACACAAAAGTGATAAAAAGCTTAAAAATCTAAAATATCTTACAGTGGGCTACCAAGAAGACTTTAGATAGCTTTTGATGCCTGAAAACTCAATTTCCACCGGTTAGATTTCAGTATGTAGCAAAACACAATCTTACAAGTGTTTAGAAAGAAGAATCACTCAATTTGGAGCACTCTAGAAGTATTTATGAGTTGAAATGGATAGGGTTTCCTCGTTCTTCTCTCTCTTAAAATGGACAGCCCAATGCCTATATTTATAGACCAGATGGTCGCAGGTCTACCTGCGGCTGCCCGGGTTGCCCCGGCCCATGTGGGTCCCACTGTCTCGAGGAACATGCACTCATGCAACATGTTGTCCGCTCGAACCTTCATAACTTTCAATCCGGGCATCTGATGGAGGCGTGCTATACCTTTCTGGAATGTTGTTGTCGAGAGCTACACAATGACATGGGATAAGAGGTTGTATGAAGTCAGGAAATGGGTCCATGACTAGATCTTCAAGTCTTTAAATTCTATCCGGTGTGCTATCTTGTATAGTACTCACTCGAGATTTTGAGCTATGATTCTTGTGGGACACTTCTGTGTGAAATGTGGGATGAAATAATGTTGAGACGGTGTGAATGTAGTATCAAGGTGGCAAAATGATGATTTTGCCCCTCACTAGGGTTATCTCCGACTTTGTACAGATATAGCAGTTATTGCTTAGGGTTATCTCTGAGATTGGGCTGCTGTGAGTATTGAATGTCCTCAGGGTTATCTTTGAGGTACCTTGACCTCCCGGGGTTGTCTTCGGGGTTGAAACTAACTATCTCGGGGTTGTCTCCGGGGTTAAAACTGACTATTTCGGGGTTATCTCCGGAACTGGAACTGCTTTCCTCGGGGTTATCTCCGAGGTTTGGAACTAAGCATTCTTGGGTTGTCTCCGAGATTGGAACTGAGTATCTCGAGGTTGTCTCCGAAATTGAAAACTGAGTATCCCGAGGTTGCCTCCGGGATTGAGCTGATTTGACTTCCAAGGTTATCTCTGGAAGATGACTTTACCCTCCTGCGGGGTTAGTAACAGGAATTCAAAATTTTGAGTGTCTACAGCTATAGGTGCATTTTTTAATCCAAATGGCATCACCAGAAACTCATAATGACCATAATAAGTTCTGAATGTTGTCTTCAGGTCATCCTTCTGTCTGACCTTTAACTGATGGTATCCACTTCTCAAATCTATTTTTGAGAAATATTTTACACCTTTCAATTGATCAAAAAGTTCTTTGATCCTTGGTAACGGATATTTGTTTTTAATGGTGACCTTATTCAACTCTCTATAATCGATACAGAGTCAAAACGATCCATCCTTCTTCTTAACGAACAACACCAGTGCTCCCCATGGTGACACACTCAGCTGGATATACTTCTTATCCAATAACTCTTACAATTGAACCATTAACTCCTTCATTTCAGCTGGAGCCATTCTGTACAGGGATTTCGATATATGATCTGTTCCCGACACTAAATTAACTACGGATTCTATTTATGTGTCTGGCGGAAGTCCTATAAAATCGCCCGAAAACACGTCCACAAACTCTTTAACAACTAGTATATCCTCCAGCTTAGCTCCCACCGTATGACTATCTATTATGTAAGCTAAGTCTCCCATACTTACTTTTCTCAATAACTTCTTAGCCTGTAACATCGTTAGACAACTCGATTGTCTAGGTGACTTGCTGCTATAAAATACCACCTTTGACTTCTTTGGGGTCATAAGGTTTATAGTCCTCTGATAATCAATCATTGCTCCATGGTTAAATAACCAATCCATTCCTAGAATGGCATCAAACTCCCCAAGTCAAATTGGAATTAAATCCCCTAATATTTCATGACATCTAATATCTATACGACAATTCATATGCACGAATTTAACAGGGATCACTTCCCTATTCACAATTTCTATGTTCATGGGATATTCTAACTTTTCTCGAGGCAAATTTAACTTCCTAGTAAATTCATCATATATAAATGAACAAGTAGCACCCGAATCAAATAATACATAGGCATTTATATCATTGATTGGAATGATATCTGATACCACATCATTTGATTTCACAGCATCCTGCACGGTCATGTTAAACGTTTGAGCAGTTGGTCGGGTCGGCGGTGCTGAGCTTGCCACTGTTTCTGCTCTATTTTCGTTTGCTCCTCCAGTCACTTACTTTGGACAATCTCGAGATAGGTTCTCCTTTGATCCACACGTGAAATATGCACCCTTCTTTGGACTAGGGCAATTCGTTGTGATATGACCCTCAAAACCACAGTTGTAACATGCCCTCTTCCCTTTCATGCAGACTCTCACGTGATTATTTCCATAATTACTACATGCTTCCACCTTCTTCTTCGAATTCCCTTGTTTATTCCCAGCATTGGTATTATCATTCCACTTCCTCTTTTGAGCATTACAACCATGACTACCTCATGCCTTATGCTCACCTTCACCTTCTTCTTCTTCTTCTTCTTCTTCTTCTTCTTCTTCTTCTTCTTCTTCTTCTTCTTCTGCTCTTGATTATGTTTGGTTAGGGTTTCACTTCCACCCTCTGCGATGATTGCCTTTTCCAATGCTATTGCGAATGAGTTTAATTGAAACATCGAAACTCGACTGTAGAGCCAAGGTTTCAGTTGTAAGATCCTAAATTTTATGAAATGAAAGTATTCAATTTTCTTATAATTATTATTCTATTTAGTAAATGGTTAAATTGATAAAAGTTTAAAGTTAAGGGTGATATTTGAAAATTTTACAAAGTAAGCAAGTTGTTATAAAATATTCGTTGTGTAGGGAAATATTCGTTTGGTCGTGGAATATTCTTTTTGTCGGGAAATATTCGTACGAATACACAATCATTGGTGGACCCAACAACAAAAGTATTGTCGTAGTTAAAAAACGACAGAAATATCTTTTTTTTAAAAAAAAATAACGGCAAAAGTTTTTACCGTTAACTGTCGAAATACCCGGTGTTAAAAGAATAGTAATACGTGTGGTTGCATAGTAGCACACGGTATTGATTATTGATGCTTACATGAGAAGTCACTCAGTTATACTCAATTATTGCTACAGTAATTGTTGCATAATATCTCTCATATTATTGATTCAATTATTATCATAGTATCATCTGCATAATATTTTTTATTATTAAATCAATAATTGAGACGTCAAAGTTATTCATATTATTATTTGCAATATTGATGATGTCTAGAAAGTTCAGTCGATGAGAGGTTTGGTCACCTAATTGCGCACCAATAGGGAGAAATCCTTATTGGAAAGCCCCCTCTTTCTTGGGAATGATCTGGTTGTTAAATATTGTGAGTTATAATATTTATGATAAATAAGTTCGTGTTGATTAAAGATGAAATTGATATTTCCATTGTGTTGGGATTATTAGTGTTAGTGGAAATCGACATCTATTTCGATAATAATTGATGTCTGGAGGTTATATTGACCAATCGGATAAATGAGCAATTAATTGCTATTAATTCACATTCTTATAACTATTTGTTGTTCACATGTGTGTACTATTGATTCAAATGCATGTACTATTAGGGGAGGTGGTGCAAGATTGATAATACTTGCATGACTAAATTAAAATGGAGTATAGATGAAAGTCTTTATCTTTGTAATTATTTTTTTTCACATGTATAGAACTATTGATTCACATGATTGTACTATTGATTCACATGATGTGTAATAACAAGATATTTTCTATAAAATTAAATTAGAAATTTTGAGTATAAATTTGTTTAATTATTATTTTATTCTAAAGGTGGGAATACGTCTAAAGGTAAAGTGTGTGCATTTATGTGATAAACAAAATTTATTTATTACATGAATAATTTTAAATAATTTTCTTAGAATTATTGACCATTATAAAGTATATTCTTATAATAATTAATTTATAGTAAAAATATTTTTATTATTTATTTTCCATGAAAATATGATTATAATATTATTTTAATAATATATAAAATGATTATTAAAATTATTATAATAACTATTTTATTATATAAATTTATTTCAGATTAATTAAGTTAATTATTTTAACTTAATTAATAATGGTATATATGCAAGATAACTCAGATATGGAATCCAAATCAGGAAAAAGTTGAAAAATGTGGTCTGACAATGAATGTCAGACCTCATAGATCTTTGGTTGTTAGGTGTTTTTGTTGTTTAAAGGTTTGATCTTATGGTATGCTATGAGATCTTTGATCTGGAACTTGAATCAAGTCCAGATCGTGTACAGATTGTAAGATATTCGTGGTCAAACCATGTTGACCGACCATGACCATACGAAATCTGGGCAGCCATGAACTTGCCCAGAAAGCTCTGACAGAAAGTTCATGGGCCTAGATCTTTCTGTTGTTTGTTGATTTGTTATTGTTGTTGTATTCATTTTGAAGGTTGGTATATGGACTACATGTTTATGCCTTAAAATCTCCTAATCATCAAATGGATTTAATGTAGTGGCTGGTCAAAGTAGGTAAGATGAACATGAATCCGGTTTTCTGGGCAACCCAGAAAACCTATGACCATAATCTTTGATAGCCTTTGACCGGCATAGATCTACTTGATCTATTGCTGTTATACTGTGTTTATGTAATATATATGTTGTCTTGTATGTTGGCTACAATCTGAATTCATTATATCACAAAAACATCACATGAATAGAAAGTTGTGGAAGCCCAAAAGTGGTTGGTCGAACTGTTCTTCATTTCTGGGTAACCCAAAAATGAAGAACAGCTCTGACAGCTTGTTTGAGGCCCCAGATCTCACTTGTTTTATGTTGTTTGGCCATGTTTGTTGTTGGATCATGTAGTATTGCACTAGCACTACAAGATCTGATGATTATCTTTCCCAAAAACATCATGAGTTAATAATTATTGGTGGTCAAAGTGGTACCCTTAGTGACTGGCTATGAGTTTCTGGGTTTGGTTTAGAACATGAAGAACACCTATAGCGACGGTTCTATCGCTATAGGTAGTCTTTAGCGACACTTTGTTTCTAAAATTAATTATTTTATTAAATAATTAGAGAAAAATATTTTTTAATTCTTAAAAATACAAAATAAATTACTAAAAAATTATTTTAAAGCCTAAAAATTGATTTTTAATAATTTTGAATATATTTCATTACTATTTAATATTTTTGGAATATTAATGGTATTTAATTTATTTAATTATAATATTAAATAAATTATTTAAAAATGATTTTAATACATGAAAAATCATTTAAAATTATATATTAGTATAAGAAATTATTTTAAGTTATTTTTAATGACTTTTAATATTTTGTGATGAATTTCATTTATAAATTAATATTAATGATAATTAATTTATTTAATAAATATATTACATAAATTATGAAAAATAGAATTAATGATTTAAAATCATAGTAAAATGATTTAAAGGTTATAAAAATATTTGAAGTTATAAAATATAACTTTTGATATTTTGTCATGAAAAATATTAATATTTTAATATTAATGATATTAGATTTATTTAATATTTATATTAAATAAATTAGTTTTAAAATAATTTTAATATTATAAAAATCATTTTAAATGAAAATAAAGTGTTTAAAATATTTTAAGTTATAAAATATAACTTTAATATTTAAAGGATAATTTCATTAATAATTTAATTTTAATGATATTAAATTTATTTATAATTATATTAAATAAATAGTTTTAAAATGATTTTATTAATTTAAAAATTATTTAAAAGGATATAAATGAATTAAAAATATTTTAAGTTATAATTAATGACTTTTAATATTTTGATAAATAATACATTAATATTTAAATATTAATGGTAATTATTAAAAATGATTTTAATTATTTTAAAAATCATTTAAGGGTAATATAAGTACTTTAAAAAATATTTTGAGTTATTATAAATAACTTTAATATTTTGGCAATGATTTCATTAATAGTTTAATATTAAATAAATATTAATGATAATAGAATTATTTAATACTTAAATTATTTAAGAATGATTCCGGCGTTTGAAAAATCATGATAAATTATAATAATTAATTAAAAATTATTATAAATCATTTAAAAATAATTTGACTGATGTTTAAAATTATATTGGACTATAGAATAGAGTTTTAGACTCTATAATTATCCGATAAAGTCGTCGGTACACCGACATGTTTCAAAAATTGATATGGACTTAGATAAATTGTCTGTATACATGTTTGTTTGTGATCCAATGACTGTTAAACTTATGTGACAAGGAGATTAAGTTATATGCTGACTGCAAATAGCAGTACTATGTGTTATAGTGTGTATTTCTAATCGATGGAATGATCTTATCAATGATAGGTCTTGATATAAAAGATAAAACTAAGTTTCGTAACTGTAAGCAGCAGATCAGGCAAGTATCCTATCTTTGCATTCACTTTATGCAATGGACATGCGTAAGCGAACATCTGAAATATTCTTTTTCATTGTTCAAATATCTTAACCTTTGAATATACTTATGAAATGATTATGTATGAGCAAGTTATTAAATTATAATTCGTTGTACAAGTTCCTTAATTCTGTTATTTTTGATCAAGATATATATTCTGTTCGTTAATTTCTAAACATGGTTATACAAGTTACCTCACTTGGACAATTATTATATTTTATCACATATTGGTACATACTTATTAGTTTCTAGTATGTATACATTGACTTAAAAGCCGTCTAAGCTATTTAACCCAGCTAGACACAGATTTAGAAATATCGTTGAATATGGTAGCATTTTATTGTATCCAATCAAATTATTTTGGTTCAGATTCCCAACTAAGTATGAACATCCCAAATCTGGGAAACTTTTGTACGCCTAAGGCGGATGTGCTGAACGAAAATATTGTTCTTGTATGTAGTATTGATCAATATAGGGCACATTGGGATGATCACCCTCGCGCCCGTAAGTTAAGACGGTTTGCGGATGAAGTTCTGCTAAACCTTAGCGAAAATTAAAAACAATGTTCATAGTCTGTCGACTGATCTTCATTTATAGTCAGTATGTAGTTTCAAAAATTTGATATAGAATTGATATGTTGTTATTATTGGTTCAGCTTACTTCACAACTGTTGATCCGTTGTAGAAGTGTCATTCAAAGAAAACATTTAATCCTTTCAGCTAATATTTATTGTTGCTATTACTTGTTGGGCACTCAAATGCTCATCCTTGCTTAATTTAAATGTTTTTAAACTAAGTGTGACAAACCGTAAGGCTCTCTTTGAAAGTAGTATGCACACAAGCCAATCATGTTTGATGATAAAGCATATACTTTGTAACAATCTTATTCATTTATTAATAAAAGTATTAATTTATTAAAGGCTTTTAATTATCTACATGATCTTTGTTTTATAATATGTGATAAACCCATAGTTTTAAGCAATGCTTTTAGAATAATGATGATGATCATTCTAATGAGATCTAAATTCTTTTGAAAGCTTAAAACTAAAATAGTTCCCAATCGTTGGATTACTAAATTGGGGATTAGTGAATCCGGATAGATTGGTACATACGTTCTTGCTTTCATTGGATGAGGATGATTGATCTCATGATCATTTTGTGTGGAACACTAAAGCAAGTATGTAGGTGCTTATTAGAGAATAAGTTCTTTGAGCATTGGCTCGCTAAGGAATACCTAATGGAGTTTTATTTGCTGTCGATAGGAATTCTGTAGTGATAGTAGTACAAGTGATCCTTGGACTTGAGATCATCATAGTATCTTGTGTATGATGAGTTATACTTTGACTTATTCCTTAAGACCCTTAGGGTATATCAAAGGTATGCTTGGGTATAATAAGTTGTACATGGAGATAATGTATGATCGATAAAGAATCTACCACTTCTAATAAAGAAGAGAAATGTCCTATGTGATTCGATAAATGACAACCCAAAGAGTCCTTGGCAAGGCGAGAATGAAATTAGAAAGGAGTTTCTAATTTGCATTATTTGGAGTTGTGCATTTAAGGATCGAAATACATATAATTAAATAAAATAAGACTTGACAGTAATTCCATGTCTTATATTTAATTGGGACATTGTATGGTGGAAGGATTGAATTGTACGGTAACTATTTACTCAAAGGTTCTTTTATGATTAATGTTGAAATCTATATTATATGGAAAGTCGTTGATCGCTAGGGAGGCTTATCCATATTGTAGAATAAATATTATTTATTTAAATAAATTAATTATTTAATTTATTTATTTAAATAAGATTAGAATTATTCTAATTGATTTATTCACAACCGGTTTAATATGGAGAACCTAAAGGGTCACACCATAAAAGGAAGAATAATTATTTAAGAAGTTAATGGCATAATCGTAATAATATGTTATGTATATTTAATTTAATCTATGGTGATAGAATAAATTAAATAGCTTAATATTATTATTTAATATTTTAGAAATATTAAATATAAATTAATAAGAGAGTCTTATTAATATTATTACAATTATTATTATTTTAATTTCTAAAAGAGTTTAGGAATTAATTTAATATAAGTACTCTCATTTATTCCTAATTGGATTAGGAAGGAAAATTAGTTAAAGGAGTTTAATTAATTATCCCTAATAAGATTAGGGAGCTAAATTAATTAAAAGAATTAATTAATTAAAACTCAATTCCTTAATTGTTAAGGTGGGTTGCCCACATCTATAAATAAGAGGAGTCTTATTATGGATGGTATGGGTTGTTGACTTTTACAACGTAATAATTCCAATTTGTTGGGAGAGTACCCTTTTTCTATAGAGATAGGAAAAACGGTTTGAGCCATAAACACCCATCTTCTTGAATTTTCTTCTTCCTTGGTGGATCACCTCAGAGGCCAAACATTTGGGTGGCTAACGTTGATCAAAGGAAGGAACCAAACCCGGTGGATTCAAGATTGAGCGAAAGGATTTGGAGGTGAACTTGTGCACGAGGAAGCTCGATCTTCAAGGGTATGATTTTATTCTTTATCTTTTCGTTTAATTAATAATTATGCATAAAGGATGATCCGGGTATATGGTTTGTAAATTTTTTAAACTCGATTTTACCACGCTTATTACTTTTTATGCAATTTGATTGCGTTATGAATATTACAAACCTAACGGTGGCATCGAGAGCCAAACCTTTATGCGAATTATTAATTGTTCAGATTTGATATGTATATTGATATGTGTTTAGAACAATTTAATTGGGCATAATTTTATTGTATAAAATTTAAATAAATAAATAAAAAAAAAAAAAAAAAAAAAAATGATTCGTTTTTTTTAAATTTTGACCATTCACGGAATTCATGGCAACAAACAAAAAAAAAAACGGCAGAAGCTTTAATTATTTTGAGTTAACAGGATATTCTGTTTAAATGCAAGTTGCTTTTATGACCATGATTTCCATGCCCAGGTGGCTGGTCTTTTGTGCTGCCGAAAATAAAAAATTAAAAGAAAGGCAGAAATTGCACGGAATTCAAGTTAGCAGTTATGCTCATATAATAACAAAACCGGACATGCACGGAATGCTTTATAAAAAAAAAAAAAAAAGCAATCCGGTTAATTCTTTTAAAATACTGCGGTTTCATGGTTTCAAAGAATTAACAATTGACACGGAAATCGAGGTTTTTTTGTAAGCAACTTGGAATATTAAATAAGTATACGGATGGCTTAACAAGTATATATATATATATATATATATATATATATATATATATATATATATATATATACGTTTTTATTATATATATAATAAAATAATAAGTTATTATTATTATTATATATATATAATTTCATTTATTTTATAATTAAGATAAAAAGTTTATTTTAATTTTAAAATAAAGATTTATTTTAATATTAAAATAAAAGGGTTTATTTTAATATTAAAATTAAATTTCATGCTAACTAATTAGAGTTGGAATTGGATTCCATGCTAACTAATTGGAGTTGAAATTGGATTTTATTTTTCCTAAAATAAAGGAGTTTATTTGTGAATAGGAAGTAAATCCATTTTTCCTTAAATAAAGGAGTTTGTTTAGATATGAAATAAGATTTCATATTATTCAAAATAAAAGAGTTTATTTGTGAATAGGAAAGAAAATCCTAATTTCCTTAAATAAAGGAGTTTATTTAAATATGAAATAAGATTTCATATTATTCAAAATAAAGGAGTTTATTTGTGAATAGGAAAAATAATCAAGTGTTTCCTTTAATAATTATTTTTTTTTTTTCATGGAATTGGATTCCATAATTAATTAAAATAAAAGAGTTTATTTTAATTAAAGATTTTTTTATATATATGGAATTGGATTCCATAATTAATTAAAATAAAGGAGTTTATTTTGATTAAGATTTTGATTAAAATAAAATAGTTTATTTTATTCAAAATTGGATAAATTAAAATAAAATAGTTTTATTTTGATTTAAATTTGGATTAAAATAAAGGAGTTTATTTTGATTCAAAATAGATTTTATACTAACTAAATTTGCCCATTAAATGATATCAATATATATATTAAATGTTTATTATTCATGAGATGAATGTTATTTATTGATCGTATGGTGATGTGTATGATAATAAATGGGATTGATTATGGACTATTGACCGATGTGATTGGATTTTATTTTAGTTGGATGCATGAATGTATGGGTTTTATTAAATGGGGTTCTGCGTACCTCGTCTTCTCTAATTTTTCTTAATGTAAATTCTATCTCCTCCTATGTACTTCCCTTGGCTGGCGATCAAGGTTTCTATTTATTTTAAATAGTTTGTAATAGGAATAGTTAGAATTAATTTTGAAGAATTAGAGATCAAGGAGCAAGAAGCGCTTGAAGACCCGTTTGTAATGAGCCCAGGGTTTAAATGTAATAGTTATATTTAAATATTATTTCTTGCACCCTAGGGTTTGACCTTTTGGTTTACTTGGTGGCTCTAGTGAACCAAACTAGAATAAAAGTCCATAATCAATCCGGGTAGAATATAGTATTCTATATGTGCATGCTTATACTATATATATATATTATATATTATGCAAACATGCTTCGCATGTTCATTAATATAATAGCGTATTTTATATATATATGTAAATGCAGCAGCTAAACAAGATGAGACAAATTAATAACAAACCCCTCAATTTTTTATATTAAGTCCTAAGCGTTCAAAGATATTTGGAATATCGAGCGTAAGCCTTCAAGCATGATAAAATTAATAGAGTATTAAATATTTAATATGAGTTTGTTGTGTCACCACAAGGCAAGTATTAAGTATTTAAGATGTTAATTTATCACATTTGATGCTTATAAAGAAAATTGAACAATATTGTTTTGTTGTGTCACCACAAGGATGATATTTTTCTTTTTTGAATATATGGAGTGCTAGGTCGGACTTAACTTGGATAATTTTGATTCGGATGTGCCACCACTTGATCAAAATAATCTAAGAGGCAAAATACAAGGAGTTGCATAGTTGATGTAATTGACAAAAGTTGTCTACCTATTTATTTATATATAGTTTGTTGTGTCACCACAAGGCTATATACATTTGAAATGGGATCCTTATTCTCATTAGCAAATCTTTAATTAGATTTTGCCGAACTATATAAGTGAAGGTAATATAGTTTGAAGAAAATAGTGGGAGATACCAATTTAAAACAAGACCTAAATTATTTTGGTAATTAATAAAAGAATGTATGTTAAAATGTTGTTAATTACAAATTCATTTACAGAATTTTACAATGTCTAAAATTACTATCACTACAAAGCATATTAAATGCTAAATTAATCAAACCGAATTAAACGGATTGGTTAAGGAATTTGAGAATAGTTCTCATAACTGAAAAGCTATCTTATGTCCTCATAATCGCCTATCCTACAGCAATGGTTGCGAACAATGCCTCGAGGAAGACATTGCTACTTTTAGAAAGTGGCAAGATGATGCCTGATTGGCTCAATGCATCATGCTCGCATCCATGAGTAATGAGCTTGTCGTCAAGATGAAACTATGGATGCTCCTACTATATTCTGCACATCAAGTAGTTGATGGTGAGGAAATGGGGTGATAGATATCGAGATATCTAAGGAGCTCTTAGATCTAGAATGACCAATGGCACTATAAGATGCAGAGAAAAGGTTCTTAACATAATCAATTTGATTGATCAATTAGGACAACAAGTTTTGTCATGGATGGATAGTTGAGCTAAGATTTGATCTTGCACTCACTCCGGACTCCTTTCTGATTGTTGTGAATTTTTCATATGAACAAGCTAGATATCGACCTCATTGATTTGCTTAACCTATTGAAAAATGTTGAGAGTCACTTTCAACCAAGAAAGATCAAGTCTTCTTGGTAGAGGCCAAAGGATCTTACGAAAGAAGAAGCGATTCAAAGAAGGTAAATAGAAAGGCATAAACAAAGGATAATAAGAACAAAAGCGATATGGATAGCAAAGGAGTTTGCTTCCTTTGCAATGAGCACTGGACCTTTGGAAAGAAAGCTGCGAGAAGTATCTTGCGAGAGGCTAACCAAAGAAGCTTAGTGAAGTTTGATTTAAATACAAATTTGTTCATGATTTAAAATAAAATTTTCTTTAAGTCGAGGTTCTACTTGGGTATTGGATACCGACTTTGGTTATCATAAATATAGATTTATGAAGGACCCAAGAAGTAGAAAGCTAAACAAATATAAGTAATCTATGTGTGGAAAATGAAGCAAAGGTTGCAACATTAGCCATAGAAACTTATAGTTTAGCAATGCCTACGGGCAAATCTATTAAGTAAATAAGTTGTTATTGTATTCGAGTTCTTGTAAGAAATATTATTTCCATTTTATTGTTGGACAATAAAATTTTGGTATTATAATTAAGAACAATTGTTGTTCTATTTATAATAATAATGTTTTGTATATAAATGGAATATTACTTAATGGATTTTGTATACTTGACTTACGTGAAAATATATTTTGCAAATTGAACAAACTAGTATAAGAAAAGGAGATGATCATTCAAAGAGTTGAATGTGTGTATTTTTTGAAATACAAGTGTGAATTATTTGAAAGGTTCAAAGAATTGAAGAGAAACAAATTGGCAAAGTATTAAGATTTTTGATTAGATCGAGGGATAAATACTTGTCTGATAAGTTTTAGATCATCTCAAATGGTTTTCTCATAATGGACGCCTCACGATATGCAATAATTGATTGATGTATACGAAAGGAAAAATCGTACCTTGTTGGACATAGTGCGGTCCATAATGATTTTACCGACATTTCAAGTATCCTTACTGGGATCATGTCCTAGAAATGACCGTGCATATCTACGAAAATGGTAACCTCAAAATCCACCCCAAGACTCCATAAAAGTTATGGATGGGGAGGATTCTAATCTTAAGTATGTTAAGATAAAGGGTTGTCAACTTATGTGAAAAGGTTTCAAAAGGATAAGCTTGGGACAAGATTTGACAAAATCTGATTTGTGGGACATCCTAAAGTAAGTTTAGGCTATATGTTCTATAATCCTACTTAGCAAAAGGTGTTTGTTACGAAACACGCGCCTTCTAAGATAAAGGTGTTTATCATTGAAGGACTAGTGGGAGGATAATAGATCTTGAAGAGTTCAAGAACCACAAAAACACTATAAGTCAAATAAGAGGAACCTATAGATAGACCTATTGTACCACAATAGAATCGTAAATCGGAATAGTAAGAAGATACCTAGGAGGTATGGATTCATCATGGATGATGATGATGATGAGGCACATCATAGAAGATGATGATCCGAGTTACACATACGATGAGGTAAGAGTTCTAGTGTGTACAAAAGGGTCAGTGGGAGCGTCGTGACATTCCTAGTATTATATGTTGATATACTACGGATAAGGAATGACATACCAATGCTACAATCAGTAAAGATAAAGTTGTCTAAACATTCCTCCATGAATGATTTGGGAAGAGTATCTTAATTGGGGATATAAATCTATATAGATAGATTTAAGAGGATGCTCGACTTAACCCAAGGCGTATATTCATTTGATGCTAAAGTCGTTTAGCATGGCAAACTCAAGAGATGTCTCATGTCGATGAGTTATGGAGTGTATCTCTTAATAGTCCCCATAGACTCAAAGAAGAGAGATCGCATGAGTGACAATCATGTATGCAATGAAATATACGAGACACGATGTTGATCGGTCATAATGCGGAGAAGATCACTTTGTAAGGCGGTGAAAAACATCTTAAAGTTCATAACCAAAGCACTAAGGATGTGAGCATACATGGTGGGTGCGAATTAAAACTAGAGGGCTTTTGAGACTCAAGTTTTCAGATGAGAGACAAGACGATAGAAAATCCACTTTAAGGTAAAGTGTTACCTTGAGCAGTGGTGTGTAGTGAATTGGAAAGGTTCAAACAATGAAAGAGTTCTTTGGTTTAGTGATAAAGACAAAGTATATAGCTATAAATGAAGGCTGCTGAGTTGATTGTTTGGATTAAAAGTTCATTCTGAGAACTAGGAATAGTTCCTAAGTCTCATCTTGGATCTAAACATGTGTTGTGGCACTTTCATTTGATTATTAGAATCATTGAAAGATGGGAAATCACTATAGAGATAGTGGACTCTCAAGAACAACATTACATATCCATTAACTAAAGCTTATCCAACGGCGGGATAATCGTCACTTAGAGAAGAAGAGTATGAGTTACCATGACGATTGGCTTTAGTGCAAGTGGGAGATTGAAAGTAGTATGCACACAAGCCGATCATGTTTGATGATAAAGCATATACTTTGTAACAATCTTATTCATTTATTAATAAAAAGTATTAATTTATTAAAGGCTTTTAATTATCTACATGATCTTTGTTTTATAATATGTGATAAACCCATAGTTTTAAGCAATGCTTTTAGAATAATGATGATGATCATTCTAATGAGATCTAAATTCTTTGAAAGCTTAAAACTAAAATAGTTCCCAATCGTTGGATTACTAAATTGGGGATTAGTGAATCCAGGATAGATTGGTACATCGTTGCTTGCTCATTGGATGAGGATGATTGATCTCATGATCATTTGTGTGGAGACACTAAAGCAAGTATGTAGGTGCTTATTAGAGAATAAGTTCCTTTGAGCATTGGCTCGCTAAGGAATACCTAATGGAGTTTTATTTGCTGTCGTCGATAGGAATTTCTGTAGTGATAGTAGTACAAGTGATCCTTGGACTTGAGATCATCATAGTATCTTGTGTATGATGAGTTATACTTTGACTTATTCCTTAAGACCCTTAGGGTATATCAAAGGGTATGCTTGGGTATAATAAGTTGTACATGGAGATAATGTATGATCGATAAAGAATCTACCACTTCTAATAAAAAAGAGAAATGTCTATGTGATTCGATAAATGACAACCCGGTAGTCCTTGGCAAGGCGAATGAAATTAGAAAGGAGTTTCTAATTTGCATTATTTGAGTTGTGCATTTAAGGATCGAAATACATATAATTAAATAAAATAAGACTTGTGAAGTAATTCCATGTCTTATATTTAATTGGGACATTGTATGGTGGAAGGATTGAATTATGCGGTAACTATTTACTCAAAGGTTCTTTTATGATTAATGTTGAAATCTATATTATCTACGGAAAGTCGTTTGATCATAGGGAGGCTTATCCTATTGTAGAATAAATATTATTTATTTAAATAAATTAATTATTTAATTTATTTATTTAAATAAGATTAGAATTGTTCTAATTGATTTATTCACAATAGGTTTAATATGGAGAACCTAAAGGGTCACACCATAAAAGGAAGAATAATTATTTAAGAAGTAAATGGCATAATCGTAATAATATGTTATGTATATTTAATTTAATCTATGGTGATAGAATAAATTAAATAGCTTAATATTTATTATTTAATATTTTAGAAATATTAAATATAAATTAATAAGAGAGTCTTATTAATATTATTACAATTATTATTATTTTAATTTCTAAAAGAGTTTAGGAATTAATTTAATATAAGTACTCTCATTTATTCCTAATTGGATTAGGAAGGAAAATTAGTTAAAGGAGTTTAATTAATTATCCCTAATAAGATTAGGGAGCTAAATTAATTAAAAAAAGAATTAATTAATTAAAACTCAATTCCTTAATTGTTAAGGTGGGTTGCCCACATCTATAAATAAGAGAGTCTTATTATGGATGGTATGGGTTGTTGACTTTTTACAACGTAATAATTCCAATTTGTTGGAGAGTACCTTTTCTATAGAGATAGAAAAACTAGGGTTTGAGCCATAAACACCCATCTTCTTGAATTTTCTTCTTCCTTGGTGGATCACCTCTAGAGGCCAAACATTTGGGTGGCTAACGTTGATCAAAGGAAGGAACCAAACCCGGTGGATTCAAGATTGAGCGAAAGGATTTGGAGGTGAACTTGTACACGAGGAAGCTCGATCTTGAGGGTATGATTTTATTCTTTATCTTTTCGTTTAATTAATAATTATGCATAAAGGATGATCCGGGTATATGGTTTGTAAATTTTTTAAACTCGATTTTACCACGCTTCGCTTACTTTTATGCAATTTGATTGCGTTATGAATATTACAAACCTAACATTGGGATTAGACTCTAATATATGTAAATTAAGTTTGGTATTTATATTATTGTTATTATTATTAGTATTATTTCTTCTCATAGAAATGGTATCGCAAAGCACCGAGTTCGAGTTTCAAGTACCTGAATTTGGGGGCGTTACATTATTTACTATTAGGGGAGGTGGTGCAAGTTTGATAATACTTACAGGACTAAATTAAAAATAAAGGAAAAGATGAAGGAATTATACTATAATATTTCGAGACCCAAAATGTGCAATTATGGAAACTATATTTTCCTATAAATAGAAGCTCATTCTTCCTTCATTCTCACCAATTCACTAAGACTCATAAAAGCAATTATAGAGAGAGAAACTATAGAGAGAAAGAAGAAGAGAAGTCTGCTACTTCACTATTTCAGTATCTAGTCTTCTTCCAAGGTAAGGGGTATTATTTATTTCATATTCTGAAGAGATATTATTTTTTGTATTCGTATGAATATTTTTTTCGTTCAATATTCGTAAGGAATATCATTTTGTTCAATATTTGTAGGAATATTATTTTCGTTCAACAGTCGTAAGGGGTATTATTTCTTTCGTATTCATGAAGAGATTTATTTTCTTTCAATACTCGTAAGGGTTGTTACTCCATTCTTTATTATTACATTGGAACAACTCGCTTCACGCAGATCACCGCATTTATGGTGAAATTCTTCTGTTATTCCATTCTTTATTATTCTGTTGGAATAACCTGTCTACGCGGACTACCGCATGCATGATAAAATTCTTCTGTTATACCATTCTTTATTATTCTGTTAGAATAAATTATCTACGCGGACTACCGCATGCATGGTGAATGACCATTCGTATTCATTCTTTATTAAATTCTGGAAATGATCTTTATCGTGGATTGTGGCGTTATGATGAAAATCCAATTGCGCTTCAGAGATATTCTATTATACTCGTATGAGATATCCTTTCTTTTGTACTCATCATGGAATATCGTTTTCTTTTATATTTTCCTTTTATGAGTACTATTCACAAAATAGTATTCACGGGTACTATTCACAAAGTACTATTCACGGGGTACTATTCTTGAAGTACTATTCATTGGGTACTATTCACTCGGAGTACTATTCATGACAAAAATTAATTTCTTTTCGGTCCAAATTATTTTTGATACAATATCATTCTTGAATTTTACTCCACAAAGCAGTATCATGTTGTCAATTTGGATATTTTTAAACTTTGGATAAATTTAAAGTCTTTAATATTTATCCTTGATTTCATTTGATTAATGCTTATATCATTATCATCATCCTCATACTTATATTATGATGAAAGTCATCTTTGGCTTACGTGCATAGATGGACTGTTGATTGGTATGATTATGACCAGGGATCATTCGGTATAACCACGACCCGTAATGTTAAAAATGATGTGGTAAAAGTCCTCATTGGCCCATAGTACATTGATGGACAGTTGTTGGTATGATTATGACCAGGGATTATTTGGTATAATCATGACCATTGATGATTACATGAATATCCTTGGCCCGTAGTGCAGGGATGATTCGATGATGTGGTTTATTTATTAAGCTGAGTCTTAGTGATAAAGTTGATGAAAAACTTTTTAAATCATAGAAGATAGTAGATACCATGCTCTAATTGACTCTTCTAATGGATTGCTTGTTTCGCTGTAGTTAAACTTGATGTTTATTGTATTTTATCAGTTTAACACTGTTGAAGACAAATGATAATTTATTCTGCATTATCTTAGTCATAATATTTCTTACTGGGCAAGTTGAGCTCACCATTTTGCTTTTATTGTTCTCTTCAGAAAATAAGAACGTAGCCGGGACTAGTCGGGGAACGGAGTGATGGTCCGAGATGGTGTTATAGTAGTCCTCACTATTCTATAAACTAGTGTGACAATAAATGTAATGAGGACTCTATTTGAGTTTGGATATTGTCTAGAAGACAATATTCATGTAAAAACTCTCAGTTCATGTTGTATAATTAAGTTTGTATTTGTATTTAGTACCATGTATTTAGCGACCCAAGATGGCTGATGTATACCTATTTTGGGGGCATCATAGTTGGTATCAAAGTTTAGGGATATAATCCCTTGCTGAGATGTGAGACTAGAACTAGGAGGGGAGAGACGGGTTAATCCATCGCTAGTATGACCTACCTAAGCTTATGTGTTATTTAATTGGTCGGTTAGAATATAGGGATAATATGTGGCATGTCAATTAACCTTTATTTTGAAGATATATTCTAGAATGATATCTGAAATAAAGGAGATGAGCAATGGGAAAATCATGATACGGAGGAAATAACCAGAAAGGTATAATCCGAATAGAAAGTAAGGTATTCTCATCTCTTCAAACTACCAGGTACGTAAATTTTGAGGGTGAAATTTCATAAGAAGGGGAGATTGTGAGATCCCAAATTTTATGAAATGAAAGTATTCAATTTTCTTATAATTATTATTCTATTTAGTAAATGGTTAAATTGATAAAAGTTTAAAGTTAAGGGTGATATTTGAAAATTTTGCAAAGTAAGCAAGTTGTTATAAAATATTCATTGTGTCGGGAAATATTCGTTTGGTCATGGAATATTCTTTTTGTCGGGAAATATTCGTACGACTACACAATCATTGGTGGACCCCACAACGGAAGTATTGTCTTAGTTAGAAACGACAAAAATATCTTTTTAAAAAAAATTAACGGCAAAAGTTTTTACCGTTAACTGTTGAAATACCCGGTGTTAAAAGAACAGTAATACACGTGGTTGCATAGTAGCGCACACGGTATTGATTATTGATGCTTACGTGAGAAGTCACTCAGTTATACTCAATTATTTCTACAGTAATTTCTGCATAATATCTCTCATATTATTGATTCAATTGTTATCATAGTATCATCTGCATAATATTTATTATTATTAAATCAATAATTGAGACGACAAAGTTATTCATATTATTATTTGCAATATTGACGATGTCTAGAAAGTTCTGATGAGGAGAGGTTTGGTCACCTAATTGCGCGCCAATAGGGAGAAATCCTTATCGGAAAGCCCCCTATTTCCTTAGAATGATCTGGTTGTTAAATATTGTGAGTTATAATATTTATGATAAATAAGTTCGTGTTGATTAAAGATGAAATTGATATTTCCATTGTCTTGAGATTATTAGTGTTAGTGGAAATCGACATCTATTTTTATAATAATTGATGTCTGGAGGTTATACTGACCAATCAGGTAATTAATCAGATAAATGAGCAATTAATTGTGACGCCACCAAAATAGGTATACAACACCCATTCTGAGTCGCCAAATACATGGTACAGAAACAACTACAACTTTATTATTACAATTGTCGTGCAAAATACGACAACACATAAATTGTGAGTTTAAAAACAAAAATTATCTTCTAGACAATATCAACACTCAAATAAGTCCTCATTACAATTATTGATACACTATTTTACAAAATAGTGAGGACTACTAAAATAACTTCTAGAACCATCATTCCACTCCCCGACTAGTACTCGCTACATTCTCGCCTCAGGAGAAGAAAACTGGAACAAAAAGGAAAAGGGTGAGCTCAACTAGCCCAGTAAAGAATATTATGACTAAGATAATATAGAACATCTTCAACAGGGAAAAATCTGATAGAGTATAATAGACAACAAGTTTCAGATCAATATTCGCAGCGAAAATAATAATTCATAGAAGAGTTACGTAGAGAATGAAATCTACTATTATCTATGAATTTAAAAGTCCATCATCAATATTTTATCCCTGTAACATCAATCAATATACATCTTGAATCAAATATTCATCTTTGCACTACAGGGCCAAAGATATTCATCGTTTGGTCATGTCATCTCAACACCTGTACATCTTTGCACTACGGGCCAAAGATATTCATAAGAAAATCAACCATCTTTGCACTACAGGCCAAAGATATTCAGTAATATCATCACTTAGGACTGAGGATGATGAAAAATATTTTAAAGAAAACGAATCCAGTGAAACAAAAGAGCAAGTATTAAGGATTCGTACTTTAAATAGTCCAAGTTCAAAAATACTTCATAAATAACCATAGTGAAGTAAAATTCAAGAATGATCAAAACATGGATACAATCAAAGCTAGTATCCATAATAGATATTTTGGACAAAAAAATAAAATTTAATTTTTCTATGAATAGTGCCATATACGTGAATAGTGCCGTATACGTGAATAGTAACCCCGACACTAAAAGAAAAAAAATTTACAAGAAAAATCTTACCAATATTTTAGCATAATGATATTGAAAGAAATAATATCATTTATAAAAAAAATAACATTCTTTACCTCAAAAAGACAGTACTTCTGACTGGAATACTGGATATAACACTGAAAGGAACTTGCACCGTATAGCAACACTCAAAGTATCAAAATACTCACAAAAATACGCTCGATAATATAGAGAGAGAAGATTTCAGTTTCTGGTGTGATTTTCAATTCTAACCTAAACACCCTATTTATAGAAAAATACTTAGAACACCAAAGTAGAAAATTTAATAAAATATTAATATATTTATAAAATTTTCACGCCCACCTCTTGAATCTGAATTCAGCTCATTTACCACACATTTGGGGCCCGCCAATAATGAAAAAAAATATTTTTCTTAAAAAAAATAATTAAAACTTCAAAAATTAATTATTCTGGAACATCGGAACTTCAATAATTCATAATAAACAGCCCTTTTATCAGAAAAATTCAAATCATATGTTCATTACATAGTAAATTTAATTCTCTACAACTTTGCAGAAGAAAATTTTTCCAAATTCTAAACAAAAATTAACCGAAATCCACATATGGACAATTTTACAGGCTATAATCAAATTTCAGTCAAGAAATGGGGTCCACAAACATGAAAAACATGTTTTAAATATTTTTAGTTACAAAAATACTCTTCCTCCTCATTTATTCATATATCCCACATTCATTGTAAAAATATCACTATTATTATATTATTATAATATAATAATATATTTAAATGAATTATTTTATCAGAAAAAGATAAAATAACAATTTTCAACAATTGTCACATTAAAAAAAATTTCCATCTATATCCACATAAAATGAATATTTTTCTTATCATATAAATTAATAATTAATTATTCACAAATAATATTACAGAATCACAATATCGACAACTGTGGTAGTTCTCGAAAAAGGGGCTTTCCAAAAGGATTTCTCCTCATCAAGCACAATTAGGTGACCAAACCTCTCCTTAGATGTAACTTTCTAGACATTGCCAATAATGCTATCTAATAATATTATTCAAATAATACTAATTATTGATCCGATAATAGAAAATCGTGTAGTGACAATTATTGAAACAACAATAATATAAAATATCAACGCAGCAATTATTGAATCAATAAAATAAAATATTAAACAGTAATTATTGTAACAATTATTGAGTAGTGTCTTCATACGTAAGAATCAATAATTGGTGCAATACCATGTGCTACTGTGTTTTAACCACCGAGTATTTCAACAGTATTAACGATAACAACTACGCCGTTATTTATAAACAACTTATACTTGTCATTTTCTTCATCCAATCGCTTTCCGTTATGGGGCCCACATAAGGCTACGCCGTCGTACGAATATTCCCCGACAGTAAGAATATTCCACGACCAAACGAATATTCCCCGATAATAATGAATATTTTATAACCACTTGCTTATTTGAAATATTTGCACATTTTACCCATAACTAACAACATTAATCAAATCAACCCTTACTATTTCAAACTAATAAATAGAGAAAATTTAATTTCATTAATAATAAGTTGGGGTCTTACAACATCCCCTCCTTATGAAATTTCGTCCTTGAAATTGACGTACGCACCTGGTGTTTCGAAAAGGTGAGGATACCTCGCTTTCATTTCCATTTCCAACTCTCAGGTCATTTCCTCTATAGCATGGTTCCTCCATAAAATTTTGATTTGTGGTATGACCTTTGTGCGTACGACATGCTCCTTCCAATCCAATATCTTGACAGGTACCTCTTCGTACGTTAAGTCTTCGGTTATCTCGTCTGGTTCTAACTCAATAACGTGGTTTGGGTCTTTCACATATTTACGTAGCACAGATATGTGAAAAACATTATGAACACGAGACATACTTGGAGGTAATGCAAGTCTATAGGCCACATTTTCTACTCGGTCAATAATCTGAAATGGACTAATAAATCGTGGATTGAGCTTTCCTCTTCTCCCAAATCTTGTAACTCCCTTCCATGGAGCAACACGCAACAATACATGATCCCCAATACTAAATTCCACGTCCTTTCGATGAAGATCTGCATAACTCTTTTATCGATCCTGTGTCGTTTGTATATACGTTGTCGAATCATTTGG